>CM065596.1:99010853-100210853 GCA_033119425.1 Bufotes viridis | reverse complement strand
GTCAGAATTTATTGTGCTACATGTCTTTGATTTAAAAAAATCCAATAAGTGTATATTTATTGGTTTGGGTAAAAGTTATAGCGTTTACAAACTATGGTACAAAAAAGTGAATTTCCGCATTTTGAAGCAGCTCTGACTGTCTGAGCACCTGTCATGTTTCTTGAGGTGCTAGAATGCCAGGATAGTATAAATACCCCCCAAATGACACCATTTTAGAAAGAAGACACCCCAAAGTATTCGCGGAGGGGCATGGTGAGTTCATGTATCATTTAATTTTTTTTCACAAGGTAGCAGAAAATGACACTTTCTGAGGAAAAAAATAAAATAATAAAGTTTCCATTTCTGCTAACTTCTGGCAAAAAAAAAAAAATCTCCCACAGACTCACTATTCCCCTCAGTGAATACCTTGGGGTGTCTACTTTCCGAAATGGGGTCATTTGTGGGGTGTGTTTACTGTTATGGTATTTTGGGTGGGGCTAAATTGTGAGCAGCCATGTAAAGCCTAAAGGTACTCGTTGGACTTTATGCCCCTTTACGCACCTAGGCTGCAAAAAAGTGGCACACATGTGGTATCGCCGTACTCAGGAGATGTAGGGCAATGTGTTTTGGGGTGTATTTTTACATATACCTATGCTGGGTGAGAGAAATATCTCTGTAAATGACAACTTTTTAAATTTTTTTATACAAAGTTGTCAATTTACAGAGATATTTCTCTCACCCAGCATGGGTATATGTAAAAATACACCCCAAAACACATTGCCCTACTTCTCCTGAGTACGGCGATACAACATGTGTGACACTTTTTTGCAGCCAAGATGCGCAAAGGGGCCCGAATTCCAATGAGTACCTTTAGGATTTCACAGAGCATTTTTACGCATTTGGATTCCAGACTTCTTCTCACGCTTTAGGGGCCCCTAAAATGCCAGGGCAGTATAAATACCCCACAAGTGACCCAATTTTAGAAAGAAGACACCCCAAGGTATTCCGTGAGGGGCATGGCGAGTTCATAGAAGATTTTTTTTTTGGCACAAGTTAGCGGAATTTGTTTTTTTTTTTCTTTCTTTTTTTTTTTTTCTTACAAAGTCTCATATTACGCTAACTTGTGACAAAAAATAAAAATTTACATGAACTCACCATACCCCTCACGGAATACCTTGGGGTGTCTTCTTTCTAAAATGGGGTCACTTGTGGGGTATTTATACTGCCCTGGCATTTTAGGGGTCTCTAATGCTTGGGAAGAAGTCTGGAATCCAAATGCCCTGTGAAATCCTAAAGGTACTCATTGGAATTTGGGCCCCTTTGCGCGTCTTGGCTGCAAAAAAGTGTCACACATGTGGTATCGCCATACTCAGGAGAAGTAGGGCAATGTGTTTTGGGGTGTATTTTTACATATACCCATGCTGGGTGCAAGAAATATCCCTGTAAATGACAACTTTTTTAAAAAATTTGATACAAAGTTGTCAATTTACAGAGATATTTCTCTCACCCAGCATGGGTATATGTAAAAATACACCCCAAAACACATTTCCCTACTTCTCCTGAGTACGGCGATACCACATGAGTGACACTTTTTTGCAGCCAAGATGTGCAAAGGGGCCCGAATTCCAATGAGTACCTTTTAGGATTTCACAGGGCATTTTTAGGCATTTGGATTCCAGACTTCTTCTCACACTTTAGCAGAAATTGATTATTTTTGTTTTTTCTCACAAAGTCTCCCTTTCCGCTAACTTGTGACAAAAAGTTCAATCTTTCATGGACTCAATATGCCCCTCAGCAAATACCTTGGGGTGTCTACTTTCTGAAATGGGGTCATTTGTGGGGTGTTTGTACTGCCCTGGCATTTGAGGGTCTCCGCAATCATTACATGTATGGTCAGCATTAGGAGTTTCTGCTATTCTCCTTATATTGAGCATACGGGTAATGAGATTTTTTTTTCCGTTCAGCCTCTGATGAACGGCACAGATTTCTTCATTCGCATCGATCAATGTGGATGAAAAAATCTCTGCCCAAAAATATGCAAAAAAAAAAGAGGGGAAAGGACATATGAGTGCATGCGAAGTAAGGCCCCATTCACACGTCCGCAAAAATGTCCCTATCTATTCCGCTATTCTGCGGAACAGATGCGGACCCATTCAGTGTGAATGTTGCTGGCGGTGATGCGGAGAGCACACTATGTGCTCTCCGCATCAGCATTTGCGGAGCTGCAGCCGCGAACTTCCGGGTTTCGGCCCCGAAACATCCGGCCGCAGCTCCGCAAAAGATATAGCATGTCCTGCTGCGGACAAGAATTGGAATTTCTATGGAGAGTGCCGGCATGGTGTGCTGCGGATCCGCAATTTGCGGGTCCGCAGCACACCACAGACGTGTGAATGGACCCTAAAGCTGCGATCGCTAATAAAGATCCAAAAAGCTCAAAAGTTATCTTTATAGCGCCGCAGCGATTTTACGGTGTTTTTGCAGTGATCAGAAAAAAAAAATTCTTTCACTGAGGTGGGGCGGACTGAACGCAAGTGTGCGCACAATGTTAGGCCTGATCGGGCGAACACTGCGTTTTTTGTAGAGCCTAAGGCAGGCATGTCCAAACTGCGGCCCTCCAGCTGTTGCAAAACTCTCACTCCCAGCATGCCTGGATAGCCTACAGCTATTAGGGCCTGCTGGGAGTTGTAGTTTTACAACAGCTGGAGGGCCGCAGTTTGGACATGCCTGGCCTAAGGTGACCCTAATGTATTGATATAGATCTGATTGCGATCAGTCTTGATCACTCACAGATACTATATCGTACTAGTGCTGATTAGCGACAGCGATGACGCTAATCAGCGACTAATCAGTGACTGCGGTGCGGTGGGCTGGGCGCTAACTACCTAACAAGTAGCTAACTAACTGGCGATGATAAGGGACCCTTAGGCCCCATTCACGCGTCCGCAATTCTGTTCCACATTTTGCAGAACGGAATGGCGGACCCATTCATTTCTATGGGGACAGACTTTGTCCCGTTTGGATCCGGAATTGCGGATCCGCACTTCCGGGTCCGCAAAAATATAGAACATGTCCTATTCTTGTCCGCAATTGTGCACAAGAAAAGGCATTTTCTATATAGTTCTGGCAATGTGCGGATCGGCAAAATGCGGAAAGCACATTGCCGGTGTCCGTGTTTCGTGGATCCGCAAAACACATACGGATGTCTGAATGGAGCCTTACAGAGGGGTGATCAATGACATGGGGGTGATCAGGGGTTAATAGGGGGTTAATAAGTGACAGAGGGGGGATTGGGGGTTGGTGTGTGGTGATTGGTGCACTTACATAGCTGCCTGTGTCCTCTGGTGGTCCCAAGCAAAAGGGACCACTAGAGCAGCGGGCAGCAGGCATATCAGACGCTGATTACAAAACAGCGTCTGATATGCGATTTGGATGCGATTTACTGACATCTACAGCCTGCCAGCGCATGATCAGCGCTGGCAGGCTGTAGACTACGTTCTAACCTGTCGGGCTGCAGTGAACGCTCGGGTCTCGCGGGATGACGCTGATAGGTGTGATCGAGACCTGAGAGAACCACTTCCCGCACGCCTTTCGGCGTAAGCGTGACGGGAGGTGGTTAAAACAGCTGTTCCCAATTAATCAGGGTAATAGGGATGCTTTAGAACAGCTTGGACAATTTAGAATGGTATAGAATTTTGGATTTTCCTACACACTGTGACAGTTTGTGAAGGGTATGAATAATTTTGGATTGGACACTTTTTGCTCAAATGTAAATAAAAGCTGAGAATAATTTTTTTTCCCCACAATAATGCCTCTTGAACATCGTCTTATTAACTTTTGGGAGACACTTAGGTCATTTCCTGTCCAAAAAATACTTGCTGGTTGAATAAAAGTAACTTTAAGTCAAAATTTGCCAAGGATATTAATAATTATGGGCAGCACTGGTATAGATAGATAGATAGATAGATAGATAGATACATTACAGACCAAAAGTTTGGACACACCTTCTCATTCAAAGAGTTTTCTTTATTTTCATGACTATGAAAATTGTAGATTCACACTGAAGGCATCAAAACTATGAATTAACACATGTGGAATTACATTCATAACAAAAAAGTGTGAAACAACAGAAAATATGTCATATTCTAGGTTCTTCAAAGTAGCCACATTTTGCTTTGTTTACTGCTTTGCAAACTCTTGGCATTCTCTTGATGAGCTTCAAGAGGTAGTCACCTGAAATGGTTTTCACTTCACAGGTGTGCCCTGTCAGGTTTAATAAGTGGGATTTCTTGCCTTATAAATGGGGTTGGGACCATCAGTTACGTTGTGGAGAAGTCAGGTGGATACACAGCTGATAGTCCTACTGAATAGACTGTTAGAATTTGTATTATGGCAAGAAAAAAGCAGCTAAGTAAAGAAAAACGAGTGGCCATCTTTACTTCAAGAAATGAAGGTCAGTCAGTCCGAAAAATTGGGAAAACTTTGAAAGTGTCCCCAAGTGCAGTCACAAAAACCACCAAGCACTATATAGAAAATGCCTTTTCTTGTCCGCAATTGCAGACAAGAATAGGACATGTTCTATTTTTTTCGGGAACGCAATTGCGGACCCGGAAGTGCGGATCCGCAATTGCGGACTCGGGCGGGACATAGAGTGTCCCCATAGGAATGAATGGGTCCGCAATTCTGTTCCGCAAAATGCAGAACAGACTGACGGACGTGTGAATGGGGCCTAACACTGCAGCTTCAGAATGAATCGAAGATGGCTGCTGTCCTTGCTTTTTGATAGGAGTTCGAGGGTCTGGGAGGGAGGGTATGCTGATTGGCTGGAATGTGTCTGAGCAAACTTTGACCCTGTACCTCACAGTCAGCAATGATGACTTATAGGGGGCGGACCGAACAGCGCATATGTTCGCCCGCCGCGACAAACGCAAACATGCGATGTTCGCCGGGAACTGTTCGCCGGTTAATAGTTTGGGACACTTCTACACCCTGCCCCTTTAATGCTAGGGCTACACGACATGTGTTGCGCGACATTTTGTCTCAAAGATTTTTATAATGATAGGCTATGGTGTCGCAGTGCAAGACCATAGACTATCATTATAAAAATTGTTGCGCGACATCAATGTCACACGACACATGTAGCAGTGTAGTTGTTCCCTATGTGTCGTGCGAAACATGTCGTCGTGTAGCCCTAGCCTAAAGCTGACCTACAGCAATGAAGAAAAATGGCTGGGTTGTTATGGAAACCTGGAGTAAAACTGTGTGTATGTGGAGACTAAGGGCCTGCGAGCATCTATTGGCTGATAAGGGACATGTGACCGTGTGTATGGCAGTTAGGATATGAGTGAAAGACATTTTTGGGAATATCTCAGGAAAGGTACGTCCTAGAGAGCTGAGACCGGTCTAAAACCTTTCCCGGACACCTGATGTACCTGTTTGCCAAATTTGGTGAAGATCGGTTCAGTCGTTCGGTCCATAAAGAACAGACAGACAGAAACTAATTTTTAAATATATACTAGCAGAAGGACTCGGCTTCACATGGGTATATTTCATCTGTTTAATTTAATGTTTCTGTGTGTCGTTAAAAGATATCGACATTATCCTCCCATTAAAATGACCTCTACAGCACCTCGCCCCTTTAACAGTAAACTCCACAGTCCCCCACTAATTAACACTGACCCCCCCCACAGTGCCCCCCCCACTTTAAAATGGGACCTCCACAGCAGCCCACCACCCTTAACTTTTATCTTCACAGCAGCCCGCCCCTTTAACAGTAAGTTTCACAGCACCCCACTCCCTTGACAGTGACCTCCTCAGGGGCCTGCCCCCTTAACAGTGACCTTCACAGAACCCTGCTGCCTTAACAGTGACCCTTTAATAGTGGCCCCTTCCCCCGTAACAGTGACCTCCACAGTGTCCGCCCCTTTAACAGTGACCGCCATGGCAGCCTACCCCCTTAACAGTAACATCCACAGTGAACGCCTCTTTAACAGTGATCTCCACAGTGCCCAAACCTTTAACAGTGACCTCCACAGCGCCCTGTCCCTTTAACGCTAGGGCTACACAACGACATGTGTCGCACGACATTTTGTCTCAACAATTTTTATAATGATAGGCTATCGTGTCGCACTGTGACATGTCTGATACTGTCTGCTGAGCGGTGTATCTAATCCTATCCTGTGTGATACTGTCTTCTGAGCTGTGTATCTAATTGTATCCTGTGTGATACTGTCTGCTGAGCTGTGTATCTAATCCAATCCTGTGTAATACTGTCTGTTGAGCTGTGTATCTAATCCTATCCTGTGTGATACGGTCGCTGAGCTGTGTATCTAATATCCTATCCTGTGTGATACTGCCTCCTGGGCGGTGTATCTAATTCTGTCATACGTGATACTGTCTGATAAGCTGTGTATCTAATCCTATCCTGTGTGATACTGTCTGCTGAGCTGTGTAGCAGTCGCAGCATGTCACATGTCGCAGTGCAACACCATAGACTATCATAAAAGAAAATTGTCTTGCGACACATGTCGTCATGTAGCCCTAGCCTAAAGGTGACCTACAGCAGTGAAGAAAAATGGCTGGGTGTCACGATACTAGTGCAATACTGCTAGAATACAAAGGCAGGGACAAGGTCTGAACACAGGAAGCACCAGGAGGTACAGTAGCAGGAATGCAGATGAAGGCAGGAATACAGACGAGAGGTCAGAAAGAAACCCAGCAAGTGGTTGGCAGGTATCCAGGAGTAGCAGGGTAAACTGCAAGGAGGAGGAACAAACCACAGAGCAAGTTCCAGGTGAGAGGACTGCACAAGCAGGAGCTAAAACACAATACTCAAGCAATTAGTAACAGGCTTGAGAGGTTTAAATATGAAACAGGAAGTAAGATGGCACCCAGCTGAGACACAATCCACCATCTTAACTGAGGGAAAACTTGAGGGCAAGACCGTCTGAACTAAACAGACATAGCAGGATGATTGCTGACACTGAGTTGTTATGGAAACCTGGGGTAAAACTGTGTGTATGTGGAGATTAAGGGCCTGCGAGCAGCTATTGGCTGATAAGGGACATGTGACCATATGTATGGCAGTTGAGATATGAAGAGAAAAAGTTGCAGGCTTGTATTGGCTAATGCAGGTCATATTTTGGCAATATCTCAGGAACAGTATGTCCTAGAGAGCTGAGACCCAGTCTAAAACCTTCCCGGCCGCCTGTTGCACCTGCGTGCTAAATTTGGTGAAGATTGCTCCAGTCATTTGGTTATGCATAAAGGACAGACAGACAGAAATAAGGAAAAACAGAAACTCAGAGTGCTGAGGAGTATAAGGAGAGACTAGTGGAGACGAGAGTATTACTGTCATGGTCCCTCCCATGACAGAGGTGAGAAGATCTGAGAGACTGGCGGCACGTGAGGTTATCTGACAGTCTCTCTGTTTTCATCTTGCAGCGTTGTTGTTTGTTAATGACCACACCTCTTGTCAGGTGCAGCTTGTGGTCATTACTGACGCTATTTAGCTCTGACTCACACTGCTTACCATGCGGTTGATATTTCCTGCTGGAGTTGTTTGAGCTGGTGTCTTGTTCCTTTGGATCTCCTGCTCCTCTATTCTTTAAGCTAAGTGCATTTTGTTTTGCATTTTGTTGTTCGCTTGTGTGTGTTGTTGTCTAGGCCTCAGGAAGACGCTGGTTCCTTCTTCTGGGGAGGGACCAGTAGTCTCATTCCCTGCCACCACTCCTAGGGCCTTCCAGGACCTCCAGGGCTAAGTTTTGGTGTATGAGTATTTCCACCTTCAGGGTCTACTCATACTGGCAGGAGTCAGGGAGAGGTCTAGAGATTCCTAGGAGGTCACCATCCCTCTCCCTTAGCTTTGAGGCCTAGACTCCGGTCTATTCCTTCTGTGTGTTATCTGGTGTTATCCCCTCCCCATTACCCATGACAGTTACCTCAGCCTGTGGACTCCATTAGCACCCAATGTGAGACAGGACTTAGCCTACAGTGCCTCTTTACAGTCTATAGCAGAGATCAGCAATCTTCGGCACTCCAGCTGTTCAGAAACTACAACTCCCAGAATGCTTCATTTACTTCTATGGGAGTTAGAAGAGCAGCCAAGCATGTTTGCATGCTGGGAATTGTAGTTTCACAGCAGCTGGAATGCCGAAGATTGCTGATCCCTGGTCTATAGTGAAGTACAAGCTGTAAACAGAGCTGCAATCCTCTATGGACACTGTGAATGTGTTATTGGAAATTGTGAGTAAGCCAGGAAGGCAAGATATATGTACTGGCCATGTGAAAAACAGAAGTTTATTGAAGTATACTCCACACCTGGAAGATAGACAGTCAGCCAGAAGTTACATTAGCCTGACTGTGACAAGAGTCAATACCTCACCAAGAGCCTGTTACTAGGATTACAGATACAACTAACTTGTGATGTCCTTTGAATGGATTACAACTACCGCTTTACATTGCAATAATCTGTACATCTAGCACAAGACAAGTAATTCTCAGTAAATGTCTCTTTATTAGGTAACATTTGCATTCAAGGCTGCAGGTGACACAACATCAGGGACCCACGCCTTCCCTGCACTGTATAACCTATACCATCAAGGGCATTTCAACCAACATCTGGCAGGAGATCCCTCAACACCACTGTGCCCCGAAGGAATCTGGTGCCTTCCTTCCAAAAACTCAATGCTAGCCCAGGGAGCTCTCCAGGAAACATGAGTATCAACTACTACACCCATCAGGCCACCACACTCACACACGCCCCTACGGCCCGGTCGCTGTACAGCAATGCAGGGAGAGATAGAAAACAGAGGGTGGTTATTAACGGTACACACTCATTGGGTCACTGTCACTAGTGGGGTACCTCAGGGGTCAGTATTGAGTATTGGGCCCTATTCTTTTCAATCTATTTATTAATGATCTTGTAGAAGGCTTGCATAGTAAAATATCAATTTTATTAAATGACAAGAAGGCTCCTATTGCTATCTCTTTCTTTACTGAATCAACCAATAGCAGCAAAGAAAACATATCCATTACAAGTAACCATGGTGATAAGTCCCTCTCTTATGTGACCCAGTATAATAGTCCTGGTCCCTTTAGACTCTTCCTCTTTCTTTGCTGCTGCCACTCAGATAAGTACTCCTTCTGTGTGGGGCTAGTTCTTTCTATGCTGCCAGTTTTTTCTCCTAATCCCCTAGTTGTAGATATATATATATATATATATATATATATATATATATATATATTGTGGTAAGGTGCAGGGTGCCGTCGTGGATGGCAGGTACGTGTCACCGAGGTTCATAGCCTTGTGAGGTAAGAGCCAATTTGTTGATGTCAGCAGCAGGTAGTGCTACTGACATAGTTGCTAAATAGCATGGCTGCAAAGCCGATCCGGGCCGGCTCTTACCGGGAGCAGCTAAAGTGTAGGGTGGGTGGCTGCTCCCCACGACCCAGTCCTGGTTTTGGGCTGGGTTTAAAACACAGCCAGCACCAGCAGCTGAGAGTGATTGTCCTGGAGCTGCTGTTAGTGCTGTGGAGCTCTCTGGGCTGGAAGCAAGAGCCCAGCAAGGAGGAGTGCAGACGGCCTGGAAGCCTGAGGTGGATTGTCTTGCGGCTGGGCTGACAGCCAGGTGCGAACCCGCATCTAAAACCTCCCAGGTGATTGGAACCTGTGTTTGGACTTTTTTGTTTTGCCTCACGTTTTCTGATGTGTGTGGATTAACACCAAGTGACTGTTTTCTGTTTATTGGATGCAAGTGTGAATTAAACACTGTTTGCTACACTTTCTGGACTCCATTTTGCCTCTGTACTGCACCCGCACCGCTATCTACCAGAGCGACTCCCCACATTTGGTGGAGGATGCGGGCATGCGCAGTGAGGCTGGCGTGAACGCCGAAGTTTGTTTGTTTTGCTGGGCACGAGTGCATGGAATATATTAAACCAGCAAAGTTACAAGCAGGAATTTCTGGCAACATGGAGGCGATTGTAAAAGCTCTCATGGAGGCTAACAAGCAGCAGCCGGAGACTAATCAGCTGCTTTTGCAACACGTGATGGCGTTACAAACTGCAGGAGCGTCCCAACACGTCCATGATGCCCGGAAAGCGGTCCGTGCGGCGATCCCAAAGATGACCCCCTCAGACGACGTTGAGACATATCTGGCGGTCTTTGAAAAGGTGGCCGTGAGGGAGAAGTTACCCCGTGACCAATGGGCTGAAGTGGTCGCTCCGTTCCTGGCATCCGGACCCCAGCAGGTTTTCTCTGATTTGGCAGATGACCAGGCTGCTGATTACCCCACGGTGAAGGGGGAGATCCTGGCCAGACTGGGGGTGAACGTGTTAGTCCGGGCTCAGCGGGTCCACCAGTGGGACTTTAAAGCGGCTGAACCCGCCCGGCCGCAGTACTATGAGTTGCTGCACAGGTTGCAAAAATGGCTGCAGCCTGATATTCTAAGTCAGGCTGCTATGCTGGACCGTCTGCTGGCTGACATGTTCTGGAGGGCCTTGCCGTACCCCCTTCAGCACTGGATCGGCCAGTTATCACCCACTAATGCCCTGGAAATGGTCGACCTGGTGGAGCGCTATGAGGCCACAAAAAACTTGAAAGGGGGTGTTGTTGGGAGGGGGCCGGTCAAACCCCGGAGGTCTCCCATCCAGTCCCGACAACTGGTACCCGAGAAACCTGCTCGGGGTGTACCCCCTGTAGACCCGGCCCCGATAGTCTGCTGGCGGTGTCACGAGCCTGGCCACGTAAGGGCCGATTGTCCACAGTGGGGAGAACCCATGGAGACTAATTATGGGTACCGGGCTTCCATGTATGCCCGGAGACTGTGTGCAACCGGCACCCCCGAGACAATAGACAATCGTCATCTGTGCCAGGTACAAGTGGGTGATAATCTGGCAGTGGCGCTGCTGGACTCAGGGAGCCTAGTAACCCTGGTAAGTGTTGCCCTGGTACAGCCCTCCCAGTATACGGGCTGGAAAGTTGGTGTGGTGTGCATACACGGAGACTTAAAGGACTATCCCACTGCCGTAATGTCTCTGTCCACGGTGGCCGGCACATGGACTTGTGAAGTGGCGATCTCCACAAAGCTACCATATGAACTAATAATTGGGAGAGACTTCCCTGGTTTCCCGTCCCTATGGCCTGAGATGAAAGGGACTAATAGCCATGAGACAGGGGTAACCCAAGCAGAGTGGCCTGGTTCCAGTGGGAGGCCAGAGCCCTGGGAGCCCGAGTCCGAAGGGCCTGCGGTAGGGGTGACCACCACTTCTGTGATAGAGGGGGAGACACCCCCACTGAGTGTAATGGTGGGAGACATGGAGGACTTGCCACCAGGACCTGAGTTGGCAGACCTCCACGTCTCCGGAGACAATTTTGGGACCTTCCAACACCGGGACCAAACCCTAACCAGGGCCTGGGAGAATGTGGTGGAAATTGATGGTAAACCCCAGAAACCAGGGGCTGAGTTAATATTTCCCCGCTTTGTCGTTCACCACGAAATGTTATATCGGGTGAACCAAATCCGGGGTGAACCTGTTGAACAGTTGGTGGTGCCCACAGCGTATCGCAAGCTTGTCATGGAGCTTGCCCACCAACATGTACTTGGGGGACACTTGGGGTGGCAGAAAACCCAAGACCGCATACTGCAGCGGCTTTATTGGCCTGGTGTGTTTAAGGAGGTAGAAGAATATTGTAAATCTTGTCCAACCTGTCAGGTAAATAGCCCCCAGCCACATTTCCGTAGTCCCCTTGTACCTCTTCCAATCATTGAGGTCCCATTTGAGCGTATCGCTATGGATTTAATCGGGCCTGTACCAAAGTCTGCCAGGGGCCACCAACACATTCTGGTAGTTCTCGACTATGCCACTCGGTATCCGGAGGCGGTGCCTCTGCGACATACCTCAGCTAAGCTCATTGCCAAAGAGTTAATGGAAATGTTTTCCCATGTGGGCCTGCCAAAAGAGACTCTGACAGACCAAGGGACCCCTTTTGTGTCCAAAGTTATGAGGGAACTGTGTAAGTTATTGCATATAAAGCAATTGCGGACGTCCGTTTACCATCTGCAAACGGACGGTCTTGTCGAAAGGTTTAACCAAACTCTAAAAAATATGTTAAAAAGGGTGGTGTCTAGAGATGGGAAGGACTGGGATCTGCTTCTGCCCTATCTCATGTTCGCAGTGCGAGAGGTGCCCCAGTCCTCTACTGGGTTCTCGCCCTTCAACTGCTTTATGGCAGACACCCTCGGGGCCTGTTGGATATCGCCAAGGAAGCGTGGGAACAACAGCCTGTCCCCCACAAAAGTGTCATTGAGTATGTCACCCAGATGCAGGACCGGATGGAAAGGGTGTTGCCGCTGGTCCGGGAGCATATGGAGGCAGCGCAACAAGCCCAGAGTAGGGTGTATAATCGTCAGGCTCGGGTACGGGACTTCAATCCGGGAGATCGGGTTTTGGTTCTAGTACCCACCCTTGACAGCAAGTTCCTAGCTAGGTGGCAGGGCCCCTATGAGGTGGTCGAGAAGGTAGGGGAAGTAAATTACAAGGTACACCAGCCAGGGCGGCGCAAGCCGGAGCAGGTGTACCACGTGAATTTACTAAAGCCGTGGAAAGATAGGGACACGGCCGACGACCACAGCCCCCGGCCAGGGCTTCTAGGTGAAAAGGGGCCAGCCCCACAGTTCGAGGCCTGCGAAGCAGTAACCACGGTAAAAATTGCAGACAGCCTGTCGTCCAAACAAGTTCAGGAAGTCAGGGAGTTCATCAGTCGAAACACGGATGTGTTCTCGGACCTCCCTGGCCGCACGTCTCTCATCCAACATGACATCGTCACTGAACCTCAGGCCAGGATCCGGTTAAAACCATACCGGGTACCCGAGGCTCGGCGACAGGCCATCGTGGAGGAAGTGCAATTAATGTTGAAGCTTGATGTCATTGAGGAGTTGAAAAGTGAGTGGGCCAGTCCCATAGTCCTAATACCCAAGCCGGATGGGACGTTGCGGTTCTGCAACGATTTTCGCAAGTTAAATGAAGTGTCCAAGTTTGATGCGTATCCCATGCCCCGGCTAGACGAGCTTGTTGAGAATTTAGGACAAGCCCGTTATTGTTCTGTGCTAGACCTCACTAAAGGGTACTGGCAGGTACCCTTAACGGAGTCGGCCAAGGAAAAAAACGCTTTTGTTACCCCGCAGGGCCTGTATCATTACAAGGTGTTACCCTTTGGCCTGCATGGCGCCCCCGCCACCTTCCAAAGGTTAATGGATATTGTGCTGCGACCTCATCGTCGGTATGCCTCGGCCTACTTAGATGATGTAATCATCCACAGCACTGACTGGGAAAGCCATTTGCCCAAAGTGCAGGCGGTAGTGGATGCCCTGAGGAAAGCTGGACTAACCGCCAATCCAAAGAAGTGTGCGATTGGGTTGGAAGAGACCAAATATCTGGGATATGTCATTGGGCGGGGAGTCATCAGGCCTCAGGTAACTAAGGTAGAGGCCATACGTAATTGGCCCCAACCGGTCACCACCAGGCAGGTAAAGTCCTTCCTGGGAATTGTAGGGTACTACATGCGGTTTGTGCCCCACTTTGCCACAATAGCAGCGCCGTTGACAGACCTGTTGAAGGGGCGAAAGTCTGGGAAGGTTAGCTGGAGTGAGAAGGCGGAGGAGGCTTTCTCCGTGTTGAAGTCGGCCCTGTGTGGGTCCCCGGTTTTGGTGACACCCGACTTCAACAGGGAGTTCGTCGTTCAGACTGATGCCTCAGAGGTAGGTCTCGGTGCGGTACTGTCTCAGGAAGTCAATGGGGAAGAACATCCTGTTGTCTTCCTGAGCCGTAAACTCACCCCAGCCGAGACCAGGTATAGTATAGTGGAGAGGGAGTGCCTGGCTATCAAGTGGGCACTCGAATCTCTCCGCTATTACCTGTTAGGGAGGAGGTTCCGTCTGGTGACCGACCATTCCCCTCTCAAGTGGATGAGCCAGGCCAAGGAGAGGAATGCTCGGGTCATCAGGTGGTTCCTATCCTTGCAAAATTTCAAATTTTCGGTAGAACACAGGGCAGGCCGCTTGCAGGGTAACGCAGATGCCCTGTCCCGCGTCCACTGCCTCACATGTGTTCACCCCCTCAGGGTTGAACAAAGGGGGGGGGTATGTGGTAAGGTGCAGGGTGCCGTCGTGGATGGCAGGTACGTGTCACCGAGGTTCATAGCCTCGGTGAGGTAAGAGCCATTTTGTTGATGTCAGCAGCAGGTAGTGCTACTGACATAGTTGCTAAATAGCATGGCTGCAAAGCCGATCCGGGCCGGCTCTTACCGGGAGCAGCTAAAGTGTAGGGTGGGTGGCTGCTCCCCACGACCTAGTCCTGGTTTTGGGCTGGGTTTAAAACACAGCCAGCACCAGCAGCTGAGAGTGATTGTCGTGGAGCTGCTGTTAGTGCTGTGGAGCTCTCTGGGCTGGAAGCAAGAGCCCAGCAAGGAGGAGTGCAGACGGCCTGGAAGCCTGAGGTAGATTGTCTTGCGGCTGGGCTGACAGCCAGGTGCGAACGCGCACCTAAAACCTCCCAGGTGATTGGAACCTGTGTTTGGACTTTTTTGTTTTGCCTCACGTTTTCTGATGTGTGTGGATTAACACCAAGTGACTGTTTTCTGTTTATTGGATGTAAGTGTGAATTAAACACTGTTTGCTACACTTTCTGGACTCCATTTTGCCTCTGTACTGCACCCGCACCGCTATCTACCAGAGCGACTCCCCACAATATATATATACCTTCTTCCTGGTTTATCCTATTGCAGGCTTCAGTTCTTCTCCCTCTTTACTTCCCCGGTTGCCGCCCGCCATTACCTGCTCTCCTCTTGTCTTCTGTCCTTCAGGCCTTTCTTCTTTACCTGCTGCGCTGGCTACAAGCGGCCAAAGTTTTGCGTGACTTCGGCCGCCATTCCATCTTCAGCTGCAGAGCTGCGGGATCTCACCTCCTGCTTCTCGCAGCGCCGGGCGAGATCTCGCGGGATTTCGACCGCAATCTTCATGGGATCACTGGTCTTTCTCTCCTGTCCGCACACTCCGGTCCCTGACCTAAGGAGTTTAATTAATTATCAGATAAGCCTCTAGGGTCTTTTTGTTTTGAGTACCTTGCGCAGGGTGCGTTTTTGGGGTGCCTCTCCCTACCTATATTTTTAAATAAAGCCTAATATCACTTCTTTGGGAGACATTCCCTATCCTTAAGATGTCTGAGGACAATCTCCCCATTAACCCCCCTATCCCTGAGGACATAGATGAGCTCCTCCATGACCAGGAGTCAGTCTCCATACCTGATGATGCGCAGGCATTGGCGATTCGGCGCTCTGTTGCTGTCACAATTCAAGCTGCTATGGGATCCATGTCCACTGCCATTTTCCATTCTATCTCTGAGGCCCTTATGGCCCATCCATCCTCCTCCAAGACCCATAGCCGTCCCAGGCCTCTGGGTTCACACACAACTACCTCTGATCTACCAGCCTCCAGAAATAGGATTACTGGTGTGAAGTCTTACACCCAGGATGGCTTACCTCGTTTGCGCAAGAGAGCCTATGCGCGCCAGGCAGAAAAGGTGAGGCAGTGGAAATGCAACATGATACTGATTCTGAGTCTGATCTCGGATCAGAGGAGGAGGCTCAGACAAAAACTATAGATCGTTCAGAGGAGGAACTAAAGATGATGGAGGCGGACCCACGGGGGCCATCTTCCTCTCCGGCTATACCAGTTGCCACCCCTGCAGAGGTTCCTTTGGACCCCTCGGCTTCATTATTAGATCCTTCTGGGGAGCCACTCTTCGACCTGGATGCTCTTCACCATCCTAGGTCCGCGGAATGGCTCCCGTCTGATTATATTGCCAAGTACCTTGAGACCCGTGTACGCCAGCCTCTCAGCAAAGAGGCTCACAATTAATTGAGGGCTGAGTGCCCCAGACCCATCATTCCAAACAAGGTCTGTGAGACACCGATTGTGGACCCCAAGATGTCCCAATTCCTGTCAAAGTCAGGGTGGAACCCCTGTAGGGGTCTTGAATCAGCCTTAAAGGCCTGCCAAGATAAACTCTTCTAGGTCCATTGACCAAGATTTTTGAATTGGCTGAATCCACCAGAGCCCAAAATATGTTGGTGGACCCAGAGGGGCTCCGTGGCTGAGTTCAGCAGGCAGTATGCATTACGGGCAATGTCAACACTTCCCTCACTATTGAGAGAAGGAAGGCGATCCTCTTTAAGATTGAGCCCAAGCTCTCCAATTTGGCCCGGTATGTAGCTTGCACTACCTAACTTGTTTTAAATACTTTATGATGTTTTAATGTATAAACTATATGTTTAATAAAGATGTAGTATTGATAAATCCGGATTGCCTGTTTTTGGCGTTTCTAACAGAGGCGGGTAAGGATGCCCAGGGCCTCCTTTTTGGAGACTCTTTTATAAAAGACCTTAGTCGTTTTGTGGGTGCATTCACCGCCCTAGACAAGGCGCAATCATCCATGAGACGAGTCTTTCAGGGGCGGGTCTCCACCAGGGCCGGCAGCTCTAGGGGCCGTCTGTCCAGCCGGTCAGCTTACCAGACTTGAGACTTGGGTCGAGGCTCCTTCTCCTACAGAGCTTCCAACCAGGAATCCTCTAGCTCCTACAGAGCTTCCAACAGCCTCCTGCCTTCTTCCCCACCCGCGGTACTTCATGGCGATCCAGAGGAGCCAGAGGATCTTCATCCTCCAGACGCCCATTTGGTAAGTCTACCCCTCCGTTGTTTTCTTCAGCTACTTGGGTAGGGGGCAGGCTCCGACATTTTTCCCATGTCTGGTCAAGCACCACGTCAGATCCGTGGGTTCTCTCTACTGTCCACGGTTTCCACATAGAACTCATGAGTTCTCTGGTCCACATCCCACCCCCCCACCCCGTGGTCCTTCCCGGCCCAAAACAGCGCTTTTACACAGGTAATTGATGGCACTTTTTCAAAAGGTGCAATAGAGCGAGCTCCCGCCTCTTCCAGCGGGATCTTCAGCAAAATCTTTCTAGTGGCCAAGAAAGGTGGTAAGATGCGTCCGGTGATCAATCTACGGGCGCTGAATTCTTTCGTTCGTTATCACCACTTCAAAATGGAGGGCATTCACCTCCTCAGGGACATGCTCCTCCACGGCGGTTGGTTGGTCAAATTGGACATAAAGGATGCCTATCTGACTGTACCGGTTTCAGAACCATCCAGGGATCTGCTTTGTTTCCTATGGAGGACAGAGAGGTGGAGGTTCACATGCCTTCCTTTCGATCTGTCTTCGGCACCTTGGTGCTTCACCAAGTTGTTACGCCCGGTCATGTCCTGCCTCCGCAGTCGAGGGATTCGTCTGATTATTTATCTCAACGACATCCTTCTCATGGCCCAGGACCAATTGATCCTTCTGAGACATTTGAGCTGGACAATTGACCTGTTATCTTGCCTGGGCTTCCTCCTCAACCTAGAGAAGTCTTGCTTAGTACCGTTCCGATCCATGGAGTTCTTAGGGTTCACGATCGACTCGACCACAGGGACACTCAGTCTCCCGCCTTCCAAGGTCCGTGCTATACGCAAGGAACTCCGTCACACTCTTCTCTTCCTCAGATTTCGTTACGTCACCTGGCTCGCATAGAAGGTCTTCTCTCCTCCTCGATCCAGGCAGTTTTTACCGGCCCCTTTGCACTACCGAGCCATGCAGCGTCTTAAGATCGCCCACCTTCACTCGGGTGCATCCTATGCAGACTTGATCTCATTAGACACAGATACCAGAGACGAGTTGACGTGGTGGATCCACAACTTAACGGCCTGGAACGGCAGGGCGAATATCAGTCCTCGTCCTATTGCAATGGAATGACCAGAGGAGGACGCTGGTCCTCAGAGGAGTCCGGTATACATATCAACTCCTTGGAACTCCTTGCAGGATCTTTCGCAATTCGCAGATTTGTGAACGGGATGGCCAAAGCCTGCATCAGACTGCGGATGGACAACATCTCAGCGGTGAGGTATGTCAACGCCATGGGGGGTACACATTCAACTGCGTTGTCCCATCTGGCGAGGGATTTCTGGAACTTTTGTCTGGCCAGACACATCATCGTGGTCGCAGAGTATCTTTCCGGCTTTCACAACACTTACGCGGACTGGAGTTCTCGTTTTATTTCCGACTCCAACGACTGGAAATTAGACATGACGTTTTTTTCTACCATATCATCTCTTTGGGGACCGTTTTATATAGATCTCTTCGCGTCCCGTTTGAACATCCAGCTTCCCAGATTCTACAGCTGGCGCTCGGACCCAGACGCAGAAGCAGTCAACGCTTTACTTAAGCACTGGTCCGGCTTTCTCATGTATGCGTTCCCCACATTTGCGATGATTCCTCAAGTCTTAGCCCACGTCCGCCAGCAGAGGGCCAAACTGGTTTTGTTAGTCCCGTTTTGGACCACCCAGTCGTGGTTTCCCCAGTTGCTGTAATGCTTGGTCCAGTATCCGCTCCTTCTCCCAGTCTTCCCAGACCACATACTAGGGCCGTCGGGTCTGCAACACCCTCTCATTCTAGAAGAGTCTCTGCAGCTCTTAGCCTGCAGGGTTTCAGGAAATCCTGGAGCGTCCCGGGAGTTTCAGACTCAACTAGACGCCTTTTGGAGGACGCATGGGCTCCCGACACCAGACGCTCCTATCGGGCAGCCTGGAGATCTTGGGCTGACTGGTGCTTGGCTAGGCAGGATCCCGTTTCGGTACCTGTGACTGAGATCCTTCAGTTTCTCACCTCGTTATTTGAGGACGGGAAGGCATATCATCGCACAATCAATATGTTTAGGTCAACCATCTCGTCCTCTCACTGAGGGTTTGATGGGTGCCCCGTGGGTCAGCATCCTTTGGCGTGTCGCCTCCTTTGAGGCTCCTGTCTTTCTCGACCACCTAGACCCCGTTTTTCCTCTACCTGGGGCGCGTCTTCGGTATTGTCTCTGTTTTCATCTTGGCCGTTGAACTCGGACCTTTCCTTGCGGCAACTTTCAGCTAAGTTGGTCTCTCTCTTCTGCTTGATCTCTTGCAAGAGAGTCTCGGACGTCCGAGCCTTGGACTACAACGCACGATCCTTTACTCCAGAGGGCATTGTGTTCAACATTACCCGTTGTATCAAAACCAACATTCGTTCTGTGTCTTACGCCAGTTTTCCTGATGTTCCGGCTCTCTGCCCTGTCGCCTGTCTGCGGGAGTATGAGTCTCGCACATATCCACATCGCTCCTCATCTTAAATCTTGTCCTCAGCTTTTCCTCTCGTACTGTCGTCCCTTTGCTCCTGTCACCAGCGTTACTCTGGCCAGATGGGTAAAGTGGACTATGACCTTAGCAGGAGTGGATACTTCAGGTTTCACTGCTCACTCCACAAGAGGGGCTTCTGCGACCTCTATGGCAGTTGCAGGAGCGCGGTTGGAAGACATTATGCGCTTGGCTGATTGGTCCCGAGTTTCCACTTTTCGTGAGTTCTATTTTCGCCCCCCTACTGATGCTTTTTCCTCTGTTGTGAGTCAGCTTTAAACTCGCAATAGGAGCCTCCGTGTCATGTAGTAAAATTGCATGATTTTCCTAACTTGTGATGTAAAGTCTTTTTTTTCTGCACGCTTTACCTATGTTCTTGCATGTTATTTATACTCGTACTGCCTATTTATTCTTCAGCAGGTTGCCTGTCCTTTGTATGCAGTTTATGTGGTTTTGTACCTTATCTACACTCCTAACAGTAATGCATGCCATTTGTTCCTTTTCTTCTGTGTACACAGGATGAAGGGTTACCATCATGTGGTGCCTGAAATCGGGAGTTGTGTTTTTTCTCCAGCTTCGTTCTTCAGTTTGGAAAGTTGATGTTCCGTTCAGGTTACATCGCAGTTCATCTTCGGTTGGAGATTGGTTCTTATCCATTCAACAGTCCCGAAGAGGTGTCATCTTCAAAGAAAGAGGAAGAGTCTAAAGCAGGGGTGCACAACCTATTTTGGTCTGAGGGCCGCATTGTCACATTGTTCTTCCTCCAGGGGCCACAAAAAAAAAAATTGAGCTGCTTAAACTGTAAAAGTTTACTGCATGAAAACTATAACTTGGTTTGCATCATTAATATTTAGTATACGTTGATGCATTCATATAGCAATGCCACATAGGAGGCTTGATTATGTAAAAGCACACAGATAGAGCAGTTGATTAGGAACGGTTTCGCCCAATAACCGCCTGCTCATCAGTTGAGGTGAAGAGCTTCATTTACATTGCTACTACGATCTCTCATCCTCATACAGATTCATTGTTTCTGGACAGCAGAGCTTTGTTCACAGATTTAATGTGCTGCATTGATCTGTCGATCAATTCACCCAATCGGCAGCACACTTACATAGGCCGATTATAAGGAACAAGCATTCATAGTAACATTCATACTTGATAACCTACAATCAGGCTGTGTAAACCCACCATTGGATTGCCAATTAATTCATACTACAACTTTCATGCAACACAGCATGTTTTGAATGGCACTGAGGCCTACTAAAAAGATAGAACGTAATAGGAATGAAAAATATGAGAAAATTCCTCATAAAAGGATTGGGAGTACAAATATATGCCGTGTTATGCAATGTATTTACGTATCCTGCTCACAATAAACAGAACAAGGTTTATATACCAGTAACAGTTAAATAACAGATACTGCACAGTACAGTACAACATACTGTAAATGTTAATTAGAGATTAGTAAACTCCACTTTAGGACTGCAAATATAAAATCAACTGGGTGTGAGTTCAGCACATTTTTAGTTAAGAAACTCTAATAAAATAAAATTGAATATTAACATTCAATGTTAAACAAAAATGTCTGAGATATATTTTTGAGGTATTTCTCCCTACAGAGAATTTCTACAAAATGCAGTGTTTGAAAAACATACCCCAGTTGAAATAAAATGTGTGTCCTTTATTAATAAATTTCCATAGACTTTCAGCCATCTTATGCAGCTGGTATTTTTTCTGCAAAAACACAGCAATGCAAGAAAAAACAAACTATAAAAATGCAACAAAAACTTTATGAAGCCAGACTGTGAGAATTAACAAATTAAAATCAATGGTTATGTGGGCTATGCAGATGTGACATGTGAAAGATGTGTATTTTACACTTCCATGTCCTTGATGACTATAGTTGACAAAGGCTCTGGGTGGGCCAAAAAGCAACCTATGTAACAACCAATGTTGTGATAAAAGCATATTGAAGAAATGAGGGCCAGGATTATCTTCTCTCAAAAGACTAGCAATGCATCCTTTCCATGTGCACCACCACAAGCCCGAGTTCAAATAGGATCTTCTTCTCATAATGACCTCCATAACAAGGTGGTCAGTAGAGAGCAACTCTACTGATTCCAAGTGAACGCCTTGGCTCCCGACGAGGTCCGAGCTCCTACACTCCCTAGGTGAGTGCACTATTCCTCTTGTGTGTTTTCCAAGGTGGTCAGTAGTTTATCCATGAAGGATCCGTGTTTGGTCGGTAGCTTCTGGCTTCCATGTGTCATCCGTATTCCACGTTCATTGTAGGCTGAAAATTAGTTTCCAGAACATCTCCATGACCATTCATGGTCAGTGGTTTTATAGATCCATGGACCAGTGGGAAAAATACTCATGTGTAAACAAGCACATTAAGGTCAGTGGGTAAGTGTGCTGTTCATGAAGAACACAGACAGCACATGTGTGTAATTCACTGACGTGTGAAAGAGGAGTTAGTGCGATTTCTGGGGTTGCATATTTTTCACAAGTTTTTGGATGTTAGGTCTCAGCTCAGTTGTGGCTAGTTGCAGAATTGACTGAAGATTCTCATTAGTAAGTCTGCACCTAAATTTTGATTTGCTAATGTTCATAATAGAAAATGCCCGCTTGCAAGAGTATGTTGACCCAAACAGGCAGGCATAAATAGCTGCTCTTTCACACAATTTTGGATATTCATCTCCTGGCATACATTTATAGAAGTTAAGTAAATCCCCTTCCTTAAACTTGTTTGTAGACTGTCACATGACTGAAGATCAATGAGTTCCAGTTGAAATTCTGGGGGTGCTTTATCAGGAATGACTGAAAATGGGTCTGCAAACATTTCAAAACCCTTTTTCTCATTTTTAAAATCTGTGAAGCGTTGCTCAAATATGGACTGGAGATGTGCAAGTTTTGCAACACTGACAAATTTTTGTCTGCATGCTGGGAAATGCACAAGATTGGCATTTTCAAGGTGAGATTGGAACAATTTTAGCTTGGATTGGAATGCAAAGATATAGTTACAAAGATTACTAACAAACTGATTTTTCCCTTGTAGTTTTGCATTCAGTGCATTCAGGTGTTGTGTGATATCTACCAAGAAAGCAAGGTCACACAGCCACTTGTCATCTTGTAGTTCTTCAACTATTTTATCCTTCTGAACAAGAAATAATTTTATTTCTTCTAACAATTCAAAAAAATGTTGCAAGGTTTTCCCCCGGCTCATCCACCTTACTTCTGTATAAAAAAACAGGTCCTGATATTCAGCATCAATCTCTTCTACAAAAGATTTAAACTGCTGATGGTTAAGTCCTCGCGATTTTATGAAGTTAACAACGTTGACAACAACTTTCATTATTTGTTCAAATCCAAGCTCTTTTCCAAACACGGATTGTTGGTGGATGATGCAATGAAACAGAATCAGCTGGTGCTTGTGCTCTCCAAGGTGTTGCCTTTACCCGACAAACCATACCCCTTTTGGAGCCTATCATGGCTGGAGCTCCATCAGTAACAATTCCAACTAGCTTACTTAAATCTAGCACATAATTCCAATATACCACTTAACAAATCACTTCCCTTTGTTTGCCCTTGAAATGAGATAATTCCAAGTAATCCCTCAAAAATATGAAAATCTGTGGTGACCCCCCGAATAAAAACCAGTAGTTGAGCAGTGGAACTGATATCTGTCGACTCATCTGCCGCCATAGAAAAGAAAATAAATTTTTTTGCCTTTTCTTCTGTCTGTCCTGAAACGTCTGCAGCCATATCGGCAATCCTGCGTTGAACAGTCATACGACTGAGGCTAATAGATTCAAATTTTTTAACAGACTCTGGGCATAGTTTCTATGAAGAAACAATTAAGCACTTTTTTGCAAAGTCACCATCTGTAAATGGTCTAGAAGACTTTGCAATCAATTCTGATATTTCATAACTAACTTCCATAGCCATTTCACTTTCCTTATATATCTCGGTGAACATAGTCTGCTGTATAGTTTGGCTGTGCTGTAAAGATAGGATCCTTTGTTTGCGCAATTCTCCCTTAAATTGCTCAAAATTGGAATGTTTGGTTTCGCAGTGCCGCTTAACATTGAATTCCTTCGGCACTGCAACTACACTTTTGTAAATTAAGCAAACTAGCTTTCCTCTTTCTTCAATAAAGAAGAATTTGTCTGTCCAGGTCTCATTAAATTTCCTGTTCTCATCTGCAATTTTTCTCTTCTCACACTGCCTGCAGCATCCATTTTAGGTATGTGCAGCAAAGACCCTTAGCTGTCTCAGATCTGTGAAAAACATATCACATATAGGTTGTTGAACAGGAAAATTTAGAAAAGTGTAACTGTCATTCTTTTTTTTTATTTTTGTAATGTATAAGGGCAGTGATACTGACCATTTTTGTAATATATTTAATTACTGAAATTGTACATGTCTATTAGAAAAATAGTTCTAAAGTGGCCCATTTTGAGCTTTAGCAATTTCAGTAATTAAAGTATATTACAAAAATGGTCAGTATCACTGCCCCTATACATTACAAAAATAAAATGTCAGTTACATTTTAAACTTTCAGATAAGGTTAAACTGTGCAATAAAAATGACACGATAACCTTAATTGCCTACTTTAACACATCTCAATACCGGAGGAAAACACTTCAGTTTTGTCCTCATTCATTGTTAATGGGGACAAAACTGAATTGAAGGGATTTGAGTGCACCAGAATGCATTCTGTTCTGTGCCCTTGTGGTCCCATGACGCACACAAAAGTACAGCAAGCAGCGTTTTTGAGTGCGTCTTGGGATGCGGAGCAAGTCGGAAGTAAGTCAATGAGGCCGGATCAGTTTTCTCAGAGACAATAGAAAACGGATCCGTCCCCCATTTACTTTCAATGGAGTTCATGATGGATCCGTCATGGCTATTTTAAAGATAATACAACCGGAAACGTTCATAACGAATGCAGATGGTTGTATTATCATGACAAAAGTGTTTTTACTGATCCATGATGGATCCAGCAAAAATGCTGGTGTGAAAGTAGTCTTATTCAGGTCAGTACAATCTTGGCGATACCAAATTTATATAGCATAATTTCTGCTTTAAGGTGCACTTTTTTCACCCAACTTGTCAGTGAAAATGTATGTGCGTCTTATAAAGTGAATACTAGTGAGTGCTTCATTATTGAAGAGCTCACTAGTATGCAGGAGTCGCGGGGAGCAGTGAGTGGTCTCTTCTGGGCTGCGCTGCTGTGTCCTGACTGCGTACATCGCCAGAAAGTAGTGAGTGTGACTGCAGGAGAGATCGCTGGACCTGGAGAGTAGCAGCGGAGCAGGAGAGGTAAGAGAATTTATTTATTTTATTTCTGATGGGCCTGTGATATGGGGGTTCTGATAGGAGGTCTGATGTGGTATGGGGGTCTGAGCTGAGGTCTGACATGGGGGTCTTTGATATATATGGGTCTGATCTGCAGTCTGATAAAAAAAAATATATATATATTTTTTCCTTTTTTTCCTCTTCTAAAACCTGTAAAATCTTATAATGGCAGTGCTTGGTATTGCAGCTCAGCCTCATTGATTTGAATGGGGCTGAGCCGCTACTAATCCATGCGACTGATGTATAGTGATGTCACCTTACCTAGAAAGAGGCTGCGGCGCTTAAAGGGGTATTCCCGTTACATACAATGCCATTGTCTGATAGGTGCGGGTCCCACCTCTGGTGCGAACTGGTGTTCTGCAAGACTCCTATACCTTGGCAGAACTCTATACCCGGAAGTGACGCGGGTGCACAGAAAGTGACGCGGCTGCACCAGAATCAGCTGGAAGAGGGTGTGTGCACCACTGCAGGAGAAGCACCGGACTTCGTGGGAACCGTAGGTAGATTTTCCAGCACAAAATGTTCCATCAGATCTGAGTTGAGCGAACCCTGTATAGTTCGGGTTCGTACCGAATTTTGGGGTGTTCAGGACCCGGACCCGAACATTTTCAAAAAAGTTCGGGTTCAGGTTCCTTGTTCGGCGATTTATTCCCACTTTCTGAAGGGCTGCACAGCAGCCAATCAGCTAGAGTTTTACTTCTTGCCCTAAGAAGCCATCACAGAAATGCCTACTAATGGCATGGCTGTGATTGGCCAAGTGCAGCATGTGACCCAGCCTCTATTTAAGCTGGAGTCACGTAGCGCCGCACGTCACTCTGCTCTGATTAGTGTAGGGATAGGATGCAGCTGCTGTGAGGGCGAGATTAGGCAGGGAAAACTCAGCAAAAACACCTAATGAAGTGATCGATCTACAGCTGTGAATCATTCAACTTCTGCTTGTTACCGTAATTGCTCACTGGTTTTTAGGCTGCACAGAGCGTTTTTCTGTCACTTTTTTCTGGGGTGATCGGCAGCCATTTTGTGTCTTGTGGTGCACCAGCACAAGCTGCCACAAAGTCCATCAATCCATCAATACTAGGTATTTTTTGCTATATCCTACATCAGGGACTTGGCTATGCTTATTGTCACCCCTAGAAACTCAGGATAGAAATTTCTATATTTTATTGAGGGGTTAAAATAAATTGCCAAAATAGCAATCCCCTAAATCTGGTGTTCCAGCTGTGGCTAGCCAAGTGTAATACTGTCTGCTGTCTGGCAAAGGAAATATATATATATATTTTTTTAAATTCTTTATTTAAATTTCAAAAGACAGACACAGTACAACTGGAATGGGCAGTTCAGTACATTGTTTTAGCGAATATAGATAAGACAAGGCCTGCAAGACAAAGCAGCCGCTACGAGTGAACCCGATAAGACAGTGACATGCCATGTACAATAGGTAGGTAATAAAATATCAAACTGGTAGAGCGTGACCAGTGGAACCTACTCATGAGGTCACGCACGCATAACAGAAGGAAATAGCTCAAAACCGTACAATCGACAGGACACAAAAGGAAAGACAAACAAAGGAAGAGGAGAGAGAAAAAAAAATAAATAAATTTTTTAATAGTGTCCGGCAAAGGATATATTTTGTTCTGGGGTGAAATTCAATTGCCAAAATAGCAATACCATAAATCAGTGGTTTCTGCTGTGGCTGGCCAAGTTTAATAGTGTCCAGCAAAGGATAGATAATTTTCTGGGGTGAAATTCAATTGCCAAAATAGCAAGCCCCTAAATCTGTTGTCCCAGCAGTGGCTGGCCAAGTTTAATAGTGTCCGGCAAAGGATAGATAATTTTCTGGGGTTAAATTAAATTGCCAAAATAGCAATACCATAAATCTGTGGTTTCATTTGTGGCTGGCCAGGTTTAATAGTGTCCGGCAAGGGATATATTTTTTTCTGGGGTGAAATTCAGTTGTAAAAATATAAATACCGTAAATCTGGTGTTCCAGTTGTGACTGGACAAGTTTCATAGTGTCCGTCAAAGGATATATTACAGTATATGGTTGGCCTTAAGTTAAGGATAAGGCGTGTATATAGTTTTGTTTCTTTATATGGTTAGTTTAGCTGCATTATAGTTATTTTATTATGTTTTTAAGTAAATTTGTAAATAGTTTGTTAATGGTTTGAGTGAAAGCGGTGTGAGGCTGTTTGTGTTTATTTTCTATCTGCTTTCTACACTGTCTATACTGCCGCTGTATCTAATTTCATTGTATAATACTGTTGAGGGGGCCCTAACAAAGTCTTTTAGTCCTCCTCCTCCTCCTCCTGGATGGGCCCCTTCTAGGTCAGGGACCCAAAACAGTAGCTTCTCATGCTTCCCTGTAGCTACGCCCCTTGGCAAACCCATCAGTCGGTACGTGTACTCTTCCACCATGTTGCTGAAATGCTGCCTCCTGCTAAGACGTTCCAGATCTGCTGGTGGTGCAGGTTGTTGTGGCATGATGACAAAGCTTTACCACATTTCGCCAATGCTAACCCAGCCTCCTGAGGTGCTGATGGTGACCCAGCTGCCCGTGAGCTGGCTTGGGTGCCACCCTGCTGAGAACACGGTTCCTCCTACTCCTCCTCATCCTACTTATCCTCCTCATCCTCCAGAACTGTGCCCTGACTGGACAATTGTGTTCCAGGCCAGGGACTATGGTGGTGCAGGAACCCACCCTTCGAGCCACTTGGATGTCACTGGCCTTAAGTTAAGCATAAGGCGTGTATATAGTTTTGTTTGTTTATATAGTAAGTTTGGCTGCATTATAGTTATTTTAATATGTTTTTAAGGAAATTTGTAAATAGTTTGTTAATGGTTTGAGTGAAAGGGGGAGGGGGGGGGGTGTTGTGTGTGTTTGATTAACTGAATTGATTTTCACTGTCTGGTGTTTAGGAATTTCTGCACCCCAAATTCAGCACATGTGGCAGGCAGGGGATGTGTGTCAAACCGGCTAGGCCCAGACCTGCTAGTATATTTCGCCCATTAGCGCACAACACCAGGCCGTGCTGGAGGCTCAGTGGCACCAACCAATGGTCGGTCTGTTGTTCCATGCCTGTCCACATGTAGCATCCCCAAGTCAGAGCAATGTGCGGGACCAACCTGGGGAATGCCAGTGATGGAGAGGCCGGCACGCTGTTCCTCTGGGGCACTCTCTGGGTTCTTGAGGGACACAGCCAGGTGAAATGTGAGGTGCCCTTGGTGTTGTAGATTAACGTGCCTATGGCTAAGTCCCTGATGTTTCGTGACGCCAGTGCCAGTAAACGGTGGCACACCGCATTTATAGTAGGAATAATAGAGGTGCAGACTGGTATCTTGAAACAGAATTCCAACTTTACTGAAACAGTGGTAATACAGAAGGCACTCTCTTAAACAGTTCTTTTTGCAGACAATAGGCTTTGGTACAGTCTCAGTTACAGCAGGCTTATATCCAGCAAGGTGAAACAGAGGGTTAAATCACAGGACTTTTGAATTGCAGGTGAACCTTACTTTCTTCCTGACTTGTCCTGACTGGAAATTATTCTTCAAGGCCCCAATGCCCTACTTCTGGCTTATATCCTTGAATCTCCAGTTTACAGTGTACCTCCTCTGACATTACAGTACCTCTTGCTCTAGGGATTGCCTCAGCTTGGCTCCTGCTGACTTGCCTAGGCCCGTGACATGTGGCCTTCACAGACTCCAGGGTCTGCACTAACTCTAGCCTGCCCTGGCCTAGCCATATATATATCCCTGCTCAACAGTTCCCCTAGTGGTCTAACACCTACATCACAATCCTCACATTACTGCAGGCAATTACATGTAAACCACTTAAAGGGACATAACATATTGGTAGTAAGCGGGTATTAAAGTGCCCGTATACTGCATACCCCACGACTTTAAACTGAGTACGACCTCGTACTCCCACAGAGACCCACCCAGCTGGATTCTTCTCCTGAAAGACACAAAACACATGCAGGCATATACAAACACAAATGAATGACATCTGCATAAATAATCATATCAGGTCCAGCTGGAAAAGGTGGAGCGCGGTGACAAGGGGCGACGTCCTCTGCTTGCAGGCTGTTAATGCAGAACTGTGATGCTGACCTGGTACAGCAAATCAATGGTTAACACCAGGATAGTCCATAAGAGAATGCCTGAGTCCATAATAAGAACATAATAAAACATCACATAGTCCATATGAAAATGCATAAGTCCATAATAAGAACATATCACAGAGGCTCGCACACAGGGAGTCCATCTCTGGGCACAAACTTAAAAGGAGGATGCTCACACAGAGGTTTCCTGTCGGGAAACACTTCCAGTACAGTCATAGTTTTCAAAGCGTACTGGTAAGCGCCCCTTGTAGACCGGGTAGACCTCCTTAGAGCCAAGGTCTCCTCTTGTCCGGGTACAGGGGGACAAGAAGGATCCACGTCAGTGGGACCCCTTTCAGTAGCACCCTGAGCGGGGCCTGCTACGATTGCAGGTTCAGCAGGTGCCGGGGCAGGCACCCCAAAGTTTAACCAGGGTGTAAGGAACCAGTGAAGCGGCTCAGGATCATTCAGCAAATCCGCTATGGCCTGCATAGGTTCAGCAGGCCGAGCAATGGAATCTGACTCAGAAGACTCGGATCCGGAATCTCCAACGACAGTCTCCTTGTCAATACAGAGTTTTAGGCGGTTTCTGTGAACAATTTGGGGACCCTTACCCTCTCTGGTGACCTCATAGGTATGAGTTTCAGCATTAGGGATGGCAGACACAAGATAGGGAGTCCTCTCCCATTTACTGTCCAGTTTACTGGTGCGGTGATTGTTCTTTAACCACACGGTATCCCCCACAGCCAAGGGCTCTGCATGGGCCGCCAAATCATAGTCTTTTTGTTGTCGCTCCCGGGCACCTTCCATGCGCTCCTGGACAATTTCTTTGGCATTAAGTAAGCGCCTTTGATGTTCCGTTACCCAGTCAGTTTTAGGCAGGGGATTAATGTTATCCAGCACTTGTACATCCAGGGAATGATCTGCAGGCAATTTACCCTGACGCCCAAACAACAGGTAGAAAGGAGTGTATCCAGTGGAACAATGGATAGTATTATTGTACGTATACATGAGCTGTGGTAGCAGGTTAGGCCAATCTCCTCTGGTCTCAGGAGGCATGGCTCTCAACATTTCAATCAAGGTCTGATTCATCTTTTCACAGAGTCCATTACCTTGTGGATGATAGGCCGTGGTCCGGACCTTTTGGCAATTGTGTAGTCGGCACAGCTCCTGGAACAGATGAGACTCAAACGCAGACCCCTGGTCGGTGAGGATCTTTTCTGGGCAGCCGTAAGGCAGGAGGAAGTGTTTCCAGAACAATTCAGCTGTCGTCTTGGCTGTCAGGTCCTTCACAGGCACTGCTACGGCAAACTTAGTGAAATGGTCAATAATAGTCATAGCATAGGTATACCCTGAGTGACTGGGCTCCAACTTTACGTGATCAATAGCAACCAGTTCAAGAGGGGCGGTACTTATAATAGGGTGCAGCGGTGCTCTCTGATCATGATGTTCACCTCTCTTTAGGGCACAGGCTGTACATTCCCGACACCACTTCTCAATGTCCTCTCTGATTCCAACCCAGTAGAACCGCCTACGGACAGTGGCCTCAGTCTTTTGAACCCCAAAATGTCCAGACCTGTCATGATACATTTCTAAAACCATACCTGCATCACGACGTGGGATGAGGATCTGGTGCACTCTGTCATTTGACACTGGATCCAGGCTTATCAAAGGATGGAGGGTCAGAGGTTCCACTGTTGGCAGCTTGAGCTTGGTCCTGTTGAGCAAACCGGTTATAAAATGCTGGCATCTCTACATCTTCCCAGGCATCCCGTATGTCATCTGGTGCTATTTCAGTGGGGAGCCTTGACAGGGCATCAGCATTATCGTTTGAACTGCCAGCCCGGTATTTTACAGTGAAGTCGTAATTAGCAAGGCGGGAGGCCCATCTCTGTTCTAAGGCCCCCAGTTTAGCGGTATTCAGGTGAGCCAGAGGATTGTTATCAGTGAATGCAATAAATGGAGTGGCAGCCAAATAGTCTTTGAATTTTTCTGTTACCGCCCACACTAAGGCCAGAAACTCTAATTTGAAAGAACTATAATTCTGATCATTCTTTTCGGCTCCCTTTAAGGACCGGCTGGCGTAAGCTATCACTCTCTCTTTTCCCTCTTGCACTTGAGCCAGCACTGCTCCCAGGCCTTTCTTACTGGCATCTGTGTAAAGGTGGAATGGCTTACTGTAATCTGGGTACCCCAGCACAGGAGGTTCAGTCAACTTTTTCTTTAACAACTGAAATGCAACCTCCCTCTCTTCATTCCATTCAATGGGGACAGGAGTCTTTGGGCTCTTTTTGGTTGCCCCCTCAGGAGTTCCTGGATTGGATCCGCTATTTGAGCGAAGTGGGGGATAAAGCGCCGGTAGTAGCCAGCGAAGCTAAGGAAGCTCCTCACTTCCTTCACTGTAGTGGGGACCGGCCAATTTCGGACAGCAGCCAGCTTATCAGGATCAGGCTGAACTCCCTCTGCGCTTACCACATGTCCCAGGTATTTTACAGCCGGTTTAAGCAGGTGACATTTGGACGGTTTAATCTTGAGGCCGTATTTAATAAGGATTTCAAACACCTCAGCTAAATGCTTTAAATGGTCCTCATACGTTTTAGAATAGATGATAACGTCATCCAGGTACAGCAGCACTGTCTCAAAGTTCTTATGGCCTAAGCACCGCTCCATTAATCTCTGAAAGGTCCCGGGGCATTACACAGTCCAAATGGCATGCAATTAAATTCAAACAGGCCCATAGGGGTGGTGAAAGCAGTCTTTTCCCTATCCTCAGGGGCCATGGGCACTTGCCAATATCCGCTGGTTAAATCTAAGGTGGAGAAATAGGCGGAGGAGCCTAGAGCGGTTAGAGACTCCTCAATACGTGGCAATGGATATGCATCTTTGTGAGTGATCTGATTTATCTTTCTATAGTCTACACAAAACCGGATTCCACCATCTTTCTTTTTAACTAAAACCAGTGGTGCAGCCCAGGGACTACGACTGTCCCGGATTACGTTTGAGTCTTTCATTTCTTGGATCATCTCTTTAACAGTTTGGTATGAAGTTGGTGGTATGGGTCTATACCTCTCTTTGATGGGAGGATGAGAGCCAGTGGGTATGGTGTGTTGGATGACACTGACCTCTCCATAGTCCGTTGCATGCTTACTGAAGGCTTGATGGTGTTGCTTTACTAGGTTCAGGAGTCCCTCTAGTTGATGTTGCGGGGTAGTTTCGTCCCCGACATGGAGTTCCTTCCACCAGGGCACTGGAGAGTCGTCCGCAGGAAGAGGTCCTCGAGTGGCAGCTGGTGGCTTCTCGGTGACAGGCAGGCGGATGACATCCTGGAAGGATACCTGGGAAAGCTGGGCAACAGGACAGTGCTTAGTAAGCACAGCAGGATGATCGCTGAGGTTAATCAGACGGACAGGTACTTTACCTTGGGAGACGGTCGCCAGGCACTTGGCAGCTCTCACATATGGGTAGTTTTCCATCTGGACAGGTTCCACCAGGGCCGGATAGTCTTGGCCCTGGACTCCCAGGACAGCACAGCACCACAGGAGGGTTTGGGAGTTTGGAGGTAGAGTCACTGGCCTATTATCACGGATCCTGGCGGTGCAGATCTCTCCTTTTTCATTTGCAAACCTCTGCTGAGCACACAATACGCTGATAGTCTTTTGGAGGACCTTCTTGGTGGCAGAGGAAGCTGCAGGCAGGGACTGATGGAGAGCTTCAAGGACCTCGGGGTAGCAATTTTTGAAAACATTAGTCCCAACAATCACAGGGTGACCCCCTTTATCCCTGGTTTGTACCACGATCACTCTTTGCTGTGGTAAAGTGGCTTCTCCCACCTGGAGAGTGGGTTCCCAGTATCCATGGACTTTTATGGGCTTACCATTGCTTGCAATTATCTCCAGCCAGGACTCAGGTGGCTGGGTAAGCAGGCTGGAACTCCAGAACTGATTAAAGGTGGACTGCTGAATAGTGGTGACTTGAGATCCAGTGTCCAGCAACGCTTCAAAAGGCACTCCATTGATCCGGACGTTTATTTTGGGACGGGACCCCACATAACGGGGCATCCAGTTTGGATCCCTTGGACCTGTTGTTCTACCTCCCGAGGGCGGTCCTCAGCCTCGAGGGTGGCCCGTTTAACTGCCAGCAAGTAGATTCAGTATGACCCAACTTCTTGCAGTAGTTACAGGCAGGCCGCTTGCGGTTCCTAAACCGGTCACTTGAGCGTCGTCCAGGATCTCTGGGATAAACTTCTTGATATGCAGGGGGCCAGGCTTTTGAGGCAGAAGGAGTTCATCTTCCAGCATTAAGGGTTTCTCCCACTCTTCCAGTTTCCTGCAGACTTTTTCCAGGCTCTTAGTGAGGTAATTGACCTGTTCCATCAAAGCAGCTACTGTATCAGGCACTGGAGTCTGGGCGGCTTGGCTGGCCCCTGGCAGGCTGGCATCCGTCAGCTTAGGATTACGGACAGAAGGCTCGGAATGGGCCACTGGTTCCGTTGGCAGATGTTGTCCCAGAATACTAATGGCCAGTTCTTTAAAGTCCAGGAAAATACTGCTAGGGTGCTGAGCCGACAACATTTTCAATTGAGTTTTTAAAGATTCGCTATTCACACCAGCAATAAATTGTTCTCTCAGAGTTTGATCCTGGGTGTCAACCTCTCTAGGGTCTATATGAATGACGGCCCTCCAGGCCTCTTGGAGGGATAAAGCAAAATCACGGATTGACTCACCAGGCTTTTGTTTCTTACTGAAGAAGCGCATCTTTATTTCAGACACAGTCCTGACTTCAAAGGTAGTGCTGAGGCGGTCAAAGATCTGCTCTATGGTACTCCTCTCTGAATCGGGCCAGGACATGACTTCTCGGCGGGCCGCTCCTTCCACTGGGCTAACAGAATCTCCATTTGCTGCTCCGGGTTGATAGGATAGAGCCGGAACAGAGCCAGGAGTTTGTCTTGGAAGTCTTTTAAATTATGAGCCTCCCGGCGTAGCGGGAAACCATGGGGCCCCAAAGTAGTATGGCATCGTCAGCGGCATCATGTTGGCAGGCGCAATACTGTTGGTGGCCACTGGCTCCCTGGGGGCAGGCTGCTCTGCTACTTCTGAGTCCGACATGGTGCAGATTAATTGGGTGTGCGGTCCCTTTAAGAGGTAGCGACAGGTCCGATGTCGCGCTGGCGGGGTTACTGGCCAGTGAGTGCAATCGGTGGAAAGAGTCCGGTGTCCCCTTTTCGGGCCTTACTAACCAGGTGACCCCCTCCGGTGTAGAGTTATTTCACCCAGGAGTTTGTACTTACTCCGGTGCAGGCAGTCCAAGTCTCGCGAGATCCGGAAGGGCGTCTTCGGGAATCCCTTGCGCAGCGTCCCTTCCCGCGAGGACGTCGGGCCGGAGGCGGAGCTTCGGACTTACTCCGACGGGGAACAGCGTCTGCGTTCTTCCAGGCCCAAGGTAGGTGGAGTCCAGCTTGGAAAATTTGAATAAGGCGGTGACGCTGCAGAGTTTGGCGCTAAGTTTTCCCGCCAGCAATGAGTAGTGATGGCGCAGTAGATAAGTCCACAGTTCAGGCGGCCATCTTGGGCACCATGATGCAGCTATTCAATGACAGCAAGCAGGATGATAAAAAGTCCACAAAAACACACTTAGAAGTGGCGATTTTCGTCCTCTTGATAGCGCAACACTGCACAGCGCTTTCTGGAGGTTTTAGGGACTCTTTTTGTACGTTTTTCAGTCCACAAAGTTCACTTCAAATAAACAGGCGTTTTGTCACTTGGCAAACTGGTTAAGGCACAAAGTTCACGTTTTGCTCACAGTCCGTAAAACGTGCGTATCCTGTTCGTGACGCCAAAATGTAGCATCCCCAAGTCAGAGCAATGTGCGGGACCAACCTGGGGAATGCCAGTGATGGAGAGGACGGCACGCTGTTCCTCTGGGGCACTCTCTGGGTTCTTGAGGGACACAGCCAGGTGAAATGTGAGGTGCCCTTGGTGTTGTAGATTAACGTGCCTATGGCTAAGTCCCTGATGTTTCGTGACGCCAGTGCCAGTAAACGGTGGCACACCGCATTTATAGTAGGAATAATAGAGGTGCAGACTGGTATCTTGAAACAGAATTCCAACTTTACTGAAACAGTGGTAATACAGAAGGCACTCTCTTAAACAGTTCTTTTTGCAGACAATAGGCTTTGGTACAGTCTCAGTTACAGCAGGCTTATATCCAGCAAGGTGAAACAGAGGGTTAAATCACAGGACTTTTGAATTGCAGGTGAACCTTACTTTCTTCCTGACTTGTCCTGACTGGAAATTATTCTTCAAGGCCCCAATGCCCTACTTCTGGCTTATATCCTTGAATCTCCAGTTTACAGTGTACCTCCTCTGACATTACAGTACCTCTTGCTCTAGGGATTGCCTCAGCTTGGCTCCTGCTGACTTGCCTAGGCCCGTGACATGTGGCCTTCACAGACTCCAGGGTCTGCACTAACTCTAGCCTGCCCTGGCCTAGCCATATATATATCCCTGCTCAACAGTTCCCCTAGTGGTCTAACACCTATATCACAATCCTCACATTACTGCAGGCAATTACATGTAAACCACTTAAAGGGACATAACATATTGGTAGTAAACGGGTATTAAAGTGCCCGTATACTGCACACAGCTCCTGCGCGGTGCGGGGTTTGTCCCACAAACACACAAGTTTTAAAACAACCTGCTGTCGTTTCACCCTGGCTGTGCTGCTCTGGGTGGTGAAGTTGTTACGCTGAGTAGATGAGGAGGAGGTAGAGGAGGAGGAAGCCGAGTAGGAGGAGGAGGTAACAGGATACAAAGAGAAATGCCCAGCAATCCTCGGGAGCGGAAGGACATTCGCAAAAATGCTATCGGCCTTTGGGCCAGCCACTACATTTACCCACTGTGTTGTTGGTTATGTGGACGTTGCCACAGATAGCATTGCGCAGTGCACACTTGATTTTGGCCGCCACTTGGTTGTACAGGAAAGGGATGGCTCGCCTGCAAAAGTAGCGGCAGCTGGGATACACGTACTGTGGGATAGTCACCACCATAAGGTTTTTAAAACTGTCCACCAGACAGAATGACAGCATTTCAAAGGACCAGGAAGTTTGAAATAAGGCATTCAGAGCCATGGGTAGGGGGGTACTTCCTCTTTCTATTTCTTTTTCTCTCCAATGTTTGGAAGATGGACAGCTGATAGCTGAACACTTCCATGGGATTTGGTGGAGATGCTTGGTGACAATGATAGATGTGGTGGCGTTGCTGCCACATCCTCTGTTTGCTGGGTGACAGGTGCCACTGTCACTCACTTGGGCTCAAGTTTAGAATGTTTATTTATTATTTTTCTGTATTTTAGGTAATTTCCCTATCCATATTTGTTTGCAGGGCATTTACCTACATTTTGCTGCCTTTTGCAGCCCTCTAGCCCTTTCCTGGGCTATTTTGCAGCCATTTAAGTGCCAAAAGTTCTGGTCCCCATTGACTTCGGTCGAACTTCTCGAACATCCAGGTGTTTACTCAACTCTACTCCCTACCCCTGAGTGCGCACGCGTGCACACATCATCAGGAGCAGTTCAGCCTTACCACATAGTCTGGTGCTTCTCCCGCAGCGCTGCAATCATTTTTACTAATCCAGTGGATGTACGCTTGGGCAGCGCCGCACACATCCTCCTCCAGCTGATTCTGGTGCGGCCACGTCACTTCCGGGTATAGCATTCTGCCAAGGTATAGCAATCTGGCAGAACACTGACACCTACAACGAGAACGGAGCGGGGAGAGCTATGGCTAGAGGACCTCAGATTTCCTGGGGTCCGTCCACCACCAAGTGCTGCTCTTCGCTGCTCCCATAGAAGTGAATGGGAGCGCACCGCACACGCACGGCCCCTGTTCCCATTTATTTCTATTGGGCCGACGGAAATAGCCGAGCCAGTCATTTCTAATTACGCAAGTGCCAAGAGAGACTGTTATTAGTACAGAATTTTTTTTTATTAATGATCCGGTGTTCTATCAAAAAACCTTAAGTCGTTAAAAAAACTTACCCCACGTGACTTTTAGGGGGTGTGCGCCTCCGTTAAAGCGCAGTAAAGTGGTGTCCTCCAGCCACAGCTCTCCCCGCTCCGTACTCGATATAGGTGCGGTTCCCAACTCAATATGACCCCATTATCTATGATAGCAATACCCCTTTAAGGTTTTTTGATAAAACACCTGTTTGGAAACATAGTGGCTGGGGCAGTGTCTTACTGTGTAGACAGGCTGGCAGGGGCACAGATCCGGTTTTGAGTGGCAATGGCCAGGCGGGCGGGCAGCACAACTTAATCTAACTTCCTCCACGCTGGGTGCGCGCCTGCTGCCTGCCAGCAATACACTGGGCCAATCAGCAGCAGGATATTTGCACACTGCTAATGCTGATTGGTCCAGTATGTGATGCAGTGCAGGCACAGCAGACGCACCAGCCGGCGCACGATAGAGTCAGAGATGCACCAGCCGTTGCCGCACGTAGTCAGTGAGAGGTCGTGCGGGGGCGGGGCGGAGAACCTGTGTGTTTGTTGCGGCGGCTGGCAATAAGTGGGCGGACCTTCTGCTGTAGCATCCCCAAGTCAGGGGAGTATGAGGGACTGACCTGGGGAATGCCAGTGATGGAGAGGCTGGCACGTGGATCCTCTGGGGCACTCTCTGGGTTCTTGAGGGACACAGCCAGGTGTAGTGTGAGGTGCCCTTGGTGTTGGTCCCTGATGTCCGTGACGCCAGTGCTGGTAACGGTGGCACACCGATTTGCTAGGAGGAATAATTGAGGTTCAGGCTTGGATAGTAAACCAGAACTTCAGTTTACTGAACAGTAATAAACAGCAAACACTTTCTTGACAGTTCCTCAGAAGACGATTGGTTTCAGCAGGCTTTAAGTTACAGTACATTAATGGCAGGCTTATATTTAGCAAGGTGATTCACAGAGGGTCAAAAGAAGGACTTCTGCAGTACAGGCGGCTTGCACACTCTCTTCCTGACTGATCCTGGCTGGCAAAATATACTCCAAGGCCCCAATGCCCTATCTCTGGCTTTTATCCTTGGGATTACAATTACTGAGTACCTCCTCTGGTATTTGTAGTACCTCTTGCGTTCTGGAATGGTACAGCTTGGCTCCTGCTGACCTGCCTAGGCCTGAGACATGTGGCCTTCACAGACTCCTGGGTCTGCACTGAACTCTAGCCTGCTCTGGCCTAGCTATTTATATCCTAGCATTCTAGCTCCCCCTTGTGGCCTATAATCTACATAACGTTCCTGCAGGCCTGTACATGGAAGCACATTAAAGGTAAATGACATTACAATATATATACAACAACATTGTTGTGTTTGAATATGTATACAACCAATCTCCCTCACAAATGAGGGGAACGACAGCACCCAAGTGACCCTTCTGTAGTGTCAGGCATCACAACTCCCGTACACTACATACCCAGGTACTTTAAGATGAGTACGACCTCGTACTCCCATGGGGTCCGCCCAACTGGATTACTGCAACCTGGCAGGATAAAAAGGTTAATGCAGGCATATACATACACATATATCTACATCTGCATACATTTACATCAGGACCCATTAGTAAAGGTAAGACGCAGTGACAAGAGGCGTCGTTCTCTTCTCACAGGATAGTGTTTGGAAGTGGGGCGCTGACCTGGCACAGCGTATTATAGGGAACACCAGGATAGTCCATGAAAGTGTATGGTAAGTCCATAAATTGCACAACATAACAGCCCCTGGAGGCGTAAAGGAAACATGAGTCCATTCCAGCACTAGGGAGTCCATCTCTGGGCACAGAGCTTAATCAATGGAGGCTCACACAGGGGTTTCCCGTGGGGAAACACCTCAAGCACATTCGTAGTCCTCAAAACGGACTGGCGGGCGCCCCCTGGTAGACCAGGTGGACCTCCTTAGAGGCAGGGTCTCTTCCTCCCCTGGCACAGGGAGACCAGAGGAATTCTCATCAGTGGGACCCTGGTCAACAGCACCCTGGGACGGACCTTCTGCAGGTGAAGGCTCAGTAGATGCCGGGGCAGGCACCACAAAGTTCAACCAGGGTGTAAGGAACCAGTGAAGCGGCTCAGCATCATTCAGCAAGTCCGCTACGGCCTGCATAGGTTCAACAGGCCGAGCAGCGGAATCTGGCTCAGGAGACTCAGATCCGGAATCTCCAACAATAGGCCCCTTTTCAATGCAGAGCTTTAGGCGGTTTCTGTGAACAATTTGGGAACCCTTACCCTCTCTGGTGATCTCATAGGTATGGGTTCCAGCATTGGGGATGGCAGATACAAGATAGTGAGTTCGCTCCCATTTACTGTCCAGCTTACTGGTGCGGTGATTATTCTTTAACCACACTGCATCCCCCACAGCAAGGAGCTCTGCATGGGCCGCCAGACCGTAGTCCCTTTGCTGCCGCTCCCGGGCACCCTTCATGCGCTCCTGGACAATTTCTTTGGCATTAAGCAGGCACCTTTGATGTTCCGCTACCCAGTCGGTTTTAGGCAGGGGATTAATGGCATCCGGCACTTGTACATCCAGGGAATGATCCGCAGGCAATTTACCCTGACGTCCAAACATCAGGTAGAAGGGAGTGTACCCGGTAGAGCAGTGGATTGTGTTGTTAAGTGTTCATGAGCTGTGGTAGCAGATTGGGCCAATCTCCTCTGGTCTCAGGAGGCATGGCCTTAATGTCTTGTTCATTTTCTCACAGAGTCCGTTACCTTGTGGATGGTAGGCTGTGGTCCGGAGCTTCTGGCAGTTATGCAGCCGGCACAACTCGTGGAATAGCTGAGACTCAAAGGCAGACCCTTGGTCGGTGAGGATCTTCTTGTGACAGCCATAGGGCAGGAGGAAGTGCTTCCAGAACATCTCTGCTGCCGTCTTGGCCGTCAGGTCCTTTAGAGGCACTGCTACAACAAACTTGCTGAACTGTCATGGCATAAATATGACCTGAGCGACTGGGCTCCAACTTCACATGATCAATAGCAACAAGTTCAAGAGGAGCTTTACTTACAATGGGATGCAGAGACGCTCTCTGGTTGTGGTGCTCACTTCTCCCAACGGCACAGGCTGCACACTCCCAGCACCACCTCTCGATGTCGTCTCTCATTCCGACCCAAGAGAACCTCCTGCGGATAGTGGCCTCAGTCTTTTGGACGCCGAAGTGTCCTGACCTGTCATGGTACATTTCCATAACAATACCTGCATCTCGACGTGGGATGAGGATCTGGTACACTCTATCATAGGACACTGGATCCAGGCTTCTCCGCAGCAACAGGCCTTTCTGAAGAAGAAGTTGGTGGCGCTGTCTCCACAATTTTGCTAGCTCTGAGTCTACTGTCTTCCAACGGATTCTCTCAGGGGCTCTCCCACTGGCAAGGAAGTCAAGCAGTTCACCGAGAACTCTACTTTTCGACTGCAGCTTAATCCACCTCTCCTCTCTGGGTTCAGGCTTGTTCAATAAGGACGGATCCACAACCGGGTTATTGGCAGCTTGAGTGTAATCTTGCTGAGCAAATTTATTGTAGAACGCTGGCATCTCCACATCCTCCCAGGCATCCTGTAGATCATCAGGGGCTTCTTCAGTAGGAAGCTGAGACAGGGCATCAGCATTATCATTGGAGCGACCAGTCCGGTACTTCACAGTGAAGTCATAATTGGCGAGGTGGGAGGCCCATCTCTGCTCTAAGGCCCACAACTTGGCAGTGTTCAGGTGGGCTAGAGGGTTATTGTCAGTAAATGCAATAAACGGAGTAGCAGCCAGGTAGTCTTTAAACTTCTCAGTCACAGCCCACACCAGGGCAAGAAACTCCAACTTGAAGGAACTGTAATTCTGATCATTCTTCTGAGCTCCCTTTAAGGATCGACTGGCGTATGCTATTACCATCTCTTTACCTTCCTGGAATTGAGCCAGCACAGCTCCCAGGCCTCTCTTGCTGGCATCCGTGTAGAGGTAGAATGGCTTGTTGTAATCTGGATAACTCAGGACAGGGGGCTCAGTCAGCTTTTTCTTTAGTAGCTGGAATGCGATCTCCCTTGCTTCATTCCACTCAATAGGGACATCAGTCTTTGGACTTTTCTTAGGTTGACCCCTCAGAAGCTTCTGAATTGGATCTGCTATTTGAACAAAATGAGGGATGAAGCGTCGGTAATAACCAGCAAAACTAAGAAAGCTCCTCACCTCTTTCACGGTGGTAGGGACCGGCCAATTTGGGACAGCAGCCAACTTGTCAGGGTCAGGCTGGACCCCCACTGCGCTCACAACATGTCACAGATACTTTACAGCAGGCTTAAGCAGATGACATTTGGACGGCTTGATTTTGAGGCCATACTTGATAAGGATTTCAAACACTTCAGCTAGGTGTTTTAAATGGTCCTCGTAAGTCTTATGGGAGATGATTGATGTCATCCAAATACAGCAACACCGTCTAAAAGTTCTTATGGCCTAAGCACCGCTCCATTAACCTTTGAAAGGTCCCGGAGGCATTACATAGTCCGAAAGGCATATAGTTAAATTCAAACAGTCCCATGTGAGTAGTAAAAGCAGTCTTTTCTCGCTCCTCTGGGGCCATTGGTACCTGCCAGTACCCGCTGGTTAAATCTATTGTGGAGAAATAGGCCGAGGAGCCCAAAGCAGTTAGGGACTCCTCAATGCGTGGCAAAGGATAGGCATCCTTGTGGGTTATCTGATTGATTTTCCTATAGTCCACACAAAACCAGATTTTGCCATCTTTTTTTCGAACAAGGACCAAGGGTGCAGCCCAGGGACTATGGCTGTCACGGATTATTTTAGAGTCCTTCATCTCTTGTATCATTTCTTTGACAGATTGATATGTGGTAGGTGGTATGGGTCTGTACCTCTCTTTAATGGGAGGATGAGAGCCAGTGGGTATAGTGTGCTGGATTAAACTGACCTCTCCATAGTCTGTTGCGTGCTTACTGAAGGCTTGGTGATTTTTTTTCACCAGATCCAGGACTCCCTCTAGTTGATATTGGGGGGTAGCTTCGTCCCCTACATGGGGTTCGTCCCACCAGGGCACCTGTGGGCTGCTTGCAGGAAGGTGGACACTGGATGCAGCTAGCGACGTCTCGGTGACCGGCAGGCGGATGACATCCTGGAAGGACACCTGGGAAAGCTGGGCAACAGGGCAGTGCTTAGTAAGCGCAACAGGATGATCACTGCAGTTAATCAGACGGACAGGTACTTTACCTTGGGAGACGGTCACCGGGCACTTGGCAGCTTTCACGTAGGGATAACTTTCCATCTGGATAGGCTCCACTAAGGCTGGATAGTCCTGGCCTTGGACCCCGAGGACGGCACGGCACAACAGGAGAGTTTGAGAGTTTGGTGGCAGAGTCACCGGCCGATTATCTTTGATCCTAATGGTACAGATCTCCCCTTTTTCATTCGCAAACCTCTGCTGAGCACACAACACACTGATAGTCTTTTGGATGGCCTTCTTGGATGCAGAGGAAGCTGAGGGCAAGGACTGATGTAAAGCTTCAAGTACCTCGGGGTAGCAATTTTTGAAAACATTAGTCCGGACAATCACGGGGTGACCCCCTTTATCCCCGGCTTGTACCACGATCACTCCTTGCTGTGGTAAAGTAGCTTCTCCCACCTGGAGAGTGGGCTCCCAATACCCATGGACTTTTACGGGCTTGCCATTACTTGCCATGATCTCCAGCCAGGACTCAGGTGGCTGGGTTAGTAGGCTGGAGTTCCAGAATCTATCAAAGGTGGGCTGCTGAATAGTGGTGACTTGAGACCCAGTGTCCAACAAAGCTTCAAAAGGCACATCCAGCTTGGATCCCTTGGACCTATTGTTCTACCTCCCGAGGGGCGGTCCTCAACCTCGGGGGTGGCCCATTTAACTGCCAGCATGTAGAGTCAGTATGGCCCAACTTTTTGCAGTAATTACAGACAGGCCGTTTGCGGTTCTTAAACCGGTCACTTGAACGTCTCCCAGGATCTCTGGGATAAACCTCCTGGTATACAGGGGTGAAGGGCCTCTGAGGTAGAAGGAACTCATCTTCTGACATTAACGGTTTTTCCCACTCCTCTAGTTTCTTACTGCTTGGCTGGCCCCTGGCAGGTTGGTATCAGGCAGCTTAGGGTTACAGACAGGTGGCTCAAAAGAGGCTACTGGTTCAGTAGGCAGGTTTTGACCCAGAATACTAATGGCCAGCTCCTTAAAGTCCAGAAAGGTACTACTAGGGTGTTGGGCCGACAGCATTTTCAATTGAGCCTTTAAATGTTCATTATTTACACCCGCAATAAATTGTTCCCTTAGGGTTTGGTCTTGGGTGTCAGCCTCTCTGGGGTCTATTTGGATAACGGCCCTTAAGGCCTCTTGGAGGGATAAAGCAAAATCACGGAGTGACTCACCAGGCTTCTGTTTTTTACTGAAGAAGCGCATCTTTACTTCAGACACTGTCCGAGCTTCAAAGGTGGTACTGAGGCGGTCAAAAACTTGCTCCATGGTGCTCCTCTCAGAACTGGGCCAGGACATGACTTCTCTGCAGTCTGCCCCTTCTAACTGGGCTAAAAGGATCTCCATTTGCTGCTCAGCGGTGATGGGATAGAGCCTGAACAGGGCCAGTATTTTGTCCTTAACGTCCTTTAAATTATGAGCCTCCCCTGCGTAGCGTGGAAACCATGGGGCCCCAAAGTAATATGGCATAGTCAGTGGCATCATGTTGGCGGCTGCAGTACCGCCTGCGGCCACAGGCTCCCTGGGGGCAGGCTGCTCTGCTACTTCGGAATCAGACATGGCCGATTGGAGCTATAGATGAATTGGATTCCGGCCCGCTGCTTTGGAGAGTTGCTAGTGGCAACGGTATCGCCGGTGCGGCCACTTTAAAAATGCGGTAAGTACAGTGGGAAAGCTGGGTTACGGTTTCTGGTGCAGCTTCACAGGAGTTGCGGAGGTCATGGCTGCGAGATGCCATGTCGTTGCCGGGTGTTAATATAGTGCCTTCTCAGGTCAGGTTTTGATTCCTATACAATAAGGGACTCATGGGGATACCGCACAGAGGGGAAGAGGGAGGGGGGGGGGGAGGGGGGGTTACCAGTTATTGGTTCCTATAGCTCCCCTTAGGAGCTTTATTTTTGTTAATCGCTTGGAGTTTGAGTTATTCATGTTGAAAAGCGAAAACGCTACTTGGCACAGGAGAATGTCTACAGGTCAAGACTTATTATGCTACGATGCACTGTCGGTCATGTTATATTTGTATCATGACTATATTTCTGTTGCTCTGCTTATGTATTAGTGTATCGTATGCGGGAAACTGCATTTCTGTGTAATATCTCCTGTGTTATATTTTTTCAGTAAAAATTATCTGATTTAAAAAAAAAAATGCGGTAAGTGAGCTTATCGGCCTTTTCAACTATGGCGGGGGTTGTCCCGGGCTCACCCAGCTTTATATTATTAGGCGACCTCCCCTCCGGTACTCGGTTTCCCAATTTCTCAAGAGTCCGGTACTCACTTGTGTTGCGCTGGTCAGGTCTCGCGGGATCCGGAGGCCTGGACGTGATTCCCATGCACAGCGTCCCTGCGCAGTGACGTTGAAGAGAAGAGGCGGAGCCTGCAGCAGTGAGTAACGTCGACGTCTTCAGGACCTGTAGTAGGCAGGCCCTTTTGAGTGAAGTGGGTGGAGTTTTCTTCAGCAATTCCCACCGTTGAGGAGGCGATGGCGCAGCAATGAATTCCCGAGACTCAGGCGGCCATCTTGGGTACCATGATGCGGCTATTCACTGACAGCAAGCCGTGGTAGTAGAACAGCACAAAAGTCCACAAAAATACACTTTGATGCGGCGATTTTCTTCCTCTTGATAGCGCAACACTGCACAGTGCTTTTTGGAGGTTTTAGGTACACTTTTTGCACGTTTTTCAGTCCACAACGTCCATTTAAGTAAACAGGCAATTTGTCACTTGGCAGTATGGTTAAGGCACAAAGTTCATGTTTCACTATAAGTGCCGAAACGTGCGCATCCTGTTCGTGACGCCAAAATGTAGCATCCCCAAGTCAGGGGAGTATGAGGGACTGACTTGGGGAATGCCAGTGATGGGGAGGCTGGCACGTGGATCCTCTGGGGCACTCTCTGGGTTCTGGAGGGACCCAGCCAGGTGTAGTGTGAGGTGCCCTTGGTGTTTGTAGATTAACGTGCCTGTGGCTGGGTGTCCCTGATGTCCGTGGTGCAGGTAACGGTGGCACACCGATTTGCTAGGAGGAATAATTGAGGTGCAGGCTTGGATAGTAAACCAGAACTTTACTTTACTGAACAGTAATAAACAGCAAACACTTTCTTGACAGTTCCTCAGAAGACGATTGGTTTCAGCAGGCTTTAAGTTACAGTACATTAATGGCAGGCTTATATTTAGCAAGGTGATTCACAGAGGGTCAAAATAAGGACTTCTGCAGTACACTCTCTTCCTGACTGATCCTGGCTGGCAAAATATACTCCAAGGCCCCAATGCCCTATCTCTGGCTTTTATCCTTGGGATTACAATTACTGAGTACCTCCTCTGGTATTTGTAGTACCTCTTGCGTTCTGGAATGGTACAGCTTGGCTCCTGCTGACCTTCCTAGGCCTGAGACATGTGGCCTTCACAGACTCCTGGGTATGCAATGAACTCTAGCCTGCTCTGGCCTAGCTATTTATAACCTAGCTCTCTAGCTCCCCCTTGTGGCCTATAATCTACATAACGCTCCTGCAGGCCTGTACATGGAAGCACATTAAAGGTAAATGACATTACAATATATATACAACCAATCTCCCCACAGACTCCCGTACACTACACCGCCTCTGAGCCTGGAGTGATCCCAGTTGAAGGGGGGGCAGGACCTTCTGAGCACTCCGGGCCCACTGTGCTGCGGGCCCATATATGCAACTGATTTTTTATAGAGACACACTGATCGCAGAGGCAGACAATCAGCTGTGTCTCTGTAAATGAGTATGGAAGCCGCAAAAACTGGCTGTGCTGGCCGCAGGTTGTACACGCCCGGTCTAAAGAGACCAGGACTATTATACTGGGTCACATAAGGGAGGGACTTGTCACCATGGTTATTTGTAATGGATATGCTTTTTTTGCTGCTATTGGTTGATTCTGTAAAGAAAGAGATAGCAATACTCGCCTCCGTGTCCTTAATAAAATCATGACTTTACGTCACAAGTTAGGAAAATCATGCAATTTTTGCTGATGACACTAAACTGTGTAAAGTCATTAACACTGAAGAGGACAATATACTGCTACAGAGGGATCTGGATAGATTGGAGGCTTGGGCAGATAAGTGGAAGATGAGGTTTAACACTAACAAATGTAAAGTTATGCACATAGGAAGGAATAATGCAAGTCACTCGTACATACTAAATGGTAAAACACTCGGTAACACTGACATGGAAAAGGATCTAGGAATTTTAATGATTAGCAAACTAAGCTACAAAAAACAAGGCCACCAAGGCCAATAAGATTGCATCAAAAGGGGCATAGACGACCGTGATGAGAACATAGTCCTACCACTTTACAAATCGCTAGTCAGACCACACATGGAGTACTGTGTACAGTTCTGGGCTCCTGTGAACAAGGCAGACATAGCACAGCTGGAGAGGGTTCAGAGGAGGGCAACTAATGTAATAACTGGAATGGGGCAACTACAGTACCCTGAAAGATTATCAAAATTAGGGTTATTCACTTTAGAAAAAAGATGACTGAGGGGAGATCTAATTACTATGTATAAATATATCAGAGGTCAGTATAGAGATCTCTCCCATCATCTATTTATCCCCAGGACTGTGACTGTGACGAGGGGTCATCCTCTGTGTCTGGAGGAAAGAAGGCTTGCACACAAACATAGAAGAGGATTATTTACGGTAAGAGCAGTGAGACTATGGAACTCTCTGCCTGAGGAGGTGTTGATGGTGAGTACAATAAAGGCATTCAAGAGGTGCCTGGATGTATTTCTGGAGTATAATATTATTACAGGCTATAGCTACTAGAGAGGGGTCGTTGATCCAGGGAGTTATTCTGATTGCCTGATTGGAGTCGGGAAGGAATATTTTATTCCCCTTAAGTGGGGAATATTGGCTTCTACCTAACACGGTTTATTTTTTTTGCCTTCCTCTCGATCAACTAGCAGGATGATAGGCCGAACTGGATGGACAGATGTCTTTTTTGGCCTTATGTACTATGTTACTATGTACATAGTAAGCGGTGTCTATTTTTGGGTCATCATCCCATTAACAAACAACAGACCTGATGCGTTTCTCCCCGGAAATATTCCAATCTGGGGTTCATCAGGGGCCATAGAGTATCCTTATATATGTCTCATAGGTACAGTAAAAATATACCAAAACAGGATAGCTTAAAATAACCAAATATTAGGGTTGAGCGGACACCTGGAAGTTCGGGTTCAGCCAATATTCGCCACAAAGTTCGGGTTCGGGACTTAAACTTGACACCGAATACGGACCCTATTGAAGTCAATGGGGACCCGAACTTTGGGGCACTAAAATGGCTCTAAAAAAGTCATGGAAAGGGATAGATGGCTGCAAAAGGAAGCACAATGGGGATAAGAACAGGATAATTGCCCTGCAAACAAATGTGGATAGGGAAATGACTTAAAATAACATAAAATACATAAAAATTTAAAATAATAATCTTGAACTAGGAGGAGGAGAAGGTCCATATGGAGTAGGAGGTTGAGGAGGTGGTGGGCGTGGTGGTGTAGGTGGAAGTGGTGGTGGAGGAGGTAGTCGCCAACAACACTTTTTTATTTATTTTGGTAGACCCCAAAACATTGGGAAATATAGAAAAGAAAACAAAGAGAAAGTGCGCTGGAGTATAACAAAGGCTGGGTGAGGCCGGTATACATGTCTATTCTGCACAAGGTACGGATAGGTCCTGTGGGATCCATGCCTGGTTCATTTTAATGAACGTGAGCTTGTCCACATTGGCTGTGGACAGGCAGCTGCGCTTGTCTGTGATAACGCCCCCTGCCGTGCTTAACACACGTTCAGACAATAAACTGGCTGCAGGGCAGCGCAGCACCTCCAAGGTGTAAAGGGCAAGTTCAGGCCATGTGCCCAATTTGGAGAACCAGAAGTTGAATGGGGCAGACCCATCAGTCAGCACGAGTAGGCGTGTGCACACATACTGTTCCACCATGTTGCTGAATTGCTGCCTGCTGCTAAGACGTTCCATATCAGCTGGTGGTGCTGGTTCTTGTGGCGAAGTCCTGGCAGTGCCCCAGCTGCTTTGGCGACTTCTTCCTCCTCCTCTGCTTTGGCCTTGTGCTTCCACTGAGGCCCCGGTGTCAGCTCGTCTACCAATCACGCTCCAGTGAGGGAATTAAGGACGGCACATTGTTCTTGTAACGGGGATCCAGCAGAATGGCCACCCAGTAATCCGCACTGGTTAGAATGTGGGCAACTTAGCGGTCATTGCGCAGGCACTGCAGCATGTAGTCGCTCATGTGTGCCAGGCTGCCGAGGTGCAACAACAAGCTATTCTCTGTGGGAAGTGTATCGTCTGTGTCCTCGGTATCCATGCAGCCATGCTGCAATGATGGCCCTGAGCTGCTTTGGGTGCCACCCTGCTGTGAACCTGGTTCCTCCTCATCCTCCAGAACTGTGCCCTGGCTGGACAATTGTGTACCTGGCCTATGTTGGTGCAGAAACCCACCCTCCGTGCCACTTGTGAATGACTGGCCTGATAACCGTGGAAATGATCCCTCTTCCTCCTCCTCTTCCTCCTGTGCCACATCCTTTTCCATCATCGCCTGAAGCATTTTTTCAAGGAGACATAGAAGTGGAATAGTAACGCTGATCACTGCGTCATAGACACTGGCCATGTTGGTGGAGTACTCGTAACAGTGCAACATGGCACACAGGTCTCGCATGGAGGCCCACTTATTGGTGGTGAAGTGGTGCTGTTCCACAGAGCGACTCACCCATGCGTGCTGCAGCTGAAACTCCACTATCGCCTGCTGCTGCTCGCACAGTCTCTCCAGCATGTGCAAGGTGGAGTTCCACCTTGTGGTCACGTTGCATATGAGGCAGTGAGCGGGAAGGCCAAAATTACGCTGCAGCGCAGACAGGCGAGCAGCAGCAGGGTGAAAAAGCCAAAAGCACGCACAGACGTCCCGCACTTTCTGCAGCAGCTCTGACATAGCGGGGTCATTTATCAGGAACCTCTGCACCACTAAATTCAGCACATGCACCAGGCAAGGGATGTGCGTCAAATTGGCTAGGCCCAGAGCTGCTACGAGATTTTGCCCATTATCACACACCACCAGGCCAGTCTTGAGGCTTAGTGGCACCAACCACTTATCAGTCTGTTGTTCCATGCCCGTCCACAGCTCCTGCACGGTGTGGGGTTTTTCCCCCAAACAGATTAGTTTCAAAATAGCCTGCTGTCGTTTCCAGCTGGCTGTGCTGAAGTTGGTGGTGAAGGTGTTACGCTGACCAGATGAGGTATGGGGTACAAAGATAGTGGGGCCATTCTTCATCAATGGAAACCTCAAGGCCACTGGATATGCGAAATTGCTACATGATGATGTGTTTCCCTCTTTATGCACTGAAGCTGGCACGTTCCATGAGTTATTCCAGCAAGGTGATGCACCAACACATTATGAATGTCAGGTCCGAGTATTCCTAGAGGAACAGTTTCCTGGAAAGTGGATTGGTCGTCTTGTGCCAGTTGAATGGCCCCCAAGGTCTCCTGATCTTACCCCCTAAGACTTTTATCTTTAGGGTCCTCTGAAGGCAATTGTCTATGCTGTGAAGATATGAGATGTGCAGCACCAGAAACTACGGATACTGGAAGCCTATGATAGCATTTCTCCTGCGGTGTTGCTATCAGTGTGTGAAGAGTGGGAGAAGAGGGTTGCATTGACAATCCAGCACATTGAACACATTTTATAAGTGGTCAGAAACTTGTAAATAACTCATGGAAGAATAAAGTTACGTTAAAACCAAGCACACCATTGTTTTTCTTGTGAAATTCCCAATAACTTGGGAATCCAACAAAAGTTGGATTAAAAATGGCCGACTTCAAAATGTCGGCCATGGTCACCGCCCATCTTGAAAAGTTTCCCCCTTCACATATACTAATGTGCCACAAACAGGAAGTTAATATCAACAACCACTCACATTTTATTAAGGTGTATCCATATAAATGGCCCACCCTGTACTATCGCCTGTACATGTTCTGGCCTCACCATTCATAGAGCGGCATTCGGGCCTACAAAATAACGATGAACCCTCTGTCGCCTACGGGCACCTGAGGTAGATGTTTCATTTGAGCGTGTAGCTGGCACAGATCAACCACGTCCTCTCTCTGCAACAGGAGCTCCACCACAGGACCAATCTAAACGCTGCCGAATTTACGGAACATATTTACCTGTCAGCTATGCAGTGCACCAGGAACACACCCTCCAAGCCACTTGTGAATGACTGGCCTGATAACCGTGGAAATATCCACCCACAATCTGAGAGCTGGATTTACTGATTTTCTTTCACTATCAGAAATGCAGTGCAGGCCGCAAAGGTACTTTTTAGCAAAAAAAGTTTGTTTGTTTTTTCACCCACAATGTCCCAGTTGTATTTACTGATTAAATTTCACTATTAGAAATGCAGTGCACGCTGCAAAGGTACTTTCTTGCAAAAATAAGGTGATTTTTTCACTCACAATGTCACAGTTGTATTTACTGATTGTATTTCACTATCACAAATGCAGCACAGGCAGCAAAGATACTTTCTAGCAAAAAAAAAGAGATTTTTTTTTTTTTCAACCAGAATGTCACAGTTGTATTTACTGATTATATTTCACTATCAGAAATGCAGTGCAGGCCGGAAAGGTACTTTCTGGCAAAGTAAAAGATGATTTTTTCAACCACAATGAAAAAGATGGATTTACTGATTTTCTTTCACTATCACAAATGCAGTGCAGGCCACAAACGTACCTTTTAGCAAAAAAATTGAATTTGTCCCCCCAGAATCTAACAGATGGAATTACTGAATTGATTACACTGTCCCATATGCAGCACAGGGGTGCTTTACAGAAAAAAATGCGAATATGTAACCCCCTGGGTCCCTGAACTCACAGATTACCTATATGATTTTCCCTTCCACTGGCACATATGCAGTGCAGGTGCACTTAGAAAATGGGGATATGTCACACACTGAACTACAAGAACAGGATTAAATTATTGTCCCTGGCACACATGCAGGTGCAAGTGAAAATCTGACGTGTCACTTTATGTGGTAATCGCTTTGGAACACTTTAACTTATCCAGGCTATTCTGAGATTGTTTTCTCGTGACACATTGTACTTAATGATAGTCATAAATTTGGTTCAATGTATCTTACCTTTATTTGTGAAAAAAATCCCAAATTTACAAAAAAAAATGAAAAATTCCCAAATTTTCAAATTTCAACTTCTCTACTCTTATAATAGATAGTGATACCTCATATAATAGTTATTGTTTTACATTTCCCATATGTCTACTTCATATTTGGATCATTTTGAAAATTAAATTTTATTTTTTGGGGACGTAAGAGGGCTTCTGTTTAGAAGCAAATTTAGAATTTTTTCTGAAAATTTCCAAAACCCACTTTTTAAGGACAAGTTCAGGTCTGAAGTCACTTTGCGGGGTTTACATAATAAAAAAACACCCATAAATGGCGCCATTTTAGAAAGTACACCCCTCAAGGTATTGAAAACTGATTTTACAAACTTTGTTAATCCTTTAGGCCAGGCATCCTCAAACTGCGGCCCTCCAGCTGTTGCAAAACTACAACTCCCAGCATGCCCCGAACAGCCTACAGGTATCAGCCTACAGTAGTGCATTCTGGGAGTTGTAGTTTTACAACATCTGGAGGGCCACAGTTTGAGGATGCCTGCTTTAGGCGTTCCACAAGAATTAATGGAAAATGGAGATGAAATTTCAGGATTTCACTTTTTTGGCAGATTTTACATTTTAATCAATTTTTTCCCAACAAAGCAAGGGTTAACAGCCAAACAAAACTCAACATTTATTACCCTGATTCTGCGGTTTACAGAGACACCCACATGTGCTCATAAACTGTTGTATGGCCACACGGCAGGGCGCAGAAGGAAAGGAACGCCATATGATTTTTGGAAGGCAGATTTAGCTGAACTGGCTTTTAGATTCATTCAAATAAACAGATTTCCAGCACGAAGAAGATAAAATCTTCCATGTTCTTTATTAAATATTCCAAACGTACACGCGGTGCAGTGGGAGAGGTCCCTCCATGTCCCCGGTCAGACCGACATGTTTCGAGCCTGCCGGCTCTTAGTCATGATCTGGTGTTTAGATGCTATGTCCCATTTAAAGCCCTCCTAATGCACCCCTACAGTAGAAACTAAAAAAAGTGACCATATTTTGGAAACTACGGGATAAGGTGCTAGTTTTATTGGTGCTATTTTTATAGAGCAATTATATCAAATATGTCTACATTCTATGCTTGTTTGTTTCAGTTTTACATAATAAAGCATTTTTGAAAAATAAATTATGTTTTTGTCTCCATTTTCTGAACGCCCTATTTATTTATTTGTTTCTGCCAATCGTCTAGTGCAGGGGCTTGTTTTTTGCAGGACCATTTTTGGGTATATATAATTTTTTGATTATTTATTATTACACTTTATGGGGCAAGGTGACTAAAAAATTGGTTGTTTTGGCGCAGTTTTTATTTATTTAGTCATGTGATATTTTTATAGAGCAGATCATTACGGACGTGGCCATACCTGATATGTCTACTTTTTCTTATTTATTTAAGTTTTACACAATAATAGCATTTTTTAAACCAAAATAATGATGTTTTAGTGTCTCCATAGTCTGAGAGCCATAGCTTTTTTATTTTTTGACCAATCGTCTTAGGTAGGGTCTAATTTTTTGCAGGAGGAGGTGATGGTTGGATTGGTACTATTTTGGGGGGTATATGTCTTTTTGATCGCTTGGTGTTGCAATTTTTGTGATGTAAGGTGACAAAAATAGCTTTTTTTTTTACACGGTTTTTATATTTTTTTCTACGGTGTTCACCTGAGGGGTTAGGTCATGTGATATTTTTATAGAGCTGGTTACGAATGTGATGATACCTAATATGTCAACTTTTTTATTTATTTATTTTACTTTAACACAATAATAGCAGTTTTGATGCAAAAAAAACCCATATTTTAGTGTCTCCATTGTCTGAGAGTGATAGCTTTTTTATTTTTTTACCAATTGTCTTAGTTGGGTCTCTTTTTTTGCGGGACAAGGTGACGGTTTGATTGGTACTATTTTTGGGGGCATACGTCTTTTTTGATCACTTGCTGTTGCATATTTTGTGAGGTAAGATGACAAAATAGCTTTTTTTTTACACAGTTTTTATTTTTATTTTTTTACGGTGTTCACCTGAGTGGTTAGTTCATGTGATATTTTTATAGAGCTGGTTGTTTATGGACGTGGCGATACATAATATGTGTATTTTTATTTTATGTATTTCACTTTAGCACAATAATAGCAGTTTTGGAACAAAAAATTATGTTTTAATGTCTCCATGTTCTGAGAGCTATAATTTTTTAATTTTTTTAGGCAATTATTTTAGGTCGGGGCTCATTTTTTGCGGGATGAGGTGATGGTTTTATTGATACTATTTTGTGAGACATTCGCCTTTTTGATCGCTTGGTGTTGCACTTTTTGTGATGTAAGGTGACAAAAATTGCATTTTTATTACACCGTTTTTTTAATGGTGTTTATCGGACAAGGTGGATCATGTGATATATTTATAGAGCCGGTCATTATGGACGCAGCGATACCTAATATGTGTGGGGGTTTTTTTCTGTTTTTTTTTTTTTACAAAATAACGGGAAAGGGGCTTTTTTTTCTTTTTTTATTTAAAAACTTTATTAATTTTATTAACACTTTTATCTTTTCTTTCATTACTTTATTTTATTGTATTGTACAGCATTGCCTGTTAATGTACTACACTGAGCAGTACACTAAGGCCTCTTTCACACGGGCGTCATGTTTGACGCCCAGATAGGATGCGGGTGCGTTGCGGGAATATGCGCGATTTTGGGAAAAATCGGCATGTTTGGTACCCAGACCCGAAGCCGGACTTCATCACTGAAGTCCGGTTTCGGGTGAAGTATTCTGTAGATTTTATTATTTTCCCTTATAACATAGTTATAAAGGAAAATAATAGCATTCTCAATAGAGAATGCAAAGTAAAAAGGGCACTAGAGGGTTAAAAATAATAAAAACATAAACTTACCCCCTCCATTTGATCGCGTAGCAGCCGGTTACCGGTCGCCTGCTCTATATTCTGCCAGGAAGCAGGTGAAGGACCTTCCGTGACGTCACTGGGTCACATGGTCCAATCACCTGTAAGCGATCAAAAAGGTGTATGCCCCCCAAAATAGTACCAATCAAACCATCACCTTATCCCACAAAAAATGAGACCCTATCTAAGACAATCGGTCAAAAAAATTTAAAAGCTATAGCTCTCAGACTATGGAGACACAAAAACATCATTTTTTTTTTCAAAAACGCTTTATTATGTAAAACTGAAACAAACAAACAAAGAAAGTAGACATATTTGATATAATTGCGTCCGTAACAACCTGCTCTATCATAATAGCACATGATCTACCCTGTCAGTTGAATGTTGTAAAAAATAAAAAATAAAACTGTGCCAAAACAGCCATTTTTTGGCTACCTTCCCTCACAAAAATGTAATATAGAGCAATTAAAAATCATATGTACCCCAAAATAGTACCAATAAAACTGGCACCTTATACTCTAGTTTCCAAAATGGGGTTACTTTTTACAGAGTTCCTACTGTAAGGGTGCATCAGGGGGGCTTCAAAATGGCATCATGGCACATGGCATCTAAAAACTAGTCCAGTAAAATCTGCCTTCCAAATACCATATGGCGTTCCTTTCCTTCTGCGCCCTGCCGTGTGCCCTTACATCAGTTTACGACCACATGTGGGGTGTTTCTGTAAACCGCAGAATCAGGGTAATAAATATAGAATTTTTTTTGGCTGTTAACCCTCGATGTGTTAAAGAAGAAAATGGATTAAAATTAAAAATCTGCCAAAAAAGTGACATTTTTAAATTTCATCTCCATTTTCCTTTAATGCTTGTGGAACACCTAAAGGGTTAAAAAAAGTTTGTAAAATGAGTTTTAAGTAGCTTGAGGGGTGTAGTTTCTACAATGGGGTCATTTATGGGGTGTTTCCACCATGTAAGCCTCACAAAGTGACTTCAAACCTGAACTGGTCCTTAAAAAGTCAGTTTTGGAAATTTTTATAAAAATTTCAAGAATTGCTTCTAAAATTCTAAGCCTTCTAACATCCTAAAAAAATAAAATGACATTTACAAAATGATGCCAACATAAAGTAGACATATGGGGAATTTTAAGTAATAAATATTTTATGAGGTATCACTTTCTGTTTTAAAAGCAGAGAAATTGAAATCTTGAAAATTGCGAATTTTTCACAATTGTTGGTAAATTTGGCATTTTTTCATAAATAAAGGTGAAATATATTGACTCAACTTGATGAATATCAGGAAGTACAATGTGTCAAGCGAAAATAATCTCAGAATTTCTTGGATAAATAAAAGTGTTATAAAGTTATTAACACATAAAGTGACAGATGTCGGATTTCCAAAAAATGGCTTGGGCAGGAAGCTGATAACTGGCCCGGGGTAGAAAGGGTTAAAACAAATTCGCCAAAGCTCTATTCACCCAGTTTCTAATGCATTTACAAAACAGATTCTCATCAGTAGACCATGACAACCTTGGCACTATCTTGGAAAAAGTAATAAAAGAATCCTGAAAAAGACATTTGATGAGAGAGAAATCCCTCTTCATATCCCAAATCAAATCTAAAGTTTTTACTTTACAAATGTCATATTCATAACCTCCCAGATGGATAAAATAACACAGATTTTTTTTAACAACACATATATATCCCTCCAGTGGAGACCCGACCCCTCAATCCAATGAAATGAAGAAGTAATATACTGAACTTTGTAACAACACAAAAAATAGCCATGGAGGTGCACAGAACATCAAGAAATGGACAACTAACTTTGCACCAGAAACTTTGTCATCCAAGTAGGTCAGAAGTGAAGAAAACCTAAGTGAGACACTTCTTGTTAGTCCAACACACAGTTTGTGGGAATTTTTTTTTTTTTTTTTTAGATCCAATGGTTTCAAAGTAGTTGTCTGTCAAATGACTAGGCTATATACTATATATAGAATAGGACCTGATGTTGGGTGTTGAAAATGAATTAAAGTGGAAGAACCATGGATGGAATGTATTAAGAGGATAATTTTTAAGTACTGATTGGGTCTGTCCCTTTAATTATGTTCCCTTTTATTATTACCATTCTGTGTAATGATGTGCCTTGTATTCTAGTACCCATCCCCCATTGGGCTGATAAGACCACATTCCTGAGTGATCTGAGAGACATGTGTTCTGCACACTGGAGGAGGGGCTAACAGGTTTTAACTCTGTGGCACACATACATTTTGGGAGACTACCAAGAACTTCATCCTAGGTTGAATGTATTGATTTGCCCTATCTCTTTTACACACTTGGGTGTCGGTCGTGTGTTATAATGTGGTAGACAGCCATGTGTTATAGCATGATCTACGGAGTCTTCAACCTATTTAGGCTAGTGATGTATTTACTTTTTATTATTCAGTATGTGATTTGTTTGCGTTCTCTTACATTTAATCACACTTAGTAAATATATTTATGCACTTAGCCTGCGTAAACTTATTCATTATCAAATCTTTTGAATTCAAGTTACGTTAAACTTGGTGTCAGAAAAAGTAGGATTTTCGCACATGAATATGCTTATCATTGATAGAGTGTTAAATAGAGAGAGGGTAGTTTGGACCTGCCACTTCGAATAGGAAACCAGGAATTCCCGGGAATCTTATAATCTGCAGGTTTAAGGTCATATGTGTTGTGCAAATCTGCTACGAGCTGTGAGTGGAGCTGTAGTAGGCTTGGTAGAATCCAGCAATGTTCCTTTTGAAATTGTAGATGTTGTGATGTTGAGGGAGGATCTGATAAGTTAGAAAACAGAGCAGTGTCAATATTTTAGACAGAGTTAATTTGTGACACTAGCAAGAGACATTTCCCAAACTGGCTACAATGATCAGAACAGCCCTTGTGTTAACTGTTCAGAAATGAACTGTTTATGTCATTGGTACCCTAATGGTATGTGTGTGAGTCCTGGCCATAGCATTAGAGATTAGATTTGTTTGTTTGTTTGTTTGTAACAAGTATAAGCAGTAAAGGACAGTAAGGGTACATCAGGGACTGTGTGAGTTAATAAAGAATAAAGTATTGTACCTAGTGTGTGCCAATAGATCTGTGGCAAGCACAAAGAATATGAAAAAGAAGCTGTTAGGAAAATATATCTGTTGAAATACTTCTGGTTTCTAGAGTGTGAGCAGATATGTTGATCAGAAAGATTAAGTATTGTTTGGTATACGTGTAAAGTTGAATAAGGTTAGAGAAAAAATGTGCCCTTGAAGAATATCCTACTTTTAAACAAGGGTTGGTGTGTCTGGAATGTTAAACGAGTTTTCCAGGAATTAAGAAAATGAAAATACTTAAATATTACTTCATTATAAATATATTCCCAAATACCTTTCATTATTTATAATGGCTCTGAGGAGCAATCATTAGGAGAAATAAAATGGCCGCCGTCCTTTTAGTGCACACAAAACCTGTCCTAATCAAACAGCAGGACACTGAGCTAAAGAGCTGCCTCATCCTCCTCTATGCTCTGCTTGTCAGAAATTATGATCCTGAATACAGATGATAAGATCTTCAGCTGAATCTCAGTAGGAATGGAGTTCATAAGGAGACATGAAGTACAGAGAGGATGGACACAACAGACTGTTGTAATGGAGACTACATATAAGTGCTGTCCATTAGTCATATCCCCACCTCCACTCTGTACTTCATGTCTCTTCATGAACTGCATTCCTACAGAGATTCACCTTAAGATCTTATCAGCTGTCTCCCTCTCCCCCCCCCCCTCCCCAGGATGGCAGAGCAGTGCAGACTGTCAGCCAGAGGTCACAATAACGACTGTACAAGCATCATAGATGCCTGTTCAGGCCATTTTACTCCCTGGAAAAAGACTTATGCGTATTTTTACCCATGGCGTTTTTCTAGTCAGGAGGGCTGTATCAGAAGCTGCCAGGTCCGGCACAATGAAGCCCCGCCCCTCTCCTGAGAAGTCCCACCCCTCACAGCCATCTCTCACACCAGGAGCATCTCCAAAGTCTGGAATAAACACTACATTGCGGTTACAGGACCTGTGGTGATGTCACAGTCATGTGATCAGCCATGTGTGTGGGAGGAGTTAGGGGAACACAGGCTGTGCTGGTGGAGAATGCAGAGGTACTTTATGTATGAAAGATGTGTATAAAGCAGGCCTACATCGGCCACACATCGCGGATCGGGTTGACAGATTACTGGGAGGGGCTGGAGAAGACCCAGCGGTCATGGTCCATATCGAAACCAATGACAAAGTTAGAGGAAGGTGGAGAGTCTTTAAAAATGATTTCAGGGTTTTAGGTCACAAGCTTAGGGCAAGGACCTCAAAAGTAGTATTTTCTGAAATACTGCCTGTACCACGAGCCACACAAAAAAGGCAGCGGGAGATTAGGGAGGTTAACAAGTGGCTCAAGAGCTGGTGTAGGAAGGAGGGGTTCGGGTTCCTGGAGAACTGGGCCGACTTCTCTGTTGGCTACAGGCTCTATCGTAGGGACGGGCTGCACCTCAATGGGGAAGAAGGCAGCTGTGTTGGGGAGAAAGATGGCTAGAAGGTTGGAGGAGTGTTTAAACTAGGGACTGGGGGGGAGGGTAATAGTGCAGATAGAGACCAGGGGCGAGGTAGTGTGACTGGGGGAGGAATGGAAGGGGGGACTAGAACAGCTCAGAATGAAAGATGTAGGGTAAAAAATACACATAAACCTGTCAAATGTATGTATACTAATGCCAGAAGCCTGACTAACAAGACTGGTGAACTGGAATTAGTGATGTGTGAGGAGGACTATGACATAGTGGGAATAACTGAGACATGGCTGGATGATAGCTATGACTGGGCAGTTAATATAAAAGGTTACAATCTGTTTAGAAAGGATCGTCAAAACCGGAGAGGTGGAGGGGTCTGCCTCTATGTGAAGTCCTGTCTAAATCCTGTAATTCGAGAATACATCTCTGAGGGACATGAACATGTGGAGTCACTGTGGGTAGAAATACATGGAGCAAAAAACAATAATAAATTACTAATAGGAATGTATTATAAACCACCTAATATACCAGAGTCCACAGAAAATCTATTATTAAACTAAATAGACGAGGCGGCAAATCATAATGAAGTCGTTATTATGGGGGAATTCAACTACCCAGATATAGACTGGGAAACTGAAAGCTATACATCCCAAAAAGGAAACAGGTTCTTGGCAATAGCCAAAGACAATTTCCTTTCCCAACTGGTTCAGGACCCCACTAGAGGGACTGCCATACTGGACTTAGTATTAACCAATAGACCCGATAGAACAACAGATGTGCAGGTTGGGGGACACCTGGGAAATAGTGACCCTAAAGTTATAACCTTCCAATTATCCTTCAAACGAGAGTTGAGGAACAAAAATACCGAACTTCAAAAAAGCAAAATTTAGCCAACTAAGCGAGGCCATAGGCCTAACTAACTGGGACAAAGTCCTCAAAAATACAACCATAAAATGGGATATTTTTAAAAGCATTGTAACATCTAATTGTGAGAGGTACATACCTTATAGGAATAAAAGGCTAAGGAACAATAAGAAACCAATGTGGATACACAAAACTGTAAAGAAAGCAATAAATGACAAAAAGAAAGCATATAAATCACTAAAACAGGAGGGGAGTCAGGAAGCACTGATAAACTATAGGGAAAAAAATAGAATATGTAAAAGACTAATAAAATTTGCCAAACTAGAGACCGAGAGATTAATTGCCAAAGAGAGTAAAACTAACCCTAAAATGTTCTTCAATTACATAAATAGTAAAAAATATAAATCTGAAGGAGTCGGCCCTCTACATAGCAATGAGGGGGGTGTTGCAGAGAGCGATGAGAATAAAGCAAAACTATTAAATATTTTTTTCTCCACTATATTCACTGAGGAAAATAAACTGTCAGATGAAATGCAGAATGTAAAAGTAAATTCCCCATTAAAAGTGCCCTGTCTGACCCAGGAAGAAGTACAACAGCGACTTAAAAAGATTAAAATAGACAAATCGCCAGGACCGGATGGCATACACCCCGTATCCTAAGGGAATTAAGTGATGTCATAGCCAGACCTTTTTTTCTGATATTTACGGACTCTATACTGACAGGGAATGTTCCACAGGATTGGCGCATAGCAAATGTAGTGCCAATTTTCAAAAAGGGTCCAAAAACAGAGCCTGGAAATTATAGGCCGGTAAGTTTAACATCATTGTTGGTAAACTGTTTGAAGGGTTTCTAAGAGATGCTATTTTGGAGTATCTCAATGAAAATAAGCAAATAACGTCATATCAGCATGGCTTCATGAGGGATCGGTCATGCCAAACGAATTTAATCAGCTTCTATGAGGAGGTAAGTTCTAGACTTGACAGCGGTGAATCAATGGATGTCGTATATCTGGACTTCTCCAAAGCATTTGACACTGTACCACATAAAAGGTTAGTATATAAAATGAGGATGCTCGGACTGGGAGAAAATGTCTGTATGTGGGTAAGTAACTGGCTGAGTGACAGAAAACAGAGGGTGGAAATTAACGGTAGATACTCAGATTGGGGCACTGTAACTAGTGGGGTACCTCAGGGGTCAGTATTGGGCCCTATTCTCTTCAATATATTTATTAATGATCTTGTAGAAGGCCTGCACAGTAAAATATCTATTTTTGCAGATGACACTAAACTGTGTAAAGTAATTAACACTGAAGAGGACAGTTTTCTGCTACAGAGGGATCTGGATAGATTGGAGGCTTGGGCAGAGAAATGGCAGATGAGGTTTAACACTGACAAATGTAAAGTTATGCACATGGGAAGAAATAATGCAAGTCACCCGTACATATTAAATGGTAAAAAACTCGGTAACAGTGACATGGAAAAGGATCTAGGAATTTTAATAAACAGCAAATTAAGCTGCAAAAACCACTGTCAGGCAGCTACTGCCAAGGCCAATAAGATAATGGGTTGCATCAAAAGGAGCATAGATGCCCGTGATGAGAACATAGACCTACCACTTTACAAATCGCTAGTCAGACCACATATGGAGTACTGTGTACAGTTCTGGGCTCCTGTGAACAAGGCAGACAAAGCAGAGCTGGAGAGGGTTTAGAGAAGGGCAACTAAAGTAATAACTGAAATGAGGGATCTACAGTACCCTGAAAGGTTATCAAAATTAGGGTTATTCACTTTAGAAAAAAGACGACTGAGGGGAGATCTAATAACTATGTATAAATATATCAGGGGTCAGTACAGAGATCTGTCCCATCATCTATTTATCCCCATGACTGTGACTGTGACGAGGGGACATTCTCTGCGTCTGGAGGAAAGAAGGTTTGTACACAAACATAGAAAAGGATTCTTCACGGTAAGAGCAGTGAGACTATGGAACTCTCTGACTGAGGAGGTGGTGATCGTGAGTACAATAAAGGAATTCAAGAGGCGACTGGATTTATTTCTGGAGTGTAATAATATTACAGGCTACAGCTACCAGAGAGGGGTCGTTGATCCAGGGAGTTATTCTGATTGCCTGATTGGAGTCGGGAAGGCATTTTTTTCCCCTTAAGTGGGGAAAATTGGCTTCTGCCTCACAGGGTTTTTTTGCCTTCCTCTGGATCAACTTGTAGGAAACAGGCCGAACTGGATGGACAAATGTCTTTTTTCGGTCTTATATACTATGTTACTATGTATGTCTGTGTAACCAGTGTATTGTACAGTTTTCTGTGTGTATTTTGCACACAGTAGTTCTATCTGTGTAATGGACATGTAGTAGAGCTGTGTTTGCAATGTGTATATAGTAGGGTGGCCACTTGCAGAACCCCAAAAAGAAGGACATCGTACCGGGGACAGTGGCGCACAATAGTTCAATACTACATTATACAGATACTATTATGAACAGAATGTAAACATTCTACCAGCATGGTCCATATAACTATATACAAGAAGATGTATAACTTATACCAGCTGTACATATATAATTATATACAGGGGATTCCCAGGTTGTACCAGCATGGTCCATATCACTATATACAAGAAAATGTATAACTTATACTTGCTGTAAATATATAATTATATACAAGAGATACCCAGGTTTTACCAACATGGTCCATACCACTATTTACAATAAGATGTATAACTTATACCAGCTGTACATATATTGTTATATACAGGAGATGCCTAGGTTATACCAGCATAGTCCATATCACTATATACAAGAAGATGCATAACATACCTGCTGTACATATATAATTATATACAGGAGACATTACACTATGTACAGCTGGTATAAGTTATACATCTTCTTGTATATAGTGATATGGATCATGCTGGTATAACCTGGGTATTTTCTGTATATAATTGTATATGTACAGCTGGTAGAAGTTATACATCTTCTAGTACCAGAACAGAACATATGTATAACTTATACCAGCTCATATACATAATCATATACAGAAGATACCAAGGCCAGATGGTACCTAGTAGTAATACTTGGGCCTAATGCCTAGTGGACTGCCTGTGTGGGTTGGCTGCTGTGCTGGCTCAGGGTGAATTGACTTGCTGAAAGCAGCCTGAACGCTGGAGACAGGCTGGGCTCAGTGTGGGCTGGCGTCTAGCTGAGTCGAGGGAGGCTGGCTAAGTTGACTGCCTGAGACAGGGGCGGATTAAGTGCATGATAGGCCCGGGGCTGTCTACCCAACTCGGGCCCCTCCATCCATTTTAGTTTAATTTTTTTTCTGTATGAAGAGGCTGCGGTGCTTCGTGAGCGTCACAGTCTCTTTCTAGGCCATATGACATCACATTCATCGTTCAGATGGTCTAGGTGTAGCTCAGTCCCATCTAAGTGATTGGGGATGATCTGAAATACCAAGCACACTGCTATCGAATGGACATCGCTGTGCTTGTTAAGTAGCAAAGAGGCTGCGGCGCTCACTGGAACATCGCGGTCTCCTCAAACAACGGATTGGCGGGGGTGCCAGGAATCATACCCCCACCATCTCATAACTCTCTGAGTACAGATGTCATAGATGTTACCTGCAGTCCTATGTAACACCCCACATAACATAGTGAACTATTGTGTTATGTGGAGTGTTACATAGGACTACATGGAACATCTACTACATTATCTGCACAAAGAAAGTTATGACTATTATCTGGGCTGTTACATTTAGTTGCCAAATTTAAAATACATATGATTATGATAAAAAAAACTTGGAGGAGAAGATGAGAGGCAGGTCACAGTAGTGAGCCACCTCTACATATAGGAGAATACATCACCACATACCTCTTACATCCAGGGACATCTCCTGTCATGTAGACCTTCTCTTTCCTCTTCTCTTCCGTTTGACTTAGTACGGCATGACAAATTCTTTCCGCCACATCTCGTCTCTACAGAGTTTGTTACACAGACACATTAGATTTCTCATAATTGGGGTCATTTATCAAACTGGTGTAAAGTAGAACTGGCTTAGTTGCCCATAGCAACCAATCAGATTCCACCTTTCATTTTCCAAAGGAGCTGCGAAAAATGAAAGGTGGAATCTGTTGCTGTGGGCTACTAAGCCAGGTCTACTTTACACCAGCTTTATAAATTATCCCAAAGGTCCCTATAGTGTCTACAGCAGTTATAATGTCCCCTAGATTGCCCCCAGTGAAAACAACAACACCCTATATTGCGCTCCAGGTAATAATGCCTGTATAGTGTCCCCAAAAATAATGTCCCCTAATAGCAATGCCCCTAATTTCCCACACACTGCCCCCATATAATAATTTCCCCTACACTGCCCCATATAATAATTTCCCCACACTGCCCCATATAATAATTTCCCCCACACTGCCCCATATAATAATTTCCCCACACTGCCCCATATAATAATTTCCCCACACTGCCCCCATATAGTAATTTCCCCACACTGCCCCATATAGTAATTTCCCCCACACTGCCCCATATAGTAATTTCCCCCACTGCCCCATATAGTAATTTCCCTATACTGCTCCATATAGTAATTTCCTCCACACTGCCCCATATAATAATTTCCCACACTGCCCCCATATAGTAATTTCCCTACACTGCCCCATATAGTAATTTCCCCCACACTGCCCCCATATAGTCATTTCCCCACACTGCCCCCATATAGTAATTTCCCCTATACTGCTCCATATAGTAATTTCCTCCACACTGCCCCATATAGTAATTTCCTCCACACTGCCCCATATAGTAATTTCCCCCACACTGCCCCATATAGTAATTTCCCCCACACTGCCCTCCCATATAGTAATTTCCCTATACTGCTCCATATAGTAATTTCCCCTATACTGCTCCATATAGTAATTTCCTCCACACTGCCCCATATAGTAATTTCCTCCACACTGCCCCATATAGTAATTTCCCCCACACTGCCCCATATAGTAATTTCCCCCACACTGCCCTCCCATATAGTAATTTCCCTATACTGCTCCATATAGTAATTTCCCCCACACTGCCCCATATAATAATTTCCCCCACACTGCTCCTTTATAGTAATTTCCCCACACTGCCCCATATAGTAATTTTCTCCACACTGCTCCCATATAGTAATTTCCCCACACTGCCCCATATAGTAATTTCCTCCACACTGCTCCCATAAAGTAATTTGCCCCCACACTGCTCCCATAAAGTAATTTGCCCCCACACTGCCCCCATGAAGTAATTTTCCCCCACACTGCCCCCATGAAGTAATTTGTCGTCACACTGCCCCCATAAAGTAATTTGCCCCCACACTGCACCCCTATGAAGTAATTTGCCCCACACTGCCCCCATGAAGTAATTTGCCCCACACTGCACCCTATGAAATTATTTGCCCCCATGTAATAATCTGCACCCACCTATACTGCGCCCCACACTGCCCCCATGTCCTCCTCTGGCCCCCAAAGGCACACACAGAAAAAAAAACAAGTAAAAGCTAATACTTACCTGGGTTCGGGATGGTTAGGCAGGCCGCAGGCGCGCAATCCTCATTGTCCTGCGTCCCGGCGCAGGCACGTGATGATGTCATCACGCACGCCTGCACCGGGAATATACTACCACATGGTGTTGGTGTTGCAGCCTATGGTGTTGATCGGCGGCGGGGCAGGGAACTATGCGCTCCTGTGCCCCGCCGCAGTATGTGGGCGCTCGGGTCAGCATTGGGCCCCCCAGTGATGCCGGGCCCGGGGCTGCTGACCCGAACGCCCCTATGTTAATCCGCCACTGGCCTGAGAGCGCTGCTGCCTGGACCTGGCTGGCTGGCGAGGGTAGTTTCAACAGTCGGGTGAGTGTCTGAGAGTGACTGAGTGTGTGTACACTGTACTGTAGTCTGTACAGACTCTCTAGATAGAGACTGGGCAAGTGGGCAGTGTCGCAGTGATGGCACCCGCGGTATCTCCACGTCCCGCGCTCCTCTGTTTCCACCTGTAAAAAAGAACAGAATTGGACTGTGCTGCATGCAGCAGCAGCTGCAGCACTGGTGATGTTGTGACTTCACAATACAGCGCACTGTGATCTGGATGTTCTGTCAGGCCCTGCCTCCTGTCAGGGATACTTAAAGTGACCATGTCTGAGCCGGACGCCGTCGGCTATCAGCTTAACCACGAAAAAGGAGGACTTCTGGTCGTCCATCCTGGCCTTGCACCGGACGGAGGACCAGAAGTCTAAAAACCAGACGTCTGGCCACCCTAGTATGTAGTAAATTTTCTGTGTAATGGGCATTTGGTACAGCTGTGTATGTAACATGCATATAGTAGTGTCAGGTGGGCGCAGTGTATGGCAGCGTCAGGTGGGCGCTGTGTATGGCAATGTCAGATGGGCGCTGTGTATGGCAGCGTCAGGTGGGCACTGTGTATGGAGCGTCAGGTGGGCGCTGTGTATGGCAGCGTCAGGTGGGCGCAGTGTATGGCAGCATCAGGTGGGCGCAGTGTATGCAGCGCCAGGTGGACGCAGTGTATGGCAGCGGCTGGTGGGCGCTGTGTATGGCAGCTTCAGGTGGGCGCTGTGTATGGCAACGTCAGATGGGCGCTGTGTATGGAGCGTCAGGTGGGTGCTGTGTATGGCAGCGCCAGGTGGACGCAGTGTATGGCAGCGTCTGGTGGGCGCTGTCTATTGCAGCGTCAGATGGGCGCTGTGTATGGCAGCGTCAGGTGGGCGCTGTGTATGGCAGCGTCAGGTGGACGCTGTGTATGGCAGCGCTGTGTATGGCAGCAGTGGTCTTATGTTTAGTGCATGATATTGGATAAATGTAAAATTAGCAATGGTTTCCCTGCAGAAATATCAGCCTCATAACGTTATGTGGGCCTATACATTAGGCAAAATTTCTACTCCTCCTCGTCTAAAAATATTCCTCAAAATTGTTAAGGGGAGAATTTTTACTTTTCTGGAAAAAACGTATTGCGACCTCTGCTTCCAGCTGTAACATACAACTGAGTGTCTGCTTCAAACTGCAGACAACCTCTTCCATGCCATGGTCCTTAGGAACAGCTGTATGAAGGGGCTAACCATCAGGCCACTGCTCTGCTTTGGCAGTGGCCTGATGACGTCCCTCTTCCCCCCTTCCCCCACCATGTAGGATGGCTGTCCTCACCTCCATACAGGCCGTCAACTCTCTCCACTTCAGGTTGGCCCACGCTGCAACAAGCCCCAGGCCCCTTCCTTCTGGATGGCTGGCAAGGCAACAAGCCCCCCCCTCCTTTGCAGAAGGCCGGCGACGCAACAAGCCAAAGCCCCTCCACCCCCTCAAGTCAAGGTGTGCAGAGCGGCAGCGGGGCAGAGTGTTAGCTGTAACATACAGCTGACACTGCTTGAAATGCCCGACATTGGTGCTGGCACCGATTTCGGCTGTTTTACCCCTTCCATGCTGGGGTCCTTAGGGACCACTGCATGGAAGGGATAACCATCGGGCCGCTGCTCAGCTGTGGCAGCAGCACGATGCTTGAAGGGGGAATTAAGGGAGGGAGCTCCCTCCTCTATCGGGCCGGTGGGCTGCTGTGCCAGTGTCCCGATGGTTACCATGGCAACCGGACACTTTCACAGGCATCCGGATTGCCATGGTATAGATGAGCCTAATCAGGCTTACTGTGATTGACAATACACTGCAGTACACTATACAGTGTACTGCAGTGTATTGTAGAGGCATCAGACCCACTGGATATTCCAGAACCAATTGGGTCCGAGTCAAAAAAGTGTAAAAAAAAAAAAAAAATCAAACTTCTTCCTATATCCGCACATATAATTGGTTGTAAATGTAAAAAATAAATAACACAAGAGATTTCCGGTTTTGGCGCATGCATGTGAGGGTAAAGGGAGCTGGAGGTCTGGCGCCCAAAGCCCGCTCAGCTGGTTGAATCACCCTCTAGAGTCGCCATCCACCGGCACCAGACCCTTTACCTGGCAAGAGGGCAGCTGTATGGACAAGATCCTACGGAAGGACAGCGATTAGTCCAATACTGGCAGCACGACCAGTGCAGTGCGACGAGTGTCCACCACAAAGCAAGATGGCTGCAGCAGAAAAGCCACAGCGACTCACTAGGCCAGCAGTGCAACCCTCTGCAAAACATCAGGAGGCAGAGTCTATGGACGCAGAGGTTAGGCTAACGTCTGATTAGGATCTGATTAGGATCTCACCATCTCCTGCCGTACTATGGCCATTGAAGGGCTAAACTATTAGCACCTGACATAAAATCTTCTCTGGAAGCCACTGTATCATCAGCGCTCCTACAAATTCAGAGAGGGGTCTCCCAGCAATCCATCCAGATAGCTGAATTAGAGCAAAGGGTTAATATAGTAGAAGAGGAGTTGGAAAAAACTCACATGCAGATCAGGGAAATTCTGAGCAGTAACCGGACCCTTAAAGATAAGCTGGAGGATCTGGAGTACCGCTCCAGAAGGATTACCGGAGGACATTCCACCGAACCAATTGATGCAAATATGTGCTGTGGAAATACAGGGGCCTACAGGGTTCATTCACAATTGAGAGGGCGCATAGATTGGGTCCGGCTAGACCCCCTGACTCAGACTGGGGCCGGCTCCGGCCCGAGAACGGCGATTGCAAAATACCTTAATTATGTGGCCAAGGAGGCGATATTGAGTAAATATAAAGGATCCCAACATCCACTTATGATTAGTGACTAGCTCAAGTCACCAAGCGCAGGAGATCCTTTTTGCAAATATGTTCCACTCTGGTCAAGAAGAGGATAAAATTTGCCCTATTGTATCTAGCGACGTTGAGGGTGTTTCACCCAGATGGATGTGTAGACACGTATCTTACACCTAAGGAGGCTCTTGAGGCCTTAGAAGTGGAAGCGGACTTTACGTCACGTCAAGGGGAAGGTAGGAAAAGAGGAGGACCAGCATCCCGGCGCAGGCAAGAAAGGATATCGGGGACACAGCAATCCCAATTTTTGTTTGATATCATTGATGAACATATTCTATGTTCAATGTTGGGGGATGGGTTAGGCTGGGGGGATGTTTTACAGTTTGGGAATGTTAATGCTCATTGCTGATAATATATTTCATTGGCAGGGAAAAGTTGGGAGGTTCTCTACTTCCCTGGAAGTGTCTCCTGGGACGAAAGCACAATCACGACAAATATGAAAGTCGTCACATGGAATGTTAAAGGTCTACGTTCACAAACCAAATATATTATGGTTTTGCGGCATCTCAAAAAGCTAAAAACCGATATTGCCGTGTTGCAGGAGACACATCTGGAGGAACAGGATTTCTGCAGAAATTTGGGGTAGGGCAGGTGTTAGGATCCCCATCACACGGTAGGAAGGCAGGGGTGCTCATACTTTTTCATAAAAGCTTACAATATACGTTGAAACTGAGTGAACCGGACAAGGAAGGCAGGATTCTGAAAGTGGAACTAGAACTGGCGGGAGGCTCTCTACTCTTATATAATGTCTATTTCCCCAATACTTCCCGAGCAGGTTATTATCAAACACTTGAAACATCAATTCTGCAGGAGGGTAACTCTCAAATGATTGTGGCGGGAGATTTCAATAGAGTGAGGAATAGCTTAGAGGACAGATGGCAAACAGGGCAGGCTAAATTACCACAAAATCCTGAAGGTTCTCATACCCTACTCTGTCCCCTTTGATAGGGGCGACGGGGCTGGTGGACATCTCGATACATCATCACCCGGTAGATAGGGAATACTCTAACTACTCTCACTCGCAAAGGTCATGGTCAAGATTAGATAATCTTTTACTGTTGCCGGATTTGGTTCCGAAAATCCAAAACACAGAAATTGCGGATCTGCTGATATCGGATCATGCTCCAGTGTGGGCGGACGTTGCCGATGCCTTTCCAAAAGGTTTGGATCACATATGGTGACTACCGAGCCATTTGATGAACAATGTGGATTTTATTGATAAACTAAGGGGATGGTGGTGGGAGTATTCTCAAGATAATGAAATCCATAGACAGAATCCGGAAGTGTTCTGGGAAGCTGCAAAAGCAGTTTTGAGAGGACGTATTATATCCTACACAATAGGGGGAAAAAAAGAGTTGAAGAGCAAATATGAACATGCAATACAACAGGTTTGGTTCGCATACACAACGTATCTCAACAATCTGACAGATAAACACAAGGTTAGCTGGGTAACTGCCAAACACACCTATGAGGGGTGTTAATTCGATCTAAAGGAGACGTGGAGATGTATACAGACTCTGAAAGGATATATTCTGTTATTTAAAAGTAAAAATAAAATAAACAATAAATACATACACTGCACTTCCCAAATGGGGTTAATGCACTCCCCTTCAGGAGTACTATATAGTAAGAGTGCTGGCCAGCGTGTTATTCATATAAAAACACTTCAATAAAGTTTTACACTCACTTCACTGGGGGGTCACCACCAGGATAAACTCAAGACACCTGGGGTGGGTCCCCCCTGGCCGGGATCGCTTATAGGATGTCAGAGATTCGGATAAGTATCCAGGTGGAAAGGAGATGTTAAATCAGGCACCGGACTTGAAGCTTTATCCAAAAGATCTCTTTATTAGATAAAATATGCGGCTCAACGCGTTTCGGGTTTTTTTTTCTATTCCCCCTTCATCAGGAGCATAATTGATACAAATGAATAAAATGGCAGGTATTTATAGAGGTAAGTAAAAGACACAAAATGGGCGCTAAAAAGGGTAGGGGGTGGGACCCCAATGATGTCATACAAGTCATGTGATTGATACCATAATGTAACATAAAGGAACCGTTATAATACACCACACATTAGCCCACATAATCCTTTCAGTAAGTGTGTTCGATATTATGGATTTGTTTCAAACAATGTGCATATCTTACTATGTTTTTCTTTCTGCCGCAGTATGTGGAGGCTCGGCTATGAGGTGGTCACGTGTGCGTTCCACCGCTGCGTGTCACGGCGCGCCCGGAAGTGACCGTCCTTCCGCTACAGCGCTTGGAGGGAGGTAAGACTCGGCTGTGGGGTGGTCACGTGTGGTGGTCACGTGTGCGTTCCACCGCTGCCTGTCACAGCCGCCCAGAAGTGACCGTCTTTCCGCTACAGCGCTGGGAGGGAGATAAGGTCACATGTGCGTTCCACCACAGGGAACTGCTTGCTGGAGCGCACATGCGTTCCACAGCGGGGACGGGCTTCCTAAGGCGCATCATGTGATCAATTCTAGAGGTGGAATCGAATGTTGCCTGACATAAATCAAAAACTACAACTTCAAAGGTATTCCTCTAGTTACTAGTGGGGATGGGGCTAATATAGTACTATACTGTGTTGGTCTTGGACCCCAAAGTCTATATGTATCGGACTGAAATAAACCAAATAAAACAAATAAATGTATCAAATAGATAAATAAAAAAGGAATAAAAGAAGCAAGGTCATAGTTTTTAAGAAATGGGGGTGTCCCTTAGGTGAAAAATGCAGAAAGTGCAGATAAAATAATATATATATATATATATATATATATATATAATGTGGGGAGTCGCTCTGGTAGACAGCGGTGCGGGTGCAGTTTAGAGGCAAAACAAGGAGTCCAGATTGTGCAACAAACAGTGTTTTATTCACACTTGCACACCATAAATGAAAAACAGTCTCTTTGGTGACAGTTCACACACAACGGAAATAACGTGGCAAAACAAAAACAGGCCAACACAGGTTCAGTCACCTGGGAGGTGTAGGTGCAGGTTCGCACCATGCTGTCGGCCCAGCCGCAGGAGAATCCAGCTTCAGGTAGCCAGGAAAAAAAACACCTCCTTGCTGAGCTCTTTCCTCCAGGACAGAGAACTCCTCAGCCCTGTTAGCAGCTCCAGGATAATCACAGCCTCCAGCTGCTGAGCTGGCTGAGCTTTTAAACCCAGCCCAAAACCAGGACTGGGTCGTGGGGAGCAGCCACCCACCCTACACTTTAGCTGCTCCCGGTAAGAGCCGGCCCGGATCGGCTTTGCAGCCATGCTATTTAAACTCTGTCAGTAGCACTAGCTGCTGCTGACATAAACAAAAACGGGCTCTTACCTCACCGAGGCTATGAACCTCGGTGACACATACCTGCCATCCACGACGGCACCCTGCACCTTACCACACACCCCCCCCCCTTTGTTCAACCCTGAGGGGGTGGACACATGTGAGGCAGTGGACGCGGGAAAGGGCATCTGCATTTCCCTGCAAGCGACCTGCCCTATGTTCCACGGAGAACTTGAAATTTTGAAGGGATAGGAACCACCTGGTGACCCGAGCATTCCTCTCCTTGGCCTGACTCATCCATTTGAGGGGGGAATGGTCGGTCACCAGACGGAACCTCCTCCCTAACAGGTAGTAGCGGAGAGATTCGAGTGCCCACTTGATAGCCAGGCACTCCCTCTCCACTATACTATATCTGGACTCGGCGGGACTGAGCTTACGGCTCAGGAAGACAACGGGATGTTCTTCCCCGTTGACCTCCTGCGACAGTACCGCACCGAGGCCTACCTCCGAGGCGTCGGTCTGTACGACAAACTCCTTGTTGAAGTCGGGTGTCACCAAAACCGGGGACCCACACAGGGCCGACTTCAACGCGGAGAAAGCCTCCTCCACCTTCTCACTCCAGCTAACCCTCCCAGACTTTCGCCCCTTCAACAGGTCTGTCAATGGTGCTGCTATTGTGGCAAAGTGGGGCACAAACCTCATGTAGTATCCTACAATCCCCAGGAACGACTTTACCTGCCTGGTGGTGACCGGTCGGGGCCAGCTACGAATGGCCTCTACCTTCGTTACCTGAGGTTTGATGACTCCCCGCCCAATTACATATCCCAGATATTTGGTCTCTTCCAACCCAATCGCACACTTTTTGGATTGGCGGTTAGTCCAGCTTTCCTCAGGGCATCCACTACCGCCTGCACCTTGGGTAAATGGCTTTCCCAGTCGGGTGCTGTGGATGACTACATCATCTAAGTAGGCCGAGGCGCACCGACGATGTGGTCGCAGCACTATGTCCATTAACCTCTGGAAAGTGGCGGGGCGCCATGCAGGCCAAAGGGTAACACCTTGTAGTGATACAGGCCCTGCGGGGTAACAAACGCGGTTTTTCCTTAGCCGCCTCCGTTAAGGGTACCTGCCAGTACCCTTTAGTGAGGTCCAGCACAGAAAAATAACGGGCTTGTCCTAAATTTTCAACAAGCTCGTCTACTCGGGGCATGGGATACGCTGCCAAACTTGGATACTTCATTTAACTTACGAAAGTCGTTGCAGAACCGCAACGTCCCATCCGGCTTGGGTATTAGGACTATGGGACTGGCCCACTCACTTTTCGACTCCTCAATGACATCGAGCTTCAACATTAACTGCACTTCCTCCGCGATGGCCCGCCGCCGAGCCTCGGGTACCCGGTATGGTTTTAACCGGACCTTGGCCTGAGGCTCAGTGACGATGTCATGTCGAATGATAGACGTGCGGCCAGGGAGGTCCGAGAACACATCCGTGTTCCGACTGAGGAACTCCCTGACTTCCTGAACTTGTGTGGAAGACAGGCTGTCTGCAATTTTTACCGTGGTTACGGCTTCACAGGCCTCGAACTGTGGGGCTGGACCCTTTTCACCTAGAAGCCCTGGCCGGGGGCTGTGGTCGTCGGCCGTGTCCCTATCTTTCCACGGCTTTAGCAAATTCACATGGTACACCTGCTCCGGCTTGCGCCGCCCTGGCTGGTGTACTTTGTAATTTAATTCCCCTACCTTCTCGACCACCTCATAGGGGCCCTGCCACCTAGCTAGGAATTTGCTGTCAAGGGTGGGTACCAGAACCAACACTCGATCTCCCGGATTGAAGCCCTGTACCCGAGCCTGACGATTATACACCCTACTCTGGGCTTGTTGCGCTGCCTCCATATGCTCCCCGGACCAACGGCAACACCCTTTCTATCCGTTCCTGCATCTGGGTGACATACTCAATGACACTTTTGTGGGGACAGGCTGTTGTTCCCATGCTTCCTTGGCGATATCCAACAGGCCCCGAGGGTGTCTGCCATAAAGCAGTTCGAAGGGCGAGAACCCAGTAGAGGCCTGGGGTACCTCTCGCACTGCGAACATGAGATAGGGCAGAAGCAGGTCCCAGTCCTTCCCATCTCTAGACACCACCCTTTTTAACATATTTTTAGAGTTTGGTTAAACCTCTCAACAAGACCGTCTGTTTGCGGATGGTAAACGGACGTCCGTAACTGCTTTATACGCAACAATTTACACAGTTCCTTCATTACTTTGGACATAAAAGGGGTCCCTTGGTCTGTTAGAACCTCTTTTGGCAGGCCCACACGGGAAAACATCTCCATTAACTCTTTGGCAATGAGCTTAGCTGAGGTATGTCGCAGAGGCACCGCCTCCGGATACCGAGTGGCATAGTCGAGAACTACCAGAATGTGTTGGTGGCCCCTAGCAGACTTTGGTACAGGCCCAATTAAATCCATAGCAATTCGCTCAAACGGTACTTCAATAATTGGCAGAGGTACCAGAGGACTACGGAAATGTGGCTGGGGGCTAGTTACCTGACAGGTTGGACAGGACTTACAATAATTTTCTACTTCCTTGAACACACTGGGCCAATAAAACCGCTGCAGTATGCGGTCCTGGGTTTTCTGCCACCCCAGGTGTCCCCAAGAACATGTTGGTGGGCAAGCTCCATGACAAGCTTGCAATACGCTGTGGGCACCACCAACTGTTCAACAGGTTCACCTCGGATTTGGTTCACCCGATACAACATATCCTGCAGAACAATAAATCGTGGGAACATTAATTCAGCCCCTGGTTTCTGGGGTTTACCATCAATTTCCAGCACATTCTCCCAGGCCCTGGTTAGGGTTTGGTCCCGGTGTTGTGCGGTCCCAAAATTTTCCCCGGAGACATTGAGGTCTGCCAACTCAGGTTCCGGTGGCAAGTCCTCCGTGTCTCCCACCATTACACTCAGTGGGGTTGTCTCCCCCACTACCGCTGCAGCAGTGGTCACCCCTACCGCTGGCCCTTCAGACTCGGGCTCCCAGGGTTCTGGCCTTCCAGGGGTATCAGGCCACTCTGCTAGGGTTACCCCTGTCTCAGGGCTATTAGTCACTTTCATCTCAGGCCACAGTGACGGAAAACTAGGGAAGTCTCTCCCAATTATTAGTTCATAGGGCAGCTTTGTGGAGATCGCCACTTCACAAGTCCAGGTGCCGACCGCCGTGGACAGAGACATTACAGCAGTGGGATAGTCCTTTAAGTCTCCGTGTATGCACACCACACCCACTGTCCGGCCCGTATACTGGGTGGGCTGTACCAGGGCAGCACTTACCAGGGTTACCAGGCTCCCTGAGTCCAACAGCGCCACTGCCAGGTTATCCCCGACTTGCACCTGGCACAGATGACGATTGTCTATTGTCCCGGGATGCCGGTCGCACACAGTCTCCGGGCATACATGGAAGCCCGGTACCCATAATTAGTCTCCATGGGTTCCCCCACTGTGGACAGTTGGCCCTTATGTGTCCAGGCTCCCGACACTGCCAGCAGACCACTGGGGACGGATCTGCAAGAGGTACATCCCGGGCGGGTTTGGCCGGCCGCCGGGACTGGGGTGGAGATTTCCGGGGTTTGACTGGCCCCCTCCCAAAAGAACCCCCTGCAGGTTTCTGGTGGCCTCATATCGCTCCACCAGGTCGACCATCTCAAGGGCATTGGTGGGGGATACCTGGCCGATCCAGTGTTGAAGGGGGTAAGGCAAGGCCCTCCAAAACATGTCAGCCAGCAGCCGGTCCAGCATAGCAGTCGGACTTAGAACCTCAGGCTGCAGCCATTTTTGCAACCTGTGCAGCAACTCATAGTACTGCGGCCTGGCGGGTTCAGCCACTTTGAAGTCCCACTGGTGGACCCGCTGAGCCCGGACCAACACGTTTACCCCCAGTCTGGCCAGGATCTCCCCTTCACCGTGGAATAGTCAGCAGCCTGGTCGTCTGCCAAATCAAAAAAACTTGCTGGGGTCCGGATGCCAGGAACGGAGCAACCACCTCGGCCCACTGGTCACGGGGTAACTTTTCCCTCACGGCGACCTTCTCAAAAACCGCCAGGTACGTCTCAACGTCGTCTGCGGGGGTCATTTTTGGGATCGCCGCACGGACCGCTTCCGGGCATCATGGACGTGGTGGGACGCTCCTGCCGCCTGTAACGCCATCACATGTTGTAGCAGTAGTTGGTTGGTCTCCCGCTGCTGCACGTTAGCCTCTATGAGAGCCTTCACAGCAGCCTCCATGTTGCCAGAAACTCCTGCTTGCAGCTTTGCTGGCTTAATATATTCCATGCACTTTAGAAAAACAAAACTTCGGCGTTCACGCCAGCCTCACTGCGCATGCCCGCATCCGACACCAAATGTGGGAGTCGCTCTGGTAGACAGCGGTGCGGGTGCAGTTTAGAGGCAAAACAAGGAGTCCAGATTGTGCAACAAACAGTGTTTTATTCACACTTGCACACCATAAATGAAAAACAGTCTCTTTGGTGACAGTTCACACACAACGGAAATAACGTGGCAAAACAAAAACAGGCCAACACAGGTTCAGTCACCTGGGAGGTGTAGGTGCAGGTTCGCACCACGCTGTCGGCCCAGCCGCAGGAGAATCCAGCTTCAGGTAGCCAGGAAAAAAACACCTCCTTGCTGAGCTCTTTCCTCCAGGACAGAGAACTCCTCAGCCCTGTTAGCAGCTCCAGGATAATCACAGCCTCCAGCTGCTGAGCTGGCTGAGCTTTTAAACCCAGCCCAAAACCAGGACTGGGTCGTGGGGAGCAGCCACCCACCTTACACTTTAGCTGCTCCCGGTAAGAGCCGGCCCGGATCGGCTTTGCAGCCATGCTATTTAAACTCTGTCAGTAGCACTAGCTGCTGCTGACATCAACAAAAACGGGCTCTTACCTCACCGAGGCTATGAACCTCGGTGACACATACCTGCCATCCACGACGGCACCCTGCACCTTACCACAATATATATATATATATATATATATATATATATGTTAACGGAATGTATACCTTCATAGATGATAAAAGAGAATATATGTAATATTTTATAGTTTTGGTGGTACACTCTAAAAAGATATATAAAACGTTTATAAAACGTTTAAAATGTTTAGATCCCCCTTCACACTTCTAAGTGTGTATACATATATACATAGATACCTATAGAAGTAGGGGTACACGTTCTCAGACCAGAGGGAAAAAGACAGAGGGGGTATATTAGATGGAAGGAATATGTTTAAGAAAGGTAAGTATGAATCCCTTGATCCAGTCAAAGGTGGATTAATGTTTATGGGATTGATTCAGGGGTCGTTAATGTAAGGTGTGGATCAGACAAGAACAACTGAAATTGATGGTTGGTTGGTGAGAGTCCTCTCAGGTGTAGTGTTCTACAGATTTGGAGGTATATATTTATGAAATCGTTAAGGGGTCGTTGGTGTAAGAAGTGGATCAGTCCAGAACAACAATGATTAATGTTTGGTTGGTGAAAGGTCCTTTCTGGTAAAATAATCTATAAATTTGGAGACATATATTATCGTACACTGTTGATTAATAATTGGTATATTCCAGGGATTCATTTAATCCATGGGGTATGAGAGTATTCAATTTAAAAATCCAAAACATCTCTTTCTTGCAGAGTGTTTGGAAAGATGAAGGGACCCATTCCAGAGGAGTGACCGAAAGTGAGGATGGGTCAGCTGCATGGTGTGTTGTATAATGTCGGGAGACACTGTGTGTTTGAACTTTCCTCTGTATATTGAAGCAATGTTTATTCATGCGGTCTCTAAGTGACTGAGTTGTACGTCCCACATAAAGGAGTTGACAGGGGCAGATAAGTAGATAAATGATATTAGTACTGGAGCACGTCATGTCATGATTAAGTAGAATGGGTTCTTTCAGTGTAGGTACTATCAGTGTTCTGCCACAAGGGTTTATTATGTTGCAACATTGACATCTTTTTGTCTTACATCTATGTGACCCTAATCTGGAGGCATGTCCTGTTTCCCTCTTGGTCTGTAATCCTTGAATAGTGGAAACTTTTATCCTTGTGGGTGAACTAGATAGTTTTGGGCATGAGGGGGCCAGAATATTTTTAAGAGATTGGGCCCTCTTATAGATGAGTTTTGAAGTTTTCGGGATGGTCTTTCCTATAATCGGATCCTTTAAAAGGATATTCCAGTTTCTATTTAGAATTTTTCTGATGTCGCTGTGGCGTGAGTTGTACCACGTGATGAAATTAAGATTAAACCGTTTAGAGACTTAGTCTTTAGTCTTCCCTTTTAAACTCTCAATTTTGTTAATGCTCTTTTAGTCGATTCTTCTATTAATTCTTTAGGGTAACCTTTCTCTAGAAAAAGTTTTTTCAGAATTGTCATTTGTTCCTTACAGGTATTGTCATCAGTACAGTTTCTACGGATTCTTCTCATTTGGCTGTAGGGAATATTACATTTCCATTTGTGATGATGACAGCTTTTAAAATCTAAATAACTGTTGGTGTCCACCTTTTTAAAATGGGTCTTTGTTGTCATACGGTTGTTTTCACTACTTAAAATTAGATCTAAAAAAACTGCCTCTGTAGGGTGTTGTTCCGTTGTAAAATTTATGTTCCATTTGTTAGTGTAATTTGATTGACGAATTCCGTTAAAGCTTCAGGGGTCCCATCCCAGATTAAAATAATGTCATCGATATATCTTTTGTAAAATTTAATATTAGGGTGGGACAATAGGCCATGTTGTTCCTTGAATACCTCCATAAAAATATTTGCGTAGGCTGGGGCAAATTTCGTCCCCATGGCCGTCCCCTTACATTGCTGATATATATTATCCTCAAATTTAAAATAATTATGGTTTAAAATAAAGTGAATAGAGTCTAAAATAAAGGATTTCTGAATGACAGGCATTCATTTATATGAATCCAGTGTTTTTTCTAGTGAGTGGGTGATATTACTATATAGGGATGTGACATCTAAAGTTGCCCAGCAGTAGGTGTCCTCCCAAATAAAATTCTCTAAAGTGGTTATAAGGTGGGAAGTATCACGCAGATATGAAGGTAGTTCAAGGACAAATTTTTGTAGCATGCTGTCTATATAATCCGATAGGTTTGAAGTAAGCGAACCTATCCCTGAAATGATGGGTCTTCCTGGGGGGTTGATTAGTGATTTGTGCACTTTGGGTAAAAAGTAAAAGCGCACTATATTTGGGTGTGGGATGTTTAAAAACACTTCTTCTTTCTTATTTAAAATACCTAGTTTAAAACCATCATCTATTAAAGATGTTAATTGTTTTTTGTAAGTTTTTGTAGGGTCAGTGGGTAGGACCCAGTATTCTGTATCAGAAAGTATTCGTAGTGATTCTGCTAGATAATAGGAGGAGTACATGATTACAATGTCTCCGCCCTTATCGGCGCTTTTGAAAACTATATTTTTATTCTTGGTAAGAGAAGTTAGTGCCTTAGATAGTTCAGGGTTGAGGTTGCTATGGGTTAGGTGATGTGAAGTAGAGGTGAATAGCTCTCTAAAATCAGACATTACCATGTTAAAAAAAACTCTCAATACTTTCCAGAGGGTAAAAGCACGATCTTATTTTGACATTGCATGGGATCGGTGTTGGTTGGTCAGAGAGGGTTGGGTGTTCGGAGGTGATGGGTTTTCCTTTTAGTTATTCCTCTGTAAACTGGGATGTTTCGCTGGTTTCTGTAGTGGTGGAAGGGGTTACACTACTCAGATTAGTGGATTAGTAGAGGGTTCTGGATGGGTTCGATTTTCAGGTATAGGGTGGAATTTTTTCATTTCAAAATGCCTATGTAGTGTCAATTTACATGTGAATTGATTTAGGTACACGAAAAGTTCAAAAAGGTTTGGTTGGCTGGTTGGGCAAAATGACAAACCTTTACTAAGAAGTTCAATCTGTTTTCTGGTTAGGATATGTTTAGATAGATTAAAGATACCTACTTTTCTTTCTGACTCAACTGAGATGGTATTATCGGCACTGGTTTTATCTGTAAGGCAGGTTGGTGTTTTGGTTTTAATTTTTTGTTTAATGGGGCGATTTTTTCTACCTCCCCTGCATCCTCTAAAATGACGTTTGACCTTTTCTTTTTCATACTCGAGATGAGACCTGTTCTAAAATAGTCTCAAATACTCCATAAATCATTCCATTTATTGTCACGCCCTTAAAAACATCACTGGCAATAGACAAAAGAAGCTTACGCATTTCAAACAAGAGAATGAATGTGCTTAGTCATAGCAAACTATTTTGCTAGGACTAACTAGAGACCAGCAAAGTTTTCAAAAATTCGATGCAGACTCTTCTTTGAATTTTTCTTAGAATTAATTTGTCACAAAGTGGGTTAAATCAGCTATATCCAGGGAGTGTATTAAGGTGTACATCACTGTGCATTGCAGCAACATGAATAGCTAGTCCTTTCTGGTAGTGAAACAGTTACTTAGCGTCAGTATGACAGGCGTCACTCTTAGGCTCAGTTCACATGTCACTTATTTGGTCAGTTCCAGATCAGAAACACAGAAGAGGTTCAGGTCTTTTCATGATACCTTATCTGAGAGTAGAATTGGCTTCTAATTTTGGCTCACCATACAGTAACTGCTGGAATTAACTGACCAAATAACTGAAGTGTGAACTCAGCCTTACAAGTCAATGTTAGCATTAGGTATAATGTACTTAACAGTGCAGTAGCCTAAGATTCTACTATAAAATGAAAGAGCTGTCTCACTTTACACAATCTGCTGCTTTAACATAGATTGATAGATAACATATTTTATTAGCCACACAGTAATGGCCCCATGACAGAGTTGGCTGTTTATTTTTCCTTTCTTCTGATTTGTCAGAAAAACAACCCCAAAAAAAATAATCCTGTCCTTTGAGTACCTGCCTTCACACGGTCAGTATTTGGTCAGTAACTGATAAGTATTGGTAAGGCAAAAACAGGAGTGGGTCCAAAACAGACATGGGAATATTTGCATGTCTTCTGTGTTTTGGACCCACTCCTGCTTTTGGCTTCCAAATCATGATCAAATCCCAATGCAAAATACTGACCATGTGATAGATGCCTTATGGATGCTCCAAAGACAAGATCTGTTGTGTTTTTAATTTTTTGGTTCTTCTGAATAAGAAGAAGCGTAAAATAAATGGTGATGTCAACAAGGCCAAACAGGGACACAGGGTGGTTAGGGTGGCAACAGCATGAGGAGTCAACATAGTGGTCCAGTCACAGAATCATGGCCTAGTCACAGAGAGGAAATCCTGGCTGATCCACGTCTGATTCATCCTTATAAAAGTTAATCTCTCTACATTTTGTGTTGAAAGGCGAGTCCTCTTTGGGATAACTATGCCCCCGCCACACTAAATACCTGCTCTGATGCCATATCAGTGGCCAAGCAGGAAAGCTTGTCCAGGGCTAACTCAGCCAGTTGCAGCCACAGTTCAAGTTTGACTGCTCAGTAGTCCAGGGAATTATGGATGTGGGGTGGCAGGGTGTACTCCAAGTATGCCACCACCTGCTGTTTCTGGTTCTGATTGAGGTCCTGCTGCTGCTGACTGGTTTCTTCAGAGACTCAAGACTTAAGTTGTTGCTGATGGAGCTGGTGCTGCTCCTGCCCCCCACCCTACCAGCAGTCATGGCAGTGGAGCATGAGCGTAGAGGGTGCCCCCAATCAGAACTTTGTGAGGATGGGCAATTGGGCACATAGGCAGTGACCAACCAACTATATAGGATGTCCTTATAGTAGTTGAGTTTATCATCCCTCTCAGCAGGTATAAAAAAGGCCCCCATTTTGGCCCAGTAGTTTGGCCCATCAATTGTCAATTGTCATCCCTCTGCCAAATGGTGATAATACGGCTGTCACTATACAAGCAACTCAGCATGCATGTGGCAATTCGCACAGAGGAATCGGAGAGACTCCCTGCCTCCATCTCCACTGCGTACTGCCACGGTCTGTCAGGGTCATCTGCCTGGGCTTTCTCATTGCTCCTCATGGTCCTCTTGTTCCTCTCCTGTCGCTTGGGTAGATAAACCACCAATTTCTGTATATAATTCCTTGGCGGTAATGTCCTCCTCCTCCAGTTCAAGCTTCTACAGAGGTCACGTCTCCTGTTTCCTGGTCAGCCACATTTATCAGCATCTGCTCCTGGACCTGAAGGAGTAGAATGACATCATTCATCCCATATTCCTGGCGACTCTGAAATAAAGTGGCCTCCTCAAAGGGCCTGAGCAAATGGCAGTTGTTATGCATGAGCTGCCACTGCCTAAGGAAGTTACACAGTGGAGTACCCGTCTGCCTGCATCATCAAGAAATTATTAGCGGTTTTCTTCTTCTCATATAGTCTGTCCAACATGTGGAGAGTGGAGTTCCAACGGGTGGAAATGTTGCATATGAAGCATTGGGGAACTCTATACTGCTCAAGGAGGGCGTGTTTTTCAAGACGTCTTGCAGTTGGGTGGAAGACTTCAAAAACCTGGTTCCAACCAGATTAAAGATATGCACCATGCAGGGAATGTGGGTCATCTGTTATCTCTGACCATGGTTCCAATCTTCAGTTGGTGAGTAGACAACCAGGATTCGATTTCTTGGTTGATGACGCGGAGCAGTTCCTCCCCGGTGTGACTTCATTCGCCCAGCCTGGCCAGGTGCAGAACAGCATGACACTGCCATACTCTGCACAGATGGTATGCTAGAGGACCACTCAGACATGTGCCTGTAGTGGAGACTGAGCATAAAGTGAAGGATGAGAAGGCAGAAGAGGACATTGGCGCCAGAATCACAGCATGAGAACACAAAGGCAGCATTGCCATCACCTGGCCAAGTTGCTGGTATGCCTGGGCAGGAACCACATTTACCCAGTGGGCCGTAAAGGAAATATATTGTCCTTGACCATACTGTAGTTAGAGCTTCACATGTCGCGCTATCATGAATTGAACCAAACACCGACAGGCTTAAGGACTGGCCCACATTCTTCTGTACGAACATATGCAGGGCTGGTAGAGCTTTTTAGAGAAGTAATGACTGCTTCGGACTCTCCAACTTGTCTAGGTGATCGCTGGCAAAACACATGACGAGAATTAGGAGAAACAGGACCAGTAGACTATGGGAAGGAAATACAGCTTCTGTCTGCTTAGGTGGTGGAGCCCTGACTGCTGGAGAAGGAGTGCGGGCCACTGGGGGATCAGTCAGGTTGTACAACTACATTGGCGCCACAGTTTTTCCAGGCCACTTTAGGGTGATGCGCCTTGTGTTGACACAGGGCCATAATGCCAACTATAGCACCCTGGCCGCCCTTCACCGTCTCCCCACAGATCCCACATACGGCCACGCTGATGTCCTCTGGCAACTTGATGAAAATTTCTCACACCGGCGAGTATAGAATTTTGCTCCCACCAGTGCATGATGATTTCCAGCCGCTGCCTCTATAAAGCCATGCACCGCTGGTTGTTTCCAGACAGGTAAGCTCTTGAATAGCAGGCAGTCTAACCCGGGTACATTTGGCTCCAGATCTCACACTATTGCCATTATACTGTCTCAGCCACACGCTGCTACCCTGCCAATGTCTCACGGTCAGGACCTCTCTTCACCTGACTCCCATATCTGATCGGCTACATAATCATCTACTACTGTCTGCTCGTCATTTATGTCACCCTCACCAGTCTCATGGCCGTGTTCTTGACCACTCCCATGCGACTGTCATCGTCGTTACTTGCACGCCTACAAGAGGAAGCAGCAGACCTTTTCTCTAAACCCGGGATGGGCAGAAGCTGCTGACAGTCCTCAATAATATCTTCCTTGCTGAAAAGTGGAGCAGCGCTAGCGGCATAAATCACTTGCCTGGCAGAAGGAGCAGCAAAGGAAAGAGGCAGATTCAGAGGTGAGGGCACAGAGCTTGTTTCTGGGCCATACCAACTAAGTGTGGTGTCAGAGGAACGCACAGACTCCTGGCTGTGAGTGTATGATGCCATGGTGATGTTGAAAACTGAGTCAACCATCACAGTACAGCAGGACTAATTGTCAAAACATGACCGCTGGATGACAGTGACCACTATGGCAATATGGCAAACCCCCCCCCCCCCCTCCGCTACTTCTTCTGATGCTACCACTGCCGACTCCAGCAACATTGCAACATTTGTGCCACTGCCCATTCTTTTGGAGGGCCCTGGCCCCTCTTAGTAGACAAACTGCACAGTAACTATATACCATATGTAAAATAATTTATTAAATGTCAATGTAGACACCCCAATAACAGTAGTATTAGATGGCTTATTCATCCCAATTTGAGAATCAAGGCATAATAGAATTGCTTATCTATTAAACAAGTTGGGCACCCCAATAAAAGTTAAATTAAACAGCTTATTCACCCCAGTTTTAGAATCAAGGCCTAATGGAATTGCTTATCTATGAAACATGGTGGACACCCCACTCTAATTGTGAGCGGTACATACCTTATCGAAATAAATGACAAAAGGAAAACATATAAATCACTAAAACAGGAGGGTAGCAAAAAAGCATAGAAAAAAAAGCAAAAAGGATAGAATATATAAAAGTCAAATAAAAGCAGCCAAACTGGAGACAGAGAGATTAATACCCAAAGAGAGTAAAACTAACTCTAAAATGTTGTTCAATTATATAAATGGTAAAAAGTATAAATATGGTGTCGGGCCTTTATAGAGTAATAAGGGGGGGGGGGGTTGCAGATAGCAAAGAGGAAAGAGCAAAGCAATTAAATAATTAAATAATTTTTTCTCCACTGTATTCATTAAGGAAAATAAACTGTCAAATGAAAAGCATGACTGTAAAAGTAAATTCCCCATGAACCCCTTAGTGACCAGCCTGTTTTGGGCCTTACTGACCAAGCGTTTTTCTTCCTATTTTCATCATTGCGTTCTAAGAGCTACAACTTTTTATAGCTGTATGAGGGCTTGCTTTTTGTGCGACAAGTTGTAGTTTTTAATGACGCAATTTTGGGGTACACATAACTTTCTGATTAACTTTTATGAACTCTTTCTGGGAGGAAGATGGGAAAAACAGCAATACTGCCACTGCGTTTTTACGTTATAAATTATACGGCGTTCATTTTTTTGGCATAAATAACATAATATCTTTATTCTCTGGGTCAGTACAATTACAGTGATACCAAATACATATAGTTTTTTTTAAAGTTGTACTACTTTTTTGCAAAAAAACCCCATTTTTTTTTAAAGAAAAAAATGTTTTTGCATTGCTGCTTCCCAGGACCCATAACTTTTTTTATTTTTCTCTCTATGGAATTGTGTGAGGGCTTGATTTTTGCGGGACGACTTGTATTTTTCATTGGTATCATTTTGGAGTTAATGGCGCTTTTTGATCGCTTGCTATTACGTTATTTCGGTGGCAACTAAAAATAAATGACCAATTTTTTTTTTTACCATAGGGGATAATTTATGTGATATTCATGTAGTCCGGGTCGTTAGGGACGTGGCAATACCAAACATATGGGGGAGATTTTTTAATTTTTTTTGCAATTTTTTTCATTAAAAAGCGTATTTCCAATGAAAAAAAAATCGTAATTTTTTTAGTTTTTTTTTTTTAACAAATTTTTTCTTTTTCTTTTTATTTAATAAAAAGGGGACTATAACAGACAGTATTTTGATTGCTTTTAAAATGCAATGCATTATCCCTATAGTACATTGCATTTTAATAGCAATGCTATTCTAAGATTGACCAGCAGGCCTGTGATCTAATATTGTAAACTAATATTTATAGGGGTTCACCAGGAATTATTTAAATTAGCATCTTGTTCTAGAAGGTGAGCAGCATTGGTTGCCTCCACTTGCAGAGCTGTTTAGGGGAATGAGGGGACAGAGACGAACTACACACTACACTCTGGCACTTGCAAATCTCTTATCTCACTTATATATACACTGAACAAAAATATAAACGCAACACTTTCGGTTTTGCTCCCATTTTGCATGATCTGAACTCAAAGATATGAAACATTTTCTACATACACAAATCAACCCATTACTCTCAAATATTGTTCACAAATCTGTCTAAATCTGTGTCTAAATCTGTGAACTCTTCTCCTTTTTCAAGATAATCTATCCCACCTCACCGTTGTGGAATATCAAGGTACTGCTGATTAGACAGCATGAATATTGCATAGGTGTGCCTTAGACTCAGGTTTCCGTAACAACTTACTTTTCTTCACTGTTATAGGGTACTGTTAAAGGGGGGGGGGGTGCGCTGTGGAGGTCACTGTTAAGGGAACAGGCTCCTCTAGAGGTCAATAATAAGGGGGCGGGGCGCTGTGGAGGTCACTGTTAAAGGGGCGGGGTGGACATCACATTTTAAGGGAGAATGCTGCTGTGGGGTGGTCGTTGTTAAGGAGTCGAGCTGCTGTGGAGGTCAAATTTTAAGGGTGCAGAGGGATGTGGAGGTCACTAAGATGGGGTTGGGGTGCTTTGGAAGTCACATTTTAAGGGAGTGGGTCGATGTGAACGTCACTGTTAAGTTAGCGGGCTGCTCTGCAGAGGACACTGTTAAGAAGATTGGCTGCTGTGGAGGTCACTGTTAAGGGGACGAGGTGGTGTTGAGGTCACTGTTAATAAGGCAGGATGCTGTGATGTCACATTTTAAGGGGGAGGGCTTCTGTGGATGTCACTGTTACGGGGTCAGTGTGCTGTGGAAGTTCCATTTTAAGGGAGTGGGTTAATGTGGAGGTCACTGTTAAGGGAGCAGGCCGCTGTGGAGGACACAGTTAAGATAAGAGGATTGGCTGTTGTGGAGGTCACTGTTAAGATAGGAGGATTGGCTGTTGTGGAGGTCACTGTTAAGGGGTGGAGTGTTGTGGAAGTCACTGTTAAGAGGGTGGGGTATTGTGGAGGTCAGTGTTAAGGTGGTGGAACGCTGTGGAGCTCACTATTATAGGACACTGTGGATCACTTTTAAACACACACGCAAACATTAAATAAAATAGAAGAAATATAGCCGTGTGAAGCTGGGTCATTCTTGGTGGGTTTTCCTGTCAGGCTGCTCAGCCGTGATGGAATATAATAGGCAGGATCACACCATTACCATCTACTGTAGAGCAGTATAGTATGTAGTGAGTACCCCCACCCCACCAGCAGTGGCGTAACTAGAAATGACTGGGCCCCACAGCAAATTTTTTTAATGGGGCCCCCTGCCCCAGTAATTTTTTCACAACCCCTTCCTTTCATGCCGCCCCCTTTCCTGTGGCTAGTAAAGATCGCTCTCTCAGACCAGGCCCGGCAGCTGTTCCATCCGTTTTCTACACTGTCTATACTGCCGCTATATATAATTTCATTGTGTAATACTGTTGAGGGGCCCTGACAAAATATTTTAGTACTTCTCCTCCTCCTCTTGGATGGGCCCCTTCTGGGTCAGGGCCCCAAAGCAGCCGCTTCCCCTGCTTCCCCTATAGTTACGCCCCTACCCACCAGGTAGCTCTGCAAATGGTGAAGACCAATCCTGCTCACATACCAGGACAGGTTGCTCATGGCCATTTTAAATAATTTCCAGAGAACCCTTTTAATTATGGGACAATCCCAATAAAGGGGTTGTCCAGGAATAAATAGTTTTCAGCTAATGCAGGGAGCATTCTTCAGTAAGTAAAAGATTAATACTTACCTGCTACTCGCCGCTTCAGTCCTTCGCTATGGCTCCAGTGTATCCATATTCTGGTGCCTGACCTGTTTTCATCTGGCGGGACGTGGTCACATGCTCTGTTGCAGCCAATGACTGGCATTAACAGTGACGTGCCGGACAAGCGAGTATGAATCTTTCGCTTACTAAGGCAGACTGCCAGCTTTAGGTAAAAACTACTTATTCCCTGACAATCCCTTTAATGATGTGGCCTTAATCTGTTTTCGTTATAAACTTGCTAAGGGTCCTTTCACACTTGCGTTCTGAGGATCCGGCAGGCACTTCCGTCCTGCCGGATCCGTCAGAACGCAAGTCACCTGAAGCATTAGAAGACTGATCAGGATCCTGATCAGTCTTCGAATTGCTTTCAGGTTACTATGGCAGCCAGGACGCTACTAGCGTCCTGGTTGCCATAGAGAGCGAGGAGCGGGGAGCAGCATGCTTACATTCCGTGCGGCTCCCGGGCGCTCCAGAATGACGTCAGAGCGCCCCATGCGATCTATGCACTGGGGTGCCCTGACGTCATCCTGGAGCGTCCCGGAGCCGCACGGAATGTAAGTATGCCGTCCCCGCTCCTCGCTACATTTACCATGGTAACCAGGACTTTAGCGTCCTGGCTGCCATGGTAACCAGTCAGAAAAAGCTAAATGTCGGATCCGGCAATGCGCCGAAACGACGTTTAGCTTAGGTCGGATCCGGATTAATGCCTTTCAATGGGCATTAATTCCGGATCCGGCCTTGCGGCAAGTGTTCCGGATTTTTGGACGGAACAAAAAGCGCAGCATGCTGCGGTATTTGCTGCGCCCAAAAAACGTTCCGGTCCTGAACTGAAGACATCCTGATGCATCCTGAACGGATTTCTCTCCATTCAGAATGCATGGGGATGATCCTGATCAGGATTTTTCCGGCATAGAGACCCGACGACGGATCTCTATGCCGGAAAAGAAGAACGCAGGTGTGAAAGGACCCTTAGGCCTTATTCACATTTACGTGTTCGTTGAAAATCCATACCTGTTTTATCGTGAAGATGTCCGTGTATTTGCGTGCGTCAGTTTTTCACCTTTTTGACTGTTATAACCTTAAATACCTTTAGTTTCTGTGATTCTTTGCTGGCTATAATGCAAACTATGTGCAGCTGTTGCAAGAGTATTGACCCCTTCTTTATTTGCATTATTTAAGTGCATCCGGGGATTTGTGGTTCCATGGTCTTATTGTTTTCTGTATTGTAGTTGTGTTTATTGTGGATTCAGGTTTCCATAGCTAATATGGATGAAAAAAAACATAAGTTCATCAAGTTCATCCAAAGGATAGATGGGGATGTGAATTTTAGAAAAAGGGGAAGAAGACCCAGATTCTAATAAGCATTAATATCGTTTACTTTTAAGAATTCATCTAAGCGCCTTTTAAACCTGCCCAGTGTTCCTTCTGTGACCACATCCAGAGGCAGTCTATTCAGCAGATTTACAACTCTTACAGTAAAGAATCCTTGAAGCCTCTGGAGACTGAACTTTCTTCTCCAGTCGGAGGCAGTGCCCCATTGTCTTTTGAGGTGATTTCTCATGGAACAGTTTCTCACCATATTTTTTGTATTGCCCATTTATATATTTATGTAGATTAATCATGTCTCCCCTTAGACGTTTCTTCTCAAGAATAAATCAATTTTATTCTTTTAATCTTTCCTCATAATTAAGACCTTATATGCCACTTATCAGTTTAGTTGCTCTCCTTTGTACTCTTTCCAGCTCCAGGGCATCCTTTCTATTTACTGGTGCCCAGAACTGAACTGCATATTCCAGATGAGGCCGCACCAAAGCTTCGTAAAGTGGTAATATTACATCCCTGTCCCACAAGCCCATTGCTCGTTTAATACATGACAATACAATATATATCCTGGTAGCCTTAGAAGCAGCCGATTGACATTGTATGCTGTTATCTAATCTATGATCTATAAGTACACCCAAATCCTTCTACAAATGATAGTTACATCCCCTAGGACATATGATGCACATAGATTATTAATAGAGTTGAGTGGACACCTGGAAGTTCGGGTTCGGCCAAACTTCACAAAAAAGTTCACTGGGGACCTGAACTTTGGGGCCCTAAAATGGCTGTAAAAAAGTCCTGGAAAGGACTAGAGGGCTGCAAAATGCAGTGCCATGCGAAGAAATATGCATAGGGAAAGACCTCAAAATAAAAAAATTTAAAATTATTAACCTGCAACTCAGGGGAGGAGGTGAATGTGGAGTTGAAGGTTGAGGAGGCGGTGAATGTGGTGTTGTAGGTGGAAGCGGCGATAGAGGAAGAGGAGGTAGCTAGCTCACAATGTTTTTTTTTTTTTTTTTTAATTGGGGTATCCCCCAAAATAATGGGACAAATAAAAAAAAGAAATCAAAGAATAAGTGCACTTGAGTACAAGAATGTATGGTTGAGGCGGGTATAAATGTGTATTCTGCAAAAGGTAGAGACAAGTCTTGTGGGATCCAAGCCTGGTTCATTTTAATGAACGTGAGCTTGTCTACATTGGCTGTGGACAGGCGGCTGCATTTGTCTGTAATGACGCCCCCTGCCGTGCTAAATACACATTCAGACAAAACACTGGCTGCAGGGCAGGCCAGCACCTCCAAGGCATAAAGGGCAAGCTCAGGCCATGTGGACAATTTGGAGACCCAGAAGTTGAATGGGGCAGAACCATCAGTCAGTACGTGTAGGCGTGTGCACATGTACTGTTCCACCATGTTGTTCAAATGCGGCCTCCTGCTAAGACGTTCTATATCAGCTGGTGGTGCCGGTTGCTGTGGCGTGGTGACGAAGCTTTTCCACATGTCGGCCATGAGGTGCTGGCCGTGACCCAGCTGCGTTGGCAACCTCTTCCTCCTCCACCTTCGGCTTGTGCTTCCGCTTGTCCCCCGGTGTCAGTTGGGACTGCCCTCAGGAGCGCGTCTACTAGCATGCGCTTGTAGTCGTACATCTTCCTATCACACTCCAGTGAGGGAGTTAAGGACGACACGTTGCCTTTGTAACGGGGATCTAGCAGGGTGGCAACCCAGTAGTCAGCACAAGTTAAAACATGGGCAACTCTGCGGTCGTTGCGCAGGCACTGCAGCATGTAGTCGCTCATGTGTGCCAGGCTGCCCAGAGGTATCGTCTGTGTCCTCCATATCCCCCCAGCCACGCTCCAGTAAAGGCCATGAGCTGCGTTGGGTCCCACCCTGCTGTGTACCCGGTTCCTCCTCCTCTACCTCATCCTCCTCGTCCTCCAGAACTGTGCCCTGGCTGGCCACCTGTGTACCTGGCCTCTGCTGGTGCAGGAACCCACCCTCTGAGCCACTTCTGAATGACTGGCCTGAAACCCTGTGAAAAGCCCCCTCTTCTTCCTTCTCTTCATCCTGTGCCACATCCTCTTCTATCATCGCCCTAAGTGTTTCTTTAAGGAGACATAGAAGTGGTATTGTAACGCTAATAACGGCGTCATTGGCACTGGCATGTTGTTTGAGTACTGGAAACACTGCAACAAGGCACACAGGTCTCGCATGGAGGCCCACTCATTGGTGGTGAAGTGGTGCTTTTCCGCAGAGCGACTGACCCATGTGGACTGCAGCTGAAACTCCACTATCGCCTGCTGCTGCTCGCACAGCATCTCCAGCAAATGCAAAATGGAGTTCCACCTGGTGGGCACGTCACATATGAGGCGGTAAGCGGGAAGGCCGAAGTTACGCTGCAGCGCAGACAGGAGAGCAGCAGCAGGGTAAGAACGCCGAAAGTGCGCACAGATGGACTACACTTTCTGCAGCACTTCTGACATGTCTGGGTAGTTTTTAAGGAATTTCTGCACCACCAAATTCAGCACATGCGCCAGGCAAGGGATGTGCGTCAAACCGGCTAGTCCCAGAGCTGCTACGAGATTTCGCCCATTATCGCACACCAGCAGGCCGGGCTTGAGGCTCACTGGCAGCAACCACTCATCAGTCTATTCTTCTATGCCCCTCCACACCTCCTGTGTGGGGTTTGTCCCCCAAACACATGAGTTTTAAAACTGCCTGCTGACGTTTACCCCTGGCTGTGCTGAAGTTGGTGGAGAAGGTCTTTAACTGACCGGATGAGGAGGTGGTAGAAGAGGAGGAGGAGGAGGAGGCAACAGGAGGCAAAGAATAATGCCCTGCGATTCTCGGTGGTGGAAGGACATGCGCTAAACCGCTATCCGCCTCGAGCCCAGCCGCCACTACATTTACCCAGTGTGCAGTTAGGGAGATATAGCATCCCTGCCTGTGCTTACTGGTCCATGTATCTGTGGTTATGTGGACCTTGCCACAGATGGCGTTGCGCAGTGCACACTTGGTTTTATCCTCCACTTGGTTGTGCAGGGAAGGGACGGCTCTCTTGGAAAAGTTGTGGCGGCTGGGAACAACGTACTGTGGGACAGCCACCGCCATCAGCTATTTAAAACAGTCCACCTCCACCAGACAGAATGACAGCATTTTAAAGGCCAGTAGTTTTGTAATGCTGGCATTCGGGGACCAGGGATCGAGGATGGGTAGGTGGGTATTTCCTCTTTCTCTCCAGTGTTTGGGAGATGGATAGCTGAATGCTTGCGTGTGACATGGTGGAGATGCTTGGTGATGATGACGGAGGTGGTGGTGTTGGTGGCACATCCTCTTTTTGCTGGGTGGCAGGTGCCACTGTGAATCCACAGGTGGAGGAAGAGGCAGAGACAGCAGCAGAAGAGGAAGCAGGAGGAGCCTGAGACCTTGCTTGGTTTTTAAGGTGTTTACTCCACTGCAGTTTGTGCTTTGCATGTAGATGCCTGGTCATGTAGGTTGTGCTCAGGTTTAGAACGTTTATGCCTCGCTTCAGGCTCTGATGGCACAACGCGCAAACCTCTCGTGTCTTGTCTTCAGGACATTGTCTGAAGAACTGCAACGCCAATGAACTCCTTGGAGCTGGCTTTGGTGTGCTCGGTCCCTGGGTGCGGTGGGCAGTAGCAGGCGTACTGTCTTGGGGACAGCCGCTCCGCTTTTGCACCCTGCTCCCTCTTTTGCTGTGCTGTTGCCTCTGTGCGACCAACGCCTCTTCCTCAGAACTGCACACGTCACTAGCATCAACTTGAGTCCAGACGGGGTCTAGGACCTCATCATCCTCCACATCATCTTCCACCCATTCTTGATGCCTACTCTCCTTGTCGGTCTGCACACTGCAGAAAGCCGCAGCAGTTGGCACCTGTGTTTCATCATCATCAGAGACGTGCTGCGGTGGTATCCCCATGTCCTCATCCTGCAACATAAGTGGTTGGGCATCAGTGCTTTCAATGTCTTCCACTTCTGGGGCAGGGCTATGTGGATGGCCTGGGGAAACCCTGCCAGCAGAGTCATCAAAAAGCATAAGAGTCTGCTGCATGACTTGGAGCTCAGACTGCTTGGCAAGCGGGTGAGATGAAAGACTGATGGGCATGAGCTGCAGGTGCCAACTCTGAGCTTTCTGCAGAGGACTGGGTGGGAGATACTGTGAAGGAACTGGAGCCACCCAATCTACTATCGCCTGTACTTGTTCTGGATTCACCATCCGTAGAGCGACATTCGGGCCTACCAAATAACACTGCAGGTTCTGTCGCCTACTCGCACCTGAGGAAAGTGTTAGCTGGCGCAGAACGGCCATGTCCTCTCCCAGCAACGGGAGCTCCACCAACACCACCACGACCATGTCCCATATTTGATGTTCTCTTCATTATTTGCGTTCACCCACCAAACTAACAGATGGTTTATCTCAGGTAACATAGTAACATAGTAGATAAGGCCGAAAAAAGACATCTCTCCATCCAGTTCGGCCTGTCATCCTGCTAGTTGATCCAGAGGAATGCAAAAAAAAAAAAAACTGTGAGGTAGAAGCCAATTTTCCCCACTTAAGGGGAATAAAAATTTCCTTCCCGACTCCAATTAGGCAATCAGAAGAACTCCCTGGATCAATGACCCATCTCTAGTAGCTATAGCCTGTAGTATTATTACACTCCAGAAATACATCCAGGCCCCTCTTGAATTCCTTTATTGTACTCACCATCGCCACCTCCTCAGGCAGAGAGTTCCATAGTCTCACTGCTCTTACCGTAAAGAATCCTCTCCTATGTTTGTGTACAAACCTTCTTTCCTCCAGACGCAGAGAATGTCACCTCATCACAGTCACACTCCTTGGGATAAATAGATGATGGGAAAGATTTCTGTACTGACCCCTGATATATTTATACATATTTACATAAAGTAAATAACCCTAATTTTGATAATCTTTTAGGGTACTGTATTTACCCCATTCCAGTTACTTTAGTTGCCCTCCTCTGAACCTTCTCCAGCTCTGCTATGTCTGCCTTGTTCACAGGAGCCCAGAACAATTCAATACAATTACTTCACTATCACCAAAAATTAGATTTTTGAAACCAACAATGTAACAGCAGAAGTTAACAGTTTAATTTAACTGTCAGAAACACAGCGGACACCGCAAATGTGCTATCTACCACAAAACCTATGTGTTTGCAACCAACTATGTAAATGCGGAGTTCCGCATGTTACTTAAGGCCTCTTTCACACTTGCATTGTCCGGATCCGTCGTGTACTCCATTTGCCGGAAGTACCCGCCGGATCCGTAACAACGCAAGTGACCTGAAAGCATTTGAAGACGGATCAGTCTTCAGCATGCTTTCAGCGTTACTATGGCAGCCAGGACGCTATTAAAGTCCTGGTTGCCAAAGTAATAGTGGGGAGCGGGGGAGCGGTATACTTACCGTCCGTGCGGCTGCCGGGGCGCTCCAGAATGATGTCAGAACGCCCCATGCGCATGGATCACGTGATCCATGCGATCACGTGATCCATGCATGTAGGGCGCCCTGACGTCACTCCGGAGCGCCCCGGAAGCCGCGCGGATGGTAAGTATACTGCTCCATCGCTCCCCACTACACACTTTACCATGGCAACCAGGACTTTAGCGTCCTGGCTGCCATGGTAACCATTGAGAAAAAGCTAAACGTCAGATCCGGCGATGCGCCGAAACGACGTTTAGCTTAAGGCCGGATCCGGATTAATGCCTTTCAATGGGCATTAATTCCAGATCCGGCCTTGCGGCAAGTGTTCAGGATTTTTGGCCAGAGCAAAAAGTGCAGCATGCTGCGGTATTTTCTCCGGCCAAACAACGTTCCGGTCCTGAACTGAAGACATCCTGATGCATCCTGAACGGATTTCTCTCCATTCAGAATGCATTGGGATAATCCTGATCAGGATTTTTTCGGCATAGAGACCCGACGACGGATCTCTATGCCGGAAAACAAAAACGCTAGTGTGAAAAGAGCCCTAAAATGACTGAAATACAGGGTAGGCCTCAGATCTACTATGTAGCACAAAACCAGTGTTTATTGCAACAAACTACAGAAAAGCTGTATGTCACCGCTAGATTATAAAACATTTTTTTCAGCGTTGTAAGCAAAAGTGCTCTGTGGCATGACAATACGAGTTTATTCCCCCCAACTACAGAAATGCAGTGTGTTACCTCTAAATTATAAAATCGGTAATGTAGGGGGACTTGACTTGCCAGAAAAAAGGAATTTTTCCTCCACTGAGCTACCAGAAAATAACTAGACTAATGTCCCTGGCACACATGCAGGTCACATGCAGTGTCAAGAGCACTGCAATTGCTAAAATGGCCACCGACCCCCACCTCACTAACAGATGGATTAAAAATTATTTTGCAGTATCACTGGGCTCAGGGCTGGGTACAAATATGTAGCATAGCACTCTCAATAATTGCTGTATTTCGAATATTTAACACCACCAAGTTCAACAGATTTGTTCCCTAATCTCTCCCTCACAGCAGCAGCAGCATCCTATCCCTACACTGGGAAGAGCAGAGTGACGTGCGGCGCTACGTGACTCCAGCTTAAATAGAGGCTGGGTCACATGCTGCACTTAGCCAATCACAGCCATGCCAATAGGCATGGCTGTGATGGCTTCTTAGGGCAAAGTAGTGAAATGCTCGTTGATTAGCTGCCCTGCAGCCTTTCAAAAAGTGCAAAGAAATCTCTGAACAACGAACATGAACTTTTACGGAAATGTTCGGGTTCGCGTCCGGGTGCGAAAAACTGTAAAGTTCGGGTTCGATTAACTCTAATTATTAATACCCAGAGTCATCATTTTACGTTTATCCTCACTGAACCTCTTGTGCCATGCTGATGCCCAAACACCTTGAGGGTCCAAGTCCGCTTGTAGTTTATGGACATCTTCTATAGACTGAACAGTACTACATAGCTTGGTGTCATCTGCAAAAATAGAAACAGTGCTTATTAATCCCATCCTTGATATATTAATAAATAAATATATTTATATTTCATTTATATTTTAAATTCAATAACACATGTTGCAGTTTGGGTTCTGTGATATATATATTTTTTTTTTGCTGTCTCGTTGTACTTAACAGTTCAGGGTCAGCTTCTGCTAGGTTTAGGCTTGGGCTACATGGAGACATGTGACCCACAACAGCAAGGCTCAACCAGAAATATATTTTGGAAACTTGTATGTAACATACTGTGGTATGACTATTGTAGAGCTCTGATTTGTCTGTAAAGAAACAGCAAATTTGCAGAAAAGTTGCAGGCAAGATGCATGTTGCCAGGGGCGTAGCTAACGGCTCATGGGCAAGAGTTCAGCTTGGGCCCCCTTCCCTCAGTGCTTTGTGTGTCTTCTTATGCGGCACAAGGCTCTTTGGGCCCCCTCAGGCTCCTGGGCCCGGTAGCGACTGCTACCTCTGCACCCCCTATAGCTACGCCCATGCATGTTGCACACAACTTCATTAGATTAATTGTCACCATGTAGCCCGATCCTAATTCCTCTTACCTACATTCATCGCTCTCCACCTGTACACCATTGCTGTCTGCTCCATTTCGGAACTGTATCTCCCTTATTCATTCCCATCCTCTGTGGCTGACACTGTTAGACGATTATTCACAAAGTTTGTATGGAAGGGTTCCCGCCCCCATTTAAATTACAGGCTCCTCTCTCTACCGAGGCGCAGGGGTGGCATCGGTCTACCGGACTTGAAGTCCTATTATATAGCAAAACAGTTACAGAGATGGGCTGATCTCAACTCACATGCCGGTGGCTCTCTGTCTGCCTCGTTGGAGAGAGATGGTGCACCTGAGGGACAGCGGCACCTAATGTGGTCGATTAAACAACCACAGACACTCCCAGTTATCCCAAACATTCTTACCAAAGGCCTTATTTCAGCATGGCGGAATTATAGGAATCACGAGGCTATTGCTCCATTCCCCTCCCCCATGACCCCAGCCAGCTTCTTGCCCTTCCTTACAGGTGATACCGCCCCCCCCCAGATCACAGCAGGCAATTATGGGAACAATTGGATCAATGCCCTATTTCGGTTTTAATAAAAGACAGGGAAATCTCTAAATTTGCCTCACTATCTCAGAAATTATCAGGCAAGCCACTACATTTCTTGCAATACTATCACTTCAGGACAACTTGCCAGAACTTCCTTAAGGCACACCCAGATTTTAGATCAGTCACTGACTCTGAAAAGTCCCTGTTCTCTATCAAACCCATACCACATGGGATGTCGAAACTATATAAATTGATCATATCACCAGCTATCTTGGAGAGATCTTTATACATCCCTGAGTGGGAGACTGAGCTCCAGATTCATTTTTTTGACTCTGAGGTTCAGCAAACCCTCTGCAGATTGCACGGATTCTCCCGTTGTGTCCGTCTACAGGAGAACTCATTCAAAACCACCTCCAGATGGTATCTTACCCCGGAATTACTATACAATAGAGGTGTGACCAACAATAGCTTATGCTGGAGATGTAATGATGCAGTAGGATCACTTTCACATATATGGTGGTCCTGCAAAGAGATCAGACCTTTTTGGGAGAGTGTTGAAGAGGTGATCAACCTACTCCGTAAGAATCCAATAAAGCTCACACAAACCCTGATCTTACTCTGGCATGATTCACCCACATTCAGTCCTGACGCAAAAGATCTCTCCACTTTCCTTATCCTGACTGCCAAAATGCTTATTCCAGCACATTGGTTGAGCCCCATACCCCCCTCAAAAGAGGAATGGTTGGACAGGGTGGACCAGTTGTGCAGACTTGAAGAATTGACCTCATGGATTGAACGTAAGCATGAAAAATGTCTACGTGTATGGTCCTCCTGGAAGGTCTTTAGGGACTTAAGTTAGAGATGTCCTCGAAGTGATAGGATTGTTTGGTGGCTATCCCTCACGTTGACGATTCCTATGTCTCTATAACACATATTCATATCTGAAGTTATCTGAACATACAACAGGCTGAGCCCTCGCACTAACTCCATTTACCCTGGAATTCTCTCCAACCCCCTGTTCCCAATTTTACCTTTTCTTTTATGGTTTCTTTCTATCTATTTGCACTATGTTCTCTGTATACTGTTTATACACAGAGAGATACTCACCAACTACAGTTGTGTTCAAAATTATTCAACCCCCACTGAAATTGAGTGTTTTGGCCAGTTTGACATTGATTTTGATCATTTCAGTCATCTTGTTTACAATTAAATCAAAGAGGCACTTGTAAGTCAGACAAATATAACAGAACATTTATAATGAAATAACCACAAATGTCTTTTCTGTGCTCACATCATTATCAGTTTTATTCAACCCCCAAGTGACATTCAATCTTAGTACTTAGTACAACATCCTTTTCCAGTTATAACAGCTTTTAAACGTTAAGCATAGCTTGACACAAGTGTTATGCAGCGATCTACGGGTATCTTCGCCCATTCTTCATGGGCAAAAGCCTCCAGTTCAGTCACATTCTTAGGCTTGCGCGCTGCAACTGCTTTCTTTAAGTCCCACCAGAGGTTCTCAATCGGATTTAAGTCTGGTGACTGCGATGGCCACTTCAAAATGTTCCAGCCTTTTATCTGCAACCATGCTCTAGTAGACTTGGAGGTATGCTTGGGATCATTGTCCTGTTGAAAGGTCCAACGTCTCCCAAGCCTCAGGTTTGTGACGGACTGCATCACATTTTCATCCAATATCTCCTGGTACTGAAGAGAATTCATGGTACCTTGCACACGCTGAAGCTTCCTGTAGTAGAAGCAAAACAGCCCCAAAGCATGATTGACCCCCGCCATGCTTCACAGTAGGCAAGGTGTTCTTTTCTTCATAGGCCTTGTTCTTCCTCCTCCAAACATAGCGTTGATCCATGGGCCCAAACAGTTCTAATTTTGTTTCATCAGTCCACAGAACGCTATCCCAAAACTTTTGTGGTTTGTCCACATGACTTTTGGCATACTGCAGTCGACTCTTCTTATTCTTTGGAGACAGCAAGGGGGTGCGCCTGGGAGTTCTGGCATGGAGGCCTTCATTACGCAGTGTGCGCCTTATTGTCTCAGCTGAAACTTCAGTACCCGCATCTGACAAATCTTTTTTCAGTTCCTCAGCAGTCACACGGGGACTTTTCTCCACTTTGCACTTCAGGTAGCGCACAGCAGTCGAAGTCAGCATCTTCTTTCTGCCACGACCAAGTAGCGTTTCAACAGTGCCCTTTGCCTTGAATTTGCGAATGATGCTTCCTATGGTGTTTCTTGGTATGTTTAACATCTTTGCAATCTTCTTATAGCCATTGCCCTTCCTGTGAAGAGAAATCACCTCTTCTCTTGTCTTCCTGGACCATTCTCTTGACTTCACCATGTTTGTAAACACACCAGTAAATGTCTAGAAGGAGCTGAGTATCACAGTCATTTTAAATCTGCCTAATTGGTGCTTATTATGCTTGATTGCTGCTCCTTGACATCTACAGGTCTTTTCAATACCTGATCGAAAACACTTGAATGAACCTCTGTTCTTAAGTGTGGTAGTCTTTAAGGGGTTGAATAATTGTGTCAATGAAGAAATCACAAAAAAACATTTAATACTGTATTACAAAAACAATTGATGTCATTTTAGTTGCATTTGGTTCTTTAAAAAGTCCTTGTAAGATTTCATTCTGAACACAATTACAAATGTACACTAAATTCCCTAAAACCCTTTACAGCATTGGGGGTTGAATAATTTTGAACACAACTGTACGCCACACACGATCCACCCGAGTTTGCCAAGGTCAGGCGACCTCCACACGTAGGACGCATCCAGATATGCACTCTAGGTGTGTGATTTATGCCTGCTGTACCACTCAAAGATTGTGAGGTCCTCTCTACTATGTACTTTCCATCTTACCACCTGCGAGCGGATTACGTTTGTATCTGTCACTTGTATTATTGACATGTCTCAATTAAAAGAGACATGAAAAAATATTAAAATACCTCAAAAATTGCTATTGGAACTGTAAAACTGAATCACAGGTAAGAGAAAAATGAATGACAACAGTCATACATGTAATATTCAAATATACACATTACCCTAAATTTTCAATCCATATACACTCAATGATTTAAGTTTTCTAAATGATAACTGACTGCCAATCATAATGCAATAATACTTCAAGGCAATATACTCAAATCTGATTTATCATAATTTGAGCTGCAAAATCTGAAAGATTAAAAATGAGAATCTTTAGATTTAGATTATTTGTTGGTTTAGAAGGCAAAGCAAGGCCACAGAATTGCAGGGATAAAATGCACTGTCTGGACTTATTGTCAGTTATGCTAAAATTCTCTTGATAAGCCATTAGCTGAACATTAATCCTGATTCATTTCATAGCATCTTGTTTCCATGGAAACGCAGTCCAATAAAATGAGTAAGCGTGCAAAATGAAAGGAGAAAATGTTTTATCTTGAGCAGTGCATAATGATGTTTACAAAATGTGGGATTGAAAAAAAATGACCTTCTCCTCTATTCCTGTGCCTTGTTACCTTGTGTGTAAAGCAGAAAAGGGGTAAGGGAATAAAGGAAGTACATAGAGGACAATGAACTGTCGCACTTATTTTTCTTCTTGAGACTAACAGGATAGCTGTTCACAAATTTCCAGATGTAATTTCTAATAGAGGAGGCAAATTATTATTAGTAAATTGTAAATAGTGAGTTAAAAAATATATTTATTGATCAGGAACAAATATAAAATACGAATAAAGCATACAATATATATCCACAATAAAATGACAATAAAAAAATAATAGTATAGCAAATAGTACAGAATGGTAAAAGCTGTGGGCCCAGCAGCTATCTATATATCAATATTAATGGATCTATATATATGGCAGGAGCTGACATTTCTATGATAAAGAGTTGACACAATGTATCATATATATATATATATATATATATATATATAATGTGGGGAGTTGCTCTGGTAGACAGCGGTGCGGGTGCAGTACAGAGGCAAAGAGAGTCCAGGTAGTGCAGCAAACAGTGTTTTATTTCACACTTGCACAAACAAAACTCAAAACAGTCACTTAGTGTTACTTCACACACATAGCAAAAACTTGAGGCAAAACAAAAGTCCAAGACTGAATCAAATTCACCTGTGTGGTTTAGGTGCGTGTTCACACCCGGCTGTCAGCTCAGCCGCAGGAAAGTCCAACCTCAGGCTTCCAGGCAGACTGCACGCCTCTTTGCAAGCTCTTGCTTCCAACCCTGAGAGCTCCACAGAACACCAGCAGTTTCCAGGTTAAATCACCTCAAATCCTAGGTGTTAGTTCACACCTGGCTGAATGCTCAGCAACACAAAAAGTCCACTGACCGTCTTTAACCCCTTAAGGACACAGGGTTTTTACATTTTTGCGTTTTCGTTTTGCGCTCTATGCCTTCCAAGAGCCATAACTTTTTTATTCTTCCGTTCACATGGCCATATGAGGGCTTATTTTTTGCGGGACAAGTTGTACTTTCCAACGCCATCATTTAATAATGCATACGGTGTAGTGGGAAGCGGGAAAAAAATTCCAAATGGGGTGAAATTGCAAAAAAAAAAGCAATTTCACCACAGTTTTACGGGTTTCTAAATTACGACGTTTGATTTGCGATAAAACTGACCATTTAGTTTTATTCTACAGGTCAGTACGAATCCGGCGATACCCAATATGTATAGCTTTTCTTGCGTTTTGATAGTGAAAAAAATTCCAAAGTGGGAAAAATTTTTTTTTTTTTTTGTTAGCCATGTTTTGACCGCTATAACGTATTTGTATATAAGTGTATGGCGTTGTATGGGGGCTTATTTTTGCGGGCGATCTTAACTTTTAGTTGATACCATTATGGGGTGTGTAGGACTTTTTGATCGCTTTTTATTTAATTTTTTGAGGAAATGAAGCGTCCAAAAGCGGCAAATCGGCCATTTGGGCGCTTTTTCCGTTTTCTGTTTACCGTATGGGAAATATATTTTTATATTTTTATACTATGGGCGTTTTCACACATTGTGACACCCATGATGTGTATTTTTTATTTTTTATTATTTTATTTTAATTTTGGGGAAAGGGGGTGATTTAAATTTTTAGGTTTTTATTTATTTTTTATTTTTTTATTTTTTTTTATTTTTTACACTTTTATATAGATCCCATAGGGACCTATATAAATCAGTTACCTGATTGCTTCTATCATAAACTCCAATACACTTGTATTGGAGTTTATGAGCATTTACTACTTTCTATGAAGCCCTATTGCTAACAAGGGCTCCATAGGAAATAGTAAGTGATAGCCTCATGCTGAATGAAAGGCTTGAGGCTATCCCTTACAGCGCTCCGATTCTCCCGATCACCACTAGGGGAGCCGGAGCGCTGCCGGATTTACTTTCGGTTTTAGCGCGTGCAGATGCCGTGATCAGGATTGATCACGGCATCTGCAGGGTTAAATGATCGCGGTCGGCAGCGCTGCCGACCGCGATCATCAGCTGCGGGGGTCAGCTACAGGAATCAGCCGGACCCCCGCAGCGATGGTGCCCGCAGCGGCCAGGAGCGGGCGCCATCTTTAGGGACTGGACACATGACGTACCCATACGTCATGTGCCATTAAGGAGTTAAATGGCCTGCTCTTCGGACACACAGGTCACAGCTTTTCAGCCCAGCACAGGGCTCAGATCCCAAACACAGAGAGAGTTTGCATAAAACCCAGCTGTCTTTTAAAGGCACCTAGGCATTAACCCAAAAAAACCCGGACCGGCACCTAAAATCCGGAAAATACCTGTTTTTTTACCACCAAACCTCTCACTGTGTCACAATATATATATATATATATATATATATATATATATATATATATATATAAAGAAGGAAGTATATATGTGTGTGTATGTGTATATATGTTCCGTGATCACTCAAAAACTCAACCATCAATTTCAACGAAACTTGGTATACACATCCCTTGCTACCTGGAAAGAAATCTTGTGGGGGTCATACGCCCCTTCACAGCAGCTGCATGGAGTTTGTATGCTCCATCTGTTTTGGCTACACATATATTGCTCTGTAACTCAAAAACTCATTGATCAATTTCTACTAAACTTGGTACACATATCACTTACTATCTGGGAAAGAATACTGTGGAAGTAACAAGCCGGTACACAATGAGTTTCTGTTTGTCCCGACGTCTGTCTGTTCTTTATGCTCGACCAAACGACTGGACCGATCTTCACCAAATTTGGAACACAGGTACATCAGGCGTCCGGGAAGGTTTTAGACCAGGTCTTAGCTCTCTAGTACATACCGTTCCTGAGATATTCCCAAAATATGACCTGCATTAGCCAATACAAGCCTGCAAGTCTTTCTCTTCATATCCCAACTGCCATACACATGGTCACATGTCCCTTATCAGCCAATAGAAGCTCGCAGGCCCTTAGTCTCCACATACACACAGTTTTACTTCAGGTTTCCATAACAACCCACTCCCAGCCATTTTTCTTCACTGCTGTAGGTCAGCTTTAGGCTAGGGCTACACAATGAAAATAAGTCACACGACACATAGGGCACAACTACACTGCTACATGTGTCACGCAACATTTATGTCGCGCGACTATTTTTATAATGATAGTCTATGGTGACACATTTCGTTATGTAGCCCTAGCATTAAAGGGGCAGGGTGCTGTGGAGTTCACTGTTAAAGGGGCGGGCACTGTGGAGGTCACTGTTAACCTCTTAAGGACGCAGGGCGTACATGTACGCCCTAGCGTCCTGGTACTTAAGGACTCAGGGCGTACATGTACGCCCTGAGAAGTTCCGATCACCGCAGTGGTGATCGGAACAGGATGCCTGCATCCTGTGACAATGCCGAGGGGGTTCATGTGACCCCCCCGTGTCGGCGATCGCAACAAACCGCAGGTCAATTCAGACCTGCGGTTTGTTGCGTTTCCGGGTACATCGCGTCACCTGTGACCCAATTACCCGGAAATGACGGTGATCGGATGGCGTGAGGACACCATCCAATCACCGTCATGCATGTCTGCAGCCGATGGAGGAGAGGGGGCCCTGTGATTGGCTGCCGGGGGGCCCCTGTGATTGGCTGCCGGGGAGGGAGGTGGCTGCTGCGGCGGCAGATTCAAATCTCCTCCTCTCTTGAGCAGCTTCCTTTTGGTTCCTGCTCTTGGAGAGGGAGGCGTGCCGTGCAGCCCCCGCAGCCCCCAGCAGCCCCGATCCTCAGGGTAAGTCAGAGACAGGGTTTGGTCAGGCAGGGTCAGTTCAGGGACAGATCTTTTTTTTCCATCTCATTCATTTTTTTTTTGCAGGTAGTTGGTGTCTGGGGTCCACAGCACACTCAGCTGTGAGACCCTAGACCCTGCGGAGCTTGGCCCCCCCTTTTAGTTCTGCAAGTTTTTTTTTTTTTTGTGCACTAATTTTGGTCGGCGCTCTTTAGTGTCCGGCCACTATTAGTGCATCGCACAACTGACCGCTGATCAGTTTTCTACTGATCAGTGAGTTTGACTTTTTTTTCACACCTCCCTTTTTTTAGTTAGGTTATTTTTTTTTTTTTTTTAGTGGTACATTTGTACGTGAACACCCGGCCTCACACACACGCACACTAAATAAAGTTTATTTTACACGCACGCACACACACACACGCACAACACACACACCCATGGACCGCCGGCTGTTCACGGTGGAGGAGTCATACGCCCAGATGCTCTCCGACACTGAGAGCGCCAGTGAGGATGAGGATGACCCCACCTTCCTCCTGTCGTCCTCATCCTCATCATCATCATCATCTGATGATAATGAGCCCCAAGGCGGCGGAGATGCCGCCAGGCGGAGCCAGGGCCCTCACGCGCTAGGGACCCCGTGGCCCATCCCAGTACGAGCAGCCCTGGGGCTCGTAATGGTTTCCCGGCCCACCAAACAAGTGCACCGGAGCCCCCCACCGGTGACCTTAGCTGGTGTCCCCCAGTGGACTTTGAGCCTGTGATTCCGGATTTTGCTGGCAATCCTGGAATCCAGATTCCCACAGTGGGGTTCACTGAAATGGACTTCTTTAGTTTTTTTTTCAGTGACCCGCTGGTGAATCTGATGGTGGAGCAGACGAACCTGTATGCCCAACAGTTCGTCGCTCAGCACCCAGGCTCTTTTTTGGCCATGCCCGGTGGCTGGACGCCAGTCAGTGCAGCCGAGATGCGGACGTTTTGGGGCCTCGTGCTGCATATGGGCCTGGTCAAAAACCCAGTGTCAGGCTGTACTGGAGTGGGGACGTCCTCTACCAGACCCCACTGTACAGTTCAGCCATGACACGTCCCAGATTCGAGGCCATCCGGAAATGCCTGCATTATGCAGATAATGCAGCATGTCCCCGAACTGATCCCGCCTATGACCGGCTGTATAAGATACGGCCGATCATCGATCATTTCGGGGCCAAGTTTGCACAGGCCTACGTGCCTGGAAGGCAAGTCGCGATTGATGAGTCTCTCGTTGCTTTCAAGGGAGACTCGTTTTCCGTCAATACATTCCCAGCAAGCGAGCGAGGTATGGCGTGAAGCTCTACAAAATTTGTGAGAGTACCTCAGGGTACACTTACAAATTTCGTGTTACTGAGGCGAGATTCCCGTATTGAACCCCCAGAATGTCCCCCACCTCTGGGTGTTAGCGGGAAAATCGTGTGGGACTTTTGCACCCACTGCTGGATAAGGGTTACCACCTGTACGTGGATAACTTTTATACCAGCATCCCCTTGTTCAGGTCCCTTGCCGCCAGATCCACGTTCGCTTGTGGGACCGTGCGGAAAAATCAACGTGGCCTCCCTACCTACCCCTCCAGGTACCTATCCCCAGGGGTGAGACCCATGCCCTTACTTGTGGAAACCTGCTGTTGGTCAGGTATAAGGACAAGAGGGATGTCCTTGTACTGACCACAATCCATGGTAACGGCACCACCCCAGTCTCTGTGCGAGGTACCACGGCAACGGTCCTCAAGCCCGATTGTATCGTCGACTACAATCGGTATATGGGTGGAGTTGATCTATCTGATCAAGTTCTCCAACCATATAATGCCATGCGGAAAACCCGGGCATGGTACAAAAAGTTGCGGTCTACATGGTGCAGGTTGCCATGTACAACGCTTTGTACTGTTCCAGCGCTGGCAGCACAGGGACTTTCCTCCATTTCTATGAGGCAGTCCTCAGGGACCTGATCTTTTCTGACCGGGAAAGAGCAGGTCGGAGTACCTCGAGATTGGAGGAGCCCGGGTCGTCCCTGGCCAACACTTTCCAGGTGTGGTCCCCCATACTGGAAAGAGGGACGAACCCAAAAAAGTGCAGAGTGTGTCGCAAGAGGGGGATACGGAAGGACACCACTACTCAATGTGACACTTGCCCCGATCATCCGGGCCTCTGCATTGATGGTTGCTTCAGGGAGTATCACACTTCCATGGAGTTCTAAATTTTTATAATTTTTATAATTCCCGACAGGCCCCTAGAAAATATATAAAAAAGTATGGCTCTCAGACTTTGGAGTCACATAAACAATTTTTTCCAAAAATATTAGCTTCCTCAAACTGCGATCTTCCAGATGTTGTAAAACTCCAAATTCTGAGAGGCACACTTATTGGGCATCGCCGCGTCCGTAAAAATCTTCTCTATACAAATACCCCATAAACTGGCCCCTCTGACAAACTCTGTAAAAAATAAAATAAAAACCTATATAAAAAGCCATTTTATTGTCACCTTGAATCCCAAAAAGTGTAATAGCTAGCAATCCAAAAGCCATATGCGCCCCAAATAGTGCCAATAAAACCGCCATCTCGCCCTGCACAAAATGAGCCCCCACATTAGATAGTCGCCCAACTAAAAAAAACAAACTGTAGCTCCCAGTCTAGAGATAGTAAATTTTTATTTTTTGTTCCCAAAATGATAACCTAGTGTAAACTCTTAAATAATAAAAAACGTAGACATATTAGGTATCGCCACGTCCGTAAGAATCTTCCCTATCAAATTAACATTTGACCCAACCCCTCAGATCTGCAGCGTTAAAAATATGGAATAAAAATGGTGCTAAAACACCCATTTTTGGCAAAATTTCGTTTTAATCCATTTTTCCGTTAATAAAGCAAGGGTTAACAGTCAAACAAAACTAAATATTTATTGCCCTCATTCCGTAGTTTGCAGAAACACCCCATATGTGGTCGTAAATGGCTATATGGCCACACGGCAGGACATAGAACAAAGGGAACGCCACATGGCTTCTGGAAGGCAGATTTTTATTTTTGCACCATGTCCCATTAGAAGCCCCCCCTGATGTAGCCTAGACTAGAAACTCCAAAAAAGTGACCCCATCTAAGAAACTACACCCCTCAAGGTATTCAAAAATTACTTTACAAAGTTTATTAACCCTTTAGGTGATCCACAAAAATGAATGGCAAATGTAGAAACAATTTTAGATTTTAAATTTTTTGTTAGCTTCCCTCAAAAAAGTGTAATATAGAGCAACGAAAAATCATATCTACCCTAAAATAGTCCCAAAACAACAACCACCATATCCTGTAGTTTCCTAGATGGGGTCACTTTTATGGAGTTTCTACTCAAGGGGTGCAGCAGGGGGCTTGAAAGGGTACATGGTGTAAATAAACTATTCCAGCAAAATCAGCCTTCCAAAACCCATATGGCACTCCCCTCCTTCTATGCCCTGCGGTTTGGCCAAACAGTAGTTTAGGACGACATATGGGGTGTTTTAGCAAACTAGAGAATCAGGTCAACCCATACTGAGTGTTGTTTGGAGTTAACCCTTACTTTATTACTGGAAAAAATGTTTTTATTGGAAACTTTTCCAAAAAATTGAAATTTCTAAATTGTTTCTCCATCTGCCATTAACTCTTGTGGAGCACCTAAAGGGTTAACAAAGATTGTTAACCCAGTTTTGAATACCTTGAGGGGTGTACTTTCTTAGATGGAGTCACTTTTTTGGAATTTCTATGCTAGAATGCATCAGGGAGGCTTGCAATAGGACATGGTGTAAAAAAACAGTCCTGCAAAATCTGCCATTCAAAACCCATATGGCGCTCCCTCCTTCTATGCCCTGCGGTTTGGCCAAACAGTAGTTTAGGACCACATATGGGGTGTTTTTGCAAACTAGAGAATCAGGGCAACCCATACTGAGTGTTGTTTGGCAGTTAACCCTTACTTTATTACTGGAAAAATGTTTTTATTGGAAACTTTTCCAAAAATTGAAATTTCTAAATTGTTTCTCCATCTGCCATTAACTCTTGTGGAGCACCTAAAGGGTTAACAAAGATTGTTAACCCAGTTTTGAATACCTTGAGGGGTGTACTTTCTTAGATGGAGTCACTTTATTGGAATTTCTATGCTAGAATGCATCAGGGAGGCTTGCAATAGGACATGGTGTAAAAAAACCAGTCCTGCAAAATCTGCCATTCAAAACCCATATGGCGCTCTCCTCCTTCTATGCCCTGCGGTTTGGCCAAACAGTAGTTTAGGACCACATATGGGGTGTTTTTGCAAACTAGAGAATCAGGGCAACCCATACTGAGTGTTGTTTGGCAGTTAACCCTTACTTTATTACTGGAAAAATGTTTTTATTGGAAACTTTTCCAAAAATTGAAATTTCAAAATTGTTTCTCCATCTGCCATTAACTCTTGTGGAGCACCTAAAGGGTTAACAAAGATTGTTAACCCAGTTTTGAATACCTTGAGGGTGTACTTTCTTAGATGGAGTCACTTTTTTGGAATTTCTATGCTAGAATGCATCAGGGAGGCTTGCAATAGGACATGGTGTAAAAAAACCAGTCCTGCAAAATCTGCCATTCAAAACTCATATGGCGCTCCCCTCCTTCTATGCCCTGCGGTTTGGCCAAACAGTAGTTTAGGACCACATATGGGGTGTTTTTGCAAACTAGAGAATCAGGGCAACCCACATTGAGTTTTGTTTGACACTTAACCCTTGCTTTGTTCCTGGAAAAAATTGATTATAATGAAAAATTTTCCAAAAAAATCGAAATTCTGAAATTTCATCTCCATTTTCAATGAATTCTTGTGGAAGATCTAAAGGGTTAACAAAGTTTGTACAATCAGTTTTGAATACCCTGAGGGGTGTTCTTATTAGAATGGTGTCATTTTTGGGTGTTGTAAGCCTCAGACCTGTACTGGTCCATAAAAAGTGGGATTTGGAAAATTTCAGAAAAATTTCAAAATTTGCTCCTATACTTCAAAGCTATGTATCCCCAAAAAATAAAATAGCATTCCCAAAATGATGCAAACATAAAGCAGACATATGGGGAATGTAAAGTAATAACTATTTTTGGGGGTATTACTATGTATTAGAGAAGTAGAGAAATTGAAACTTTGAAATTTGCAAATTTTTCCAAATTTTTGTTAAATTTGGTATTTTTTTATGCAAAAAATTTAACTTTTTTGACCCGATTTTAGTAGTGTCATGAAGTACAAGATGTGACGAAAAAACAATCTCAGAACGCCCTGCGTAAGTAAAACCGTTTTAAAGTTATTCAGACATAAAGTGACAGTGGTCACATTTGCAAAAAATGGCCAAGTCCTTTAGGTGAAATAGGGCTGAGTCCTTAACGGGTTAAAGAGGCGTTCACTGTGGGGGTCACTGTTAAGGGGGCATGGGCCACTATTAAAGGGGCAACTGCTGTGAAGGTCACTGTTAAGGCATCAGGGTACTGTGAGGTCACTGTCAAGGGAGTGGGGTGCTGTGAAACTCACTGTTAAAGGGGCGGGCTGCTATGAAGGTAAAAGTTAAGGGGATGGGCTGCTGTGGAGGTCTCATTTTAAAGTGGCGGGGCACTGTGGGGGGGTCAGTGTTAAGGGCTGCGGGACTGTGGAGTTCATTGTTAAAGGGGCGGGGTGCTGTAGAGGTCACTGTTATAGGGGATAGTGTGGATATCTTTTAACGACACACACACACACATTAAATTAAATAGATAAAATATACCCGTGCGAAGCCGGGTCCTTCTGCTAGTTAGCTTATATGTAAACTCTTCAGAGCTGGCATCTCACTGCTCTTTGTTGTGGAACTGCCAGGAGCTCGCTTTGTATTGCTGTGCAGTCAGTCTGGGAGGGTTGCTATTCTGACCAGACAAGCCTCAGCTGCTGGACCTGTCAGTATGAGGGGCTATTTAAATCAGCTGGTCCCAATCATCAGTGCCTGGTATTTTGTCTGTCTAGGCTCTGTACTGTGTAAATAGTATTGCACTCTCTAGTTTGACCCATGGCTTGTTCCTGGATTTCCTTTTGTTTGCTTCAATCATTGTGTTTGTCTCTCCTGGTGTTCTGACCCTGCCTGATGACGCTTCTTGTACTTATCTGGTAATCCTGAGAGTTCTGCTACTAGTGTGAATGTACAGGTAATCTGTTATCTGGATTTACAGATATATCCTGGGTCCTTAGCAGGTCCATCCTGCTACGCAGCAGGCTCTGGTGAACATTAGTTTCATACTATCAGAGAGGTTTCAGAAGGCTGGTAGCAGGTTTTGGGTACACTAGCGGTAGTCTGGACCAGGGGCAGACATACCGCTGGTGCAGCCGGTTCGGCTGCACAGGGGCCCAATGCGGGAGGGAGCCCCTTCTTGCCAGTTGCAGGGGGAGATGAGCGCTTCCATTGTGGAAGTGCTCATCTCTCTATATTCATCTGTATCGCTGTCCTTATGACTGTGATACAGATGGATGCTGTGGCGGGGTAGGGGAGAGCAATCTCCCTTCCCCGGTCCTCTCATAGGCTGCAGGCCTAGTGCCTATAGCCTATCAGAGGCCAGCGCAGACGTCACGATGACGTCATCGCACTGCCTGAGCTGTACAGAGTGAGACACTGGCTGGAGGAGGCCTGCATCGCATCGCTGAAAGCGGCAAGGAAGTAAGTACAAGTGTTAATTTTTTTTATTTACGCTTTGCTAGGGGTCCTATCAGGCATGGGGGGCATTATGGAGGGTAGGAGCACTATGGGGGGCCCTATCTTATATACTGGCACACATGGTAGGCACTATGGAGGGGGGTAAGCACTATGGGGGACCTGTCTTCTATACTGGTACACATGGAGGTCACTATGGAGGGGAAAGATCACTATGAGGGCCCTATGTTATATACTGGCAGATGGGGGGGGGGGCACTATGGAGGGGGAGGAACAAAATGGTGGCTTTGTCTTATATACTGGCACACTTGGGGGGCCTATGGAGAGGGAGGAGCTCTATGGGGGCCCTATCTTATATACTGGCACACATGGGGTCACTATGGAGGGGCAGGAGCACTATGGGGAAACTATATTATATACTAGCATACATGGGGGGCACTATGGAGAAGGGGGAGAGCAGCACTATGGGGGCATCTTCTGGGGCCCTATGTTATATACTGGCAGACATGGAGGTCACTATGGAGGGGGAGGAGCACTATAGGGGCCCTATCTTATATACTAGCACACATGGGGGGTACTATGGAAAAGGGGGAGCACTATAGTGGCATGTACTGGGGACCCTATCTTATATCCTGGCGCACATGGGGGCACTATAGAAAAGGGGGGAGAGGAGCACTATGGGGGCCCTATCTTATATACTGGCACACATGGGGGACACTATAGAGAATGCGGGGATAGGAGCACTATTGGGGTCATTTAATAGGGCATTATACTGGCACACATTATGGAGGCATTTTATACTGGCACATTATGTCAGGAACAATATAGAAGTATTTTATACTGGCACAAATTATGGGGCACTATGGGAACCTTGGCTCAACTGGGGGACCTAAGTGGGTTTTTGGGGAAAAAGTAGGCAGCATTGGTACACATTATGAGGGCACTATGAGGACATTGGCTCTACAGGGGGCACTAAGAGGAGGTATTTTTTTATACTGCCACACAACAGGGCATTTTTATGTACTGCCACATATTATAAGGGGGCATTTTTCTACTGTTACACATTATAAAGAGAATTATTACTACCGGGGGCATTATGATGGGCTTTATTACAGTTGAGGGACTATGAGGAACATGAATACTAGTATGAGCACTATGGGAGCATTATTACTTCTGGGGCACAGTGGGGACATTATTACTGTAGGGGCACTATTACTACTATGTGTTGTCTGTTGTTCATTTTTCCATCACATTATACACTGCTCGTTTCCATGGTTACAGAACACCCTGCCATCCATCAGTGGTGGTCATGCTTTCACAATATAGGAAAAAACACTATCCTATGTGCACTCTCATGGTCCTGGCCACCAGAGAGGCTGATGCTTTTTCCAATAGTGTGCAAGCAGGACCACCACTGATGGATTGCAGGGTGGTCTGTAACCATGGAAACAAGCAGTGTATAATGTGATGGAAAAATGAATCCAGCCAGCAAAGGAAGCAATTTAGACAATCACAATATATTAGTAAGTGGCTTGTATTACCTTTCTCTACATGATAAATGCCACTTACTGAAGTGATACAACCCCTTTAAGGGATATTTCAATTTAAAATTTTTATTTGTTTCTATAATATGTGACAGACCAAGGGGAAAAATTATGGACGGAGTCAACTTACATCCTGGATTTGTTGCCTAATATATCTGAGACAATCAGGGAGACAATTTCAAAGAGACAGAAGTACTTATCTGCAGTAGTTTTTGGTCAAAGCCTGGTAATAGGGCCTGGACTGGCAGAGTTGGGACAGAGGAGAGCGGGCTTTCAAATCTACTTAGTCCATTTATCATAGGAGCCACCTGGGTGAACTCTCTAAGGGTGCTTTCACACTTGCGTTCTGAGGATCCGGCAGGCACTTCCGTCCTGCTGGATCCGTCAGAACGCAAGTCGCCTGAAAGCATTTGAAGACTGATCAGGATCCTGATCAGTCTTCGAAATGCGTTCAGGTTACCATGGCAGCCAAGACGCTACTGAAGTCCTGGCTGCCATGGTACTTCCCTGCGCTGCGGCCGCCGGGCGTTTCTTCATGACGTCACAGGTCCCCGCAGCGCATAGATCAATGCGCCGCCCGGACCTGTGACTTCATGAAGGAGAGCCTGGAGGCCGCAGCGCAGGGAAGTACACTGCTGCAGAGTACTTACCATGGCAGCCAGGACTTCAGTAGCGTCCTGGCTGCCATGGTAACCGATCGGAGCCCCAGGTTACACTGTCACTGTCACTTTAGCATATAGCATGGGCATTAATTCCAGATCTGGCGTTACGGCATTCCGGATTTTTGGACGGAGACAAATCCGCAGCATGCTGCGGTTTTGTCAACGTCCAAAAAACGTTCACATACTGAACGGATGACATCCTGATGCATCCTGAACGGATTTCTCTCCATTCAGAATGCATGGGGATAATCCTGATCAGTTTCTTTCCGACGTAGAGACCCGACGACGGATATCTATGCTGGAATGTAAAAACGCTAGTGTGAAAGCACCCTTAAGGATGTATGAGGCTCTTAGGCCCGTTTCACATGGGAGTGATTTCCGCAAGGGTGCAATGCGTGAGGTGAACGCATTGCACCTGCACTGAATCCGGACCCATTCATTTCAATGGGGCTGTGTACATGAGCGGTGATTTTCCCGCATCACTTTTGCGTTGCGTGAAAATTGTAACATGCTCTATATTCTGCGTTTTTCACGCAACGCAGGCCCAATAAAAGTGAATGGGGCTGCGGTAAAATCGCAAGCATCCGCAAGCAAGTGCGGATGCGGTGCGATTTTCCCGCATGGTTGCTAGGAGACAATCGGGATGGGGACCCGATCTTTATTATTTTCCCTTATAACCTAGTTATAAAGGAAAATAATAGCATTCTCAATAGTGAATGCAAAGTAAAAAGGGCAATAGAGGGTTAAAAAAAACTAACTCACCCCCTCCATTTGATCGCGTAGTTGCTGGTTACCGGTCACCTGTTCTGTCTTCAGCCGGGAAGGGGGTGATGGACCTTCAGTGACGTCACTGGGTCACATGGTCCAATCACCTGCTTCAATCATGGAAGCAGGTGATTGGACCATGTGACCCAGTGACGTCACTGAAGGTCCTTCACCCCCTGCCCAGCTGAATACAGAACAGAACACCAGCAGCTACGCGATCAAATGTAAAAGGTGAGTTTATTTTTTTTATTATTTTTAACCCTCTATTGCCTTTTTTACTTTGCATTCTCTATTGAGAATGCTATTATTTTCCTTTATAACTATGTTATAAGGGAAAGTAATAAAATATACAGAATGCTCAACCTGAAACCGGACTTCAGTGATGAAGTCCGGGTTCGGGTCTGGGTACCAAACATGCCGATTTTTCCCACGCGAGTGCAAAATGCATTAAAACGCTTTGCACTCGCGCAGAAAAATCGTGCATTTTCCCGCAACGCTCCCGCCTCTTATCCGGGCATCAAACATGACACCCGTGTGAAAGAGGCCTTAGACAAAGCCAGCCTGGGGAAAGGAGAAGGTGCTGTCACTTTAGCATATAGCATTTATCATGTAGAGAAAGTTAATACAAGCCACTTGTATTATTATTATCCATTTTGGTTCCTTTGCTGGCTGGATTCATTTTTCTATCACATTATACGCTGTTTGTTTCTATGGTTGCTACTGCCCTGCCCTGCAATAGTGTGTGGCCGCGCTTACACACTATAAAAACAAAGCACCAGCCTATGTCAGCTCCCACAGTCCCGGCCACCAGAGAGGCTGACATTTTTATCGTATAGTGTACAAGCATGAGCACCACTGATTGATTACAGGGTGGTCGTGACCATAGAAATGAGCAGTGTATAATGTGGTAGAAAAATAAATCCAGCCAGCAAAAGAAGCAATATGGGTAATGGGTAAAATATATTAGCAAGTGGCTTGTATTAACTTTCTCTACATGATAAATGCCACTTGCTGAAGTGACAAAAACCCTTGTATGTATTTTATTGGCATTTTATGTTATAGACCAACACAAAGTAGCAAGCATGTGCAAAGTGAAAAGAAAATAATACATGGTTTTAAAAAAAAAAAAAAGTTAATAAAAAGCTGGAAAGTGTGGCGTGCACTTGTATTCAGCCTCTGTGAGAGAATAGTTTGCAAATCACCTGTGCAAATCTAGAGACTGAAATTTTGCCCATTCTTCTTTGTCAGGTTGGATGGAGAGCGTCTGTGAACAGCAATTTTAAAGTCTTGCCAAGGATTCTCAATGGGATTTAGGTCTGGACTTTGACTGGTCTATTCTAACACATGAATATGCTTTGATCTAAACCATTACATTGTATATCTGGCTGTATGTTTAGGGTCATTGTCCTGCTGGAAGGTGAACCCTTTTTTGCAGCTTCTAACAGGTTTTCCTCCAGAATTGCCCTGTATTTAGCTCCGTCCATCTTCCCATCTACTCTGGCCAGCTTAGCTGTATCTGCTAAAGAAATGCATTACCACAGCATGAAGCTGCCACCGCAATGATTTATGGTGGGTTTGGTGATAAACAATGTTAGTTTTCCACTACACATAACATTTTGCATTTAGGACCAGAGCACCTTCTTCAACATGTTTGTTGTGTCTCCTATATGGCTTGTGGCAAACTGCAAATGAGACTTTTTATGGCTTACTTTCAAAAATGTCTTTCTTTTTGCCACTCTTCTATAAAAGGGCAGTTTTATGGAGTACACGACTTATAGTTGTCCTGTGTAAAGATTCTCCCACCTGAACTGTGGATCTTTGCATCTCCTCCAGAGTGACCAAGGGCCCTATGGGCTGCTTCTCTAATTAGGGCGGTCTTTGCCTGGTCTGTCAGTGTAGGTGGACAGCCATGTCTTAGTAGGTTTGCCGTTGTGCCATACTCCTTCCATTTTCAGATAATGGATTGAACAGTGCTCCCTGAGATGTTCAGAGCTTGGGATATTTTTTTATAACCTAAACCTGCTTTACACTTCTCCACAACTCTATCCCTGACCTATCTGGTGTGTTCCTTGGTTTTCGTGATGCTGTTTGATCACTAATTTTTACTAACAACCCCCTACAGAACAGCTGTAGTTATTATGAGAATAAATTACACGTAGGTGGACTTTATTTACTAATTAGGTGACTTCTTAAGTCGATTGTTCACTCTGGATTTTATTTAGGGCTATGATAGTACAGAGGGTCGAATACAAATGCATGTTAAAGATTTTTATTTATTACAAATTTTGAAAACCAACTATTACTTAAAAATCACAATAAAATACATTTAATTTGTGGGTATAACTAAAAATATGGACAAGTTCAAGGGGTATGAATACTTTAAGGCATTGTATCAGTCCTATTTAATGCATCCATGTACTAACTGAAACATGGCATCAGTCACGTGACATTCTTTGTACCCTGACATTCAGTAAGCAACAGTGTTACATGACATACATGTTCTGGCCAGCACACAGAAAACATCCATGTGATAACTAAATAGGACTAGTCTTGGAATAATTTTTATTGTGGTTGATACAGTGACTACATCACTGTATGTATTTATATGGTTGCCTGTCTCTAGGTAATATTGTAAAATGGCTGTCTGTCTCTAGATGATGTCATTTAGTGTGAAGAAAACAACACATACAGAGATCTGCTTCTACACAGACACTGACGGAAAGTATGAAGAGATGCTGTTACAGATATTAGGGTAACTTTCACACTTGCATTGAAGGATTCCTTCAGGCAGTTCCATCAACGGAACTGCCCGACGGATCTGTTAAAATGTTTGAAAACGGATTTCATTTGCAAACGGATCCATTTGCAGATCCGTTTGACAATTGTATTGAAATAACAGATCCGTCTTTCCATTGTCATCCATAAAAACGGATCCGTTATTTATTATTTTACCAATTTTAAAGGTCTGCGCATGCGCAGAGTGGAAGAACGGATCCGTTAATGCGTCAATTTTCAATGTCGGATCCGCCCTTAATACATTTTAATGGAAATTAATGGCGGATCCGTCATTCCATCAAGTGTTAACGCATTTTTGGACGGAGATAAAAATACAACATGCTGCGCTATTATCTGCGTCCAAAAAACGTGAAAGGACTGAACTGAAGACAAACTGATGCAAACTGAACGGATTGCTTTCCATTCAGAACGCATTAGGATAAAAGTGATCAGTTTTTTTCCGTTATTGAGCCCCGAAGACGAAACTCAATGACGGAAAACTTTGATGCTAGTGTGAACGTACCCTTAGTAGTGTATATATTGTATATGTTCTGCCCCTCAATACACTACTGTTCACCTGTTAGACATCTTGGCAGTTAACTGAAAGCCAGGGTACATGATTCATGTGAGAATCACATGACTGACACCATTTTTAGTCCTATCCACCTTTCCTATAGATGCATTTTCCAGGACTTCAAAGGGCCATATCATTTTTTTCTTTAGAAAAAGGCTGCTGCACGGATTTAATAAAGGTCGGCGAGCAAAATTTTAAATAGATATATATTAACTGTTAAACATACTATTCCCTAAAGGGGGCCCCATAGCAAAATGTAGTATGGCCCTCTGCCCCACCCAGTTTCACAATATGTATGTCTCAATTACTTACAGGCAACACAAATTGCAATGCCCTAAATTTCTGACAATTTTTGTGTGGAAGAAATTTAAATGTAATAAAATGTAATACAAAATGTCTCCCTCCACTTCCCCCTCTTCATCTGACTTCTATGTCAGAAAAATTGGAACGGGTGCTTAATAAATAAGCAGTTCAGTCTGACCACCATATTTTTCAATGTATTTACACCAGACAACTGGCAAAAATACATTGATAAATCTGCTTCCCTTCTATTATAAAGCTGTCTGCCTGCAGCCACTACTAGGGGGAGCTTAGTGCATCGGAGTCTATGCAATTACAATTTACTGGAAGCTGAAATAATTTCTTTGCATTTCCGCTAGTGGCAACTATATGAAATTGCAGTTTTTTTTTTTATCAAGTCTCTTTTTATTAAGGCTTTCAGTTATACATTTATATTGACGATAACTTTAACAATGTTTTTCCTGCAATGAAAAATTGCATATCTGCATAATCATAACAGTGTAAGATAGTACAGCAGTGAGTAAAATGGGGAGAAGAAGTGGAGGGGGGGGGGGGGAGTATGGCGGGGGAAGAAGAGGAGGGGAGGAGGGGGGGGGGAAGGGCGGGAAGGAGAGGGTTTATATTGGATGTCCTTACAACTAGGACTAAAACGAGTATCCTCGGATAATCTCCGATCAAACATAATGCCAATAAAGAACAGCAAAGGATGAATAGAACTACCAATAAAGGAAGTGACTAGTGGTATTCTTTTCATAATATACTATTGTCTAGAGCCATATTTATAGATAGGTCTCGGATTATCGAGACATGTGGGTCTCACAGGGTTCTGTGTTAAATGGATATAGGGTGATCTAAGGGTGGGGTACATACTCATCCCAAGTGGGGGTGGCGAAATGCCCGCCACGATGCCCATAATTTAGCAAAATTAGAGTGCGTTCTGGTTGCCCAGCTCGCTAGTTCCTCCATCAAATATATCTGGTCTAGTTTTGTATACCATTGTTCCAAGGTGGGGGGGCTAGTCTGCAGCCAGTGCAGATTGCCAACATTTTGAAGGGAGCCAGAGCAATGATTGGGGGGATAGCTGTATCGAGGACCCACATATCTCATTAATCTTTCGCTCAATCTGTTCCCAATAGGTACGTAGAAGAGGGCAGTACTAAATGATATGACCTAAGGTTTCTTTATTATTTTGGCATCTCCAACATGTCTCTCTCTGACCTTGACAACCCCATTCGGAATAGTTTATTCAGATCATTATATCAACGGGTCATGGTTTTGTAAGAATGTTCTTGAATCTTTATACATCTTGAAAAACCATGGGACCTTCGGTGTATCTGGTCAATTTCTTGTGAGGTAAATGTTCTATTTAAATCTCTTTCCCAAGCTCTTATATATGCAGGTTTAATTCCCTCAGGTATAGAAATCAGTGACTTGTACAAAAGTGAAATGGGGTGTCTCTGAAGAGTGCCACCAAGGGCAATCTTTTCAAACCATGTAGGAGCTGAAATGGTATTATATCTGGTGACCCTTGTCTCGCAGGAGCGGCTAAGTTCTTGCCTGGCTAAAAAGTTACTATCTTTAATAATTTGGAAACAAAAAAGGGGTATGTCCTCTTTAGTTTTAATTTCCGTCTTAAGTGATAAGACTGAGATATCTTTCAGAAGTTTCCAAAAGTAAGGGGTGTGAGAAGTGGATGGTTGTAGTAAATAGGGAATGAATTCTGCTGGTAGGTTCTTCGGGGGGTTAGAGAAAAGGGGAGTGTCAGGATGGGTGGTGTGTATGGTTAAGTATATAACCTCTGGAGCTATTAATGGTTCAGCAAGACCCCAGAGGCCTGCGTATTGTCTGTCTGATAAAAGCTCTAACTTGATATTGGATAGCTGAAGTCACCTTTTCAATTCTATAGCTTTATGGTAGAGGCGTAAATCCGGCAGTCCAAAACAACCGTGGGGGCGATCCTTTATCAGTTTATCATATGCTATTCTAGTTTTTTTTACCTTTCCAGAGAAAGGTTATGAAGGTAGATCGGACTTGTGTGAAAAAGGAATTTGGAAGTTGGATGGGGACCATTTGTAACAGGTACAGGTGCTTTGAAACAATATATGTTTGTAGAAGATTTTAACGTCCTATCCAAGACAAAGATTGTAACTGGTTTTTAATCTTTTTCAAAAGAGGGAGTGTCAAGGTCTTACCTTGTCCTCATGGTGGCTGCCATTTTGGACATGTGCAGACTGCAGTCTCCTATACTTCTGAGTGCCTCATCACTTGCCTGCTGCCTGGGCGTCGCACAGAGATGATGTGGCAACATCTGACTATATCAGTCTGCGCAGGCTTCAGGTTCATTGCCCTTGCGTTTGTGCTCCATCTTTGGCAGTCTGAGCTCCTTGTGTAAGTTCCAGCCTGGCTGACGTTGCCTCTGGCTATCGAACCCACATGGGCAGATGACCCGCTTTGGCCCTGACCCCGGCTTTGACAACTACCCGCTTTAGACCTGATTCTGGCTTGGATGACTACCTGCTTTGGACCTGACCCCGGTTTGGACGACTACGCGCTTTGCATCTGCTTCCGGCTTAGACAACTACCTGCATTGGACTTGACCGGCTTCTTCCTAATCTCGCTGTCCCTGATTTATGTTCATTTATATTCCTTTAGGGTCCATTCACACGTCCGCAGGTGTTTTGCAGTCCGGTCCACATAACACCGACGCTGCACATGGCCAGCTCTAATAGAGAAGTTCTATTCTTGTCCACAGCTGCGGAAAAGAATATGACATGCTCTATTTCTTTGCGGAGCTGCGGACCGAAAGTTTGGGGGCAGCAGTCCGGAAATGTGGATGCGGAGAGCACAATTGCAGAACAGATGCGGACCCATTCCACGGATGTAGGACTGGAGCCTTAAATAAAAAACTTTATTTTACCTGCGTTTGCATGTGGTTTGGTTTCCTGACTCCTGTAACAGGGAGATAATTGGATTTGTATAGTCTTGTAGGGTCATTAGTGAGTGCTATTCCTAGATATGGCAAAGAGTCAGAGCTCCATTTGAAAGGGAAAGAAGATTTAAGGGAATGGACCATCGAAGCCGAGAGGGAAACACTCATAGCCTCAGACTTGGAATAGTTTATCTTAAATTGGGATAAAGAGCCAAATGTATTAAAGAGATCTAGAATCTGTGGAAATGCCTGTATGGGATTTGTAATCAGTACCAGTAGGTCATCTGCAAAAGCAGCACATTTATGTTCCATTTTGCCTACTTTCAAACCTTTTATAAAAGGGTTGTCTCGGAAAGCCTGTAACAGAGGTTCCATCACCAATATGAACAGCGAGGGGGAAAGTGGGCACCCCTGGCGTGATATTAAAGGATCTCGACAGGGTTCCATTAACTCTCATCCTAGCACTAGGCTGGTGGCATAGGGACATAACTGCTTGAATAAAAGAAGGCTGGTATTGCAAGTCTATGTAGGTTGCACTGCATATCGAAGGCCTTTATGGTAAGATGGACCATGTGATTGGACCATGTGATGTGACATCATCACAGGTCCTTTCAGATCATAGATGCTGCAGGGAAAGAGAGGACAGATCGTGACTACGCGATCGAGTGGCTAAGGTAAGTTAACTTTTATTATTTTTAACCCCTTCCTCTTCATTTAACAATGCATTCTTTATTAAGAATGCTATTATTTCCCCTTATAACCATGTTATAAGGGGAAATAATAGAGATTGGGTCCCGTTGCTAAGCAACAATGCGGGAAAATCGCAACGCATCCGCACTTGGTTACGGATGCTTGCAATTTTCCCGCAGCCCCATTCACTTCTATGGGGCCTGCGTTGCGTGAAAAACGCTCAATATAGAACATGCTGCGATTTTCACGCAACGCAGAAGTAATGCGTGAAAATCACCGCTCATGTGCACAGCCCCATAGAAATGAATGGGTCCGGATTCAGTGCGGGTGCAATGCGTCCTCCTCACGCATTGCACCCGCGCGGAAAACTTGCCCGTGTGAAAGGGGCCTAAAACCTAAAGGTACTCGTTGGACTTTATGCCTCTTTACGCACCTAGGCTGCAAAAGAGTGGCACACATGTGGCATCGCCATACTCAGAAGAAGTAGGGCAATGTGTTTTGGGGTGTATTTTTACATATACCCATGCTGGGTGAGAGAAATATCTCTGTAAATTGTCAACTTTGTATAAAAAAAATTAAAAAGTTGTCATTCACAGAGATATTTCTCACACCCAGCATGGGTATATGTGAAAATACACCCCAAAACACATTGCGCTACTTCTCCTGAGTACAGCGATACCACGTGTGACACTTTTTTGCAGCCTGGGTGTGCAAAGGGGCCCAAATTCCAATGAGTACCTTTAGGATTTCTCAGGGCATTTTTACGGATTTGGATTCCAGACTTCTCACGCATTAGGGACCCCTAAAATGCCAAGGCAGCATAAATACCCCACAAGTGACCCCATTTTAGAAAGAAGACACCCCAAGGTATTCCGTTAGGGGTATGGCGAGTTCATGTAAAATTTTATTTTTTGTCACAAGTTAGTGGAATATGAGACTTTGTAAGAAAAAAAAAAAAAAAAGCCAATTTCCACTAACGTGTGCAAAAAAAAAAAATCTTCTATGAACTCGCCATGCCCCTCACAGAAAACCTTGGGGTGTCTTCTTTTCAAAATGGGGTCATTTGTGAGTATTTATACTGCCCTGGCATTTTAGGGGTCCTAAAGCGTGAGAAGAAGTCTGGAATCCAAATATGTAAAAATGCCCTCCTAAAAGGTACTCACTTTATTCGCATCAATCAAAAATGTGCAAAAAAAAAAAAGAGGGGAAAAGACATAGGAGTGCTTGCAAAGTAGGTCCCCATTCACATGTCCGCAAAAATATCTGCATCTATTCCGCAATTCTGCGGGATAGATGTGGACCCATTCAGTGTGAATGGGGCCGGCGGTGATGTGGAGAGCACACTATGTGCTCTCCGCATCAGCATTTGCGGAGCTGCGGCCAGAAACATCAGGCCGCAGCTCCGCAAAAGATAGAGCATGTCCTATTCAAGAAAAGCCATTTTCTATATAGTTCTGGCAATGTGCGGATCCGCAAAATGCGGAAAGCACATTGCCGGTGTCCGTGTTTTGCGGTTACTTTAGCTGCCTGTGTCCTCTGGTGGTCTCAAACAAAAGGGACCACCAGAGGAGCAGGCAGCAGGCATATCAGACGCTGTTTACAAAACAGCGTCTGATATGAGATTTTTTCTGACATCTACAGCCTGCCAGCGCATGATCGGCGCTGGCAGGCTGTAGATGTCAGCGAGATGACTCGCCGACGCGTCAAGGAGAAATAACCCGGCCGCCCGCAGGACGCATCCCTGCGTTAGGCAGTCGGGTAGTGGTTAAGTCTAGATGCCAACAGTTTGGCCTATATTTTTGTATCTAGGTTTAGCAATGAGATAGGTCTATAATTGCTACATTCCTTGCTGTCTTCTTTAGGGATGATGGTAATGGTAGCTTCAAGTACCTACTTCGGGAGGGTTTCTCCTTTAGCAAGAGCTTTACACCAACTGGTTATGTGAGGAGCTAATGTGGAAAAAAGTTTTTCATAGTATCCCACCGGAAGACCATCTGTTCCTGGGGCCTTACCAATGGGTATGGTCTTGATAATTTGTGTGACTTCTTCCTCTGTAATGGGGGCCAGTAAGGATGAGCATTCATCTGCTTTTAGTGTAGAGAGATTAAGAGTGTTGAGGAACATGTCTATTTGAGTTTTCCTGTCAGTGTCCTGGTACCTTTCTGGCGAGGTGTAATGAGTGGTATCTAGGTTGTACAGTTTTGTGTAATAAGTGCAAAATTTAATAAAGATAAGTCATCAGTTTGTTTCCTTTTTCTCCATGTATGTATTGCCTAAATTTGGCATATTGATAAGCTTTTGTGCATTTTATGTTAACCCCTTAAGGACACGGCCATATTTCACCTTAAGGACCAGGCCATTTTTTGCAAATCTGACCAGTGTTACTTTATGTGTGAATAACTTTAAAACGCTTTTACTTATCCACGCCATTCTTAGATTGTTTTTTCGTCACATATTGTACTTCATGACACTGGTAAAATTGAGTAAAAAAATTCATATTTATAAAAATAAATACTAAATTTCCCAGTTTCAATTTCTCTACTTCTATAATGCATAGTAATAACTCCAAAAATTGTTATTACTTTACATTCCCCATATGTCTACTTCATGTTTGGATTATTTTGGGAATGCCATTTTATTTTTGGGGGACATTACAAGGCTTAGAAGTTTAGAAGCAAATCTTGACATTTTTCAGAAATTTTCAAAAACCAACTTTTTAAGGACCAGTTCAGGTCTGAAGTCACTTTGTGAGGCTTACATAATAGAAACCACCGAAAAATGACGCCATTCTAAAAACTACACCCCTCAACGTATTCAAAACTGATTTTACAAACGTTGTTAACCCTTTAGGTGTTCCACAAGAGTTATTGGCAAATGGAAATGAAATTTAAGAATTTCAATAAATTTTTTGGCAAATTTTCCATTTCAATCCTTTTTTTCCAGTAACAAAGCAAGGGTTAACAGCCAAACAAAACTCTATATTTATTGCCCTGATTCTTTAGTTTGCAGAAACACCCCATATGTGGTCATAAACTACTGTACGGGCACACGGCAGGGCGTAGAGGGAAATGAGCGCCGTGTGGTTTTTGGAAGACAGTTTTTGCTGGACTCGTTTATTTACACCATGTCCCATTTGAAGCCCCCTGATGCAACCCTAGAGTAGAAACACCAAAAAAGTGACTCCATTTTGGAAACTACGGGATAAGGTGGCAGTTTTGTTGAGACTATTTTTAGGGTACATATGATTTTTGGTTGCTCTATATTACATTTTTGTGAGGCAAGGTTACTAAAAATAGAAATTCTGAAATTTCATCTCCACTTGCAATAAACTGTTGAGGAACACCTAAAGGGTTAATAAAGTTTGTAAAATCAGTTTTGAATACCTTGAGGGGTGTAGTTTCTTAGATGTGGAAACTCCATAAGTGACCCCTTTAGGGGTGCATCAGGGCTTCTTCAAATGGGACATGGTGCCAAAAAAAAGGCCATCAAAATCTGCCTTCCAGAAACCATATGGTGTTCCTTTCCTTCTGCGCCCCGCCGTTTGGTCATACATCAGTTTACAACCACATATGGGGTGTTTCTGTAAACTGCAGAATCAGGGTAATAAATATAGAGTTTTGTTTGGCTGTTAACCCTTGCTTTGTTACTGGAAAAAAATGAATATACCGTATTTTTCGCTTTATAAGACGAAAAAAAAAAAAAAAAAAGGATTCAAACATGCTGATCAGCGGTCCGAAGCTAATCAGCGGTGGGGTGTGCGATGCACTAACAGTGGCCGGACCCTAAGAGTGCCTGCCACAGTGGACCCCAGACACCCGATCAGGGTGATGCAACATTTACTTTTTTTTTTTTTTAACCTTAAACTTTCCCTGAGTATCTCTGCCTAACCTAACCCTAACGTACCTTTTAGTGCCATATGGGGGATAGAAGGGGGATGCTGGCCACAGATGGGGGTGCTGGGTCAGGAGATCCATGTGCAGGCTGCTCTCTCTCTCTCTCCTCGCTCCAAACGCAGAATGGAGGAGGAGAGGAGAGCTGGGGGGAGGTAACCCCCGCCTGCCCGTGCAGCCAATAGGAAGCAATCACCATCACCTCACAGGATTTAAGGATGGTGATTGGTGGTGTATTATCACACCACCGATCGCCATCCTATTCCGGGTTATCGGGTCACCAGAGACCCGAACAACCCAGAAACGCAGCAAACCGCAGGTCTGAATTGACCTGCGGTTTGCAGCGATCGCCCCTCACCCCCATTGTCACAGAGTGCCTGCTGAATGATTTCAGCAGGCACTCTGTTCCGATCACCAAGTGGCGGGGATCGTAAATACACATGATGTACCGTTACGTCATGTGTCTTTAAGTACCAGGGCATCATGACGTACCAGTATGTCATGTGTCTTTAAGTACCAGGGCATCATGATGTACCGGTATGTCATGTGTCCCCAACAGGTTAAGAAGATCTTTCAGTTATCTTAAAGAAAGGAGTTCTTCTTGTGCTTTTGTCATTTTGGATATTTTCTGAATAGTTTCTATAGATGCAATTTGACACAACAGGGAGTTGAGCCTTTTCTGTCTGTCCTTTTTAAGTTTTGAACCTAAAGCTATAAATTCACAACGTATGAATGCCTTGTGGGCTTCCCAGACTATGGTCTAGGACAGGCATCCTCAAACTGCGGCCCTCCAGCTGTTGTAAAACTACAACTCCCACAATGCCCTGCTGTAGGCTGATACCTGTAGGCTGTTCAGGCATTCTGGGAGTTGTAGTTTTGCAACAGCTGGAGGGCCGCAGTTTGAGGATGCCTGGTCTAGGAGGTGTCTGAAGGTTTGTTGTCCTGAAAGTAATGAGTTAATTTACAGGAGATATCTGATAAATGCTTATCTGTATCCAAAAGGGTCTCATTTAAACGCCATATCTATTCTCGAGTTGGCAGATTACCAAAGGAGAGTGAGGTTGTCACTGGGGCGTGGTCTGAAACAGTAATGGGACCAATGGTGGAATGGCGTAATGTGGGTCTCCGATCGCAGTATGTAATCTATTCTCTGATATGTATGATGGACTGCTGAAAAAAATGTATAATCCCTGCCAGTAGTGTTAAGCTCCAGGTTTCAAGTAGATGATTATCTCTCAGTATCTTTTGGATACCTGCTAAGGTTTTTTGGGGCTTGGTTGAGGTGTTCAGCGAGACATTACGGTCACCTCTTATTATTTTTATTCCCTCGGCAAAATCCTGGAATTTAGAGTGGATTTAATCCATTTGTGTTGATAAGTGTTGGGAGAATAAAGGCCTGCCACGGATACTAGAGCTTGCCCAATTTTCCCTTTAATAAAGAGGAATCGACCTTCTGGATCGTGTTGTACTACTATTAGGGTGAAAGGTACATGTTTTCCAATTGCAATACTGACAACTCTAGCAGCTGTTTTTGTATGTGCAATGAAACCACTGAGAGTAATGTGTGTGAGAAATTCTGGGGATTTTGCCTGCTTTAAAATTAGTCTCTTGTAGGAAACAAATATCAGTCTTGTTTCTCCTCAAGAGAATGAGGATCTCTGACCTTTTTTGTGGGGTGTTGAGGCCCCTGACATTAAAAGGTAGTTATGTTTATGGATGCCATTTAGAACCAATTGTAGTAGTCATTTTAGGCTTCAGAGAGGTCATCCAAGGCAACACAAAGGATAAAACATGAAATAAAACAAGAACAAAAGAACATGTTCGAAGATTCTCCAACGTGTACATTACTAGTTTTAATTTTGCTAGTAGCGCCATGTTCTGCGTCACGTCTCAGAGTTAAACCACTGTGTAGACCACATATTGGTAGTAGGAAGAGGAGGCAACGCCGTAGACGTATATAGTGAAATATTAATAGGTCAGTTTACAGGTATCTGTGATAACACCTCTTTTACCGGTAGTAGAGGTGCAGTGTAGGATTCAGCATATAGTGCACAGAGGAAACTATACAAAGATTTTGGGGGTGGTCGTCCAGGTCCCAGACATCGGAATGGATGGATGCAGTGCCTTATGTAAGTCTCTGTTGGAATCGTGCGTCCCCGAGTTCTCTGAATGTTTTTCGGACGATCCACTGTGTATGTAGATGGCAAAGCTAGTAGACTTGGGAATATCCAAAGGTACTTGGAAATTCTGCAAAGCTAGCATGAATGAAACAAGAGAGGGTCTGGTGTGTATGATTGGGCTCCATTAATACCTCCAATTCCTGCTATCTCCAGAACCATGTTGGGGAGAGAAATTAATTGTAGCTCATTCTAGGCGCATCTTGCTATTGGAAGCCTTGTGTTTAGAGGCTACCTCCCAGGGCTCCAAGGTGGGTAACAGTGGTAGCTTAGACAATGTAATATCAACTGGGAGCCAGAGCTCTATGGGCAGAGGTGGAATTTCTAATACATTCCAAGCAGCGTCCAGATCTTGCATCTGGGGCATGCAGAAGCTCTGAAGCTCAGCAACCCACGGATAACTTCTCTAGGTTGTTCTCCTTGTCGCGGTGTGGGACAGAGAGTGGTGGATTCTTTCTATAATAATGGATTCTGCTCTGTTTTCGCCCGGGAGATCTGTGAATAGCTTCATGGCACAAGTTTCCAGCTCCTCTGCTAACACCGACTCGGACAGCCCCTTTATCCTGACATTTTTTCGGCGGCTTCTGTTTTTCCTGATCCTCGATCATGAGGTACAGTAGGCATTGTTTAGCGAGGTAATCTGGGCTTCAAATGATTGTGCTAGAGCCGCACTATGTGTAATGACGAGACCCTGATTGCTTTCCAATTTGTCCACCTGATGCTCCAGAGTGCTCATGTCTTGCCTTAAGTCCCTAATTTCTTGGATCAACGGGGCCATAGCCTGAGACAGGGTGGCTTTGAAAAAGGCTTTGGTAAGTGCACCGCTGTCCTCCGCTTGTGCAGCTTCTCCCAGGCCCTGTGCAGTCTCAGTCTTCTTCCTCTTCTCCTTCGGAGTCCCGCCCATATGTCTGATGCGCCATCTTGCCTGAACGAACCGGGGATGCCACTAATTTTCTTCTGCGAAATCTATCCATTTCGGCTTGACTTTTCTTTTGCTTGAGGGTTCCAGGAGCTTCCCTGGGTCTCTCCTTTCCTATTTTCACCATTTTGCCAATGTCTCCAGCGTCTTTTTGCAGAGAGGCACGGGTCTATGAAACAGGAGCTCTCTCAGACCTCCGTCTTGTTTAGCGGTTAGGCTCCGCCCCAATTGCAGTGTTTTTACATTGTGAAGAGAAAAGTTCAGCACTGGGCCCCTTCAGCAGTTGCGTGGTCTGCCTCCATTGTACAAAGCCAAAGCAGGAAACTAGAACCTACGTATAATTGGCAATGAAGTCAGTATAAGGATAATTTAAATACCATAGTTCACCTCTTACTGACATACCACCCAGCATCCCTGCCTGCCCTGCTACAAGGCTCATTGAGGGGGTAGCCAGGAAGGAGGAGATGACACATACTGGAGAATATACTGTAGATGAGAAAAGTAAATGCAGGCAAAGAGTAGCCTGCGTTGTTCCGACCACAACAGGATACATGTCTAAAGAGGGGCTAGGGAGGCCTGTCCCTGTTGGGGCTTGCCATCGGCTGCCCACTCTGTCGCCAGATGTTTTGATCCGCGTGACAGGGAGATGCAGCAGCAGCCGCTGCCATCCGGGGATCAGTAGCGACACGGGTGCTGGGAAGTGGGGCAAGTATAACCTGTATGAGGTGCATTAGGGGGTTGGATGACCCCTTTAACTGTGCTAGGAGGTACTAAAGGCTATTTCTACTCACATATAGAGGCAATACAATCAGTATTCTAATTATTATCAAATTATCTTATTGGGAAATGACTGAAATACTAGGGGAAGCCACTAGAGGGCAATGCACTACCTAGAAAGAAAAGGACATTTCATTAGAATAGGTGAAGGCGCTCAAAGTGCTAATTAATGCGTTACAAATTATTGTCACAGGACTGTTTCAGTAATTTCATTCAGGCCATAAGGGTAAATAGAACAGAATTTATAGATCCAAAAGACATCAGGGGGAACTTAGAGAGGAAAAGTTAGTTTTGGTTGAGTTTGCGTTGGAATACTTTATGCCACAATTATCAAATGTCTCATGTTACTCAATAAGTTTGAATTATCTTTAGACTTAACACTTGTCTAGAGAAGCTACTCCAATTTTTGAGGGACACAGGCAATTTTTGAGGGACACTGCTGATTTTCATGAAGGTTGTTTATTCGACTTCACCACGACTTGAGACTGAGACTGAACCCTCCTCCTCTGAAGGGGAAACGGAGTCAGAGTCTACTAATCATCCTAGGCAATGTAGATCACCCTCGTCATCGGGTGGATACCAGAATAGGGGTTACCCGAGAAAAGGGAGGGGTGGCCGTCCGAGAGGCAATAATTTTTTAGGACGGGGGGCTCCGATCTTCAATTATCTACTGAGAGAGAGGAGAGATCAGTAGTTATGTGTCCCAATTTACCAAGCAATAGGGCTCGGTCTGATGAATTACAGATCATTAATCTTTCAGATCGGGTCCTCACACCGGCAGAAACTGATGTCCTCAAAAGGGGTCTATCCTTTGTCCCAACTCAGACGTTTGATCTGTTTAGTTGGGTCAGGGATTTGAACCTCTTTGTGAGGAAGGTTAAATGGCGGAAGTTTTTCAAGTATCATCACAGAAGGGAGTGTGCTGAATTGGGAGTGGATGGCTCTGAGCTGGGGGACATCAGGAATCTGATGGAGTTTCTCCGTGAAAATGAACGGGCACCTGGTAAAGGGCTACAATGAGAGCCCGCTCTAGAGCCACTCCCCCTATTAATGACACTACGCCGGCTGATATTTTTGTCAATTTGGTCACCGAGGACCTTCGATGTCTGGAGGGCACCAGGGTGAATATCTTCAAGTACGAACTGGAGGGTCTATTATCCCTAGAGAGGGATGACTCCATCGTTATCAAGGCAGCAGACAAGGGGGGCAATATAGTGATTATGGGACGGGAACAGTATTCCAACATGTGTTTGGACATTCTAAACAATAAAGACTGTTACGGCGTCCTATACCATAGTCCCATGGAAGAATATCGTCTTGAGCTCATTAATATCTTGTCTGCTGCCTTGACAATGAAACCTATTGACAAAACCGAATATCAGGTCTTGCTCCCGAAACAGCCGTGTATGGCGTGTTTCTACAGCCTGCCCAAGGTCCATAAAGGGCTGCGGCCTTTAAAAGGGTAGGCCAATAGTATCTGGCACCAACAGTTTAACTCAGGAGATTAGCAACTATGTTGAGAAAATCCTGCACCCGTTTGTGGTTACCTTGCCCTCCCATGTGCGTGACTCTATGGAGATAGTCAGCAAGTTGGATGGTCTCCACATCGAGGAGAATGTATTATTCGCCAGCCTCGACGTGGAAGCTCTCTATAGCTCCATCCCACATGAGGGGGGGAAGGGCAGCGGTAAGCTACTTTCTCCGCCAGCGGGGTAATGCATTGGCACAACATAATGAATTCATCATCCAGCTCCTCGACTTTATTCTCAGCCGCAATGTGTTCATCTTCGACCGTCGCCTCTTCCACCAGCTCAGAGGCGTGGCGATGGGGAGTCAGTGTGCGCCATCGTGCGGCAATCTATATCTGGGCTGGTGGGAGAGGGAGATTGTGTTCAGAGATGAACATCAAGAGTGGGCACCTTTCATCACATTGTGGCTGAGATTTATAGATGACATGCTCATCTTTTGGTCAGGAACGACGAGTCAGTTCCAGGAGTTCGTGGGAGCCCTTAATGTGAACAATTGTGGCTTGTATTTTACATCTGAGATGCATTCGGATAGTATCACCTTTTTGGATCTCACAATTTTCAGGAATAAAGATGGGCAGGTTTTGACAAGCCTGCAGCGTAAAGCCACGGCCACGAATTCCCTCTTGCATTGGGGCAGTTGCCACCCACTGCCCCCAAGAAGGGGATACCACGTGGCCAATATTTACGGGTTTGCCGCAATTGTTCCAATTTGTCAGACTTCCAGAAAAAGGCGGATGACCTACGGGACAGATTTAGGAGACGAGGATACCCTTCCCCTGGCATCCGCGTATCAGCAGTCTTTAGCATGCACTAGGGACTCCCTTCTGAATCCCAGACCTAGACAGGATGAGGACAGCTATATATGTCTGATTGCAACATTTGATGGGGCCAATGCACAAATTACTAAAATCCTGCAGCGACATTGGGGCATCCTAAAAATGGACCCCGATATTGCAGATTGTGTCAGCGAGTGGCCCTCTGTGACTTATCGCAGGGGCAGGAGTTTGAGGGACAGACTGGTACACAGTTTTTTTCAGACACCGAGCCCTCAAACTTGGCTCACAAACCGCAGTAGGGGGACCTTTTACTGCAGGGGATGTGTTGCGTGCCAGTCTATCAAGACTGTCAACACATTTACGAGTACCACAACGTCTAGGAGCTATCAAATACGATGTTTCGTCAACTGCAGAACATCTGGCTTAGTTTATCTGGCTACTTGTGTCTGCGGCCTGCAGTATGTAGGCAAAACAACAAGGGAGTTTCGCCGCAGAATTGGGGAGCATCTGGCGGATATAAGGAAGCAAGAAGACACTCCTATCGCCAGACAAGTTAACTCCGCCCATCCTCAACAGGCTTCCCCAATTAGTTTTCAGGGGATTGAGGTGATACGTCCGTCACCTAGAGGAGGGGCCTTGATAGGAGGGTTCTATGCAAGGAGGCTCAATGGACTTTCAGGCTGGGCAGTGTAAAGCCTGATGGACTCAATGAGCGCATCTCATATGTATGTTTCATTGAGTAGCCAGACTCTGTGCCTGCACAGTAATATATGTCTGGAGCCTCTTAGTCCTCCTCCTCCCTCCGTGTTTTTTCTCTCCGTCTGTGGTGCTCTACCTCCCTCATATATTGTGTGCTCCTGTTTGCACCCCATTATGGTGGACAGTGCGCATACCTTTTCGAATTGCACCCCTCCTTTGGACCTATTCACAGTCCTATGATTTAATAGGGACTGCACATATGTGCAAATAGGTGGCACAGTCCGGTATCAGCATATTGTATCTACTGAGTATCTTATTCAACATTCTTGCACCATTGATAGGTCTGTTGTTCATTTTGACCTTCAATCAGGTTACAAGCGTCCAACACCTTTTATTGTAGCCTATATGGATGGGAATATCTTCACATAGGGTCTTTGCGTGTCACCAATATGAATGACTGGTACTGTAGATTCACGGGCATTACTAAGTGAATGACAGGTCCTGCAGAGTGATGTGGGTAATATGGATGTTTTTGAGATCCTTAACTCTACAGACCAATGGGATCGCCATCTAGATGTCATCTCTTTTGTACTAGCAGCCCGTGATACAGACCACATTCATGGTGAGGTGCTAAACACGGCCCGTGAATGGTGGGGAACAAAACCGAAGTGGTGAAACTTGTAGTGTGACTTTTTAGATCTAATTTATCTTACCTGCTGCGTTTAGTCAATCATCAGGCCTCCTTTTTAATATACGTGATTGGTGATCATGGTTTCCATATGTCCCGTGTTCCGCTTATGCACATAATTATATGTTTAGGACCCCAGTGTATGGCTCAATTCTGCCGATATAGATCCCATTACAATACACTAATTGCAGGGGCCGTACTGCACATTAGGGAGGCCAGATGACAGGAGGCGGGGGGAAGGTTTCTCACGCACATTCTATTTGCTCATTGGCGGCCGGCAATCCCCCTTCCCCCCCCTTGGGGGAGTGGCTTAATCCATTTAACCCGGCATCTGGCACGGCCGCTTCACGGCCATTACAGTGCCGGAGGGTGCCGCCACAAGCTCAGTAGTGTGGCAGCGCCGTAGGCAGGTTTGCTCAATGAAAAATTCCCATCGCTCCTGATGATCGGGTCGTACAGGAACCTAGGCATACCTTTTCACTGACCCCCATCAGGGACTAGTGCGCACGGTCCTTGTTGAAACCGCAATCTTCCACTGTAATTAAGCATTTCAGTATTTGCTAACAGTGTATTTACGCACTGCTTGCAGCATCTGAAAGTGTTATACACTCCTGAGGTATAGCAGGTTGTGTTTCAGGATTATATACACCTATCCTTATTATGCTTAATGGACATGTCCTGTAACCTGCATCCTTTTGGAGTGATTTTAGATTTAGCTAGCCCCCCAGTGTGATATACTTTCAGAATTACGAATAAAAGTTAAATTTTAGCGCTTTCCTCTTTTTTCAGTGATTAGCCCTTAATCCATAAGCACATACCTATTCATTCTGGCGTTTGCTTGATTGAAACTAATTAACATAGCTAACCACACCCACTTTTGCAACCATATTACAAAACTGGAGTGAGTGGTATAAAAATGCAAAAAGTCGCAAAATTTCGCTCTATTTTTGCAACTTTTTCATACCAGAATTCTGGAGTGAAGGTATGATTAATCAGGGCCCTAATGTTTGAGGGCTTTGAATCTATGGTAGGTTCCATTAATTTCTATAGGTCTGCAAAAAAAAGTTAAAAATAAAACGGACAGTACATGGGTATTACTACACTGACGGTCAAAGTAGGGGTGTAACGTACCCTATATACACTTACTGAGAGTACTCCCCAATCATATAATCTTAACACACTAATATAAATGAAAACAGAAAAGCAACTGATAATACATAAAAAATAAATTTTTATTAAACATTGATCAAAGAATATAAAACCAATATATATAAAAATACAGGACACAGCAGGTATAGTACCTTCACCCTAAATGCATACTTAAAAGGATGCCTAATGCCTAGTTAGAAAAATGGTGATGAGTGCATATATGTAGTTGCAGCATATGCCATATACTGCCAATGTGATAAGCATAGTCGCAGACAAGCTGCTAACTATCAATCATAGGTCAAAGTGGCGTGCAAAAACATGCAATAAATAGACAAACCAATAACTTGAGAATCAGGGTCCTCAGACCGCCAAGTGACATAAACGGCAATAGAACAATTTTTACCTAATAATGGCAGGGTGATGAAGTTAGGTACAGACGCTCCTCGACGCGCGTTTCGCGTGATCCGCCTCCTCTCAAGTTATTGGTTTGTCTATTTATTGCATGTTTTTGCACGCCACTATGACCTATGATTGATAGTTAGCAGCTTGTCTGCGACTATGCTTATCACATTGGCAGTATATGGCATATGCTGCAACTACATATATGCACTCATCACCATTTTTCTAACTAGGCATTAGGCATCCTTTTAAGTATGCATTTAGGGTGAAGGTACTATACCTGCTGTGTCCTGTATTTTTATATATATTGGTTTTATATTCTTTGATCAATGTTTAATAAAAATTTATTTTTTATGTATTATCAGTTGCTTTTCTGTTTTCATTTATATTAGTGTGTTAGGACAGTACATGGGTGTCACCTGTGTGTTGTCCACTCCCGTGCAGCCGAGCCTGCAAATTATAGAACCTGCCCTATTCTTGTCCGTTTTGTGAACAAGAATAGGCCTTTTTGAAATGGCTCCTTTAAAAAATTGCAGGATGCATTAGATCATTATGTACCTTGCTGTCTGTTGCAAGGAGAGCTCAAGCAGTCCCCTGGCCATCAGCCCACCAGGAAATTGCCCTGTAGGGTCTATGGCCAGTCCACCCCTGCTCCTCTGTCATAAATAACATGTTGTGGAAACTCATGCAGATGGAGAATGTGTTTGATGAACAGGTGGGAAAGATAAATTGCAGTAGGAAGACCAGTCAGCAGAACAAAGTGAGACATTTTGGAGAAACAGTTCTCAACCACCAAGATCAAAGACAGGGACGGGACAGATCTGTGATGACATCCATACCAATATTTTGCCACAAAGAATCTGGCAAAGGCAATGGGAGGAGAAGACCTACAGGTCTTTGCAAAGAGGAATTGTTCTATGCTCTCCGCAGCCATCACATCCCCATTCCAAATGAATGGGTCCGCACCCGTTCTGCAGATTTGCGGAACCGGTGCGGACGAACATTGCGGACGTGTGAATAGGGCCTTAGGATATAAAATTCAAAATCTTTTGCGGGACCTGGATGTCCAGCAAGTTTAGATTTATGTCCCCACTCCCAAAGCCAGGATCTGGTTTCTTTTAGCTGTAGAAACAAATGTTTTCTTGAAGGAATGTCCATTGATCAAGACAGGAGCTATAGGTACAATTCAGACCAGATCAACGATGGGTTGTGGCCTTGCAACCTGGTTTGTTAGATTAAAGAAACATGAGAGGGAATCTATTGCAATTGGCAGGACAGAAGTGCAAACCGAAACGGAAGGAAGCAAAGAATAGAGACAACCTAGCTTGAGGATTCATATGCTCAGCAGACAATGCTATATTCACACTACCATATTTTTTCGTTCACATCCGATCTGCATTTTTTGCGGATCGCACATAGGCCTCTTCATTTCTGTGAAACCTCAAAAAATGCGGACAGCACAAGGATGTCATCGTCCCTATACTCCCAAGATTAGTAAATTGCATATGTAACTCACCTGCATCAGTCTCTCATGTGTTCTCATGAACCTTTAGGCTAGGGCTACACTGCAACATTTGATAAGTCACGAAACATTTTTGAATGGTGTCGCACTGAGACATTTGACATGTTGCGACTGCAACACGACCGTCACAAAAATCCATCCAAGTTGGAATTTTGAGTGACTATGGCATCACAGTCGATGCATATCGCAGGTCTCAGTGTGACACCATTGAATATCATTTGGTGCGATACATGTTGCAATGTAGTTGTAACCTTTTTATTGCGCGACTTATTGTCGCACGGCACGTCGTCATGTAGTCCTAGCCTGAGGGTGCCGTCACAAGCTGCAGATTTTGTTGCGAAAATCAGTTCCATTCATCTGAATGGGGCTTGCAGAAAACCATGTGCTTACCCCTCCATTCAAATGAAAGAAATTAAATTTCAGTTGCAAAAAAATCTGAAATAAAATCAGCAGCATGTGAAGGTACCCTTAGTGTAGATAGAATATACAGTGTGAATCAAAAGTCGCAGGACACCCTTTTATTTCAGAAACGAAAGGTAAAATGAAATATCTGAATACTCCAGCAAGTCATGGGGGATCATGGCCACCATCTTGAAAGCCAGAAAACCAAAATGTCGCCAACAAGAGCATGACCCTATCACTTATGTGTGGACGTAAAAAAACCCTGTCTATTAAATCACATAGACCACATATGTAATATAACAAAACATCACTTTATTGAAACACAATGTAACAATAATAAACATATATATAACATTTTTGCAGATGAGTACTGTAATAGAGACCCTCCCCCTCCCTTGGCCAGTAAAGTGCATTCAATTAAATAATGAACTGGTCACTTTATCATTATTTAATTATTGAATGCACCTTACTGGCAAAGGGGAGTCTATCACAGTACTCATCCGCAAAAAATGTATATACTGTATGTGTTTATTGTTATAAGGCGTTTCAATTAAGTGATGTTTTGTTGTCTTGAAAGGTACCATATTGGATCAGGAGCAATTTTTTGAAATAGGAAGGAACAATTGCCGCATTCAGATTTGAAATATCTCTTGTGGTTCAAAAGTTGTCAGCACAGAAAGTTGCAACAACAACCAGGAATAGTGTTGAGCGAACCCTTGAAAAGTTTGGGTTCGAGTTCAGTGTTCGGGCATTTAATAAAGCTTGTTGAAATGCTGCAGGACAGCCAATCAACAAGCTTTTAAGCTGTGGGCACTTGGAAGCCATCACAGTCATGCCTACTAATGGCATGGCTGTGATTGGCTGGTGCATCATTTGACCCAGCCTCTATATAAGCTAGATCACGTGTAGCACCGCCCATCATCTGAGTAGTGCAGGGACAGGAAGCAGGCAGCTAAAGTGAGGGAGAGTGTTAGGAATCTCATCTGGCTGTTAATTCTGTGGGCTACCTATAGCGATTTTTTGTGGGTGTAATACACCATCTTTGTACCCCTGACACACAAATATAATAGTTTATCCGTCTATAAGTTAGGTGGGTGACATATATCCATTTATTGTGTGAAGTACACCTGCACTGCATACGTGACAGGGAAAATAATATACTTAATCCGTCTGTTAGTTCAGTGGGTGACCTCAAAGAACGAGGAGAGCATCAAATAAGGGACGTGGCCCTGATCGTGGTGCTGCTACACGCCCAAATGAAACACCTTCCTCAGGTGCACGTAGGTAACAGAACGTTCAGCATTATTTTGTAGGCCCGAATACCGGTGTACGAATGGTGAGGCCAGAACAAGTAGAGGCGATAGTAGATTGGGTGGCTGACAGTGCCTCCAGTTCCTTAACATTGTCTCTCACCCGATACCCTGCTAAAAGCGTAGAGTTGGCACCTGCAGCCCATTGGCATCAGTCTTTCACCTCACCCCCTTGCAAATCAGCTAAGCAGTCTGAGCCCCAAATCATGCAGCAGTCTCTTATGTTTTTTGAAGACTCTGCTGGCAGGGTTTCTGTGGGCCAGCCACCTAGCCCTGCCCGAGAAGTGGAAGAGATTGAGTGCACCGATGCCCAACCAGTTATGATTCAAGATGTGGACATGGGAGGCAGTGGCGGATTACAATTGGGGCATTTGGGTCAGTCGCCCCGGGCCCGGCATCTCTGGGGGGCCCAGCGCCGACCTGAACACCTACATACTGCGGGGGGCACGGGAGCGTATAGTTCCCTGCTCCGCCGCCTATTACTGCCATAGGGTTCAGGCCTAGTAGACCTGAGGCCTATGTGGTGGTAGAAGGCAGGCGTGCGTGATGACGTCATTATGCGCCTGTATAGTGATGTATGCGCGTCTGCCACACCATTTAGCATACAAGCAAGTATTAGCCTTTTTTTTTTGTGCGTGCTAACTTGGGGGGGGGGGGGGGGAGAGATATTAAGTATTAAGGGTCAGTGGGGGCATGTTTCCATGGGGGCAAATTAATTAATGGATGACAGTGTGGGGGCAATTGTATGGGGGCAGTGTGGGGATGATTACTATGTGGGACAGTGTGGGGGAAATTACTATATGGGGCAGCGTGAAGGGAAAATATATGGGGGTAGTGTGGGGACGTTGCTATTGGGGGGACATTATTTATGGGGACATTATACAGGCATTATTACCTGGAGCTAGAGATGCACGAACACCTGGATGTTCGGAATCGAGAAGTTCGGCCGAACTTCCCAAAAATGTTCGGGTTCGGGATCCGAACTCGACCCGAACCCCATTGAAGGCAATAGGGACCCGAACTTTTAGGCACTAAAAAGGCTGTAAAATAGTCCAGGAAAGGGCTAAAGGGCTGCAAAAGGCAGCAAAATGTAGGTAAATGCCCTGCAAACAAATGTGGATACCCCGCTGGGGTAATATAACTAAGGGGTATCAGGATACATTATTATACAGGGGTAATGTAACTCAGGAGGGATATTACACACTATATAGGGGTAATATAGCTTACATTACCCCAGTATAATGTCCCCTGATAGCTGTCCTCCATTATATTACCCCAGTATAATGTCCCCTGATAGCTGTCCTCCATTATATTACCCCTGTATAATAATGTACCCTGATACCCTCAGATACCCTCAGTTATATTACCCCCTGTATAATGTCCCCAGATAGCCCTCCTCAGTTATATTACCCCTGTATAACTGATACCCTTCAGTTATATAATCTGGGTAAATTATACAGGGCGGGGTAATATAACTATGGGGTATCAGGGTACATTATTATACAGGGGTAATTTAACTTAGAAGGGCTATCAGGGGACATTATACAGGGGTGATATAAGTTATATGACCCCTGTATAATGTCCCCTGATAGCCCTTCTCAGTTAAATTACCTCCTGTTACCTCTTGTACAGTGTCCGAAGAAGAAGAACCAAAAAACCATACTGCCCAGGGGACAGCATGTTCTTAGACCTAGCCCCCCAGCCAAAGTGCTGAAGTGTCGTCTGAGATCTCCAAGGTCCAAGCCAAGTAATTGTAAAATTTTATGTGGAGTATGTTTATGGTATACACACATAGCATGCACTATGTCACACAATATACAGTATATCTCTACACTTTGTAGGGGCTATACTGTATATTGTACTGCATGGCGCAGGGGTTATATTATCCGGCATGGTGTGACCTCTATACATTTAATGTACAGTATACATTATAATCCTTGCACTATGCCGTACAATATACAGTATAATCCATACACCATGCCGTACAATATACGATATAGTTCATACACCATTCTGGACAGCATATATTATAATCCTGTACATCCTGCATATACTGTACATCATGGTGTATGAATAAAATAAATAGCTGAATAAAAAGGTATCTCTGCATACCTACGCAATACTCTCATATTTTATCTCAGTGGGGGGGGGGGGGGGCCCCCCGCACTTGGGCAGCTCAGCCTCTGTTGGTGGTGGGCCTTGTCCCAGCCCTGCCTTGAGTGTAATATACCCTTTTACGGACAGATTAACACTTGGCCTTGGCCTGCAACAGCTGGAACACCAGATTCAGGGTATTGCTATATTGGCAATTGAATTTCACCCCAGAACAAAATATACCCTTTTACGAACAGATTAACACTTGGCTTGCAACAGCTGGGAAACCAGATTCAGGGTATTGCTATTTTGGCAATTGAATTTCACCCCAGAACAAAATATATGTTTTGGCGGACACTATTATAGTTTGCTAGCCCGTGCTGGGACACCAGATTCAGGGTATTGCTATTTTGGCTATTGAATTTCACCACAGAAAATGATCTATCCTTTGCCAGACAGCAGACAGTATTACACTTGACTAGCCAAAGCTGGAACACCAGATTTAGGGGATTGGTGTTTTGACAATTGTATTTAACCCCTTAATAAAATATAGAAATTGCTATCCTGAGTTTCTAGGGGTGACAATAAGCACAGCCAAGCCCCTGATGTAGGATATAGCAAACAAACCAAAACCTAGTATTGATGGATTGATGGACTTGGTGGCAGCTTGTTCTGGTGCACCACAAGTCACAAAATGGCCGTCGATCACCCCAGAAAAAAGTGACAGAAATACGCTCTGTGCAGCCTAAAAACCAGTGAGCAATCAAGTAGCAGAAGTTGAATCATTCACAGCTGTATATCGATCACTTCATTAGGTGCTTTTGCTGACTTTTCCCTGCCTAATCTCGCCCTCACAGAAGCTGTGTCCTCTCCCTACACTAATCGAAGCAGAGTGACGTGCGGCGCTACGTGACTCCAGCTTAAATAGAGGCTGGGTCACATGCTGCACTTGGCCAATCACAGCCATTCCATTAGCAGGCATGGCTGTGATGGCTTCTTAGGGCAAGAAGGATCTTTGGGTCATTTATCAAACTGTTGTAGTAGAACTGGCTTAGTTGTCCAAGCAACAGATTCCACCTTTCATCTTTGACAGCTCCTCTGGAAAAGGAAAGGTGGAATCTGATTGATTGCTATGGGCAACTAAGCCAGTTCTAATTTACACCAGTTTGTAAAATGACCCCAATTACGAGAAATCTAATGTGTGTGTAATAAACTCTGTAGAGACGAGATGCGGCTGGAGGAATTAGTCATGGCGGTCTGGGTCAAATGGAGGAGAAGAGGAAAGAGGAGATCTACATGAGAGGAGATTTCCCTGGATGTAAGAGGTATGTGGTGATGTATTCTCCTATATGTAGTGCTGGCTCACTACTGTGACCTGCGTCTCATCTTCTCCTCCAAGTCTTTATCATAATCATATGTATTTTAAATTTGGCAACTAAAATTTTATTTGTCACCTGCAGTCCTATGTAATAGCCCAGATAACAGTGATAACTTTCTGTGTGCACATAATGTTGTACATGTTCCCTGCAGTCCTATGGGGGGAGAGAAGTTGGGTAGACAGCCCCAGGCCTATCATGCACTTAATCCGCCCCTGATGGGAGGACCACCGCAGCACATTTCTGATGACGAAACACAGGTGCCAACTGCTGTGGCTTTCTGCAGTGTGCAGACCAGCAAGGAGGGCAGGGGTGAAGAGTGGGTGGAAGATGATGTGGAGGATGATGAGGTCCTAGACCCCACATGGAATCAAGGTCATGCGAGTGACGTGTGCAGTTCGGAGGAAGAGGTGGTGGTCACACAGTGCCACCACACAGCAAAAGAGGGAGCAGGGTGCAAAAGCAGAGTGGCCATCCCCTAGTCAGTACGCCTGCTACTGCCCACCGCACCCAGGGACTGAGCACTCCAAAGACAGCTCCAAGGATTTCCATGGCGTGGCACTTCTTCAGACAATGTGCTGACGACAAGCACCGAGTGGTTTGCAATCAGAGCCTGAAGCGAGGCATAAATGTAGGGATGGACAGATTATCAGATTTACAGATATTATCGGCCAATATTCAGGATTTTCAAAGTTATTTGTATCGGCATCTAACCTTGACGATATGCCCATAACGAATAGCGAATATGGATTGCGCTGCTTTTAGCACGATCCATATTCCTGTAGTGTACGGGAGTTGTGATGCCCGACACTACAGAAGGGTCACTTGGGTGCTGTCGTTCCCCTCATTTGTGGGGGAGATTGGTTGTATATATATTGTAATGTCATTTACCTTTAATGTGCTTCCATGTACAGGCCTGCAGGAGCGTTATGTAGATTATAGGCCACAAGGGGGAGCTAGAGAGCTAGGTTATAAATAGCTAGGCCAGAGCAGGCTAGAGTTCATTGCATACCCAGGAGTCTGTGAAGGCTACATGTCTCAGGCCTAGGCAGGTCAGCAGGAGCCAAGCTGTACCATTCCAGAACACAAGAGGTACTACAAATACCAGAGGAGGTACTCAGTAATTGTAATCCCAAGGATAAAAGCCAGAGATAGGGCATTTGGGCCTTGGAGTATATTTTGCCAGCCAGGATCAGTCAGGAAGAGAGTGTACTGCAGAAGTCCTTCTTTTGACCCTCTGTGAATCACCTTGCTAAATATAAGCCTGCCATTAATGTACTGTAACTTAAAGCCTGCTGAAACCAATCGTCTTCTGAGGAACTGTCAAGAAAGTGTTTGCTGTTTATTACTGTTCAGTAAAGTAAAGTTCTGGTTTACTATCCAAGCCTGCACCTCAATTATTCCTCCTAGCAAATCGGTGTGCCACCGTTACCTGCACCATGGACATCAGGGACACCCAGCCACAGGCACGTTAATCTACAAACACCAAGGGCACCTCACACTACACCTGGCTGTGTCCCTCCAGAACCCAGAGAGTGCCCCAGAGGATCCACGTGCCAGCCTCTCCATCACTGGCATCCCTCGGGTCAGTCCCTCATACTCCCCTGACTTGGGGATGTTACATTCCCTCGGCAGCACAGGGGAGCCACCAATGACAGGAGAGAGGAGAAGAGGGGCTGTGGCCACTGCGCCACCAATGAAGTTTACTTTGTTATTAATTCAAATACAGGAGGCGGGTGAATCATATACTGTAGCCGCACCCGACCTCTATGAGAGGTAGCTTTGACCTGCAGCAGTTAACCCCTGCAGCACCTGAGGGGTTAACTGCTGCGGAACGCAGTTACCTCTCAGAGGTCGGGTGCGGCTGTATTTGCATTAATGGGCGAGTTATCTTCATTGGTAGCGCAGTGCGCCCTACCCTCTACCCCCCCAGTATTAAAAACATTGCTGGCGCAGTGCACCACCCAATAATCCCCCCCAGTATTAAAATCATTGGTGGCAGTGACCACAGGATTCTCTCTCCTCTCCTCTTCATTGGTGGCAGCTTCTAATCGGAGTCCCAGCAGTATAATCCTGGGGCTCCAATCGGTTAGCATGGCAGCCAGGACGCTACTGAAGTAATGGAGAGTGTGAGAGGGATTAAAAGATCCCAGGTTCTAGCCCCTAAAGGGGAGAAAAAAAGTTAATAAAAAAAAAAATTATATATATATATATATATATATATATATATATATTCAGCAGGCTGGCACAGCCTGCATTTGTGGGAGGGGCATAGGGTATTTAACCCTCCCGCCTTCTCCTGCAGGCAGCCGGCGTCTGATGCACCCACCCGCCCTTCCCCTTTTTTCTTACATCCATTTCTCCGGGTATGGCCCCTTTTTTCGCATACCCCCGTCACTGGCTAAGGGCACACCACTAGCCAGGCCTTTCATCCCGAAGGCCCCTGGACAGGCTGGCCGGCCACTATCCTCGGTCCCTCTCGGTACTGGCCCGCACGCCCGGAGCCATGACCACAAATATATATATACAGTTGTGTTCAAAATTAAGTTTTGGCCAGTTTGACATTGATTTTGATCATTTCAGTCATCTTGTTTACAATTAAATCAAAGAGGCACTTGTAAGTCAGACAAATATAACATAACATTTATAATGAAATAACCACAAATGTCTTTTCTGTGCTCCCATCATTATCAGTTTTATTCAACCCCCAAGTGACATTCAATCTTAGTACTTAGTACAACATCCTTTTCCAGTTATAACAGCTTTTAAACGTGAAGCATAGCTTGACACAAGTGTCTTGCAGCGATCTACGGGTATCTTCGCCCATTCTTCAGCCTCCAGTTCAGTCACATTCTTAGGCTTGCGTGCTGCAACTGCTTTCTTTAAGTCCCACCAGAGGTTCTCAATCGGATTTAAGTCTGGTGACTGCGATGGCCACTTCAAAATGTTCCAGCCTTTAATCTGCAACCATGCTCTAGTGGACTTGGAGGTATGCTTGGGATCATTGTCCTTTTGAAAGGTCCAACGTCTCCCAAGCCTCAGGTTTTTGACTAGTGTTGAGCGTGAATATTCGAAATGCGAATTTTTATCGCGAATATCGCAACTTCGATAATTCGCGAATATTGCGAATATATCGCTATATATTCGCAATTTTGAATATTCGTTGTTTTTTTTTTTTTTTTTTTTTTTTTTTTAGTTGTTAATTCTTGTTGCTCTCTGGTTGTCTTCCCACTTCACAAAAGCTGTTCTTACCTGTCCGGAGGATTCCTGGCTCCCTGCCCGCTTCAGTCAATGCCCGTTGCCGCTTCTGCCGACTTCCTGTGTGCATGGAGCGTCCCCATCCCTATGGGAACGCCTCCATGCTAAAATGTACCGTCGGATGTGAGAATCACGATCTCACAAATTTGACTAAGTTGTAATCGCAATGCGATTAATATAACCTGAATTATTCGCATTGCAATATTCGTTCTAGTCTAGCAATACAACCATTAGGAATTTAGCTCTAAGATCAATTCGCAACGCGAGTATATGTTCAAGCATGATTGACCCCCCGCCATGCTTCACAGTAGGCAAGGTGTTCTTTTCTTCATAGGCCTTGTTCTTCCTCCTCCAAACATAGCGTTGATCCATGGGCCCAAACAGTTCTAATTTTGTTTCATCAGTCCACAGAACACTATCCCAAAACTTTTGTGGTTTGTCCAGTATCACAGTCATTTTAAATCTGCCTAATTGGTGCTTATTATGCTTGATTGCTGCTCCTTGACATCCACAGGTCTTTTCAATACCTGATCGAAAACACTTGAATGAACCTCTGTTCTTAAGAGTGGTAGTCTTTAAGGGGTTGAATAATTGTGTCAATGAAGAAATCACAAACAAAAACATTTAACCCCTTAAGGACGAAGGGCGTACATGTACGCCCTTCGTCCGGACTTTAAAGATGGCGCCCGCTCCCGCACGGAGCGGGCGCATGAGCTGCGGGTAAACGCTTGATTTATCAAGCTGACACCCGCAGCTCATGTCCGCGACCGGCAGCGATGCCGATCGCGGACATTTAACCCCTCAGATGCCGTGGGGGAGCTCCGGCTCCCCTGATGGCCACAAGGGGGAGCCGGAGCATGCATTTAGTACCCTAGGTTTCTGTGAATGAAACCTAGGTTACTATTAGTATTCCTATGGAGCCTATGACTGTAATAGGCTCCATAGGAAATATGCGATTTCTCATATATTCCAATGCTATTGCATTGGAATATATGAGAATAGCAATCTGATGATTGCATCTTATAGTTCCCTATGGGAACTAAAAAATAAAAAAAAAAGTTTAAAAAATAAAAATATATAAAAAATATAAAAATTCAAATCACCCCCTTTCACCAAAATGAAAATAAAATAAATAAAAATAAAAAATTACACATAATGGGTGTCGCAATGTGCGAAAACGCCCATACTATAATAATATTAAAAAATATTCACCATACGGTAAACATAAAAACGGAAAGAAAGCGTCCAAATGGCTAATTCGCCATTTTTGGACGCTTCATTTCCTAAAAAAAAATGAATAAAAAGTGATCAAAACATCATACGCACCCCATAATGGTATCAATTAAAAGTTCAGATTGCCCCGCAGAAAATGAGCCTCTACACTGCTCCGTACACATAATTACAAAAAAGTTATAGGGGTCAAAACATGGCGACAAAAAAATGAAATAAAAAAATTCCCACTTTTAATTTTTTTTTCACTATCAAAACGCAAGAAAAACTATACATATTAGGTATTGCCGGATTCGTACTGACCTGAAGAATAAAATTAACCAGTCAGTTTTATCGCAAATCGAACGTTGTAATTTAAAAACCCGTAAAACTGTGGTGAAATTGCTTTTTTTTGCAATTTCACCCCATTTGGAATTTTTTTCCCGTTTCCCACTACATCACATGCAAAAATAAATGGTAGCGTTAAAAAGTACAACTTGTCCCGCAAAAAACAAGCCGTCATATGGCTATGTGAGCGGAAATATAAAAATGTTATGGCTTTTGGAAGGCAGGGAGCGCAAAACAAAAACGCAAAAATCCCAAAACCCCCGGTCCTTAAGGGGTTAATACTGTATTACAAAAACAATTGATGTCATTTTAGTTGCTTTTGTTTCTTTAAAAAGTCCTTGTAAGATTTCATTCTGAACACAATTACAAATGTACACTAAATTCCCTAAAACCCTTTACAGCATTGGGGGTTGAATCATTTTGAACACAACTGTATATATATATAGGCAGCACCGTATCAATACTCAAAACCGGGTGCAGCACCTTGTAGGGACCAGCCAGTCTCAAATATAGAACAGGAAAATAAGGCAGCACTCCATGCTTAAAAATAATATCTTTCCTTTATTCACCCATGTGGGCAGTGCGATGTTTCGGCTCCAAACAACTGAGCCTTTCTCAAGCTTGAGAAAGGCTCAGTTGTTTGGAGCCGAAACATCGCACTGCCCACATGGGTGAATAAAGGAAAGATATTATTTTTGTACATGGAGTGCTGCCTTATTTTCCTGTTTTATACATTTATTGAAAATGCACAGAATTATCGGTATCGGTTCTAAAAAAAAAAAAAAATCGGGCGATCCCTACATAAGTGTTCTAAACCTGAGCACCACCTGCATGACCAGGCATCTAAATGCAAACCACGAGCTGCAGTGGAGTAAACACCTCAAAAACCACGAAAGATCTCAGGCTCCTCCTGCTCCCTCTTCTCTTGCAGTCTCGGCCTCTTCCTCCCCCTCTGGAGTGACAGTGGCACCTGCCAACCCGCAAACAGAGGATGTGGCAGCAATGCCACCACCTCCGTCACCAAGCATCTCCACAATGTCCTATGGAAGCATTTAGCTGTTCATCTCCCAAATGCTGGAGAGAAAGAGGAAGTACCCCCCTACCCACCCGCGATCCCTGGCCCTAAATGCCAGCATTTCAAAATTCCTGGCCTTTGAAATTTTGTCATTCCGTCCGGTTGAGGCGGAGACTTTTAAAAACCTTATAGCGGTGGTTGTCCCACAATATGTGGTTCTCAGCCGCCACTACTTTTCCAGACGAGCCATCCCTGCCCTGCACAACCAAGTGGTGGACAAAATTAGGTGTGCACTGCGCAACGCCTTCTGTGGCAAGGTCCACATAACCACCAATACGTGGACCAGTAAGCATGGGCAGGGACGTTATATCTCCCTAACTGCACACTGGGTAAATGCAGTGGCAGCTGGGCCTGAGGCGGATAGCAGTTTGGCGCATGTCCTTCAGCCACCAAAGACTGCAGGATGTTTCACTTTGCCTCTTGTTGCCCCCTCCTACTCCGCTTCCTCTTCTACCGCCTCCTCATCTGGTCAGCGCAACACCTTCACCACCAACTTCAGCACAGCCAGTTGGAAATGACAGCAGGCTGCTTTGAAACTCATCTGTTTGGGGGAAAAACCCCACACCGTGCAGGAGCTGTGGACGGGCATGGAAAAACAGACTGATGAGTGGTTGGTGCCACTAAGCCTCAAGCCTGGCCTGGTGGTGTGTGATAATGGGCGAAATCTCGTAGCAGCTCTGGGCCTAGCCGATTTGATGCACATCCCTTGCCTGGCGCATATGCTGAATTTGGTGGTGCAGAGGTTCCTGAAAAATTACCTCGATATGTCAGAGCTGCTGCAGAAAGTGCGGGCCGTCTGTGCGCGCTTTTGGCGTTCTCACCCTGCTGATGCTCATCTGTCTGTGCTGCAGCGTAACTTCGGCCTTTCCGCTCACCGCCTCATATGCAACGTGCCCACCTTGCACATGCTGGAGAGACTGTGCGAGCAGCAGCAGATAGTGGAGTTTCAGCTGCAGCAGACACGGATGAGTCGCTCTGCGGAACAGCACCACTTCACCACCAATGAGTGGGCCTCCATGCGGGACGTGTGTGCCGTGTTGCGCTGTTTCGAGTAGTCCACCATCATTGGCAGTGCCGATGACACCGTCCTCAGTGTTACTATCCCACTTCTATGTCTCGCTTCAGGCGATGATGAAGAGGATGTGGCACAGGAGGAAGAGGGATCATTTCCACCGTTAACAGGCCCGTCACTCACAAGTGTCTCGAAGGGCGAATTCCTGCACCAACAGAGGCCAGGTACACAATTATCCAGTAATGGCACAGTTCTGGAGGATAAGGAACAGTGTTCACAGCCAGGGCTGGCCTTAGGTGTTCAGGTGCTCTGTGCAAGCTAATCTTGTGGTGCCCCCAACCCACAGTAGTGAAGATATAAATTAACTATAGATCAGCTTCAACGTCACCGTCTGTCTGGGGTCTTTGTGAATTTGGCAAATTTCCAGACAGTGACACTTTAATAGTATAATCCACAAAGTCAGTTTATGTATTGTAGAAACAACAGCAATGTTGTCAGTACACTATATTTAACCATTTTACAACACTAATCATGTATAGCCTCTCCCTCATTTCTTCAACCCACTTCTTTGTTTGGCCCCCTCTAGACAATTTCTATGTGCCAGTAATAAGAGCCCGCCACCATGAGCCAGTAGTCCCCCCTTATGTGCAAGTAGTCCCCCCCCCACCTCTTATCATGTGCCAGTATTGTACAAAAAAAAAAAAACACATATACTTACCTCCATGTCAGTGATGCGATGAAGGTCTCTTCCGGCCTGTGTCCCTCGCTGTACGGCTCCGGCGGCACGATAACATCATCGCGCTGCCTGCACCGGCCTCTGATAGACTGCCAGCACTAGGCCGGCAGTCTATTAGAGAAACAGAGAGGGGACACGCCTCTCCCTCCTCTGCCGCAGCACAGACATCACAGATGACTATGGAGATGAGCGCAATGGAAGCGCTTATCTCCTGCTGTGCCCTGCCGCCCCCACTTGTCACCAGGGCCGCGGCAGGCCAGCTCCGGCCCTGGTAGCCTAGGAGCTGTGTTGGCCACCGGGCGCCCCTGGGCTCATGGGCATCACTGGAGCGTGGCTGGGGGGATACAGAGGACAGCTTGTCGTTGCCTCTTGGCAGCCTGGCACACATGAGCAACTACCGCCGAGTTGCCTACATTCTGACCAGTGCTGATTGCTGGGTGACCACCCTGTTGGATCTCTGCTACAAGGACAACGCGCCATCCTTAATTCCGTCACTGGAGCGTAATTGGAAGATGCGCAACTACAAGCGCATGCTGGTACACGCTTCTGATGGCATTCCCAACTGACACCAGGGGCTCAGTGGAAGCACAAGGTGAAGGCAGAGGAGGAAGAAGTCGCCATCGCAGCTGGGGCACCGCCAGCACCTTAGAAGACAGGGTTAGCATGGCCAAAATTTGGAAAAGCTTTGTCAGCACGCCACAACAACCAGCACCACCAGCTGATATGAAACGTCTTAGCAGGAGACAGCATTTCAGTAACATGGTGGAACAGTACATGTGCACACGCCTACATGTACTGACTAATCGGTCTGCCCTATTCAACTTCTGGGTCTCCAAATTGGGCACATCGCCTGAGCTTGCCCTTTATGCCTTGGAGGTGCTGGCCTGCCCTGCGGCCAGTGTATTGTCTGAACGTGTGTTTAGCTCGGTGGTGGTGGTGGGGGGGGGGGGGTGATCACAGACAAGCACAGCCACCTGTCAGCCAATGTGGACAAGCTCACGTTCATTAAAATTAACCAGGTACGGATCCCACACGACTTAGCCGTACTTTGTGCAGAATAGACAAGTATACCGGCCGCACCCAGCCATTCTTATTCTCCAGCACACTTTCTCTTTGCATTCTCTTTTCTATTTCCCAATGTTTTGGGGTCTTCCCAAATTTATAAAAAAAATAAAGGGGAAAAAAAAAAAAAAACTCAAAAACAGTGTTTGCTACCTCCTCCACTATCGCTTCCACCTACACATCCGCCACCTCCTCAACCTCCTACTCCACTTTGACCTCCACCTCCTAGTTCAAGATCACTATTTTATACCTTTTTTATATTGTATGTTATTTTAAGTCATTTCCCTATCCACATTTGTTTGCAGGGCAATTGTCCTGCTCTTACCCTGGGTTCACACCTGAGCGTTTTACAGCGCGTTCCTACGCGCTGTAAAACGCTCAACAGGCGAAAACCCATGTTTCCCTATGGGCATGGTTCTCACCTGAGCGTTTTACAGCGCGTACGAACGCGCTGTAAAACGCCCTATGCCCAAAGAAGTACAGGAGCTTCTTTGGGGCGTTTTGTAGCGCGTATTGTGATTGACGCCAGAGTGGTCAATTACACAAACGCGCTGTAAAACGCTCAACACATGAAAACCAATGCTTCCCTATGGCCCTGGTTCTCACTTGAGTGTTTTACAGAGCGTTTGAACGCGCTGAAAAACTCCCTACGCTCAAAAAAGTTCTTGAGCTTCTTTGGGGCGTTTTGTCGCGCGTATTGTGATTAAACCCACAGTAGTCAATCACACGAACGCGCGTACGACGCGCGTTTTCTATTTCCAAAAACGCGCTGTAATACTTGCGACAGAAACGCACGATTTACGCGCGTATCAAATACGCGCAAGTCTGAACCCAGCCTTAGTGCCTCAAATTTCTGGTCCCCATTGACTTCAATGGGGTTTGGGTTCGGGGTCAAGTTCGGGTCCTGAACTCGAACTTTCCGGCGAAGCTCAGCCAAACCCGGCGAACCGGAACTTCCAGGTGTTCACCCAACCCTAACCAGGAACATGCACAGCTATTTGATGGGTTTTGAACTTTGTGTTTTGATGATAACGTTTACTATTACTACTAAATGCACTCTGGCAAATAAATAATTACTATTGTTGGGACTTTGGGAGCACCATTACTTTGGGGGCACCCTGGCACAGCATCAGCTTAGGGTACTTTCACACTTGCGTTGGTGCGGATCCGTCTGTTTATTTGCACAGACGGATCCACACCTATAATGCAAACGTTTGTATCCGTTCAGAACGGATCCGTTTGCATTAGTTAAAAGAAAAATGACAAAGTCCAAAACGGATCTGTTTTGAATTACATTGAAAGTCAATGGGGAACGGATCAGTTTTCAAATGCACCATGTTGTGTCATTAAAAACGGATCCGTCCCCATTGACTTACATTGTAATTCAAAACGGATCTGTTAGGCTCCGCCTCTTCAGACGGACACCAAATTACAGCAAGCTGCGTTTTAGTGTCCGCCTCCAAAACAGAATAGAAGCGGAACGGAGCCTAACTGATGCATTCTGAACGGATCCTTATCTATTCAGAATGCATTGGGGCTTAACTCATCCGTTTTGGATCGTTTGTGAGAGCCCTGAAACGGATGCAAACATTTGCATTACAGGTGCGGATCCGTCTGTGCAAATAAACAGACGGATCCGCACCAACGCAAGTGTGAAAGTACCCTTAGGTGGCCGGATCGTACTGCCACAGGTGTGAAAATAGCCTTACCCTGTATGTTATGTTTACTGTATGTAATGTTAGAATAGAATAGGTTAGGTTGAGAATTTGGCATGGGGGTGGTGACCCAGGCACATTTTATGCACAGGGAACCTCTGCTGTCTGTGTCCGCACCTGGCACTATAGATGACTACAGTATACTGTATAATCCCTGCACCATGCTGTACAATATACGGAATAATCCATACACCAAGCCATACAATATATATTATAATCTATACACCATGCCGTACAATATACATTATAATCCATACACCATGCCGTACAATATACAGTATAACACCTACATTGTGGGGTTATTGTGTATATTGTATGGCATGGTGTATGGATTTTCTAATACATTCTGTACTGCATGGTGTAGGGGTAAGAGTCCATTCACACGTCCGCAATTTTGTTCCGCATTTTGCAGAATGGAATTGCGGACCCATTAATTTCTATGGGGACACACTATGTCCTGCCCAATTGTGGATCCACGCTTCCGGGTCCGCAATTGCGGACAAGAAAAGGCATTTTCTATATAGTGTTGGCAAGGTGCGGTCCGCAAAATGCGGAACGCACATTGCCGGTGTCCGTGTTTTGTGGATCTGCAGATCCGCAAAGCACACATGGGAGATCCGGTAGGGGGAGCCCATAATTTTTTTTTGCTATGGTGCCCAGTCATTTCTGATGAAGCTCTTCGAGTGAAACCCGGGTCGGGCAGACTGTTTGAGACATATTTTGGACTTTTTATATCGATGTTTCTGTGAGTATAAAATAAACAGTGGGAATTCGATTTTAAAGGATTGCTGCACCAGCGGAGTTTCTATTGTCTTTCAGTATTGGTAATTTAAATCTATCAATGAGACTAATCACTGCATGCAAGCCGCTGAGGTCTATATCGAAATTCTACGAATAAGACTAATCACTGCATGAAAATCGCTGAAGTCTAGTAAGTAGACTGATACAACCAGCAGGTGAATGGTCTCAATGGTACTTCACTATCTGCATATTATTTCGATTTCCACAGAGTCCTTTTGAGGTGAAGGCTTCTGGGAAATCTTTTGGTTCTTGGAACTTCTGGTATCTTAAAGGAGTGTTGGATTCGGGAGAAGAATATCGCGCGGTCTTACCTTTTACCTTCACTGTTAATCAATTGTCAAGTGTTGTCTTGGTCTCATGATGTCAAAATGTGAACAGCATGATGAGGAGGACTGTTTAAATACCATCTAATTGAACCAGAAAATGTATTGGGTGAATCATGTTATGAAATCTGCTGTTAAGCCAGTGACACCATTGCCAGGAGTCCCAGCTCTGACTCCATATGAACATGAAGGGGGTATCCCCAAGCATTGTCAGTATGCCTGGGGACACCGAATGTATTTTAATCTAATTTAGCCTCTATTTCTGAAAGGTTGCCACCAGGATTTGAACTCACAACCTTTTACATCAGAGGCAAGAACCCTAACCACTGAGCTATGAAGTTCAATGCTAAACTGTGCTTGAAAAACCTCATAGTAGTTTATCAAGTATTAGGTATTCCTATACAGCAGAAGTATAATTTTATATATATATTTTTTCAGTAAATGTATATAAATCTATATATAAATCCAAGTCAAAGAATTGGATGATCTACTAGTTGAGGAAATGGCTAAAATGACATTGAAAGGGGAAGTTGTCATTATGGGAGACTTTAATCTTCCTAATATAAACTGGAAAACCAAAATAGTTAGTTCTGCCAGGAGTACAGACATTCTAAATTCCCTACTGGGATTATCTCTACAGCAAGTAGTTGAGGAGCCAACCCGGAAGGATGCCATTTTAGATTTGGTGTTCACAAATGGCAATTTGGTATCTGATATCACTGTAGGGGAAAGCTTAGGATCCAGTGATCACCAGTCAGTGAGGTTTACTATAAGTACAGTGACTGAGTCACTCCACACAAAAACAAAAGTTTTAGATTTTCGGAAAACAGACTTTTCTAAAATGAGATCGGTGGTATACGAGTCCCTATCAGACTGGAACAATTTCAATGGAGTCCAAGAGAAATGGGACTACTTAAAATTGGCACTACTGAAGGCAACAGAAAAGTGCATTAGGCTTGTCAGTAAAGGCAAAAAGGAAGAGACCACTGTGGTACTCAGCAGAAGTGGCCAAAATTATTAAAAACAAAAAGATGGCATTTAGCAAGTATAAAAACACCCAAAACGAGGATGACCGGAAATCTATAAGATGAGGCAGAGAGAGGCCAAGCAAGTTATAAGAGCTTCTAAAGCTCAGGCAGAAGAGAAATTAGCTCAGTCAGTGAAAAAGGTGATAAGACATTCTTCAGATACATAAATGAAAAAGGAAATTAAAAAAGGAATTACCAAATTAAAAACAAAAGAAGGAAGGTATATGGAAGAGGATAAAGAACTAGCTGACTGCCTCAATGAATACTTCTGTTCAGTTTTTACAAAGGAAAATGAAGGAGAAGGACCTCAGTTAGGGAGGAAGACTAATGAATCCTTTGATGCATGTGTCTTTACAGAGGAAGAGGTTCTAAGTCAGCTGTCCAAAATTAATACAAATAAATCACAGGGGCCTGATGGGATACACCCAAAGCTATTAAAAGAGCTTAGAGGTGTACTAGCAAAACCATTAACAGATTTATTTAGCCAATCACTGGTAACAGGTGTCGTCCCAGAAGATTAGAAATTAGCAAACGTTGTGCCAATTCACAAGAAAGGTAGTAGAGAGGAATCAGGCAACTATAGGCCAGTAAGCCTGACATCAATAGTGGGGAAATTAATGGAAACCATACTCAAGGAGAGGATTGTGGAACATCTAAAAACCCATGGGTTGATTGATAAAAAACAGCATGGGTTTACTTCAGGAGATCATGTCAAACTAATCTTATTGACTTTTTTGATTGGGTGACTAAAATAATAGATGGCGGAGGTGCAGTAGACATCGCTTATCTGGACTTTAGTAAGGCTTTTGATACTGTCCCACATAGAAGGCTTATCAATAAACTGCAGTCTTTGAGCTTGAGCTCACATATTGTTGAATGGATTAGGCAGTAGCTGAAGGACAGAAAACAGAGGGTTGTAGTCAATGGAGTATATTCAGACCATGGTATTGTTACCAGTGGGGTACCTCAGGGATCTGTTCTGGGACCCATATTGTTTAATATCTTTATCAGCGAAATTGCAGAAGGCCTCAATGGTAAGGTGTGTCTTTTGCTGATGACACAAAGATTTGTAACAGGGTTGATGTTCCTGGAGGGATACACCAAATGGAAAAGGATTTAGGAAAACTAGAGGAATGGTCAAAAATCTGGCAACTAAAATTTAATGTCGATAAGTGCAAGATAATGCACCTGGGGCGTAAAACCCAAGAGCAGAATATAAAATCAGTGATACAGTACTAACCTCAGTATCTGAGGAAAGGGATTTAGGGGTCATTATATCAGACGACCTAAAGGTGGGCAGACAATGTCATAGAGCAGCAGGTAATGCCAGCAGAATGCTTGGGTGTATAGGGAGAGGCATTAACAGTAGAAAGAGGGAGGTGCTCGTGCCGCTCTACAGAGCACTAGTGAGACCTCATTTGGAGTATTGTGTGCAGTACTGGAGACCATATCTGCAGAAGGATATTGAAACTTTGGAGAGAGTTCAGAGAAGAGCTACTAAACTAGTACATGGATTGCAGGACAAAACTTACCAGGAAAGGTTAAAGGACCTTAACATGTATAGCTTGGAAGCAAGAAGAGACAGAGGGGATATGATAGAAACTTTTAAATACATAAAGGGAATCATCACGGTAAAAGAGGAGAGAATATTTAAAAGAAGAAAAACTGCTACAAGAGGACATAGTTTTAAATTAGAGGGGCAAAGGTTTAAAAGTAATATCAAGAAGAATTACTTTACTGAGAGAGTAGTGGACGCATGGAATAGCCTTCCTGCAGAAGTGGTAGCTGAAAATACAGTGAAGGAGTTTAAGCATGCATGGGATAGGCATAAGGCCATCCTTCATATAAGATAGGGCCTGGGGCTATTCATAGTATTCAGCATATTGGGCAGACTAGATGGGCCAAATGGTTCTTATCTGCCGACACATTCTATGTTTCTATGTTTCTCTATATATATAGTAATTACACATTTTTTTTATTTAATTATACTTCTGCTGTATAGGAATACCTAATACATGATAAACTACTATGAGGTTTTTCTAGCACAGTTTATCATTGAGCTCCATAGCTCAGTGGTTAAGGTTTTTGCCTCTGTTGTAAAACATTGTGAGTTCGAATCCTGGTGGAAACCTTTCAGAAATAGAGGCTAAATTATGCATTCATGTATATCAGAAGTATGATTTTATATATATATATATATATATATATATATATATATATATATATATATATATATTGTGGGAGTCGCTCTGGTAGACAGCGGTGCGGGTGCAGTTTAGAGGCAAAACAAGGAGTCCAGATTGTGCATCAAACAGTGTTTTATTCACACTTGCACACCAGAAATGAAAACAGTCTCTTGGTGACAGTTCATACACAACAGAAATCATGTGGAAAAACCAAAAACAGGCCAACACACGGTCCAGTCACCTTGGGTGGTTTAGGTGCGGGTTCACACCTAGCAGTCGGCTCAGCCGCAGGCGATTCCACCTTCAGGTCGCAGGGCAACACCACCTTGCTGAGCTCCTTCCTCCAGGACAGAGAATTCCTCAGCCCTGTTTGCAGGCTCCAGGATAATCACACACACCCAGACACAGCTGCTGGCTGCGTTTTATACCCAGCCCCAAAACATGGACTGGACCGTGGGAGCAGCCACCCACCCTACTCTTTAGCTGCTCCCAGTAAGAGCCGGCCCGGATCGGCTTTGCAGCCATGCTATTTAACAGAGCAGCACTAGCTGCTGCAGACCAAAAACCCCGGCTTTACCTCACCGAGGCCAGCAACCTCGGTGACACGTACCTGCTATCAAAAACAACACCTTGCACCCTCTTACACACCCCCTTTGTTCAACCCTGAGGGGTGAACACACGTGAGGCAGTGGACGCGGGACAGGGCATCTGCGTTGCCCTGCAAGCGGCCTGCCCTGTGTTCCACGAAGAATTTGAAATTCTGAAGAGATAGGAACCACCTGGTGACCCGAGCATTCCTCTCCTTGGCCTGACTCATCCATTTGAGGGGGAATGGTCGGTCACCAGACGGAACCTCCTCCCTAACAAGTAGTAGCGGAGAGATTCGAGTGCCCACTTGATAGCCAGGCACTCCCTCTCCACTATACTATATCTGGACTCGGCGGGATTGAGCTTACGGCTCAGGAAGACAACGGGATGTTCTTCCCCGTTGACCTCCTGAGACAGTACCGCACCGAGGCCTACCCTCCGAGGCGTCGGTCTGTACGACAAACTCCTTGTTGAAGTCGGGTGTCACCAAAACCGGGGACCCACACAGGGCCGACTTCAACGCGGCGAAAGCCTCCTCCGCCTTCTCACTCCAGCTAACCCTCCCAGACTTTCGCCCCTTCAAGAGGTCTGTCAACGGCGCTGCTATTGTGGCAAAGTGGGGCACAAACCTCATGTAGTAACCTACAATCCCCAGGAACGACTTTACCTGCCTGGTGGTGACCGGTCGGGGCCAGTTACGAATGGCCTCTACCTTGGTTACCTGAGGTTTGATGACTCCCGCCCAATTACATATCCCAGATATTTTGTCTCCTCTAACCCTATGGAGCACTTCTTTGGGTTAGCGGTCAGTCCGGCTTTCCTCAGGGCATCCACTACCGCCTGCACCTTGGGTAAATGGCTTTCCCAGTCGGTGCTGTGGATGACTACATCATCTAAGTAGGCCGAGGCGCACCGACGATGTGGTCGCAGCACTATGTCCATTAACCTTGGAAAGTGGCGGGGCGCCATGCAGGCCAAAGGGTAACACCTTGTAGTGATACAGGCCCTGCGGGTAACAAATGCGGTTTTTTCCTTAGCCGACTCGTTAAGGGTACCTGCCAGTACCCTTTAGTGAGGTCCAGCACAGAAAAATAACGGGCTTGTCCTAAACTTTCAACCAGCTCGCCTACTCGGGGCATGGGATACGCATCAAACTTGGATACTTCATTTAACTTGCGAAAGTCGTTGCAGAACCGCAACGTCCCATCCGGCTTGGGTATTAGGACTATGGGACTGGCCCACTCACTTTTCGACTCCTCAATGACATCGAGCTTCAACATTAACTGTACTTCCTCCGCGATGGCCCGTCGCCGAGCCTCGGGTACCCGGTATGGTTTTAACCGGATCTTGGCCTGAGGCTCAGTGACGATGTCATGTTGGATGAGAGACGTGCGGCCAGGAGGTCCGAGAACACATCCGTGTTCCGACTGATGAACTCCCTGACTTCCTGAACTTGTTTGGAAGACAGGCTGTCTGCAATTTTTACCGTGGTTACTGCTTCACAGGCCTCGAACTGTGGGGCTGGACCCTTTCACTCTAGAAGCCCTGGCCGGGGGCTGTGGTCGTCGGCTGTGTCCCTATCTTTCCACGGCTTAAGTAAATTCACGTGGTACACCTGCTCCGGCTTGCGCCGCCCTGGCTGGTGTACTTTGTAATTTACTTCCCTACCTTCTCGATCACCTCATAGGGGCCCTGCCACCTAGCTAGGAACTTGCTGTCAAGGGTGGGTACCAGAACCAAAACCCGATCTCCCCGGATGGAAGCCCCGCACCCGAGCCTGACGATTATACACCCTACTCTGGGCTTGTTGCGCTGCCTCCATATGCTCCCGGACCAGCGGCAACACCCTTTCTATCCGTTCCTGCATCTGGGTGACATACTCAATGACACTTTTGTGGGGGACAGGCTGTTGTTCCCATGCTTCCTTGGCGATATCCAACAGGCCCCGAGGGTGTCTGCCATAAAGCAGTTCGAAGGGCGAGAACCCAGTAGAGGCCTGGGGTACCTCTCGCACTGCGAACATGAGATAGGGCAGAAGCAGGTCCCAGTCCTTCCCATCTCTAGACACCACCCTTTTTAACATATTTTTTAGAGTTTGGTTAAACCTCTCAACAAGACCGTCTGTTTGCGGATGGTAAACGGACGTCCGTAACTGCTTTATACGCAACAATTTACACAGTTCCTTCATTACTTTGGACATAAAAGGGGTCCCTTGGTCTGTCAGGAACCTCTTTTGGCAGGCCCACACGGGAAAACATCTCCATTAACTCTTTGGCAATGAGCCTAGCTGAGGTATGTCGCAGAGGCACCGCCTCCGGATACCGAGTGGCATAGTCGAGAACTACCAGAATGTGTTGGTGGCCCCTGGCAGACTTTGGTACAGGCCCAATTAAATCCATAGCGATTCGCTCAAACGGTACTTCAATAATTGGCAGAGGTACCAGAGGACTACGGAAATGAGGCTGGGGGCTAGTTATCTGACAGGTTGGACAGGACTTACAATAATCTTCTACCTCCTTGAACACACCGGGCCAATAAAACCGCTGCAGTATGCGGTCCTGGGTTTTCTGCCACCCCAGGTGTCCCCAAGAACATGTTGGTGGGCAAGCTCCATGACAAGCTTGCGATACGCTGTGGGCACCACCAACTGTTCAACAGGTTCACCTCGGACTTGGTTCACCCGATACAACATATCCTGTAGAACAATAAATCGTGGGAACATTAATTCAGCCCCTGGTTTCTGGGGTTTACCATCAATTTCCAGCACATTCTCCCAGGCCCTGGTTAGGGTTTGGTCCCGGTGTTGTGCGGTCCCAAAATTTTCCCCGAGACATTGAGGTCTGCCAACTCAGGTCCCGGTGGCAAGTCCTCCGTGTCTCCCACCATTACACTCAGTGGGGTTGTTTCCCTCTACCGCCGGAGCAGTGGTCACCCCTACCGCCGGCCCTTCAGACTCGGGCTCCCAGGGTTCTGGCCTTCCAGCGGTATCAGGCCACTCTGCTAGGGTCACCCCTGTCTCGGGTCCCTCAGATACCTTTATTGCCGGCCACAGCGCCGGAAAACCGGGAAGTCCCTCCCAAGTATTAGTTCGTGTGGGAGTGTAGTAGCGACAGCCACCTCGTGGGTCCACCTACCAGCCGCTGTGGACAAAGTCACTAGTGCAGTGGGATAGTCTTTCAGGTCTCCGTGGATGCACAGGACCCCGACTTTACGGCCAGTATACTCCGCAGGCCGTACCAGGGCAGCCCTTACCAGGGAGACTAAACTCCCGGAGTCCAGCAGAGCCACCGCCAGCGAATCTCCCACCTCTACCTGACACAGGTGGTTATGGTCTTGTACCTCACGGGTGCCAGTTGCGCACAGCTTCCGTGCATACAAGGAGTGGCGACCCCGTAGTTCACCTCCATCAGCTCATCCCGACGCGGACAGTCGGCCCTGATGTGGCCTGGCTCCTGACACCTCCAGCATACCACGGGAGGCGGGCTCGCAGGGGGTATATTCCGTGCAGGCCGCTCTGTCGCCGGACGTTGGAACTGGGGCAGAGGCCTCCGGGTTTAACTGACCCCTTCCCAGCAAGACTCCCTGCAGGTTTCTGGTGGCCTCGCACCGCTCCACCAGGTCGACCATCTCCAGGGCATTGGTGGGCGATACCTGGCCGATCCAGTGCTGGAGAGGGTAAGGCAAAGCCCTCCAGAAGACATCGGCTAACAGACGGTCGAGCATAGCAGTGGGAGTCAGTATGTCTGGCTGCAGCCATTTTTGCAACCGTTGTAGCAAGTCATAGTATTGTGGCCGGGCGGGTTCAGCCGGGTTAAACTCCCACTGATGCACCCGCTGGGCCCGGACCAAAACATTCACCCCCAGTCTTGCCAGGATCTCACCTTTCACAGTCGGGTAGTCAGCTGCTTGGTCACCTGGGAGGTCAAAAATACTTGCTGGGGTCCAGACGCCAGGAACGGAGCGATGACCTCTGCCCACTGTTCTCGGGTAATTTCTCCTCACGGCCACCTTCTCGAACACCGCCAGATAGGTCTCAACATCATCCGAGGGGGTCATCTTAGGGATCGCGGTACGGACAGCTTTCCGGGCATCGTGGACGCGGTGGGACGCTCCTGCCGCTTGCAACGCCATCACGTGCTGTAGCAGTAGCTGGTTGGTCTCCCGCTGCTGCACGTTAGCCTCTATGAGGGCTTTCACAGCCGCTCCATTTTGTCGGGGATCACAGGCTGCAACTTTGCCGGCTTAATATAGGACATTCACTTTTGCCCAGCAAAAACAAAGTTCGGCGTTCACGCCAGCCTCACTGCGCATGCCCGCATCCGACACCAAATGTGGGGAGTCGCTCTGGTAGACAGCGGTGCGGGTGCAGTTTAGAGGCAAAACAAGGAGTCCAGATTGTGCATCAAACAGTGTTTTATTCACACTTGCACACCAGAAATGAAAACAGTCTCTTGGTGACAGTTCATACACAACAGAAATCATGTGGAAAAACCAAAAACAGGCCAACACACGGTCCAGTCACCTTGGGTGGTTTAGGTGCGGGTTCACACCTAGCAGTCGGCTCAGCCGCAGGCGATTCCACCTTCAGGTCGCAGGGCAACACCACCTTGCTGAGCTCCTTCCTCCAGGACAGAGAATTCCTCAGCCCTGTTTGCAGGCTCCAGGATAATCACACACACCCAGACACAGCTGCTGGCTGCGTTTTATACCCAGCCCCAAAACATGGACTGGACCGTGGGGAGCAGCCACCCACCCTACTCTTTAGCTGCTCCCAGTAAGAGCCGGCCCGGATCGGCTTTGCAGCCATGCTATTTAACTGAGCAGCACTAGCTGCTGCAGACCAAAAACCCCGGCTCTTACCTCACCGAGGCCAGCAACCTCGGTGACACGTACCTGCTATCAAAAACAACACCTTGCACCCTCTTACAATATATATATATATATATATATATATATATATATATATATATATAGGAAACTATTACTGAGGTTTTTAGCCATAATATTAGTACAGCAGGTTAATATGAAGCTCTGATGGTGGGATGTGTGGATGACACTGATGGGGGGGATGTGTGGAGGACACTGATGGGGGATGTGTGCGGGACACTGATGGGGGATGTGTGCAGGACACTGATGGGGGGAATGTGTGCAGGACACTGATGGGGGGATGTGTGGAGGACACTGATGGGGGATGTGTGGAGGACACTGATGGGGGGAATGTGTGGATGACACTAATGAGGGGAATGTGTGGATGACACTGATGGGGGGATGTGTGGAAGACACTGATGGGGTGGGATGTGTGGATGACACTGATGGGGTGGGATGTGTGGATGACACTGATGGGGGGGGATGTGTGGATGACACTGATGGGGGGACGTATGGATGACACTGATGGTGGATCTAGGGAGGGGTGTGGGGATGTTGGGAGGGGAGGTCCTGGAGGGGTGTTTGGGTGGAAGCTCTGGAAGGGGTGGGAGGTCCAGGGGGGGGGGGGGACATACATTTTTTTTATGAACACTGCAGCAGGGCAAGGGAGAGGCTAGGGGGGGTGACACCATTTTCTAGCGCATCGGGTGACCTCAGCCCTAGCAACGCCACTGTGTTAAGCTCCTTGTTAGAGAACAGCAAGTTGTGCAAAAAGTACTGAAACATTGAACAGTTGGACATGTGCATTCAAGTTTAGAGAAGGTCATATTAGGTTCATCTATAAGGATTAGAATGGATTTTAGGTTCATTCGGAAATTTCAACCACAAGCCAAATTTTCCTAACTTTTTGTGAGTAGTGTATATATAGTGTGAGACAGTGACAGGTCTAACTCTAGTTACTGGTAAGGAAGTAGTGGATAGTGCTGTCCACACCCCTATTCCACCAAAGGTGGGAGAGCTAGAGGTATCAGGATGGGATAAGCACCTCCCTCCGTCTAATTTAATGAAGATGTTTTGAAGGAGAGCCAAGGAGACTCTGGGAGAGAGTTTGAAGCAGAGGCCTGGGATGGCTCTGTGAGGTGGCCTCAGCTGGTCAAGACTGAGGGACCACGAGGCTTGGTATAGTCTGGTCTTGGGGGACGAAGCAACGCCTGGTAGTGGGTTGCATGGGTTCTTTCAGGTGGACTAGTGAGCCCAAATCCCCAAAGGGGCTTTGTTGCTGCACAGCCTAGGGGCTGGAGGACTGTAAGCCTGGGAGGGTGGATGACTACAAGGCGCATGAGTTCCAGGTGTGAACTGTGACTAATGGCGAGGTAGGGACACTGTGTATGTTTAGTTAGGGCCCAGCCGGGCAAGGTGTTTATTTTCTATACAGTTTATGTTGTGCTGGAACCAAATAAATGCACTGTTTGGACATTAATACCGTGTGTCCTAAAGATACTTGTGAAAGTGACCCCCGAAACCGAGCTAATCCCCTACAATGAGTAATTGCAAAATGTCATTTTATAAGATGTACTGCATGTATATTGCCGTAATTCCTTCTAACAGGCTGATTACACCTTGCATGTATACACACACCCAGTCACCCTTAGGTGGGATTTCTTTGTTATATATATATATATATAGATATATATATATATATATATATATATATTGTGGGGGGTTAGCTCTGGTCTCGAGGATCGTTCACACACAGATTGTCGTCCACCGCAGCTTTAGGGGCCAAACATCGCTTTATTGTCCCAGCATCAACATAAATAAATGAAAACAAACACCTGCCCGGCTGGGCTCTAACTCAACACAGTGTATCCCTGACTCACCTAAGCCACTGTTCACACACACGGCACCCATGCGGCTTTCCCAGCCCAATGTCCATCAGCCTCCTGGCTGTTACCTCACCAGTGTCTTTTGAGGGATTGTGGTCCAGTCGTCCGCCCGACGCTGACCATGCGACCCTTATCCTTAGGCGTCGCGGGACCCCCCAAACCTCAGGCTACTCCCAGCCTCGTGGTCTCTCAGCACTCCCAGCTCAGACCACACACGGAACCACTCCAGGCTTCTGGACAACACAAGACACCCCCATCTCACTGTGAGGACAGCTTTATGCTCTGTTGATTGTGGCACCTGTTGCTGCCTCAGGCCTGCCCACTGCTGGGAAAGAGATGGATAATCCTGCCATTCCTCTCTTCTATCAGCCATGAGGCCTGTCACTGCCTCACATATCCCCCCCCCTTTGTTCAACCCCATAGGGGTGAACACTAGCATTGACCTGGCCTACCGTCTTCCCCTTATTCTGCCAGACCCAGGCCAATAGAGCTTGGTTTGTCACCCGCATGAGTTTAGTACGGGGCAGATAAGGCCTATGGGATTTTCTTGCCCATCTCATGACCCGGTACTCTCTTTCACGAGTGAGGATGATGCACTTTCGCACCCGTGGCCTCTCTCTTTTCGTTTTTCTTCTTCTCTCCACATCTGGCATCAGCACATGCTCCTCATGTCCTTTCTTGGACTGCTGCAACTCCCGACTGAACTGTTCCCCCTCTGCGGCTGACTCTTCTTCAGCCTTATCTTTGGTCTTGGGAACATCCGAGGATTTCTCCCACTCCAACTCATCAGCCTCAGCTTCTTCAGCCTTTGAGTCTCTTTTGGAGTCTTCAGTCACTTTGATAGCCTTTTCATCCTTCTCGGACACAGCATCACATACTTGCATTCTTAGCTCCTCCTCCTCTTTCTCATCAAGGTTAGAGGTACTTGGGACATTAGAGTCCATATCAGACTCATCATCTTCTGGCAATCCCTCCAGAGGTTCACTCTGGAAACTGTTCTCCACTCGTGCAGGCTCTACGATAGCCACCTCACAGCAGTAGACAGCATCTTTATGGTGGGCGTCAGTCCCCTCGTATTTCTTCCCCAGCAGAATGCTGGCTGAAGTAACGTCTTGCATAACCAAGTCTTGGCTACACACCGCCACGGGTATCTTGGCTTCTGCATCCACCTCGGCACCATCATCTGGTTCAGCAGATACATCTTCCATCTTCTTCTTTGCCTCGGCTGGCACCACAACGCCACCACCTCCAGACCCATTCTTAACAGGCTCTGACTTCTTGGCATCTTTTAGAGGATCTTCCTCTTCAGGTATCTCATTTTCTTCCACCTGCTGCGCAGGAGCATGCAGAGACTTCTCCAACTCATTGACTTCATCTTTTGAGCTCCTGAGATCTTCCATCTCTGCTCTGAGTTGCTTGTTCAGCCTCTTCAATTCATCTCGCTCCTTAAGCGCTTTTTCAAGGGCTCTAGCCAAGGAGAGGGCCTTGGTCTTCTGTTTAGTTTTTCCCACCAGCTTGTTAGCAGCGCCCCACTCTTGGGCTTCTGTTCCAGCTGCTCTTCACTCTGTTCTGGTGTAACAGCAGTTGTAGGAGTAGCACCATTCTTCCTTAGACACTCTGTGGGATTTCCACCCAGGGACTCTTCAAGCCCATTGTTGAGGTCTACTATAGACTTTTGTGTCTTCCTGGAGTCTTTTCCCTTCCCCAGGACACCAGGCGGTAGACCCTTCAGTTCACTCATCTCTTCCAGGGTCTTCTCCTTTGACCCCTCTGCAGCCTTCTTCGGTGACTCTGTGACGACAGCTAGTCCCTTCTCTATCGTATCTAGGGACCGTGTGGCGAGAGTGAGATCAGCCTCCTGTTTGCAGCTGTACTGTCCTGTCAGGTCATGTAAGACTGTCTGCATATGAGCTTCAGACACTAGGCTGACGTCACCCGACTGAACTCTCGTCTCGTCAGATATAACTGTCATCTGGTCGCTACTAGTAACCCCTTTAGTTTCACAAGTCCTCGACATGGCAGCCTCTCTCTGAAATGCTATCGGTCACAGAACATGCGTTATATATACCGCTTGTGTCATTCTCAATCCTGTCCTCTTGGGGCACCGATGAGCTAATCCCCACCTGGGACATTTTATTAACCATAGAAACCTGTGGAGACTGCATATCCACTTCTAGTACGTGTGGTACACCCTCTAGGACTGCCCCATGTATTTGCACATTTTTCACAGTGGTTTCCCTCAGTTGTGAGCTCTCAACATCAATTAGCATTTTTATACCATCCACATTTCTACCAACAGGGGGAGCTTCTTCCCCAATCACAGGCTGCAATGGAGAAGGACTGTCATCATCCTCATCACTTCTTGCACATACATCCACATTATTATTATACGTTTCAACAAACTCTGCACCTTCACTTGGCACCATGTCTGCACCATTGTTTCTAATGGTCATTTCACTTAAACCATTGCTTTCTATCTGCATTTCCCTTACATCTTCATTTAAAGAGACAGGTACAGGTTCTGTAGGAGCTTCATCACTTTCTACAGAAGTGTCTCCATTGCCCCACATTACGTCATGCATGAGCCTATTTGCAACATCAAGTCCATCAGTCTCTGTTCCCACCATGGTCTCACCCTCCGTGAAGACCACCGGATAGTCCACAGCATTCACATAATGGTCCTGAACATTCATCATTCTACCTCTTACCCAGGCTAGCATGGGATCTCTGATTTTCGCCATCCCAAATCTAGCCTTGGTCACAGGCACTTTAGACAACATCTTGAGCTTCTCCCCTGCAGATTTCTGCGAGGGAGCAACTGCAACAAGCTTACCCGCCTGTTCAGACACAGCAGTTTTCCCATAGTCACTAATTGAGACATTTTCACGCCACAGCGCTTTATAACTCACCGGCCCGGCAGGTAGCAACTGCCGCCGGCTCACTGTCACTGGGTCTGCCACATAATTAATAACAGGAACAGTCTTACCGATTGTCTTCACTGACTCAGCACGCCCGGAAGATAAGGGTAGTCCAGGTATATCTCCAGCACGGTCACCACCCTTCTCCTCAATGCAGTAGTTGCCACGGGAGACGCCTTGGACTTGTCTCCTGTCTTTTTCCGGATGGACATTCCAGCCGCACCCTTTAGGATTCTGTGCACAGTCGCAGGGAAAATAGGCACTCCTGAGAAACGCACCGCTCTCCACCTCTTTGTCTTCCCGACGGTTGCCCTTGGCAACGGCATACTTCCGCTTGTCCTCCGGAACTCCAACTGCAGAACTTGAAGTACTCCCGCCATACCATATCTGCCAAAATAAGGGAAAATCCTTGCCCAGTATGAATTCTAGCCTCAGGGTCTCACATTTCAACAGCTCCCACTGCACAGAGCCATAGTCCGTCACAAAGGTCAGTGACACCTTAGTTTTTGTCTCTGGACCTCTTGTTACAAAATCCAGAATTTCGGGCAGGACCCGAGACACTTGCTGGCGGGAGTCTAGTATAACCCCCAAAGGGATCCCCCCGCTCACCATCTCGCAGGACTTTTCCCATGGGCTCCACCATGTTGCAGCAATTTTGACAGGTCAGTTTCTTTTATTGTGCTTCTGGCCCTTTAAATCCGCACACAGCTTGCACCACAGAAAAAACTGTCCACAATCGCATGAGCGGCACTTGCTTCACTAGACAAAACAGGCTTCCGGCCCTTTAAATCACTGCACAGCAAAACAGCAATTCCTTGGCAACATTCACAGCACCTGCTCTTCTCAGTCAGGTCGTTGCCGCCAGCAACACTTTGCCTTTTTTCAGCATGGACGACTGCCCGCATCCGACACCAAATGTGGGGGGTTAGCTCTGGTCTCGAGGATCGTTCACACACAGATTGTCGTCCACCGCAGCTTTAGGGGCCAAACATCGCTTTATTGTCCCAGCATCAATATAAATAAATGAAAACAAACACCTGCCCGGCTGGGCTCTAACTCAACACAGTGTATCCATTACTCACCTAAGCCACTGTTCACACACATGGCTCTAACTCAACACAGTGTATCCCTGACTCACCTAAGCCACTGTTCACACACACGGCACCCATGCGGCTTTCCCAGCCCAATGTCCATCAGCCTCCTGGCTGTTACCTCACCAGTGTCTTTTGGGGGATTGTGGTCCAGTCGTCCGCCCGACGCTGACCATGCGACCCTTATCCCTAGGCGTCGCGGGACCCCCCAAACCTCAGGCTACTCCCAGCCTCGTGGTCTCTCAGCACTCCCAGCTCAGACCACACACAGAACCACTCCAGGCTTCTGGACAACACAAGACCCCCCACCCATCTCACTGTGAGGACAGCTTTATGCTCTGTTGATTGTGGCACCTGTTGCTGCCTCAGGCCTGCCCACTGCTGGGAAAGAGATGGATAATCCTGCCATTCCTCTCTTCTATCAGCCATGAGGCCTGTCACCGCCTCACAATATACACAGTGCCTTGCAAAAGTATTACCCCCCTTAACGTTTTTTCGTGTTTTGGTGCCTCACAACCTGAATTTAACATGGATTGTTTGAGGATTTGCATTTAAGAGAATATTTACAGAATATGCCCACAACTTTGAAGATGTTTTTTTTTTTTTTTTGTTTTATTCTGATGCAAACAACAAATAAGACAAAATAACAGAAAAAGTCGATGTGCATAACTATTCACCCCTCTAAAGTCAATACTTTGTAGAGCCACCTTTTGGGGCAATCACAGGTCCAAGTCGCTTTGGATAAGTCTCTATGAGCTTGCCACATCTTACCATTGGGATTTTTGCCTATTCCTCCTTGCAAAACTGCTCCAGCTTCTTCAAGTTGGATGGTTTGTGCTTATGAACAGCAATCTTTAAGTCTGACCACAGAATTTCTATTGGATTGAGATCAGGGCTTTGTCGGACTTATATTCCGAAAGGGGTGTATTCAGAAAGACTTTAGCAAAACTCTGGGTGAACATTACAAACCGAGTCTGCGCACCCCGATTCTTGAAGAATCCTCAGGAGTGTATCTATCACGAGGCAAACAAGGCAGTGAAATTGTGAAAACTCAAATCCGATGGTATATTCTAACCCCCAGGCGTTCCCATGGTGACGGGGACGCTTGCCTGGGGCTTAGAATATACAGGGCCCCGCAGCTCACAGGATTATACATTTATTAATTGTAATCTTTAACTTTAAATGAGCGCTTATCTCTTTACTAGGGTATCTTACACTCAGCTCTTGTAACAGGCAGTGCGGGCAGCGCTAACTCACTTATGTCACATGCCTGCTCCTCCCACTAGGCGGCACAGGAGCGTGACGTCAGTGAGTGAGCGCTGCCTGCACTGCCTGTTACCGGAACTGAGAGTAAGATATATATAAAGATATAAAGAGATAAGCGCTCATTTAAAGTTAAAGTTACAGATTACAGTTGTGGTCGGGGCTACATAACACGTATCCGTCTACCTGCCTACCTAACTAAACTAAGCGGCTTAAGTTGTGCCATAACCGCTGCGTAGGAGCAATGCCTGAAGTGGGCCAAAAACCAACAACTAAATGATACACAATAGTACTTAGCAACAACACTAACATGACCAACCTCTGGAATGCAAGAACATCTTTCGACTAAGCTGAGGTATGAACCTATTGAACATGCAGAGCGCCTAATTTCCGGATAACATGGGCCAGAACTTTCGTTCCCAGAGGCAGCACATGCTGCACCTGACCGGAAGGAAAGGCCCGATAGCTGTCAGTTTCTACCCTAAAATTGGACACCGGCATACGGACATGCCGCATAACTGAGAGGTGGTAAGTGGTGCCGTGAGGACCGCAACAGAGTACTCTCAAGGTCTTGGTCTGTTACTGCTGCTAGTAATTGCTGAAAGACACAAAGCCGGGCACCCTGAATGGAATGTCGGAAAGAGAATGATTATATTAGGGGCGAAAAATTGGCAACAAAACCAGTGCCAGCAACAACACTAACATGACCAACCTCTGGAATGCAAGAACATCTCTCGACTAGATTAAGGTATGAACCTAATGAACATGCAGAGCGCCACTGTCCTAGCTTCCGGATAAAACTTTCGTACCTAGAGGCAGCATATGCCGCACCTCACCTGAAGGAAAGGCCTGATAGCTGTCGGTTTCAAACCTAAATTGGACACCGGCATACGGACATGCTGCACGACTGAGAGGTGGTGAGTAGTGATGAGCTTAAAGCGAACCTGTCACCTGCTTTTCACTTATTAAACTATTCACAGTACCTTATAGATCATCCTCATTGTGTTTTTTCCGATTTTTCTGGCCTGTAGATTCATGAAAAAATCACTTTATAAACTCCTGCTCTCCTGCGTCACAAGTCACGATACAAGTCAAGGAGGCAGACCTTCTGACTCAGCATGTGCCTCGCCTACCCGCCTCTCAGCCCTTTAATTGACACTTGTCCTCCTGGCCGGGACCGCTTGCATCGGGCGCAGATGCGCCGCCGCTCCTTGCAGCGCGATCCCGACCATCGCACAGAGTGAAGCCAGCGCGATCCATTTGCTTAATCGCGCATGCGCTGTCCACTCTGCGCGATGGTCGGGATCGCGCTGCAAAGGAGGGCGACGGCGCATGCGCCGCCGATACAAGCGCGGTCCTGGCCAGGAGGACAAGTGTCAATTAAAGGGCTGAGAGGCGGGGTTAGGGCGGGGGAGGCACATGCTGGAGTCAAGGAGGGTCTGCCTCCTTGACTTGTATCGTGACTTGTGACGCAGGAGAGCAGGAGTTTATACAGTGATTTTTTTCATGAATCTACAGGCCAGAAAAACCGGAAAAACCAGTTTGGAAACACAATGAGGATGATCTATAAGGTACTGTGAATAGTTTAATAAGTGAAAAGCAGGTGACAGGTTCGCTTTAAAGACCCACATTCGACTTCGCGACAGTTGACGAACAACCTGCATCACATTCGTCACACATTCGCGATTTCGCAATATTCGTTATTTCGCATTCAATATGATGACTTGCGATTAATTCTTTTAAGTTATATTCGCATGCTAGAAATGGAGGGAGTTTTTTGTGCGAATGGAAGGGCGCGAAAAGACATATACGAATTTTCGCAATACATTCAGCGTACTGGAGCCTGACACGACCTGTTAACGCTAGGTAGGTAAGGGGATACAAACCGCGAATAGATTAATGTGATTATTCAAGTGATGAACATTCGCAGGACAGTTTTACCTATTAAGTCTTTACTCTGACCGGAATAGTGGAAACTGTTAAAGAAGCAACTAGGATGGGGAAATTATGTCTGAATGTTATTTTATTTTATTTTTAAATATTTCAAGATACAGTTTCCTTATCACTCACTATCCATCTCAATAGCTAATATACGTAATTGCGAATATGGGGTCATGTATTCGACATATTTGCAAATCTCGACATCACGATTTTCGAGATCAAACTCGCCTTGCGAATACTCGCGCCCAACACCAGTGGCAAGTGGGCCATGGGAACCGCAACAGACTATTCGCAAGGCCTTGGTCTGTTACTGCTGTCAGTAATTGCTGAAAGACACGAATCGGGCACCCTGAATGGAAAGTTGGAAAGAAAATGATTATAACCAGTGCCAGCGGAAGCATCAGAAAAACAGAATAGTTGAAACCGCCGTGACCTGAGCGACGTGTTCGGTTGTGATACCGCAAACTGATAAAAACGTGACTTACCCAACACTCTGAACCTATAGCAGTCTTTGAAGAAATGTCAAGTAGTGAGTTTGTAAGCTGATAAAGTTTTCATATATTCTTTATTTTTAAATTAACTTTTTGTTGTTGTTTTTTTTTTTCTCCTGCTACCTTAGCAAAATATGTAATTGACCACACCAACTGAGAATGGTGAGCTATGACGTGACCTAAAAAGCAAAAATGACATGCAATGATGATACTGACTGTGGTAGTATGCCGACACTGACATGAGGCATGCAGGCATCAGAAACCAACGAAATGGTTGAAACTGCCCGAGGCCTGAGTGATGGGACAGGTCTGATGTTGTGAGACCGCAAACTGATGAAAAAGTGACTTACCCAACATTCTGAACCTATAACAACCTAAAAAATAAAACGTCAAGTAGCAAAGCCCGTAACCTAATGGGAAATCCACCCGTAATGTGACTTTTTTTTTTTTTTCTACTACCTTAGCACAAGATATAATTGACCACATCAACTGAGAATGGCAAGCTGTGACGTGACCTAAAAATCAAAAAATGACATGTAAAGACAATCCTAACTGTGGTAGTATGCTGACACTAGCACGAGGCATGCAGTAATATAAACCACCTGCCACACACCACACTGCTATAGGTGAGTACATACAAACGTTGCCACCATCAGCACATGCGCCCCTTGAGATGTGGGTGTATATGCCATAAAAACAAACTAAACTCAGTTTTTGATCGAAAGCCACGCTCCTCTCTATTTTTAGCACAAATATAACAACAAAACGAGGCAAAATAACAAAATAAAAGGTCCTCATGGGTCTCTGCAATTACCTTTGTAGCAAGTAGCTCCCCCAGTGTCCAGCTAACACTCTGAACTGAAGATGGATCCCCAGCACCTTGCACAGGTGCTTATTAAGTACACAAACTCAGGTACACAACCTTAAAGAGGCACACACACATTTTACATTTCCAAAACAAATGAAACAAAACAAGGGAAGATACCTCAACACAGAGGAGTTTACCGTCTACTTAATATACATATCGCAAAATAGCATTTATACTAAAGAAACAATAACACTTGTAACACAGCAACTCTGTTCCACCTGGATTAAACAGTTGCCTGACCCTCACCCTCTATAATGCAAGTAAGGGGATAATGATAATGTCAGTGTGAACAAGGCCTTAGTCTGTCTGCAGAAATAATAGCGGATAGCGAGAGAGGTTTGCTGGCGAGCAGTGAAGTGCAAGCAGACAAGAAAGACATACACAGACAAACTAAACAAGGTGACCTGTGCAAGACATAGAAACCTGCGAGAAAATGAGACGGAGTCACACTGACCCCTGCTGCCTAAACGTGCTGCCGCGTGGGCGTCAAGCGTGGGCTGCCAGGCGTGAGAAAACGAGACAGAGTCACGCTGACCCCTGCTGCCTAACCGTGCTGCCGTGTGGGGGCCAAACGTGGGCAGCCAGGCAGATCGCTCCGGTGCAATGCTGCTCCTCCTCACCAAAGGAGTAGACACATCGCCAGCCGGACTGTAACGGGACGATGCTGCACTAGCATGCTGCAAACCCTCACCTGACTGGAACGACCTCAACTGGGATCCTGAACGCCGACTGGGTATGGAAGCTGCAGATTCAGACCATGTGCTGCAACAGGTGGCTCAAACTGCACACAACTACGCAGCACCGTCAACACACCCAGGGGATGCACCTGCCTGGTATAAATGTACTACTTATGCCCCTCCCAAAAATAGAGGCCAATAAACCGGCCTTCTAACTTAATAAATGTATAATCCTGTGAGCAGCGGGGAGGGGGATATGTGGATGGCACTGTTATGGGGGGGATCTGTGGATGACAATGTCATGGGGGGGATCTGTGGATGGCACTATCATGCAAAAAAAGAGAAAAGGTCCAGCTTCCGTTGCAAAATCGTGAAGAACTTTATTCACATGGTGCGGTACAGGTTAAAAACAGACAGGTACTCGTCTACGCGTTTCGGATCCACATATCTTGATCCTTATTCATGACACAGAGTACAACACATTTGGGCAGCCATTAAATAGAGTTCAAGTGCTAGTACGGCAGGTGAGACTCATTAAGGCGGAGCCCAACCTCCAAAAGATTTAACTCTAAAGTGACAAGGTGAAATAAAATACAATAAAACCAGGTTACATAAAAGGAAACATGAAAAATATCAATATTGAAGGATCAAATCATGCCTTCGGTTTAATCCAAACAGAACGCATGTTCCCATACGAAAAATCCATTAGGACTCCCTGTTAAACAATTTCTTTCTATAATCGCCTCCCCTCAAAGGGGGAGTGACCCTTTCACTGCCTTGTACCACAAGGCTACCAGTATCGCCCTCATGAACAACCGCAAAGTGTAAGCTGGCGGCAGAGACATTTTTCTCCCGTGCATGTGGCACATCAGACAAGTGTCTACATATGCGCGTTTTTAAACTGTACTCTGTGTCATGAATTAGGATCAAGATATGTGGATCCGAAATGCGTAGACGAGTACCTGTCTGTTTTTAACCTGTACCGCACCATGTGAATAAAGCTCTTCACGATTTTGCAACGGAAGCTGGACTTTTTCTCTTTTTTTGCTGGACTTATGGTGCCTGTGGTTCCTCGGTGTGGCCTCGTGCTTCCAGGGCTGGGTGAGCTCACCACACCTGTGGACTTGACATGGCACTGTCATGGGTGGGGGATCTGTGGATGGTACTGTTATGGGGGGGATCTGTGGATGACACTGTCATGGGGGGAATCTGTGGATGGCACTGTTATGGGGGCGGATCTGTGGATGACACTGTCATGGGGGTGATCTGTGGGTGGCACTGTCATGGGTGGGGGATCTATGGATGGCACTGTTATGGGGGGGATCTGGGGATGACACTGTCATGGGTGGGGAATCTGTGGATGACACTGTCATGGGAGGGGGATCTGTGGATGGCACTGTTTAGGAGGGATCTGTGGATGGCACTGTTATGGGGGGGATCTGTGGATGACACTGTCATGGGGAGGGGGATCTGTGGATGGCACTGTTTAGGGGGATCTCTGGATGGCACTGTTATGGGGAGTGGGATCTGTGGATCATGGATGACTGATCTTTGTAAAGTGGTTGCATTTACACTTTATATTATTATATCTAAAGATTCTCTTTAAATAATAGATGCAAGATTTGGTACAGAAAGCACAAGATATTGGCCTTAGTTATTCACTTTTAAATACAGAAAGGAAGATGTGAAGCTCTAACGGAAGAGGGTGGGGCCTAAAGAGGAAGGGGCGGGGTAGCACAAAAAAGGGCAGCACAAAACCAAGATATACCACTGACTAGGCTATTCCAACACATTTACATGTTTCCCCTTAAACCACTCAAGTGTTGCTTTAGTAGTGTGTTTGGGGTCATTGTCCTGCTGGAACAGGCCTCATGATGGTTGACCAAAGAAGTTGAGTGCCCATGCTCAGCGTCATATCCAGAGGTTGTCTTTTCAAAATAGACATATGAGTGCTGCCAGCATTGCTGCAGAGGTTAAAGGGGTGGGGGTCTGCGTGTCAGTGCTCAGACCATATGCCGCACACTGCATCAAATTGGTCTGTATGGATGTCATCCCAGAAGGAAGACTCTTCTAAAGATGATGCACAAAAAAGCCTGCAAACAGTTTGCTGAAGACAAGCAGACTAAGGACATGGATTACTGGAACCATGCCCTGTGGTCTGATGAGACCAAGATAAAATTATTTGGTTCAGATGGTATTAACCGTATGTGGTGGCAACCAGGTGAGGAGTTCAAAGACAAATGTGTCTTTCCTACAGTCAAGCATGGTGGTGGGAGTGTCATGATTTGGGGCTGCATAAGTGCTGCTGGCTGTGGGACCTACAGGTCATTGACGGAATCATGAATGCCAACTGTGACATACTGAAGCAGAGCATAATCCCCTCCCTTTGGAAACTGAGCCACAGGGTAGTATTCCAACATGATAACAATCCCAAACACACCTCCAAGAAGACCACTGCCTTGCTAAGGAAACTGAGGTTAAAGGTGCTGGACTGGCCAAGCATGTCTCCTTAACTAAACTCTATTGTGGGGCATCTGTTGGGAATCCTCAAACAGAAGGTGGAGGAGTGCAAGGCCTCTAACATCTACCAGCATCATGATGTCATCATGGAGGAGTTGAGGAGGATTCCAGTGGCAACCTGTGAAGCTCTAGTGAACTCCATGGCCAAGAGAGTTAAAGGGATTATCCAATTTCAAGAAAACCACCCCACATGTGTCGGGCCCCTCATCGGTAATATACTTACCCCGCTCCCCACGCCGCTCCTGGTCCCCGCACCGCAGCTTCTGCTCCTCCCTGCACACTAATGAAAACATCTGGTGTTGGGGGGAGCAGCCAATGGTAGGCAGGGACAGGCACGAGCCTCCCTAGTGTCACCCACGATGCTAAGGAGGCTCGTCCCTGTCCCCGCCTGCCATTGGCTGCTCCCCCCCGACACCGGATGTTTTCATCCGTGTGAAGAGAGAAGCAGCAGTGGCGGTGCGGGAACCAGGAGCGGTGCCGGGAGCTGGGTATGTATATTACCAGTGAGGGGCCTGGAACTTTTCTTTTTTTTTTCATGAAATTGTATAACCCCAGTGCTGTAAATAATCGTGGCCACCGAAAATATTGACACTTTGGGCACAATTTGGCCATTTTTACTTAAGGGTGTACTCACTTTTGTTGCGAGCGGTTTAGACATTAATGGCTGTGTGTTGAGATATTTTGAGGGCACACCGAATTTACACTGTTATATAAGCTGTACAATGACTACTTTACATTGCATCAATGTGTCATATCTTCAGTGTTGTCCCATGAAAAGATATAACAAAATGTTTACAAAAATGTGATGGGTGAGATACTACATATAGAAAGTTCAAAGCAGTAAGAAGAAGAATAGTTGGAGGAAGTGAGAGAAGTGAGACAGCGAAGTGCAGCAGTTGAGAGCAGAGCAGTACAGTCAGGTCAGAATATATTTAGTGTGAAGCTAAGGAAAGCTAACTCAGACACAAAAGTCATTCGCCACAGCAGGACTGCAGAGTCAGACAAAAAGAGTCAGCTAACAAAAGCTAGGGCTGGACCTGCTGAACCCAGAAGACAAGTAAGCTGACAAGTAGCTACCCCTCTGTGCAGGCTCGGACTGGCCGCCAGGGGTACAGGGGAATCCCCCGGTGGGCCCCTGAGAAAAGTGGGCCCTTGGTCTCCCACCCCCTGCACAAGTGGCACATAACACATTAGATTTATTGCACTTCATACTTATATTCAATGTACATCCCCTTAACCAGCTTATGTTGATATAAAAAACTTGTTATTTATTATATTTGAATGTATCCATAAGGTGGGCCCCCAAAATAAATTTTACTGGTGGGCCCTAGGTACCCCAGTCCGACACTGCCTTTGTGTTGGTAAGCCTCAAGAGAAGAATAACAGAAACCCAGAGTGTTGAGAGAGTATAAGGATAGACTAGTGGAGATGAGAGTGTTACTTCAGCCTGTTCACAGTTTACTGTAAAGTTCATTTATTATATATTTCTATACGTGGAGTATGAGAACTACTATGATGTGACATTACATTTTTGCTATTATAAAATGATGTATTGCCATTATGCATAGTTTAATCCAGTCCAGATTTTATATTTATCTATTAAAATCATTCCCTCTTTCGCAACCGAGGAAAAGACTAGGAACCCTGAAATGTGTTTAGCCTAGCCTAAAGCCACAAGAGTCTGATTATATTTTATTTGTATTTTTTGTTGTTGATTTTTATTTTTATTATATTTAAATTATTTTAAAATTATTTTTTAAGTTGTGATTTTTAATTTTCCATGTCACTTTTTTTATATTTAAACAAAAACCAAAAATCCTACTTTTTTGCACTTTCCATTATGTCTAATAATTGGTGCCAGTTCTTGGTTTGTACAGATCACTTTACTGCAGTTAACTCATTCTTATCCTGCCTTTAATCATATCATCTCTGTGTATAGATAAGACAGGATCCACCATTTATAAATGGGTGATTGTCAAATCTTATCTATTCCTTCTTTGTACAATGACCTTTGCACATGTCACAGAGCATGCCTAGAAAACTCTCCCATGTAAGTCAACAGGGTCAACTCCTGTCCTTTGTGTCTATGACCCATAGGGCTGCCATAGAGCATTTTTTTACTGCTTTGTAAATGCTGTTAAGACTAGCTCAGGCAAGATGACCGCCCCCATAATAATGTTTAGCAAATAAAATCTATAATCAGAAAATAAAAGGAGATGTGTAACTATCTGGTTTTAACTGGTTTTAATAAGATAACATTTTTGGTGACATTTCCTTTAATATAAACCTGGATTTTGTCCTCCTGGATAAATCTGCTAAAGACATGGTGTTCCAGCATATTGGAGGACTAATGAGCTCAGTCAGCTTGTTACCACAGGACACACCTGTGCTACATAGCAAGTGTTTCCATCTTAGGCCTCTTGCACACGACCGTATGCCCTCTGAGACATACGGTCTGTGAGTGGGCCATATGTCCCGGAGCAGCATTGATCGTGTGCATGGGAGCGCACAGAATCATAGATTACAATGATGCTGTGCTCGTCGGGCGGGCCGCTGGACTATTGTCCCGCACGCATATGATCGGGACATGCATCGTTGTAATCTATGATGCTGTGAGCTCCCGTGCGCACGATCAATGCCGCTCCGGGACATATGGCCCACTCACGGACCATCTGTCTCGGAGGGCATACGGTCATGTGCAAGATGCCTTACTACGATTGCCAGCTTAGGACCGCTGACACGCAGGTGCTGCACCTGGAGTGGAGACATTTTCTGATAATATAGGAGTACAATAGAGCACAGCAAGCCTGACCTCCACAGGGCACATACGCATGGTTTCGCTATTCCATCTAATTGAGACTGACAGCACCGGGTAGCAGACATGTTGATGCAGCATACATAGTGGCGAGTAACTATTTTCACATAACAAACCTCAGGACATTTCTGGCTATACAGATGTTTTACCTGGAGTAGTGAGGGATAACCACATTACCTATAATTATCAGACTATTATTGAACACACAGATTATTGAGACCAGAGTGGTAAACTACTATCTATAATTACTAGAACACTGGTCAAATTCTGAAATTGCCCAGGTGGCATCTCTAAAATACAGTATGTAATACTATCTATTTGAACATTTTCTGTGGGATTACGTCCATTTACAATCCGCAGCAATTACACTGAGGAATGTCATCTATATAAGAGTGCTGGATGTTGAAATATAGGACTGAATTATTTTATTTTAATTTTTTTATTGTCTTTTGTTGGATGTTTTTTTTTAGATGTATCCATCAATATTCTAACATTTCATATCACTGTGGGCCCGCAGCTGCTCTGTTTAGGCATTTATCTGGACTGGACACTTTTATTTGATGCGTTGTTTATATTTCATATAATGTTTTTATTAGCTTGGCCTCCTCTTGCTCCCCGTAAGAATCTCCCATCTGGCAGTTTTTCTCCACCCTGCCAGAAGACAGAAGCATTGCCCTTTGCAAGCTCTGCAAGAGGAAAATAAGCCATGGGCAGTAAAACACAAACAAAGGCACCACAGCTCTATTAAACCACATAAAATGGCATCACCCCATCCCGTGGACAAACAGAGTTGGCAGACAGCTTCTGCAACAAGAGTTTCCTCTTTTTCCTGTTCTCCCTTGTGTTCAGCCAAGCCGCATCCACTGGAAGTACTGTGTCTTTCACATTGTTGTCCTCACTTTCTGCCTCTGCTGCAGTCAGACTCCTCCTCTGCTCTATCTTCAGCCATGGGTATCAAAATGTGTGGCCAGGAAAAAGCTTTACATGCTCAGCAATCCACTGGTAGGCAAACTTACTTCCCATCTGGCCAAGTTGCTGGAGGTGCAGTCGCTGCTGTACCATTTATTAGTATTATTTCCCCAAAAAAGCAAACCCTGCTTTGTACTCTCAAGTGTCAGAGAACGTGGGCCACTCCTTGTGATCGTCGCTGTGTGGCAAGGTGCATGCCATGATGGATACCTGGAGCACCTGTTATGTGCAGGGAAAGTACATTTCTTTCACGGCCCACTGTGGGGAAGCCAAGAGGGGCACGTGCCTCAGGTTCAGAGAGTTGAGGGCACACCCGGGCAGTTGATTTAGATATTGAAGCAGAGAGCCATCTGCTCCCTGCTTCACTGTTCAGCTGAGCTGCGGCGCTCCCTAGCAGGCCACACATCATGATGCTGGGCTGTGTGGGAGGAGTGTGCAAGCCCTGGAATCAGCCTCCTCCCATACAGCTCAGTAGTACAATGTGTGTGTGACTGCATCGTGCTGCTGCTGGGGAATGCCAAGTGTGCCCGATCATCTGGGAAACAGGTGAGTATTCAATTTTTATTTTTTTTTTACTTTATTCATAGAGGGGGCACTACTGAAAAGGCCACAATGAGGGCATTACTACTGTGAAGGGGCACAATGTGAACACAAGTACAGTGAGGGGGCATAATGTGGGCATTACTACTGTGAGGGGGGCACAATATGGCCATTACTACTGTTAAAGGGTGCACAGTGTGGGCATAAGTACAATGATGGGCCACAATGTGTGCATAACTGCTCCTAAGGGGGAACAATGTGGACATGAGTACTGTAAGGGGGCACAAGGTGGCACAATGTGAGGGGGCACAATGTGAAACAGTTGAGTATTCAGAGAGGGACAATGTGGGGATTAGTCCTGTGAGGGGGCACAATGTGGGCATTAGTACTAAGGGGGCATAATGAGGGTATAAGTGTAGTGTCCCACTCGGTAATGGTGGGCACTACTAAGGGGTCACAAGGATCACGTTGTTCCCCCACATGTGGGGAGATTGGTATTTTGTCATTTTATGCCATGTCATGTATTTCTGTGTACAGGCCTGCTAGGGGTGTAGTTTAGCCTCCCAGACAGTAGAGGGAGCTAGGGAGCCCCTAGTTTATATAGCTAGGCCCAGGCAGGGGATGGGGAGTCCAGGCCCTGCAGCCTGAGAGAGTGCAGTGCAGGCCCTGAGCCTGTGAGGGCAAGATCAGCTCCTGTGCAGTCAGTCTAAGGGTACTTTCACACTAGCGTTTTGGATTCCGTTTGTGAGATCCGTTTCAGGGCTCTCACAAACGGTCCAAAACGGATCAGTTAAGCCTCAATGCATTCTGAATGGATAAGTATCCATTCAGAATGCATCAGTTCGGCTCCGTTTAACCTCTATTCCGTTTTGGAGGCGGACACCAAAACGCAGCATGCAGCATTTTGGTGTCCGTCTGAAGAGGCGGAGCCTAACGGATCCGTTTTTTTTACAATGTAAGTCAATGGGGACGGATCCGTTGTCAATGACACAATATGGTGCATTTGAAAACGGATCCGTTCCCCATTGACTTTCAATGTAATTCAAAACGGATCCGTTTTGGACTTTGTCATTTTTCTTTAAACCTAATGCAAATGGATCCGTTCTGAACGGATACAAACGTTTGCATTAGAGGTGCGGATCCGTCTGTGCAAATAAACAGACGGATCCGCACCAACGCAAGTGTGAAAGTACCCTAAGACTGGAGCTAGCCCAGTCCAGGCCGTAGGCCAAAGGAACCACCTTCCAGGAGAAGGTCCTGAGTATTCCTTTCAGGAGAGAGTCCGGAGTCCAGGAGAAGGTTCCCTCCTGAGTCCTGCAATCAGCAGAGAGAAACCCAGCAGTGCCATTACCCAGTCCAGCTAGAGTCAAGCTGAGAGGCAGAGAGAGAAAGTGAGTGCAAGAAGATATTACAGATCAGAGGAGGTACTTCAATGTTCTCAAGGATAAAGCCAGCTATAGGGCATACGGGCCTTGGAAGTTTTTACCAGTCAGGATCCTGAGGGATGCAGCCTGTACTGTGAGTCTATTTAACCCTCTGTGTAACCTTGTCACACTATACCTGCCATTACTACTGTGAAGTCTGCTGTATACCAATTGTCTTCTGTGGAACTACAAGGAGTGTGTATGAAGTTGCCATTGTTCAGTAAAGAAGAGTTCTGTTTCACCTCAAGTGTCTGCACCTCCATTATTCCCACTGTCAATCGGTGTGCCACTGTTACCGGCACTGGCGTCACGAACTGTATGGGACCTGGCCATAGGCACGTTAAATCATAACACCAAGGGCACCTTACCTAACACCCAGCCTGTGTCCCCCAAATTAGAGTGTGCCCCAGAAGACCCACGTGTCTGCCTCTCCATCACTGGCATCCCTCTCTCTCTCCCTTACCCCGGAGATGCTACATTAGTACTGTGAGGGGGCACAATGTGGGCATTGGTACTGCAAAGGGGCACAATGTGGGCATTAGTACTGTAAGGGGGCACAATGTGGGCATTAGTGGTGAGGGGGCACAATGTGGGCATTATTACTGTGAAGTAGCTCTAAGGGGAAAGCAATGCCCTAAATTAACCTGTTATATATTGGAATGGCTAGGTCTTTTAGGGACAGCACAGCACCCCCTGATAGGGATTTAAAATTGACAGTTACCCCCTGTTTATGTGGTTATTCTTTTTGCTCTTTCACCAAGACCTTGTTCCTTGTTATTCCAATTCTACACATATTGTTATGATGATGATGATTACATTTTTCCCTCACATCAGCAATAAACAGTCAATGGATTACCTACCTATATAGGAGGTATTATCATTTGTGTTCATTGCTACAGAAGGAGAAAATTTAGTATTTTATTTTTAGTGATAAAGTACTGCCAAAATGAAAAAGAAAAATTCTAAAGAAATGTTTTTTGATGAAGGAATTTACAGTCCACCTATTACCACAGAAGACAGGAACACACGGACTGTGAACCCTAACTGGAATCCCGTTCTCTTTCCCTGCCTACTTGCAGTGCAAGACCTAGGCGGCAAGTCCGCAACTAGTCAACATTCCCTAACCTTCTACAGTGCAAGACGTACACATGCAGAAACAGAGCAACACAGAGACGGCATTGTACAGGAATGGGTCAGATCTGGAAGGACAATACAGTACAAAGTCGCAAGACAGAGGGTAGTCACAAAACCAAGCCAAAGTCAGAACCAAACGGGAAGCTCATTACCAAAACACAAGACAGAGAGTGGTTAAAGGTAAGACAAGACCAATAACAATAATAGCACTCCTCATGCACACAGAACCAAAAACAAGAGCGCAGCTAGGGAGTCTGTTATCACTGCAAAGGTGAATGGCCAGGAAGGGGTTTGAATAGAGCAGGCATCCTCAAACTGCGGCCCTCCAGCTGTTGCAAAACTACAACTCCCAGCATGCCTGAACAGCCTACAGGTATCAGCCTAAAGCAGGGCATTGTGGGAGTTGTAGTTTTACAACAGCTGGAGGGCCGCAGTTTGAGGATGCCTGGAATAGAGCATCGAGTCCCGGGATCAGAACCTGATAGGTCCATGACTCAGTGCTCATTAGTCAGACACAGCACACAGCAACAGCTGAATAATCAAGCACTGCTAGTTTTCCTCCCGCACACACCCGCTGTGGAGAGAAACAGAGCAATTCATCCTGTTGCTAGGGATGCTGTTGTGTCACCACCAGGGGGCATGGCTTCGCAATGTGTTTCTTCCAGAACAGTCGTGTCAAAGCTGGAGATCTTGCCACTGGAACCTGGATAGGTAAGTTTGTGACACCACCCTACTGTCTATGGACATGCATAGACATCTTCTTTCACATCAGACAACAAACTCTTTTGGATACATTTCATGAAGTCTTCACAGAGTGAAGAAATGTTGCAGAGTTGGAACACAATGACCATTCAGAAGACATTGCCCAGATGAGACAAGTTCCAAAAACTGAATCCTTAGAGGGGTATTCCCATCTGGAACATTGATGGGATATTGCTAGGATATGATATCAACCTAAAATAGATGTGGGTCCCATCTCTGGGACCTGCTCCTATCTCCAGAATGGGGCCCCCAAAGTGAAAGAAAGTACACCGCACATACACAGCTTGTTCACCTTTCAGTGCTATGGGGCTCCTGAAAATAGTAAAGTGCGCTTGGCTATTTCTGGAAAACTCATAGTGGTGAATGGGGAGCCAGCCACGCAAGCACAGCCACCTTTCCTTTTCCTCTGGGAAATAGCCGAGCCAGCCCGCTATTTTAGTTACTTACATAAAGGTGAACGGAGGGTTTACCCCAACCTATCTGATATTGATGGCATATCCTAGCGATATACCATAAAATTCCCAGATGGGAATACCCTTTAAAACCAATCAAACCCCCTTATGAGGCTACAAAAGTTAATGCTAAGATGTATTTGCTGCTATTCCGTATTCAATTGTATTTGCTGACTTTTTAATATTCGTCTAGGAAAGTAAAACATTAAAAGTACAGCAGAAAAATACAACGACACAAATATTAGTTTTCACAAAGTTTGCTGCTAAACTGCTTTTAGATCTTTGTTTCAGTTGTTTCTGTGATGTAGTGAAATATAATTACACGCACTTCATACGTTTATGCAAAGAGTCAGTATTTGCAGTGTTGGCCCTTCTTTTTCAGGACCTCTGCAATTCGACTGGGCATGCTCTCAATCAACTTCTGGGCAAATTCCTGACTGATAGCAACCCATTCTTTCATAATCACTTCTTGGAGTTTGTCAGAATTAGTGGGTTTTTTTTGTCCACCCGCCTCTTGAGGATTGACCACAAGTTCTCAATGGGATTAAGATCTGGAGAGTTTCCAGGCCATGGACCCAAAATGTCAACGTTTTGGTCCCTGAGCCACTTAGTGGCACGGTGCTCCATCGTGCTGGAAAATGCATTGTTCTTCACCAAACTGTTGTTGGATTGCTGGAAGAAGTTGCTGTTGAAGGGTGTTTTGGTACCATTGTTTATTCATGGCTGTGTTTTGGGCAAAATTGTGAATGATCCCATTCCCTTGGATAAGAGGCAACCCCACACATGAATAGTCTCAGGATGCTTTACTGTTGGCATGACACAGGACTGATGGTAGCGCTCCCCTTTTCTTCTCCGTACAAGCCTTTTTCCTGATGCCCCAAACAATCGGAAAGAGGCTTCATCGTAGAATATGACTTTGCCCCAGTCCTCAGCAGTCCATTCACCATACTTTCTGCAGAAGATCAATCAATGATTTTTTTGGAAAAAAGTGGCTTCTTTGCTGTCCTTCTTGACACCAGGCCATCTTCCAAAAGTCTTCACCTCACTGTGCGTGCAGATGCGCTCACACCTGCCTGCTGCCATTCCTGAGCAAGCTCTGCACTGGTGGCACTCTGATCCCGCAGCTAAATCCTTTTTAGGAGACAATCCTGGCGCTTGCTGGACTTTCTTGGACGCCCTAAAGCCTTCTTAACAAGAATTAAACCTCTTTCCTTGAAGTTCTTGATGATCCTATAAATTGTTGATTGAGGTGCAATCTTAGTAGCCACAATATCCTTGCCTGTGAAGCCATTTTTATGCAACACAATGATGGCTTCCCGCGTTTCTTTGCAGGTCACCATGGTTAACAATGGAAGAACAATGATTTCAAGCATCACCCTCCTTTTAACATGTCAAGTCTGCCATTTTAACCCAATCAGCCTGACATAATGATCTTCAGCCTTGTGTTCGTCAACATTCTCACCTGAGTTAACAAGATGATTACTGAAATGATCTCAGCAGGTCCTTTAATGACAGCAATGAAATGCAATGAAAAGTTTTTTTTAGGAATAAGTTAATTTTCATGGCAAAGAAGGACTATGCAATTCATCTGATCACTCTTCATAACATTCTGGAGTATATGCAAATTGATATTATAAAAACTTAAGCAGCAACTTTTCCAATTTCCAATATTTATGTAATTCTCAAAACTTTTGGCCACAACTATATTTTAAAAATCTAAACTCATTTTTGCATATAAGACCTTATTCTCTAAAAATGTACGGTTCCTTTTCTTACATTTATATGAAAACATACAAAAAGTTTATATCTGTTGGCTAGTTCTCCACCTACAAGTTCTCTGCAGAAGAGTTTCAACACCTGAGGTGTTTTAGTGCTGTCTCCATGGTTCCCAGGTAACCTGTCTAATCCTGAACTGTTTGTTTATGGGAACAGGAAGCAGATTCTTTACCTGTTCATTTGGAGCTGGACGCCGAACAGTCAACAGCGTGTTCTTTTGTTGGGAATAAGGTATACTGTACAAGGGGATGATAATCACGTGACCACAGAAGACCACTTAAGACAGTAAGAAAAGTGCTGGAGGTACTTTATACTGCAGAACATTACTTTATATTCCTGCAAGAAGATAAACCAGCCTTGAAAGAAGAGACTGACTACCTCGAGAGAATAGATAACAGATGGCACTGAGGATAATATCCACTAAACAAATTCCCATGTGGCTTCAACCTTTTCTCAGCTTCTATGTACCAGAGACACAGCAGCTTGTGAAATCAGTTTGAGCTACAAAAGAACCACAGTCTTATCAGATAGGAACAGCTCAGTTACTTCTCTATCGTTAATCATTTACTACAGCCTACCACACATCATGATGAGATCATTAAGCTATTCAACAGAGAGCAGGTACAATGCACCTGGACGTTTTACTGGAAGGTGTGTTTCAAACATGTGAACTTTGATCAAAATCCTGTCATATCCAGGATCAACATATTTCTACCATTTTTCCCTCTACCATGGCCCTAAGTCGAGCAGGGCTTGGTCGTTGTACTTGTTGCTTTTGGCTGGCAGTGGCCTTTGATATCTTTGGTTTGGCTATTCTCCTAATCGGTGTATTCGTCAATGTCTTTTTCTATGATTTCCTAATCTACGCAGGATCTATTGTGATCTTTCTCAGTCTTATCTGGTGGGTGTTCTGGTACACGGGGAATATTGAAGTGCCCCCAGAGGAGCTGGCTGACGATGTTGGGCTCAAAAAGAATACTGGAGTAATGGGTCTTGTCAGGACACTTTCTGGCCGTCTTTCCAGCAGCTTCAGAAGAACTCGGAGTGCTAGATCACAAAGGCAGGGCCGGAAAGAGAGTCCAGGTACCAGGGCAAACCGGATGGATAGACCGGTTACTGTGCCAATGTCCCAACTAAACAGTGTCTCTGCTGCTCTACAATTGGAACAAAGGAATACGCACACAGCTCCTATTTAACGATGTCAAAGGTTGGTATTCTAAATACAATGTTATAATGTTTTCCAATACAAGGTAATACATTTGTTTTACTGCAAAACTGCAATTTATATTTGTGAAATGCATCAATCATTCCACAGTGTTGTGTTTTTTTCTAATATTAACACAGAAATTTGGTTGAAGAAATAACATACTACTAATAATGTAACAACAAAGATGATAACAACGCTGACGTTGAATAACACACAAAACAACAAACCTCCAGTGGAACTTGGACTAAGCAAAATTTCTTAAATATAATTTGTAGTAACAAAGACGGTTTTATTAATCTGGTGTAAAGTAGAACTGGCTTAGTTGCCCATAGCAACCAATCAGTTTCCTCCTTTCATTTTCCAAAGGAGCTGTCAAAAATAAAGGTGTGGAATCTAATTGGTTGCTATGGGAAACTAAGACAGTTCTATGTTACACCAGTTTGATAAATGACCCCCTAAGTGCTTAAAAATGATAGACAAATAGCATAACCTTTTCCTTAACCGAAGCCCTACTTTATAACAAGAGAAATTTTGATATCTGTTACTATTAAGCAACTACCTGCAACTACCAAATAAATTCTTGAGCACCACTTCTCTAGACTTAATAGAACAATCAAATCAATTAATATTTAATTCTTACTTATTTGCCAACATATTCCTCAACGCCGTGCAAAAATTGTCACCTGCTGTTGTACCTATAAATATTGAATAAAAATAACTGCACTTCTTTCTTTTCTGAGGCCCAGTTCATGTTACATTTACAGTATGGTGTTACATAAAACACGTGTATAGCATTGTATAACCTGTCACACTGTAAATGCAGTGCAATCTGCAAGTGGTATATCACAGAGCATGATAAGCTAAGTACCATGTATTGATATATGCTGTATTTCATTCATTTAAATTCCAGCTAATTCTGGGCTTTAAAGTAATTGACAACTATCTCTGTATGCATAGTCACACAAGAAAGGTTGTCATCACGGATAAGACCGCCTTACTGACGTTAAAGCCCATAATGAATATGAATTTAAATTAATGAAATACCAGTTAGGCTGGGTTCAAATCACCGTTTAGTTTTTTACATGCAGGACTTTTTTCTGTCTAAAATAACAGATCTGATGAAAATGGCTTAAACAGATTGAAAATGTGTATAAATGATCATAATGGATGCCTAAAATGCAGGATCAATTTTTTTGTTTCGTTTTTCGTTCTTCTGATGGATCAGAAGAACAAAAAACTAAACGGTGACGTGAACCCAGCCTAATATTGAATTGTTCTCCACAAATATATATGTGTGTGTGTTTTTTTAGATATATACTATACAGAACAGCGAAGTAATTGACAGTCTTTTTGGATTTTATCAAACTCAATGGGGGTGATTTATCAAGACTGGCGTACCCCCCTACCCCTGTGCTGATGTGAGATATTCCTAATTTATTAAGAGGCAGATGTCTGTTAATTAGGTGTATCTCTGCCCTGCTGTGCACAAGGAATTAAAGTCTACGCCAGCCAGGGTACTTCAGCTATACCTTGCACCAGTTTCTGGCGTAAGGTATAGTGAATCTGTTGGGCTGTTCAGACCCTGCCTCCCTCTGCTAAGCCATGCCCCTCTCCCTTGCTTCTTCAGAAAAGTGGTGGGAAGCCCAAAAAGTCTCAAATTATGGTGCACATATGGCGTACGCCATAACGTGTGACTTTTTAACACCACAATAGTGGCATAAAGTGCTAAATAAATGTCCTTCAATGGGTTGTGTGGCAGTGGAGCTGCTAGTGTGGCATATTGGTGCCACCATTTAGATATTAGCCAAGAAAGACTGATCCTGGTACAGCCAAATGCTGATGGGCAGGAGCAACAACAACAGCAGCAGCATAAAGAGGCGATGGAGGAGTTTGCCAGACATGGTAAACCTGTGCAATGGCTCCTAGTACAGCTTAAAACAGAGCAAAAGATGTGTGCAGTTGCCACAGGTAAACAACCGGAGGCATGTGACGAGGAAAGGACCTGCTGTCCCTTGTGGTGATAAATGGTGTTGCCGGAGTACCATTGCTAAGGGCATCCAACTAAGACGGCAGGTAGCTGTCACTCCATGGGCAGAGTGTTGTTGGAAATGCCGTTGAGTAGAAACTTGTTCCCCTGAGTATCCTCTGGCTAGAAGGCCAGAGGGGTTTATGAGAGGAGCTAACAGGTTATTGGAGTGCAGAGATTCTCCGTCCAGCTGTCAGGACTGCTACCAGGACGGCACCAGAGTGCGTCCCCAGAGGCGGCTGCTGGGGGAGAAAAGCCCCAAGTGTGGTGAGACCAGTCTAGCTTTGTTGAGACTTAAAAAAAATGAACTTAGAGACTGATGAACTTAATGGGGTTGTACAATGCTACAGTATTGATGCCCTATCCTCATTATAGGTCATCTATATTTCAGAATGGCAGTGGTCCTACAAGGTAGTGGCCCTCATGAGTTTCAATGGGATGAAGAGTTGTAATTACCCTGCAATGCCTCTAAAAAGGAGACAACACATGTAATTTTGAAGATGAAGCAGCACTCGCACTTGGTGATTTTTAACCATGTGTAAGAGTTTACCTTGAGGGAGATGTGTGGTACTGAGCACCTTGATTCAAGCAGTGATACGCTGCTGGATATGGATCATCCTGGTGTGATGTGTACAAAAATCAGTTTGTTCCGTTTGTTGGAATGGTTCTGAACAGATAAAGTGTGAATTGTTACTTATAACTGTTAAGTCTAAGATACTAAAACAACCATTTCTGACCTCACTAGTTGAATTATTTATTGCTTCAAGATGTTTGCACCTTTCAACTACATACAGGGGTGGGAATTACATTTTTAACAGGTTCCCTACTCAGCGGCAGACACATGGCATCACGACACATGTTTACATATACATACATCATCTATATGCAACACACATACACATAAATACGCCATATATACACTACGCACACATACCACCCAACTTTTAAAAAGCCTAAGGAGCTAAACTATGGCATGGAAGCGCTCATCTCCAGCTGCCGCTGTAATTTTAACAACAGGATCTGGAGAACCTGAGGGAACTGGCTGAATCCCATGCCTGGCTACATAGCCAAAAAATAAAACATGTCCCACAGTAAACCTACATGAAAAAAATAAATAAATCAATGTCCATCTTGATCCTAGGAAACCCTAAATTGGAAAGAATGGTTAGTACTGAAGAGCCCTCAATCGTATTTAGGTTTCACTATGGATACATTAGATTAGATTACATTTGCCTAGTCACATGATCCCCCATTAGCAGCCATTTTATGGACAGGACCTCCTTGAGGACAGCACAAAAGGGTCATACCTTATGAAATATAGAAAATGGCACAGAATATCAACAATGACTATATCAGTAAATGCCATATAGTTATCTTACACATTGATCAGTGGTAGCCAGAAAGTGGACAACCTCTTGAAAGTATTAGAGAAAGTTATCAAGCCCAACAAGACCCATTGATTAGTTTTTAAACGAGATTCGGGTAGAAATTGAATGTGTGATTATACTGTAGAAGACGTGGAGAATTTTAATAGTGGTAAAATTAATATTGGATGTCATTGTATAAATATTACTTAAAGTTGTTCTGTCAGCAGATTTCTACCTATGAAACTGGCTGAGCTGTGCGCATCTGTGTTGGTCCCATGATCATATTTGGCTCCATTGCTGAGAAAAATGTTTTAATATATATGCAAATTAGGCTCTAGGAGCAATAGGCACGTTGCCGTTACGTCTAGAGGCTCTGCTTTCTCTGCAACTGCCGCACCCTCTGCACTTTGATTGACAGGGCCAAGCAGTGAAAAAGTCATTACGTCTGGCTCTGCCAATCAAGTTGGGAGGGCGCCCCCATTGCTCCTAGAGGCTTATTTGCATATATTAAACCTTCAGCTACCAAACGCACAGACAACAGATCAGCTAGTTTCATAGGTACAAATCTGCTGACAAATGCCTATAAGGGTCTACTTACAATTTTCCATTTTTGTTTTGTTACTCCCAGAGCCATACCTTTTTCATTTTTCTGTTCACATAGACGTATTAGGGCTTTTTTTTTCCGGACAAGTTGCACTTTCTAATGTTACCAATTAATGTGGCATACAATGTAGTGGGAAGCTGGAAAAAAAAATCCTAATTGATGGAATAAAAAAAAACAAAAAACTGTTCCACAGTTTTATGTGTTTCATTTTAACAGCATTCCTTATGCGGTAAAACTGGCCTGTACCTTTATTCTCCAGAACAGTATGATTACAGAGATACATATATATATTTTTTTCTAAAAACTTTGTAAAATTTACATCGCCATATTCGGACCCCAATAACTTTTTTAAAATTCCATCTACAGAACTATGTTTGGACTAATTTTTTGTGGAGCAATCTGTAGTATTTTATTGATACCATCAGTTGAAGTATGTATAACTTTTTGAATACTGTACATTTTTTGGGGGAGGCGAAGCGACAAAAAAACAAAACCTGCAAATCAGCGATTTTGGTATTTTTCATTACATTTATATTTTAATAGTTTGGAGATTTTGGGACATCATGGTGCCTTATCCACAGTGCTCCCAGGGAAAGCCACCTTTGGATGGTGGGGTCACAATTGACCACAGCAACTCAGGGGTGAAATGTCTGCATTTATAGCAGATTGCAGACATTAGCCCCAGAAGTCTGCTGTGTGAAACAGAAGGCACCTGGTGGCTGTGGCATCTTTAAAGAGACATCTGCTACACATGTATGGCACATGCCATCAAGGGGTTAAAAGCTTTATAAAAAATACTCCCAAAACTGTTAAACAGGCCATACAGGTTATTTTGCAAATTGAAAGTAAATATCTGTATAGTTGCATAATAGAGGAATCATACCCAGCTCTGAATTACAAACGGCAGTCAAGCCTGTGCATGAAGAGTGTTTTCCAAACTACATGTTTAATACCTACAGTAAATACTACCTGAAATCTATGCTCTTATTTTCAAGTACACATATTGTGATGGTTGTTGGTGCTGTTTAACATACACATAGTTACATACTAAAGTAAAAAATACACATCACCCTAGTTCAACATATTATCCTCCATTGTTGATCAAGAAGGTGGCAAAAATAACCCTTATGATGCAGTTGCCAATCATCCTTGTTTTATGGAGGTATGAAATAATTCCCAGCTCCAAATATGAATAACTCTCTAATTTAATATTATCTCAAACAGTCCAAACTTTTTTACCCATTAAGCGCCCATCACATAACAGTACATTATAGATTGGTTTGTATTAATGGGGTTGTGCCAAGGTATGAAAAGGTTGTCTGGGATTTAAATATTGATGACCTATCCTCAGGATAAGGGCTCATGCATATGTCTGCAAATCACACTATATGGGTTTGCTGTCTGCATCCATAAGTCCTTTCCGCTGCCCCTCAAAAAATAGAACATGTCCTATTCTTGCCCATTTTGCTGACAAGGATAGGACATTTATGCAGAAGTAAAAATAAATGGCGAGACTGCAAAACACGGCTATGTGCATGAGCTCTAAGTCATGAATATCTCATTGGTGGTGGTCCAACACCATAGCCAAGGAGTTGTTGGAAGAGGTTGCGGCACTCGGACGAGAGCAGCCGCCTCTTCAGTCTGTGATGTCTCTTCCATCAGTCACATGGTCTTTCTGCAGCTCAGTCTCATTCAAGTGAATAGGAAAGGGCTGCTATACAAAGCAGAACCACTATATATACAGAGTTCTGCTTTATGAGGCTGACGCTAAACCCTTAAAGGGATAGGTCATCAATATCAGATCAGTGGGGGCCTGACTGCCGACACCCCCACAATCAGCTGTTTGAAGAGACCACAGCGCTCGTATGAGCACTGCCTTCTCTCCACTGTTTATCTGCTCGCCATTAACACAAGTGAATGAGACAGAGAAGCTGCAATTACACCTGTTCGCAGCTGCAATGTCGATAGCAAGCAGGTAAACAGTGAAGATAAGGCAATGCTCGTGCAAGTCCTGCAATCTCTTCAAACAGCTGATCAGCAGGGGTGTCGGGTGTTGGACCCCCACCGATCTGATATTGATGACCTATCCTGAGGTTAGGTCATTAATATTACAAAAGCAGACAACCCCTAGCTGATCGTTGAGGGAACCAAGAGCGATCTTATGCTGATAACCTATTCTGAGGATAGGTCTTTAGTACTTCTATGTCAGAATAACCCCTTGTCAACTTGTCATCTATGCAGAGGATAGGGGAAAAGCATCTGATTGGTGGGAGTTCAACCGCTGAGATCCCTGCTGATCATGAGCGATTTATGTACCATAACTACTAATAGACATCATTGTTTACAATGACTACAATAGAGTCAGCTTCACCTATCCCCTATACTAGACTAGGAAAACATATGAAAAATCTTTTGTCATCTTTCCAGCATGCAGGGCCGGTTTTAGACAAAATGTGGCCATGGGAAAAATTTTTATTGGGGCCCCAAATTCTGTAGTACTGCACCAATGTCATATTTAGAGATGAGCAAATTTCATATTTTGAAATTTGTTCGCGCTTCGTTTGGTGGTAAAAGATGAAATGCATCATGGATTCCATTACCACGGACCATAACGCAATTCTATGACGGAATGCATAACGCAATGCCATAACGCGACGTATGGTACAGTCCCTACCCTGGAGTCAGTTATTGAGGGTTAGACGAGTCGTGTCAGATGATGATCATTTGGCAAGGAGAGTAGATGAGATGGGAAAGAAATTCCTAGATAGGGGTTATCCCCGGAAATCGATGAATAAAATGAAGCAGAAGGTAACAATAGTTGACCGTGAGTGCACGCTTCAAACCAATGTGAAAAGGAGGGAGAATAAGCGGATCCTCTTTATTTCACTTTTTAGCCCATACAGTGGGGAGATCACACAGATTTTACGTAAAGAATGGCATATTCTACAAAAAGGTTTACCTACAATACAGGAATTTGAGGATTTTCCGATGATGGCATACAAAAGAAGTGCCAACCTAAGAGACAAATTGGTGTCGACAGAAAGTGGGGAGGCCCGGGGTGATGGACAGAAGTATCTAGCACCAAAAAAGTTGGGTTGTTACCCCTGTCTTGGGTGCTGCAACTACGGCAATATGGTAAAGGGGGATACCTTTGCCCATCCCTACAGTGGCAAATCCTACAAAATTAAGGATTTCTACACCTGCAGGTCACGTAATGTCATCTATATGATCACGTGCCCCTGTGGCCTCATCTACATAGGTGAGACCACTATGGAGGCACGTGAGCTTATTAATTCCCATAAAAACAACATCAGGAAGGGACTGTTAGATAAACCTGTAGCGAAACATTTTGTGGAGCGTGCACACTCGGTGAACCAACTGCGTTTCAGAATCATAGATTCAGTAGGTGAATTGAGACGGGGAGGTGACAAAGATCGGATGCTGCGTAAAAAAGAGTTAAATGGATCTTCGAATTGAAGGCACTCCATCCCTACGGGATGAATATTGAATTTAATGTGGGTAGTATTTGATTTGTTGATGAATATCTGTTTCTCTGTGTTGTGATACTTATATGTTTTTGTTTTTATTCTTCATTTTTTTAGCACATGCGAATATGTTGAACCCCGATGATTCCAGCCCTGCGGATTTTTTTGCGAATAATTTTATTGCGAAGGAATTTTTTTGCTAAAGGATTTTTTTGCGAATTTTTTGCAGGGACTTTTTTGCGTTTTTTTTGCGAAAAAAAAATTTCCCGGATTTTTTTCCCCGAATAGTGCGGACAAGTCGCGATCTTTTTGAGATTGCGATTCTTCCCTTTGATGAATGGAGAGGACGAACAAGAGAAGTGGATATATGCGCATGAGTCTCTAGAGGCTGAGCAAGCGCAGTAGGCAGATGAATGAATCGCATAATTGGTCACATGATCGCATTGACGAGTGAGTCAGCGGTCATGTGACGCGCATTTGCAGATAGCGATATATACTCCTTCTCTGCGATCATGCACATTGGTTACCGAGGGACGCGCATTAGGACGGGATCGCAGTGGCTTGACTCATTGGCATGATTGGGTGAGATTTATGTACACTTATGCACTGTCTATTTGAGATCACATTGATTATCCGTGATTCATATTGAACCACATTGTGTTAAAGTGAATTTGTGTCTTGATTGGCCACCCCCACTGTGTGGGGGCGTGTCATACACTATTTAAATCTGAACATGTGAGAGTCACACTATGCTAGACAAAGGCTTGGATATAGACGAAATGTAGCATTTTTTTCACGTTTGCACATGTAAGCTTTTCCCAATAAAGGGATTATCACTGAACATGCTGCCTACGCTTTCGTTTTTTGGTTTAGAGGCATTCCGTTATTCATTCCATCATAATCTAAGACTATGGGCTGCATAACAGAAACGGGATGGATCCGTTATGCAGGCCACAGACTTCTATTAAGATGGAATGGATAACGGAAAGCCCCTAAAGGCATTCCATTATGCATTCCGTAATAGAATTGCGTTATGTCCGTGGTAACGGAATCCATAACGCAATTCTGCTTTTACTACCAAACGAAGGGTGAACAAATTTCATAACATGAAATTTGCTAATCTCTAGTCATATTCAGTCAATTCAGAAAAATATGAATGGAACACAGAAACAACTACCGTAAATCATACAGGTACTACAAATATGAAGAGGTGAAGAAGCACTATAGCTTCAGGTTCAATAAATATAGAAACACAAGGGGTCATTTGTTAAACAGAACTACGCCTAAATTAGCTGTATTTCTGGCGTTGATTGCGGCGCTAAGGTCCTTTGAGACGCAATCTGCGACTTTTCAACGCTAACACAAGGTCTAAATTTTTGTATATCTTTTATATTTTTAAAACCTTTTTTTTTTACATTTAGCCTATGGGATGATCACTATGGGGGTCATTTATTAAGACCGGTGTTTTAGACCGGTGTTTTAGACTGGTGTTGGAGCCCTGCCACAGGGCTTGATAGGAACCTCAATATGACAAGCCTCGTATTCTTCAGAAGGAGTAAAGGTCCATTCAGACGTCCGCAAATTGGGTGCGCATCCGTTTCACAATTTAGCTGAATGGGTCCGGACCCATTCATTTTCAATGGGGCCGCAAAAGATGTGGACAGCACACTGTGTGCTGTCCGCATCGGCACTTCCGTCCCCGCAAAAAGATAGATCATGCTCTATTCTTGCCCACAATTACGGACAAGAATAGGCATTTCTATCATTGTGCCGGCCATGTGCGGTCCGCAAAATGTGGAATGCACATGGCTGGTGTCTGTGTTTTGTGGATCCACAATTGGTGGCCCGCAAAACACTTACGGACATCTGAATGGACCCTAAGGCTGCCATAGCAACCAAATAGTTCCTGCGATCACGTTGTGAGGGAGCCACTAGAAGTGCAGTGCTCCTGGTAATTAGACGCTTAGATGCTGTGGTCACTATTGGCCAAAGCAACTGGGGTGAAAGTCAGTGAATGGTTTTAAATATATATATATATATATATTTATATTTTAAAAACAAATGGGCCCTGTCCCACTTTGCTGCACTTCTTGCCACTAAGTCCCTCTTGCACTAAGTTATGAGTGATCACTGCTGCTGCTTGGCTTTTTATTCGTGGTCGACCAGGTCTGGTCAGGTGTGTCGTTTAGCTGGCACTAGCCTCTCCCTTACACTGTCAGCTCAGTCTGGCTATATACAGGATATGGAGGTGGAGCCAGTGACGTGGTGCACAAGTCCTGCATGCCGTGCCTCTGCTCTACTCCTTGCTTCTCTGACAGAGCTCTGACAGGATTAGAGAATCTGTCCGAGTATTTCTCTAAAAGGAAAAATCTTCTTCCTTATATAGTGTCCATTAGACAATCAAGGTCCAATAACATGAGAATAGTTTACTTTGCAAATTCCTCTATATTCATACAGCTCTATCTTGTGAATAAATCCAACCCATTCTCCATTAAATAGCAAATAGTTTCAGAATTCAAAACATTTGGTATAAGTGTATTTAGATGAAATATCTACTGTGTTTCTACTCTGGACATATTTCCAATAACATCCCCTCCCTGTTGATCTGGTTTCAATTTTTCTATCCCACATAACATATATCAGTAAAGCAAACCCTTATGGTATTCTTAATAGTACCTAAAGAGAGGATGTCCTTTAAAATTCCAATTAATAATGCATTTATGTTTATACGCTTAGAAAGTGGTCGTTTGTACAGCCCAGGATTATAATTGGATTGTAATATATGCACTCGAATCTACCCCTACAATCGGTGATGTGACCCATTTAGGCAGTTGCACTTTTGTTTTGATTGTGGGGCGTGCCACTGGCTGGGGCCGCTCCATGAGACTAACGTCCTTCACCAAACAACATATTGATTAGAAGCCATGGGACACCATCACCCAGGACTGGACCATTGGCTGATTTAAAGCAAAGAAGACAGGACTGCAATGGGCACTACTGCTCCAACTATATGTTACTGACAGGTATCAATCTACAGCTTAAGAATACTATGATTCAGCTGAGGGTTTGTCCTGCTGTTTGGTATCTTGCCCCCATAGTGGTAGCAAAGAAACTTTCACTTAGTTGGGCAAACTTTACTTCTTCAGTTGTTCTGTCTGGTTTAAAATTATCCTTGAGAGAATGACTATAATAAACATACATGTAACGCTGGTGGCCCTTGTACACCACTGTCCCGCTTACCCCGGTGGGCGTGGTCGTTGCTCCATTTTCCCTGTGTGTATTCAGACTGGTGCTCAGTGATCTTCTCTTCAGCACTGCAAAAGTTACTCCTTCTCCCTTGCTCCCTGTCCAGCTGCTGATTAAGTTACAGCTGGACTGCTTGTCCCACCCCCTTGATTGAGCTTTGATGTCTTCTAATATCTAGTAACTAGCAAAGGTGTGATCTGATGCCTGACTACCCATGTACTGTACCTTGCCTGACTGTCGATTCTGCTTCTTGCTGCCTGCCCTGAAATTAGAATAGCTATCTAGAATATGCACATACTAGGCTTACCCAGACATTGAACTGTATTCAGACTACATCTTTTGCCTGATTCTTTGGTGCTTTGCACTGGTGTCTCTGACTACCATGGGTCAGCAGCCAACTACACCAGGACTACTCCAGGAAGCAGCAGCCTGGTTGGTTCCCTATGGCGAAGTCCAGGTTCCTGTACAGGAGTTAACCAGGGAGCCACCAGTACAACACCCTTAGGTTTAGCTCAAAGTCAAACTGGTTAGTTAGTACAGTGGGTCCACGCCCTCTGTCTGTTACAATGCATAAACCCCTTTTGATGTTTAAAAATAGTATTTCCATTACATTTCCCATGACCGCACCACAAGACGGCTGACTCTTGATATCTGTAGGGACAGGAACGGAGAGACCGGTGTTTCCTGCCCCTACAGCAGTCAGGACAGCAGCGTATAGCAGCGTCTGGTGGCCGCCGTCTTTGGCAGCGTCAGGTGGGCACTGTGTATGGCAGCGTCAGGTGGCCGCCGTATAAGGCAGCGTAAGGTGGGCACCGTGTATGGCAGCGTCAGGTGGGCGCAGTGTATGGCAGTGTCAGGTGGCCGCCGTGTATGGCGGCGTCAGGTTGCCGCCACGTGGACACAATGCAGTGTCCCGGAATGACCTGAGCCGCCGTCGACCGCTGCTGTTGTGACAGTCAGGGCCGGTGCTTCCATAGAGGCAAGGGGTCGGAGATGTGGAAGCGCTCATCTCCAGTCATGTGTATCGCTGTCCTCAGGACAGATACAAATGGCTGTGCACTTGTGCAGCAGGGCAGGGGAGGGAGAGGTGTGTCCCTTCCCCTTCTTCTGATAGGCTGCAGGCACTAGGCCGGCAGCCTACCAGAGGCCGGCGCAGGCGGCGCGATGACATCATCGCGCCGCCTGGTTTGAGCCCTGAGGCGTACAGTGCGGGACACAGACTGCATCACTCACATCGCAATTCGCTGCCAAGGAGGTAAGTATAAGTGGTTTGTTTTTCTTTGTTGTCAATACTGTACTGGTGGCTACTGGGCCTGGCACATGATGATGGGGGGGTCCTAATATGGCTACTTGGACATGATAGTGGGGGGGCCCTATGGCTAATGGCACATTATAGGGGAGTCTATGGCTACTGGCAGTCTGGCACTTATGGGGGGGCCTAAGGCTACTGGCACATGTTGATGGGGGGGCTCAGGCTACTGGCACATGATAGTTGGGGCCCTATGGCTACTGGTACATAATGGGGGCCTCAGGCTACTGGCACATGATAGGGGGGGCTCTGGCTACTGGCACATAATAGGGAGGGCTCTGGCTATTGGCACATTATTGGGGGACATCTATGGGGGCACTTATTACTGGCACATTGGGGGCACTTCTTACTGGCACATTATTGGTGGGCACTATAGGGGCATCTACTGAGGCCACAAAGAATGGTTATTTTATATGGGGGCTCTGTATAGGGGCATTTTATACTGGGACACATTATGGTGGGTACTATGGGGAAGGAGGGAGAGGCATACTATGGGATCATCTACAGGGGCACTGAGAACGGGTATTTTATACTTATAAATATGGGGGACACTGAGGGCATCTACTGGGGCACTATATTGGGCATTTTATACTGGTACATTATGGGGGGCACTAGGAGGGAGGGGGGAGAGGAGCACCATGAGGTCATTTACTGGGGGCACTATATAGGGATATTTTATACTGGCACATTATGGGGGCACTATGGCACTAAGAAATACTGAAAAATGCACAGGCAGATATGTTTTTGCCAGTCTCAAGTATAAGTTTGACGAAATGCACTTGTGAAAGTAAGTGTCCCTGAATGGCAGTTAGGAAATGTGGTCACCCTACCACCGCGTATAGCAGCGTCAGGTGGCCGGCGTCTATGGCAGGGTCAGGTGGACGCTGTGTACGGCAGCGTCAGGTGGGCGCTGTGTATGGCAGCGTCAGGTGGCCGCCGTGTAAGGCAGCGTAAGGTGGGCACCGTGTATGGCAGCGTCAGGTGGGGACCGTGTATGTCAGCATCAGGTGGGCACCGTGTATGTCAGCGTCAGGTGGGCACCGTGTATGGCAGCGTCAGGTGGGCGCAGTGTATGGCAGCATCAGGTGGGCACAGTGTATGGCAGCGTCAGGTGGGGCACTGTGTATGGCAGCAGTGGTCTTATATTTAGTGTATGATGTTGGATAAATGTAAAATTGTCTACATTTATTTATGCACTGGAGACTACCAATGGTTTCCCTGCAGAAATATCAGCCTCATAACGTTATGTGGGCCCATTCATTATATATGTGAATTAACGCAAAATTCGTACTCCTCCTCAGCTAAAAATACTCCTTTAAAATTGTTAAGAGGAGTATTTTTACTCTTCTGGAAAAAATTTAGTGTAACCTCTGGTCTACATTTAATCAGCAGCGGCAGGCAGCTCCAGCTTTCTGCTTGTAAGTGCCGCTGCCTGCTGCTTCAATAGGAAGAGCAGAGCTACACAGACATATAGAAGGTGGCGAGATGATCTTGATCATCTCTCCACTTAACTTTCCCTGCAGTGATGCTGGCGGCTGGCGCTGCCATCTTTCAGTGGGCGGCAGAACCCGCCTCTTAATACATGTGGTGCGGTGCCTGCACTTCTTTCTCACAGAGCCCTGCCACCTGCCCATATTCTAGAGTCTGCAGAGCATGGTGGCGGGCTTTTACTGTGCTCCTAAGTGTGCAGACGTGCTGGTGGTGCTGTGTCCCCGATGAAACAGAAGCTGCCTGTGACTCAGTGGTGGATATCACAGGCTGCCGCTAGTCCCCCAAGACAGTATAAAATATAGATAAATCTATAGTTTAATAAAAATATAATTTCACATTTTACTGCATTCCCCTCTGGAAATTACAACTCCTAGCATGCCCTGTGAGATGCAAACCTTCAGGACCTGCTGGGAGTTGTAGTTTTCCTGCAACATGCTGTAATTTTACATAACAATTATGATTGCATGCTACAAAAATTTGAGTAAACATTGCTCAAATACACAGTCCAACATACGGTATCAATATAGTACAGATCGGCCCCTCAAAAAATTAGTCCACAGCTCCATAGACATAAATGTAAAAAAATACAGTATTTGTTTCATTTTGTGCTTTAGTTGTATTTTTTTTTTATTTTTAGTATTAACCTGTAGGATACCTAGGTTTTAAGTAAAAAAAACAAAAAACGCAGCTTTCCCATAATAAAGTCATATAAAATTATAAATAATAGAAAAAAATAAAAACAGACATATATTAGGTATCACTGCATCTGTAACGACCTGCTCTATAAAAATATGACACGATCTACCCCCTCAGGTGAATGCCATAAACATTTTTTAAAAATAAGTGCCAAAACAAAGTCTAATGCCAAGCAGTCTAAAAATCGTATGTACCAATCAAACTGTCACCTCATCCTGCAAAAAACAAGCTCCTACATTAGACAATCGCCCAAAAATGTTTTAAAATATGGCTTTCAGAAAATGGTAACACAAAAAGATATTTTTCACTGTGTAAAACTTAAAGGGATTGTCTTATCTCAGACAATGGGGGCATATGGCTTGTCTAATAGATGTAGGTCTCACCTATACTAGTAACGGAGCCCCGCAAGGTGGTGGCTGGAGGACTCCAGTCTGGCTACCACCAAGCGATCTCCTCATAGAAGTGAATAGGAGCTCACCGCACATGACCAGCCACCGCTCCCATTCACTTCTATGGGCCCAACAGAAATAGCCGAGCCAGCGCACGGCTATTTGTGGTTGTCCCATAGAAGATAAATGGAGCCACTTTCAGGGCTGTGTGACCTGCACCTATAAGACAATGGGGGCATATCCTAGCAATATGCCCCCATTGTCTGAGATGAGACAATCCCTTTAATAGAAAAAAAAATAGACATATTAGAAATCACTGCGTCTGTAATGACCTGCTCTATACAAATGACAGGACCCTATCCCCTCAGGTAAATGCATTAAAAAAAACAAAAAAAAAACAGCCATTTTTTGGTCCCCTTGCCCCAAAAAAGTGTAATATTGAACAATCAAAAAATCATATGCACCCAAAAAAATGCAAAAATAAATATGTCAACTCTTCCGCAAAAAAGGAGCCCCTACACAAGATCATTTGCAGAAAAATAAAAAATATATTGTTTTCAGAAATGGAAACATGGTAAAAAAAAAAAAATGCTTTATGATGTAAAAAAAAATTAAGATAGACATATTGTCACAGTGTAGTTCACTGTGACACAGCTTACCGTATTGCTCGCTTTAGTAGCTCTTGGGCGTAATGGCTGCGGTGGATGCCGTGTAGGCTGATTACCCAATGAACGAACTAAACGCTCGTTCATCGGGTACCATAATTCGATCGTTTGTGTGCACAGAAAAATGATCATTTAGATTGTGCTGTGTAATCACGATCTGCTGCCGGCAAACAACTAGTCAGTATGGGGGAGAACATTGATCGTAGCTATCACTGCTCCCCATACAATGGAGATCACTGCATCTAAATACAGCGTTCTCCTCCGTTAAAGAGCAGGCAATTGTCGGGAAGGAACGCTTCCTTCCCAACAATCTCGTGCTCTGTCGCCCTGTGTAAAGGGACCTTAACAGATTAGGTTATCAACTACAATGAGCTGCTTAATGACAAACAATTTGATATAGAGCAGTGCACAATGCTGTTCTGTTTTGCACACTGTATTGTGTGCTAAACTGCAAATATTCATGTGCATGAGCCTGAAAAATGAACAAGTAATATTTCTTTTTGGTAGCTGTAGGGTGGGCCCTAGGCACCCCAGTCCGACACTGACTATGGAGGTCAATTACGAACTGATATACATCACAAAAATGGTGGAGTGGCACAAATTCTGTCACACACAATAGTGTTTCTAAGAGAAGGAGGCTTACTTATTATTACATACCTGGATGATTGTGTTCTTACAGGAAAAACAGAGAACAAACTACTCCAGGATACAGGAGGAGATCTATAAGGACCGGTACTTTCTGCATCGGTCTTGATATCCCCTGCACTGCCAGAGGATGCACCACATTTATGACAAGGCACAGGCCTTGTCATAAATTAGGAGCATCCGCTGGCAGTTGTGTGACTAAACAGAAATCTACAACAGCTCAGAGCTGCTGTAGATGTCTAGCTTCATTTGCACAAGAAAACTGGCGTAAATTAAGATAAATTTGTCTTGGCTGTTGGATATGCCTCTTTCCCACCCTTGCTATGCCCCCTTTTGGAAAAGTGCCGAGGGCAGCGTAAAAAGAGGCGCTTGCGACTTTTTCAAAAAGTCACTGTCAAGATCACGGACTTAGATTCCGGATGGGAACCTCCCTCTGTTAGCACTTCATCATCCGAAACTAATGAATTTTAGCTGCCACCACTTGTCAGTGGTGGCTGATGATACACCTTGCAGTAAATAACACCTAAGTGCACTCTACAACTGCTAGCATTCACAGGGTTAATATATCAATATAGGTAATGCTTCTTCTAGGGTCATGGAATCGTTAAAACGCAACAAGGCTCTTAATAAAGTGAAGTTTTAATATAAAAAAAGGACAGTGCGTACAAACAATGGGTTTATCATGCAAAATACAGCAAAATACAACAGAAAATATACAGAAAAATACATATAATGTGAAATAAAAGGGATAAAAACAGAACTTAATACGTTACACAATGTTTAAGTCCGGTTGCCTGGGGAACTGGAAATATTGGTCAGTCCATCAAGCTGGTGATCCCTAAAGAAATTACAGTTTTTTGGGCTTTTCTCCATACCTGTGTTAAAAAGGGTCTGTAGATTCCACCATAACCGGCCTACTCCTAACAATAATTTTAATATCTGGACACCTCTATCACCACAGTCGCATTTAAAAAGTCGCAAACACACACCTTGCAACTTTTTAAAGCCACTTTTCTGGCACGAGAGAGAGGATAAAGCTCCCCCAAATTCTCCTTTATATCTCAGTTAATAGAGCTGAGCTGGATACTAAACTTCAAGAAATCATTACGCCAACCAGCAAGACAAAGGAAATTTCTGGAGATTGTTCTAGATTCAAAAATTCAGATCTGCTTTCTTCCCAGGGAAAAAAGGAAGACACTAATTCTAAGAATTTTCAGACATCCTGTGCCATTTAGAAGGCCAGGAGTATTCTGCTTGCATTCCTTTAGTCAGTTGGAGTCCATTTCATTTGTGCCCACTGCAATCCTGGATTTTAAAGAAATGCAAAAGAACACAGAGCTCATTAGACAACAGTGTATTTATTCCATCGAAGATCAAGTCACCTCTGAGCTGATGGGAGAAAGGAAAGAAGAACCTGATAAAGGGATCTCTTCGCAGCATGTTCCAGCAGCCTATAGTGCATTCAGAAAGTCTTACTTTTTTCACAGTTTGCTATGTTGCGGCCTGGTGCTAAAATTAAAGAAAAGGAAAAACTAAAATATTGCATTGACATAAGTATTCAAACTCTTTATTCAGGACTTAGTTAAAGCACATTTGGCAATGATTACAGCCTCCTGTCTTCTTGGGTATGATATGCACATCTGGATTCAGGGATTTTCTGCCATTCTTCTCTGCAGATCCTTTTAAGCTCTGTTACTGTAGATTGTAGTTGGCTGGGCCACTGAAGGACATTCACACAGATGTCCCTAAGCCACTCCTGTGTTGTCTTGTCTGTGTGCTTATTTATGGTCATTGTCCTGTAGGAAGGTAAACCCTTGGTCGAATCTGAGGTCCAGAGCACTCTGGCTCAGGATTTTATTAGGAATATCTCTGTACTTTGCTCCATTCTGCTTTCCCTCAATCCTGACCAACTTCACTGTCACTGCTGCTGCAAAACAGCCCCACAGCATGATGCTGCAACTACCATGCTTCACTCCATTGTGGGGATGGAATCGGGCAATGCCTGGTTTCCTCCCAACATGACACTTAGAATTGAGGCCAAAAAGTTTGATCTTGGTTTCAGCAGACTAGAGAGTCCTTTAGGTGCTTTTTGGCAAACTTTCATGTGTCTTTTACTGTGGAGAGGCCCAGACTTTCTTTCTTCAGCACACAGGATCTTTGGAGCTCAGCCACAGTGATCATTGGGTTCTTGGGCACCTCTCTTACCTTCTCTCCCGATTACTTAGTTTGGTTGAGTGGCCAATTCTAGGAAGGACCCTAGTTGTAGAAACATCTCAATGAGGAGCAAGAGAAATTGAAAGCCCTTGAGCTAAATTTGAAAGTGTCATAGCTTCTCCTTCTTGGTTCTTAATACTTATGCCCATGCAAAAATTTAGTTTTTCCTTTTTAATAAGTTTGCAAACATTTCTAAAATTCTCTTTTCACGTTCTCATTATGAGGTACTGAATGCAGACTGATGTGGGAACACTTTAATGTTTTTATTTTAGCACGATGCCGCAACATAACAAAGTGAAAAAAAAAAAGTCAGGTCTGAAGACTTTCCCAACAAGGCGATGCAAGCAATATGGGCTGTTGTGCCCAAGTGATAGACAACTACATTCAGAATGTCTGGTCCTAGACTATAAGAAATCACTGCACTATGGTAGCTTACCTAAAACACCAGGTAGATCGGATAAATAAGATAATGCTATGTGAGCGCCTCTCGGCCATCCGGGAGGATAACTACGCATCCTTCAACAGGGTCTGGGAGCCCTGGCTGTCCTCACCTCACGCCCCAGATGTCAGGTACGCAATGACTCTCTGAAATAGATGGAGTTTGGAGTCTTCCTGCATTCTGTGCATATCCACACGTTCTCCCCTCTATGTACTTACGGGTGCATGGCTGCACTGATGTAGATCCCTCGGAAGATATGGCTTTTCTTAATTGCTCTCGGTATTCCAAATGTCTGTATTTTGCTTTTATTGTCATTAAGATTGTTTATTCTTTATCATTGCTCATTTCCTGCCTATGTCACTCTGTACTTGACAGAACTGTTGTAATCTTGAGCTGATTGGAATAAAATTTATTTTGAAACATAAAACACCAGGTAGGCACAAGATCTAAAACCTTATGGAATCTTTACATCAAAATATTTCCTGGGCATAAAAGAAAGTTCTTTCCATTTCAGCTGTTCACCTCAAAAGGTTCAGAGAAACAGGTAGTGTACTTCCTAAGCAGGAAGAAACTGAACCCAGAAGAATGCTCCCTAGGTCTCCAAACCTTTCAGCTGATATTGGGGATTGCCACAAATAGATTTATTGGTCTACAAACCAAATGCAAAGTTACACAGGTTTATTCCCTAAACCCCAGAGATCATCCATGGCCAGTACTGTAGATGCTTTCTCCCAGAACTGGAAGTAGAACTTGCCTATGCCTTCCTCCCTTTCGCTAATCGTAAGGATTATTCAGAAAAATTGCCAGGACTGGTGACAGTCATGTTCATGACTCCTTATTAGCCCAAAAAGAGCTGGTTCATCCTAATAAAGAATCAATGCCCAATGCTTCACCTGGACCCTGAGAAATTCTATTTGACTACCTGGATCCTGAAGGCACGTTTCTAAAATAGTAGGGTATCTCAGATAAAGTAATGACTACCCTTAAGGCCAGTAGGCAAAACGTTACCTCTGCTATTTATTTTAAACTATGTAAAAGATTCTGCTTCTGGTCATTGGAAAAGTTTTGTAAGTACTCTAAGCCTTTATCCCAAAAAAATGATTTCCTTCAACAAGGACTAGACCTGGGCCTCAGTGGGGCTCGATGCCCTGGCATATTTAACTTCTTTTACACCAGCTAGGGGCTGGTGTAGATTTCAGTTTAGGCGCAGAGACTGCCAGAGTGTGCCTAATTTATCACAAAGTCTCAGCCTATATGGAGATATCATAGACCGGCATAAAATGCTGGTCTATAATAAATACCCCCCTTTGAGTTTCAATTTATTAGCATCTCCAAGATCTCTGCTTGCTGTTATTGAACATTCTTCTATAGATCCAGAAGCTGGAAGACTGTCCTTATTACAGTCAACTGACATAGGTACACATTTTTGTAAAGTAACACTCTGGTCAAGAGCTTTTCCCACAAATGAAGGAACCCACCCCACCCCAAAAGTTTAATTTACCTCTTCCTCATTTGAAGGTGGATATATGTGTTCATGTAAGCAGCTGTCATGACCCAGCAAAGAAAATGTACAATAAGGCCTTAAATAAAAACTTCTAATTTTTTTTTTCAACTTTAAGGGATTGTCTGAGTTACAGATATTGATGACCTATCCTCAAGGCAGAATAACACTTAGTTTAAGTAGAAAATGAATCAAGTTTTTTTTTTAAATAGTTTATTGCTAATAAAAAAAAAGGAGCATACATTCAATCTAATCCCATTATCAACATGATTACAATTTAATTACATGGGAAAAAAGTATACAGTAAAAAATACAAAAATTCATACAAATCATATCATTGTTAATAACTTTTCCTCAAGTCAGAGGCTTTAATCTCTTCTACTTTTCTCCATAAACTATCATCCAAATACCGATATCTTGAATATTCCCTTGACTTCTGACAGGGTGCACTCCAATACCGTGTTCTAAATGTTCACAAAATTTTATTATCCATTTCCCCCAATCCTTATCTCTTTGCAATTATAACAAATATCCGTAAATTCATGATCCCCAATCATAAAATATCTCTTATCTTTTGTGCAATCATATGCGTGTTTTAATTGTACATACCTAAACTCGGTCAATTTATCATATCAACCCCTTCCCCAAAGCTCCTCAAGTGACCTTATTCTCCCTTGTATAACTAGATGTGACACCCTCACTATACCCCTCTTTTCCCAAAATGTATAATCTTTCAGTGACAAAAACTCCCCTAAATTAACATTCTGCCATAATGGAGTGTAATGAAGAGCTTGAGATAGCCCAAATATCTTTCTAATTCTGCAACATTCTACTTTCTTTGTCTTTCACACCATTTTGTGCAGCCATTTAATAACCCTACATATAAGGAAGGGAGAGACCCCTCTCCTCCTCTGCTAACCATAGATATTTTTGCTTGATCCAGACTCACTTTCTTCCCCATATCAAATAATTTATAATCCTTTCCAACAAATTGAAAAAGGAATCTTCTATCCAAATTGGGTATGCGGTCAATATGTATATAACTTGTTGGAGTAATACTATTTTTTACTAGAGAATAGGGAGAATGAGTAAGACGGCTCCACCTGTCAGTATTGATGATCGAGGTGCTCTAGCTGGATACACTGACTCACCCCGTCAGCAACAATGTGCAGAAATTATAGAGTAAAGCAGCTGGCACTCTCTTATCTGTGATAAAATCAATTCAGTTTTATTGAGACAATAATAGATGATAGACTAAGTTATAGAGTAATGATAAAATGAAAATAAATTTCATAAAAAAGGTAGAAATTTTTTTTTTAAATTTTTTTAAAAAAAATGTTAGTAAAATACACACAGGTCCTTATACTTCTAGGTATATCTTGAAATAATGTGTGTAATAAGGGGAATGGGTTTGGGTAGGTGTAGCTGGGTATGCTATATTGATATGGATATAGCTTAATGGGTCACAGGCTGTATAGTAAATGTTGTTGGTCCTAATTACACTTTTAGCTACATTTACATCAGGAAAATAGTGACTAATTATAATACAAAGTAGCAAAACTTTTCATTACACAATGGTTAACTTACCATAATCAATAAAAGATAGTAATATAAATATATCTCATTTACATTACAGGAAGAAGTTGTGATGTCTTTAAATGTCCACCAACTCTACTCGGGAAGATGGATCTTAAGTTCTTTATTGCTACAATTTGGAACATTTTATATTAGTTCACCTCTTTACATCTTGAAAATTGATGAGTTTATGAATTCAAACACTAGGTATAAATGTTGATGCATCCAGGAGAACTTTATTCAGAAGACATTACAGTCTTGCTGAAAGATGACTCTTGGGTCTAACAACCTGAACACTTTTGGCATAGAACTATCGCATTAAATTTTAAATGATGACATAAACATTTCAGGACAAGGTGCATTTTCTTTCATGTCATTTAAGTTTTCTTGTAGCTAAACTGACTTATGATTGCCAAATTTTCCTTCGGCTTTAACCAATTTGTATTTATATTGAATACCGACCGTCTTCACTAGAACTTCCAATTCTTGTCAACAAAACAAGAATAGGACATGTTCTATAATTTGCAGGCACACGGATGTGCACAGCACATGGATGATGTCCATGTGCTGTCCACATATTTTGCAGACCCATAGAAATCAATGGGTCCACGTGCAATCTGCTATAAATGTGGAACGGACACAGACCATAAATATGGTTGTGTGCATTAGTCCTACAAGGTATTTTCATTTTGCGGTAATCTCACTTCTTTTGTATGCCCATGTGGTTTGTACTGCCTCTCTAAATTATATACTGTACACAACTAATACCTACATACTAGTAGAGTATATAGTGCTTCCTGTAAAAAGTTGTCCAGTCATAAAAAAAAAATAATTTTAAAAATCACTTAGACAATTATGAAATAGTTGGGCCTTATTCATATGTTCATGATAAAATCTGTGATAAGAGCGTCAGTGATTCATCCGTGAAGATTTTCCATGAAGAATCCGTGTTTGGTCCATTGGGAAGATTTATCAAAAATGGTGCAAAACTAAACTGGGTTAGCTGCCCACAACAACCAATCAGATTGATCCTTTCATTTTCCAATGGAAAATTCTCAAAAATGAAAGGGGCAATCTGATTGGTTGCTATGGGCAACTAAGCCAGTTCTACTTTACACCAGTTTTGATAAATCTCCGCCCATGTGTTCATTTTTTGTTCTCCATGTGTCATCTGTGTTCCATGGACACTGCACAGCTGGAAATTAATTTTCAGAGCATCTTCTATATATGGCCGATAAAATACAGAAAAAACATGGATTGCGTTCATGTTGGGCCTGAGTTCTTCCCAGACCCGTAGACTTTAATGAGCATGATTTATCCGTAAACATGGGCAAACATTACGGCATGCTTCTGTGCTAAAACACGGATGTGTGACTAGGTACATGTGCTGTCCGTGGATAACACGGACAGCACACATCTGTGAATCACTGACATGCAAATAAGGCCTAAGGCCACTGCCACGACAAGCCCATGTTGGGAACTTATCACTAGAGCAGGAAGTACAGACACTGGCAGAGGAACAGATAGGTAGTCATAAACTACAGACCAGTTTGCTTGACCTCGGTAGTAAAATAATAATGGAAATCTTCCTGAAAAAGAAGATAGTTGACCACCTGAAAACCAGCAACTTGTTGGATCCAAAACAGCATGGCTTCACAGAGGGCAAATTATGTCAAACAAATGTTATTGATTTCTCTGATTATGTCACAAAAGTGTTGGACAAAGGTAGTGTTGTGGATGCTGCCTACTCAGACTTCAGCAAAGTCTCTGATACAGTGTCACACAATAAGCTGATAAATTATTAAAGATTGGACTTAAAGGGGTTCTCTGGGCTTTTAATATTGATGACCTATCCTTAGGATCAGATCGGCGGGGGTCCGACACCCAGCAAGTGAATGCGCGCGTAATGCGCTCGTGCCGTCTCCCTTCTCTCTTCTCTCTTCCTGCTCGCCATAGATATAGCAGCAGCGAGCAGAAAGAGAGAAGGGAGACGGCACGGGCGCACTGCGCATATCTTCCTTTGATACAGCTGATCAGCGGGGGTGCCGAATGTCGGACCCACGCCGATCTGATATTGATGACCTATCTTAAAAATAGGCCATCAATATTAAAATCCCGGAAAACCCCTTTAAACCCTGGATAGTTCAGTGGATTTGCAGTTTGGCTGATGAATAGACACCAAAGTGTTGTTGTTAATGGTTTGAATTCTGAGAGACAGGTTACAAGTGGTGTGCCTCAAGGGTCTGTCCCAGGTCCTATTTTATAAAAATATTTTTGTAGGCGACCCAGGAGAAGGTTTGGTAAGGTAAAGTTTGCCTGTTTGCCGGCGACACAAAAATGTATAACAGGGTTGATATTCCTGAAAGGAATGGTAACATGGAAAAAGATTTAGCTTCACTGGATGAATGGTCCATGTAAAATAATGCACTTGGGGAGAAGGAACCTTCTATCTGAGTATCATTTTGGCAGCTCTCTGTTAGGAAGAAAAAAAAACTTTAGCAGGATTTGGGGGTCCTGATATCAGAAAGCTTCAAAATAAGTCAAAACATAAAAACCAAACAGTGTATGATACATATGCATACATAACCAAATGTTGAATGAGTGTTAAATTGCCAATTGCACCCTAATAAGCCAAAAGGTAACAGATGGGTGTCCTCCCAGAAAAAAATTCAAAAAGCTATAAATAATAGAGCTGCCAAACATAATCAAAATAGTCTTCATTAATCAATATCAATATACAACCACGGTGGATATTCAATAGTAATGGTACTGAAAGCATACACAAGCATATAGCATAGTGGGCAAGACAAACATACATGCCACTTCCTGTTACTCATCATGTTCTCAGATTATTTTTGTCATACTTTATATTGATTAATAAAGAGTATTTTTGATTATATTTGGTGGCTCCATTATTTATAGACCGCAGAGTGCACCTGTCTTTTCAATTGTTATTGTTATATTGTTATATTGTTTACCACATCCACACAACTGCCATCTTGTGTAGGATGTCTATTGTGGTACTTGTGGTCCACTGCAGGCATCCTCCATTGTATGCATTTTTGCTGGGGATCGCCAATAACAACGGGCTACAAGTGCAGGATCTGCTCCCCTGTCTATATATGCACAACTGCATTTGGGTTTGATCATTTCCTGCCTATTTAACACCATGCCATTTTTTTTGTTATTCTCCATTATTTATAGGTTTTGAACTTCAAAATGAGTGCACAGTGTATGCTATGCTTGGCTGTATAGCTAGAGTGTTATGGTGGGGAGTGGGGGAAACTCCCCACCGAATAATGTGAACTGTTACTAGGCCTGGAAAAAGAGAAAAAGGAGCCGGTCACCTTCTACAGCATCCCTAAACCCGGCCCTGGTCTCCTAGCTGTATGAGCCGACCCAGTGGCTGACACTGTTATGGGGGTCTGTTGCTGACACTGTTATGGGGGTCTCTGGCTGACACTGTTATGGGGATCTGTGGATGACACTGTTATAGGGATCTGTGGATGGCACTGTTATGGGGGCATCTGTGGATGGCATGACACTGCTATGGAGGGGGATCTGTGGATGACCCATAAATAACATCTTATGTAGTAATCCTATCGAAGTGTAGGCATTGTTTAACAATATAATTAATCTTCAATCCAGTAGCCTGTACTACTTACTAACTTCTGTAGCAGGCAGGAGGCAGGAGGCCGGTCGAGAAGCAGCGTAACTCACTACATCACGCACCCGCCTGCTTCATTCATAAAGTGGGAGGAGCAGGCACACGAAGGAGTGAGTTATGCTGCAGCCGCCCTCCCAGCCTCCTGACTCCTGCCTGCTACGGAAGTTAGTAAGTAGTACAGGCTGCTGGATTGAAGAGTAATTCTTTTGTTAAACAATGCCTACACTTCGATAGGATTACTACAGTGAGCAGGATCCGGTGCAATAGAATACAGTGACTGCACTGGGCCCCACTGCCATTCCTAAATCAGATGCCTAGCCCCAGCCCCTCCTCCCTCTCCACTGATACACCCGCAGGCCGCGCTGTGCAGCATGCGGTCGGCGGTGTATCAGTGTTAACTGCAGCATTCGCCCCATAAAAGGCACTGCTGTTTTCCCCCCACTTTTGGGGGAAAAAGGGGGTCTTATAGGGCAAAAAATACAGTAGGCCCAAATTTTGTTCTACTTTTACACAACAGGCTTTTCAACAACTATATGCAACGCTGGATGGCGAATTTATTTTAATTTCACCACTAATACACTGAAAACAGGGCTTCACAATATATCACTGCACCGCAAAACGTCTATTAGGCCCAAATTTTGTTCTACTTTTACTCATTCGGTGCAAATCACATTTTTCCTGAAATTCCTATCGAGTTCTACTTCGACAGTTTCGATTCGCTCATCTCAAAACTTTAGTTTAAAGAGATTTCAAAGATCATTAAACCCCCCCCCCCCAAATATATATATATATATATCCAACAAATTGGCGCAGCACTCCTTTGGTAAAAAGTGAACAAAGTGTTTATTAACACATGTTTACACAGCAACGTTCAGCCCTCTCACAGAGCCATTTTCAAGCCACTTGGCTTGAAAATGGCTCTGTGAGAGGGCTGAAACGTTGCTGTGTAAACGTGTTAATAAACACTTTGTTCACTTTTTACCAAAGGAGTGCTGCGCCAATTTGTTGGATATATAGTGAGACCCTATGACCAAGGGTGGAGGCGTGCACCACTGAAAGATTCTTAAAGGGCTTCTGTCAACCCCCAAAACTCATGTTTCATTTTCGGCATATTAAAATCCTTATTGTCCGACTATTCCATTTATAGGGCTCTTACCCTGTTCTGTGCCTTCGTTTCTTTAAAAATCGTGCTTTTATAATATGCTATTTACTTCACTACCAGCAAGTAGGGCGTTTACTTGCTAGTAGCCGCCACAGCCTCCTTTTAAAAAAACGCCCCCTCCTCCAGTTGATTGACAGGGCCAGCGAGCGCTCTCCAACTCCGGCTGGCCCTGTCTGCATTTGAAATCCCATGCCTGCGCCTTACGTGTCTTTGTTCGGCGCAGGCGCTCTGAGAGAAGGACGCTCGCTTCCTCAGCACTTCCTTAGTGCGCCTGCGCCGATGACATCACCAGACGTCATCGGCGCAGGCGCACTGAGAAGTGCTGAGGAAGCGGCGTCCTCTCTCAGAGCACCTGCGCCGAATGAAGACACGTAAGGCGCAGGCGCGGGATTTCAAATGCAGACAGGGCCAGCCGGAGGAGGAGAGCGCTCGCTGGCCCTGTCAATCAACTGGAGGAGGGGGTGTTTTTTTAAAAGGAGGCTGCGGCGGCTACCAGCAAGTAAACGCCCTACTTGCTGGTAGTGAAGTAAATAGCATATTATAAAAGCACGATTTTTAAAGAAACAAAGGCATAGAACAGGGTAAGAGCCCTATATATGGAATAGTCGGACAATAAGGATTTTAATATGCCCAAAAATGAAAAATGAGTTTTGGGGGGTGGCAGAAGCCCTTTAAGGAGTGCTGCCTGATTTCTTCTTTTGTCTATATATATAAATATATATATAATCACCTATTTCCCCAGTGCTGTTCTTTGTGCTGCTGGTTAAGTACTTTTGCTTCTGTTTGTTTTATAACATGAGCACTGCCGCCAGTCCCTGTCTTCAGCTGCAGACGACTTAAAACCAGCAGTCACAAACGGCAGCAGAATTACATAACCAGCACCCGCAAAAACCGACACTGGAGAAACAGGTATAAGTATATAATTTTTTATTTAATTAATTTAATTTTAAAGTAATTTTATATCATTATTTATTTTAAGAAATTGTACGAGTTGTTCCAGATTTTTAAATATCCCCCTCCTTTAAAGAGGTCCTCTTTAAGGATGATTTCTTGTGTTTCTTTAAATGATGATCAGCCACATAAGTTAACTTAGCACTGTAGTATATATTCCAATCCAGAATGGAAATTATTTTGCTCACTGTTAAAGGATAAAATAAATTACTGTAAATTTAATAAAAAGATCTACTCATATCATGTCTACGATTGTTTTGTAAAATTGCTAATAATATAACTTGCACAGACAACTTCAGAATGCATCCTATACATTGTATTGTATTCTAAAAAACAAACTAGACAGCACCTTCCAACAATAGTCTGCCCTAAGATGGCACTTCTTATTAAAGGGGTTGTCCAAGTTATGTTTATTGATGACCTATACTCAGAATAGGTCATCAATATCAGATCGGCAGGGGTGCCGATGTGAGAGATAGGTTTTTAAATATAATGTGAACATTCTGTAGTACACATCTTTGGCCGCTATCCAGATGTGTGAGCCATGTGTGTGTAAAGTCACTGTGGAGGGGGAGTTAGGTTGCAGTTTTCAAAGCTACCTATGAACTCAGAGTTGAAGTTGCTGAAACCACTGCTATCAAGTTAAGGAGCCAATGGTCTTTTCTAAAGGAACACCCCTTTTGTGATGTCATGTCTGCTATTTAAGGGAATGTAACTTGAATAAAGCTCTATTGCTTGGGGGAGGAGAAGATGTTTCCAATGAAACCAACTTGTGTCTGGTCTCATTATGAAAGAAGTATGACACGTGCATACTTATACTTCTAATTGATTTGGCACCAAAGAAAGAAGATGAGATTCGCAAGAATTGCTATAACACCGCTTAGCTGTTTGAAGAGAAGGCGTGTGCCGTGACAGCGCTGCCTCTTCTCCATTGTTTACCTGCTTGCCTGTTTACTTGTATAGGAACGAGCCATTCCATTGAAATGAATGAGACAGCTTAGGTGTAACTAAATCCGCTCACCACTGCTGCGACGGTGAGCAGGTAAACAATGAAGAGGAGGCAGTGCTGGCACGCGCGTTCGTCTCCAAAGGCGTTTCAGAGAATTTGGCAGTACATCCAATCGGCCTCACAACCGCAGACCACGTGTAACCACACCAGCCGAAGACCTATACATCTGGCATGTTCACCCCCATGATCATCTGAGACCAGCCACCCGGACAGCTGCAGCAACAATGGGTTTGCATAACCAAAGAATTTCTGCACAAACTGTCAGAAACCATCTCAGGGAAGCTCCTCTTCATGCTCGTCATCCTCATCGGGGTCTGGACCTGACTGCAGTTTGTCGTCGTAGCCGACTTGAGTGGGCAAATACTCACATTCGATGGCGTCTGGCACGTTGGAGAGGCGTTCTGTTCACGCGGTCTGCGGTTGTGAGGCCGGTTGGATTTACTGCCAAATTATCTGAAACGCCTTTGGAGACGGCTTATAATCATTCTTTGGATGGGCAACAGCTCTGGTAGACATTCCTGTAGTCAGCATACAAATTGCACGCTCCCTCAAACGTTGCGACATCTGTGGCATTGTGCTGTGTGACCAAACTGCACATTTCAGAGTGGCCTTTTATTGTGGGCAGTCTAGGGCACACCTATGCAATATTCATGCTGTCTATTCAGCACATTGATATAACACACCTGTGATGTGGGAAGGATTATCTCGGCAAAGGAGAAGTGCTCACTAACACAGATTTAGACAGATTTGTGAATAATATTTGAGAGTAATGGGTCTTTTGTGTATGTAGAAAATGTTGCAGATCTTTGAGTTCAGCTCATGCAAAATGGGAGCAAAACCGAAAGTGTTGCATTTATATTTTTGTTCAGTGTATATCAGGGGTCAGTACAGAGATCTCTCCCATCATCTATTTATCCCGAGGACTGTGACAAGGGGACATTGTCTGCGTCTGGAGGAAAGAAGGTTTTCTACACATAGAAGAGGATTCTATGTGTAGAATTAATGTTCACAAACCTCAATGAACTGAAGCAACATTTTGAAGAAGAGAAATTCCTCCAGAATGATGAGAAAGACTGAAAGTCACACAGAAAATGAATACTTCTAGTTATTGCTGATGGTTCTACAGGCTATAGATGCATGGATTGTACTTACTTTATCACACATGGCTTTTCCAACTTGTCTTCATTGTTGAATAACTAAAGAAACTAAAGAAACTAAAGAAACTAACTAAAGAAACTGTGGAATCTGTTGTGTATTGTTCATCTAAGGTCATATTTAAAGGGGTTCTCCGGGCTTAACCTTTTTTTTTTGTTTTTCAAGCTAACCTGTGGAGGAAAAATTATTGCTTACATACTTACCTTCCAGAGTGCAGCCGTTCTTGAGATGTGCCTCCCAGTCACGTGGTCCCTCCAGATCGCTTTTCTGTGCTTCTGGCCGAAGTCCACCTTCTTCTCTTCTTGTCTTCTCTTTCTTTCTCCAGCAGTGCCGGCCGTCAGCCTCTGTATCGTACAGGTTCTATGTGAAGCCTGTACTGACTCCTGCACAATGTGACAGCATAGCAATCAGTGACAGAGGCCGATCGCTATGCTGTGCATGTCACAGGGGGCACTGGATGGCACAAGGGGGTACTGGGTGGCGAACAGGGGGCACTGGATGGCAAACAAGGGGGCAATGGATGGCACAAGGGGGCACTGGATGGCAAACAAAGTGGCAATGGATGGCACAATGTGGGAACTGAATGGTACAAGGGGGGCAATTGATGGCAATCAGGGGCACTGGATGTCAAAAAAGGGGGCACTGCATGGCATAGTGGGGGCACTGGATGGTACTGGGGGCACTGGATGGTACTGGGGGCACTGGCTGGCACTAGGGGCACTGGATGGCACTGTTATGGGGGCACTGTAGATGTCAATGTTATGGGGGTACTGTGGATGTCACTGTTATGAGGGCACTGTGGAGGTCACTGTTATGGGGGCACTGTGGAGGTCACTGTTATGGGGGCACTGTGGATGTCACTGTTATGGGGGCACTGTGGATGACACTGTTATGTGGGATCTGTGGATGTCGCTGTTATGGGTGTGCTGTATATGTCACTGTTATGGGGGCACTGTGGATGACACTGTTATGGCGGCTCAGTATCAGTGATCAGGTGTCACGAGGGTGTCAGGAGCTATTTCTGACTCCGTTATACCCAGGGTAAGGAAGTCACAGCGGGTGGTTGCGCGCTCTATGTCTAAAGATCATGCTGTTACTTAATGGTAGCTTTCTGTGTTTGCCTTGCAATCCTTTTTGTCTCACTCAGGGATCCGTAGCTTCTTCTCCTCAGCTGTTTCTTGTCCGCCACTCCCAACCTCCTTATATTCCCCCTTCCCACTTCTCTGGTTGCCAGATATAGAGCTTCCTGCCTGGACTTCTATACTGACCCACCGGAGCTGTGTAGCAGTTGTTCCTGGTTGTCGTACCAGAGCGTTACCCTCCGGATCCCTGTTGGGCTTTTGTTGTCCGCTGTTGTCGCCCACCTGGGCTTATATGTTTTGTCTGTATTGTCTGTCCTCTCCCTGGTGTTTTCCTTTAGTGTTAGTGGTGAGGACTAGTGCTCCCACTGCCCTATTCACTACTTAGGGCTCAGCTTAAGGAAAGCCAGGGTTTAAGCACGTGATCGGCGTACAGGTGAAGAACCTGTCTAGGGCAGTAAGGTGCCAGCTTCTAGGTGAGTTAGGGGTCACCACCTTTCCCTCTCCCTTGGACAGGGCTTCCCCTTTTCCCTCCCTTTGCGTCACACGTCTGTGATCGGTACGCCGGTCGTGATATCAGGGATCATGCAAACTACTGTGACTGGCCCAGGAATCCATGTCTCAGTACGTGTCAGCCACAATTTCCAGGCCAACCTCGGCTCCCCTGACCAGATAAGAGACTGGCTGTATTATGCATTACTGTCATATCATCAGTTCGGTCAGGAGAGTGCAGTCTGCAGCCTGGGAGATGCGGCGACACACGGACCGTGTTTCCCAGGCTTATCATGGTCTTATCTCATATGTATCACACATGATGGCCCAAGATAAACCCGTCAGCAGTCAGGACCAAAAAAAAAAAAAAGGATTAGGCCTCATGCACAGGACCATATCTGTTCTGCTTTCTCCAAGTAGCAGATCTGCTAAATAAGGATACTGCCTGTGTGAGATGTGCATTTTTTTCCAGAGCCATTGAGGTCTATGGGTTTTAGATGTACATTATGAGGACCAGAATAAGACCTGTTCTATCTTTTGCTGTACTGATATACGGATGTGGAAACCACACTGATGAAGTCTATGTGTTTTCAACATCCGTATGTCAGTTCTGCAAAAAAAAAGAACATGCTCTATTCTGGTCCTCATAATGCAGACCTGAAATCCATAGAAATCAATGGTACTGCAAAGAAAATGCGGGCCGCACACGGACAGTATCCTTATCTAGCGGATCTGTGTCTCGCAGACCGCAAAATAGATACAGTCGTGTGCATAAAAGTTTAGATACACAGCTCAGCAGGTTGTATGATACAAATTGGAATTAGATACACAGCTCAGCTGGCTGTATCATAGAAGATGGGATTAGATCAGGCAGTATCGCACGCAACAGGCTCTGTATCAGGCACACATACATGTTAGGATTAGATACAGATGTGTTTGGACGTGCTTGCCGATTCCAGCTGTTTATCACACTCTGGAGATGGTGAGGGTAGAGCCCGTGGACGGTCAGTGATGAGTTTAGATACACAGCTCAGCAGACTGTATCACACAGGATAGGATTAGATACAGATGTGCTTGGGTGTGCTTGCTGCTTCCAGCTGTAAATTACACTCTGGAGATGGTGAGGGAAGAGCCAGTGGATGGTCAGTAATGAGACTGAGGGTACTTTCACACTTGCGGCAGGCCGGATCCGACAGTCTGTTCAGCCTGTCGGATCCGTCCTGCCGCTATTTTGCCGTGCCGCCAGACTGTCCCCTTTGACTATAATGGGGGCGGAGTTACGGCGCAGCACGACAGTGCACGGTGAGAGGCCGCCGGACTAAAAAGTTGGACATAGTAACATGGTATATAAAACCGAAAAAAGACATTTGTCCATCCAGTTCGGTCTGTTTCCTATAAGTTGATCCAGAGGAAGGCAACGCAGTACATTGCTGTCCTTATCTGTACTTCTGTTCCACGGCCCCGCAAAAAAGATGAAGCATGTCCTATTCTTGTCCGGACAAGAAAAGGCTTTTCTATCATAGTGCTGGCTGCGTGCGTTCCACAAAATGCAGCCAGTATCCATATTTTGTGGACCGCAAAACACATACAGTCATGTGAATGCACCCTAACTCATGCAGATTTTGCTGCAGATCTGCAGCAAAATGCTCAGCAGATTGTCAGACAAAAATATGTAATTTGCGGATAAACCCTAATAATCCCTCTATATACCTTTTAAGGTTGTGCTAAATGACTAACCAATTTAGATAGGCTTTCAGAGCCAGTCAGAACCATCCAACCAAACACACATAGATACATTTCTGATTAATAAGTTGCAAATTTTTCTGTACCGTACACAGCATCCTACCATTGCATGATTTTTGAGCTAGTTGGATTCCCTTCATCTCCTTTCTTTATTCCTCCTTATTTCCTTTTTCAGTGATTATATCCCTTCTTTGGTGCTGGTACACTGTGATTCCCAGCCTGGGAATCCACATGCGGATTACTGCTAATTGCTGGGCTATACCCATACTTGACATTTTAAACAATAGCAACTACAGGGGCAGCCTGGCAGGTACAGGCAGTGGTACTAGCACAGTACAACGAGCAGGTAACTCCCTGCTTCCTGTCAGCCAACTACACCATCTTGCCTCTCTGCTGGCTGTTGTCTCACTGCGGGACAGGGGAGTCAAGTATTGGGGATCCACCCTGCACTAGAAATTTCTCCATGGATGTCCAATCGTCTGCGGGCAACAATATGAGGCAGTCACCCTCCCCCCGTCAACAACATAATTTCCGGGTATACAGCCTGAAGTCACAGAGCACTCACTCCTTCCTAACATGTGCGTGCCGGAATCGGAGGTCCTAAGGCTGAATTTGAATTAACCTCAAAGTACATTATTCATTTTATTATGGGAATCTATTATTAATAACCAAAAGGGGGGTAAAAAAAAGGGGGGGGGTAATTTTTCTTTGCCACAATGATTCCCATTACTCTCCCACCACTATAGTAATCCCTCACGAAATGGACCTGTAATATGAAAGAAATGTTTAACTAGCTAATCTCATTCTTAACATATTGCCTATAACCCTTAAAGGGGTTGTCCACGTTGTTTTTATTGATGACCTATCCTTAGGATAGGTCATCAATATCAGATAGGAGGGTGTCCAACACCTGGCACCCATACTGATAGAGAAATAAACATTCATTGCACGGGCATTGCACACTCCCTTAAACTTTGCGACATCTGTGGCATTGTGCTGTGTGATCAAACTGCACATTTCAGAGTGGCCTTTTAGATTTAGACAGAGTTGTGAACAATATTTGAGAGTAATGGGTCTTTTTGTGTATGTAGAAAATGTTTCAGATCTTTGAGTTCAGCTCATCCAATAGATTTCCCCTTAGTCGTCTTTTTTCTAAAGTGAATAACCCTAATTTTGATAATCTTTCTGGGTACTGTAGTCCACCCATTCTAGTTATTACATTAGTTGCCCTCCTCTGAACCCCCTCCAGCTCTGCTATGTCTGCCTTGTTCACAGGAGCCCAGAACTATACACAGTACTCCATGTGTGGTCTGACTAGTGATTTGTAAAGTGGTAGGACTATATTCTCATCACGGGCATCTATGCCCCTTTTGATGCAATCCATTATCTTATTGGCCTTGGCAGCAGTTGCCTGACACTGGTTTCTACAGCTTAGTTTGCTGTTCACTAAAACTCCTAGATCCTTTTCCATGTCAGTGTTACCGAGTGTTTTACCGTTTAGTATGTATGAGTGATTTGCATTATTCCTTCCCATGTGCATAACCGTACATTTGTTAGTGTTAAACCTCATCTTCCACTTCTCTGCCCAAGTCTCCAATCTATTCAAATCCCTCTGTAGCAGAAAACTGTCCTCTTCTGTGTTCATTACTTTATACAGTTTAGTGTCATCTGCAAAAATTTATATTTTACTGTGCAAGCCTTCTACAAGATCATTAATATATTGAAGAGAATAGGGCACAATACTGACCCCCGTGGTACCCGACTAGTGACAGTGACCCAATCTGAGTGTGTACCATTAATAACAACCCTTGGTTTTTTATCACTGATCAAGTTACTTACACACATACAGACATTTTCTCCCAGTCCAAGCATTTTCATTTTATATACTAACCTTTTATGTGGTACAGTGTCAAATGCTTTGGAGAAGTCCAGATATATATAACATCTATTGATTCACCGCGGTAAAGTCTAGAACTTAACTTCTAATAGAAACTGATTAAATTAGTTTGACATGACCGATCCCTCATGAAGCCATGCTGATATGGCGTTATTTGCTTATTTCATTGAGGTACTCCAAGATAGCATCTCTTAGAAAATCTTCAAACAGTTTACCCCAGGAATGCTTAACCTGCGGCCCTACATCTGTTACAAAACTACAACTCCCAGCATGCATGGACAGAATTCAGCCTACTCCAGGGCATGGTGGGGGTTGTAGTTTTACAACAGCTGCAGGTTGAGCATCCCAGGTTTACCCACATCAGATGTTAACCTTACCGGCCTATAGTTTCCGGGCTCTGTTTTTGGACCCTTTTTGAATATTAGCAACACATTTGTTATGTGCCAATCCTATGGAACACTCCGTGTCAGTATAGATTCCTTAAATATCAGAAATAAGGGTCTGGCTATGACATTACTTAATTCTCTTAGGAAACGGGGGTGTATGCCATCTGGTTCTGGCAATTTGTCTATTTTAATCTTTTTAAGACACCGCTGTGCTTCTTCCTGGGTCAGACAGGGCACTTTTAATGGGGAATTTACTTTTACATTCTGCATTTCATTTGACAGTTTATTTTCTTCAGTGAATACAGTGGAGAGAAAAAAAATGAATAGCTTTGCTTTCTCCTCATCGCCCTCTGCAACTCCCCCCTCATCACTCTGTAAAGGACCGACACCTTCAGATTTATAAATTGGAAGATGGAAAGCACTCACTTATCTGGTGTCACATGGAGTACTCCAATTAATATCAAATTAAACACATTTATTGATAAAAATACATACATAAAATAAATACATAAAAAGATTGAGTTCCTATCTACAAGCCCCACTAATATATTTAAGCTATCTTGGATTCAGGAACAAATATTCAGTGATTGATGACAACCGTCTGCCTTCATTAAATAAGTGGTTCCGAATATTAGTTCATGAATATCTCACGATACAGCTCAACATTATAGCTGATTCATATAAACAGAAACATTAAAATAATTTCATAAAAATCAAGGGTGTATAGGTATAGAGATGGCTTGCCTGTCTACTGTTATGGAACAGATGCACCTATCAATTGTGACTCACCCAGTCACCAATAGGTTGATAAATTATGTAGTGAATGATGGGCACTCACTATCCGAAGTCACCTCAAGCTCACAATATTTATTTTTGTTTAAAAAAATAACATATAATAAAAAATACATAGACAAAACATATATTGTAAAAATGCCTGAAAATATAAAAATAGTAAATAATCTCCAATTAGGCAGATGCCTATAGGATAGTTGCCATCATAACTTGTACTGTATTATGTCATTTATACTACATGTATCACAAATTAATGCATTAAGTGCAGTCTACTGTATGTAATTAATTGTTTGTGAACCGCAATGAGCAAATAAACGCATGTTTATCGCATTCGTTTTATATGCGTTTTCTCCTGAAAACCTTTTCTGTTATAATAATGTTTCACCTTTTATTTTCTATATCTGAGGTGTTTTCACTACTGATTCACACTTAAGAATCAATAATGAAAATAATAATGAAAAAATAATAAAAATAAAAAAAATGCTAGAAAAAAAAAGTTAAAAAATAATAAATACATTTTTTTTTTCAAAAACGCCACTGCGTTATTGGTGCGTTTTTAATGCGATATTTATGATATATATATTTCTATATCTAATTGGCAGATTTTTTTATTCTGTCTGTATGGTTACAGATGTAATACATATATATGATTTTTATATTTGATCTTTGCACTTTTTCTCTCTTTTTTGCTCTTTTTTTCTATTATCTTTTTACATTTGGAGATGGAATTTTATACTTTTTACCATTTATATAATTGAAAAACATTTTAGGGTTAGTTTTACTCTCTTTGGCAATTAATCTCTCGGTCTCTAGTTTGGCTGCTTTTATTTGTCTTTTACATATTCTATATCTTTTTTTTCAATGCTTCCTCTCTATCCTCCTGTTTTAGTGATTTAAATGCTTTCTTTTTGTCATTTATATTTATCCACATTGTTTTTTTCTTGTTCCTTAACCTTTTATTCCTATGAGGTATGTAGCTCTCACAATTAGATTTTAGGATGCTTTTCAAAATATCCCATTTTGTGGCTGTATTTTTATTTTTGATGACTTTCTCCCAGTTAGTAAAGACTATGGCCTCTCTCAGGGTACTTTAACACTAGCGGCATAGCTATCCGGCAGACTGTTCCGGCTGGTGAACAGCCTGCCGGATAGCTCTGCTGCTAGTGTGAAAGTACCCTTAGTTGGCTAAATTTAGCTTTTTTGAAGTTTGGTATTGTTGTTCCTCCCTGAAGAAGCACTCTTTTGTATGACAATTGGAAGGTTATTACTTTATGGTCACTATTTCCCAGGTGTCCCCAACCTGCACATCTATTGTTCTGTCAGGTCAATTGGTTAATACTAAGTCCAGTATGGCTGTCCCTCTAGTAGGGTCCTGAACCAGGTTGGTTATTGCCAAGAACCTGTTTCCTTAATGGGATGTACAGGTTTCAGTTTCCCAGTCTATATCTGGGTATCTGAAGTCCCCCATAATAACCACCTCATTATGATTTGCTGCCTTGACTATTTCATTTAGAAGTAGATTTTCTGTGTACTCTGTGGTATATTAGGTGGCTTATAATAAACTCACATTAGTATTTTATTATTGTTTTTTCCTCTATGTATTTCTACCCACAGTGACTCCACATGTTCATGTCTTTCACTTATATCTTCCCGGAGTGTGGCCTTCAGACAGGACTTTACATAAAGGCAGACCCCTCCCCCTCTCCGGTTTTGGCTATCCTTTCTAAACAGACTGTAACCCTGGACGTTAACTGCCCAGTCATAGCTATCATCCAGCCATGTCTCAGTTACTCCCACTATGTCATAGTCCTCCTCACTGAGCTTCTGGCTATATTTGTCTCCTGCCACTGAATGACAGTGATTTTCATTTAGCAATGATGGGGGGAGAATCAGGAGTTCATGAATTTCAGGACTCATCAGCATGCACTGAAACTGTTCAATAGAAAATTTTGCAAAATGGAGAAAAGAGTCAATTAAAGAAAGAGACCCAGCATTTTGCTGAGGGGATCTGTCACTAATTTATGTTGCTGGTGACAGATTACCTTTAAAATCCTGACACAGCATTGCAATTGGTTGTCTGGGCCTCCTTGATTCTTTTCTTTTTGGCCATTCTGTTGTATATTTGCTGGCGTTCTTGGGATCATTCTCCTGTTGCATGACCCAGTTTCAGCTAAGCTTTAGTTCTTGGATAGATAACCTCACATTTGACTTTCATTGGAATTCATGGTTGACTCAATGACTGCAAGGTGCCCAGGTACTGTTGCTGCAGTACAAGCCCAAATCATCATCCCTCAACCACCATGCTTGACAGTGTTAGGCCTCATGCACACGACCGTTTTTTTATGCTGTCCGCAAAACAGGGTTCCGTTGTTCAGTGATCCGTGTCCGTTTTTGCCTTCCGTTGTGTTTCCGTGTGTCTTCCGTTTTTTTAGCGGACATGACCCAAAAGATTTTACCAAAAGACAGGCTGACAATTTTTGCCAAGTGCCTGCCAAGGGATCCGCAAAAAAAACGGACACGGAACACGGATGACACACGGATGGCCATCCGCATTTTTTCACGGTCCCATTGACTTGAATGGGTCCGTGATCCGTTTTTCACGGACAAGAATAGGACAGGTTATATTTTTTTGACGGACTGGAATCACGGACCACGGACGCGGAGGACAAACGGTGCATTTTCCGAGTTTTCCACGGACCCATTGAAAACCAATGGGTCCGCAGAAAATCACGAAAAACGGAGCAACGGACACGGAATCAAACAACGGTCGTGTGCATGAGGCCTTAGTACGGATATGCTGTGTTTGGTTTTTGACAAAAGTGGCACTGTGCATTGCGGCCCAAAATCTCTACTTTGGTCTCATCTGTCCAAAGAACATTGTTCCAGAAGTCTTATGGATTTCCAACATGCCTGCTTTTATTGAGGTGATCACACTTGCTGATGATCAGTTAATCAAGGGCATTTGATTAGCAGCACCTGGCTGCTACGTACCCTCTTACTTCCTATGAATGCAGTAATGGTGCTGACACATGTCCAGGTTTTTTTTTGATGCAATGTCTAAAGCCAAAACCAGAGGTTGATTGAGAAAAAATAGAAAAGTTGTATTTGCCCTTAATATTTTTTCTCCTGTTATGATCCACACCTTTTTTTGACTTCAAAAACTGCAGCAAAAAGCTTTAGCGTATGGCAACACATACAGCTTCTGCGTTTTGGTCTATTTTTTTGCTAAAACAAATAAAGATACTGCGTTACTTGTCATGTCTTGTTGTTCATTTGAGGTTGTATTTACCTAAGTTTAAGACCTTCGAAGGACCAGATATTTTTCATGTCCTGATAATGAAACCCATATAATATAAAAAGGTGCACTTTGTATTTCTCATGACTGTACTTGAAATGTTGGAAACAGGAAGATTAGGAATTAAGCCCCTGACAGCTATACTATTAAATTGTTATATATCACTTGGTGGCAAATCAAAAAGATGCTAAAATTGGGGGATTTTTTGGAATTTATACTACTATAGATAAACAGTTTCTTAGAAGAAGAATATATGTTCTGGATGTTGAAAGGTGTCTATAGTGTTTTCCAAGTCATGAAGGATGAGCAGATAAGAGTCTTTAGTAACCTGGTAGAGAAATATCAACAAGGGTGGGGGTGCACAACCCACGGTCTGCATGCTGCCTTCACAAAAACAGTTTGCAGCTCTGTCCTGTTGGTCTCCCCATGTGATCAGCTGTGTTTCTGACTACAGTGCGGATAAAAACTCTTGCAATCTGGCAGGAGCAGGTTTGAATTTGATCAATGACAACATCTGTATAGAGTTTGTTTGTTCTTCCTGTGTTTGTGTGGGTTTACTTTGGTTTCCTCCCACACTCCATTCTGATATGGGAACTTACATTGTGAGCTCCATTGGAGGCAGCAAGCAATGATAATCTCTATGCATAATATGTCAGCGATATATAAGTCAGTAAAATAAATTAAAACAATACAAATTCAGTGCTATTACACATACAGGAGAAAATAGCACTACATACCTATTACATCCAGTGATGTCTCCTCTGATGTAGACATTCTCCTTCCTCATCATCTAGATTCGGCCCAGACACATGATGACTTTTTTAGTCATGTCTCATCTCTGGAGAGTTTGCCATACAGACATCCTAGGTTCCTCACTTTTCTATCATCCTACTCCTGGTCACCCTACAGTGTTATACTGCTGCTCAATATTGTGCCTGTTTTATTCCCAAAGTAGATATAATGTCCTCTGTAGTGCCCTCAGTAGTTATAATGCCCTCTGTAGAGCCTCTGTATTATGGTACACTCCTGTAGTGCCTCCATTACTTATAGTACCCCTGTAGTGTCCCTAGTAATTATAGTGCCCCTTATAGTTTTAACGCCCCCTCACATACCTTCCCTCTAAAGTGAGCTACAATTAAAAACATAACAATACCCACTTGACGCCTTGCAGAGTTGTCTGCTTCTAAGATAAGGCAGTCCTGATAAAATCATCACACCACCTGAGACCTGGTACAGAACTTTACAATGATGTCATCATTTTGTGACTGCCTGTGCTTTTCTACTGTCTCATAGTCCACAGGAAAGCAATGTGGTTTTTACTTGACTCACATGGGGTAACAAGTTTATGGTTATGACACAGATGGATAGGCAACAGGCTTAGTGGTTAAGTTCTCTCAATGAGGACAGAGGCTTAGTTACAGGCATAAGGATGATTTGGTACATCATCTTGTTATGTGGCAACAAATACATTACTGTCCCTTTAAAACATAACTTAGTCTTCCTCTAGCTGGCACTCAATCTCTTTGGCATCTACACTCTTGCTCTGGTCTTCTCAAAGAGGCAGCAATGTACATTTATCTTTACGTTAATGCTTTATCTGCATTTGTCAATATGGATATCTTAACGCAGTATCACACAAACTGGTGCTCCTAGGTTGCGGTATCTAACCTCTGTGCACGCACTTATCCATCCTACTTTCAGGATAAATGGACAAGGTGGCTTCTCTTTACCCCTCAGTTCTGGCTGCAGACCCTCTGCAGTATTCGGTTTAGAGTGCCCTAGCATTTCCCCAACATGTTGTACCCCTATGTCCAGTAACAACCACCTTCACTAGTAGCAGCAGGGATTTACATTGGATCTGTCTTCAGCTGTAGCCATCAGCTTACTCTTATCTTCTGTCGCACACTGGACATGAGGCATGCAAAGCACTCATATTTCATTTATTGCATGTGCTTTCACTACAAACAAGGGGCCCTCCTTGGAGGGTCTCCAAGAGCAGTCTACAGCACATAGACCTGAGATGCCAATTGGGTTGGTTGATCATAAATACAGATGAGCAAAGTTCTCTAAAATTCGATTTGGCTACTTCACAAAGCACATTTCTTTGTAAATAGTGGGAGCAATGACAGGGAAAGGCGATTGCCCCATCCCCCGTTATTGAACACCTCAGGTGCTGCTTTCATCGCTAATCGCGGCATCTGAGATCCATATTAAAGCATTTTAGTGTTTGCAATTTAAAAAAAATTGTAGTTACCTCATCCATTTGATCATCGCCGATCTGATCAAATCGATTTTCCCCGAAATATCAGTAAAAATTTTAAAAAATCATACTTACCTCATCCATTTGACCACGGCCATCTTTCTTGAAGATCTAGCACGAAATCTCACGCGTCACATGATGACACCATCATGTCGGCTGGAGTGGTGATGTCATACATCCCCACAAACGAGATTTCGCATGGGATATTCAAGCAAGATGGCCGTGACCTCTTGGCGCTCAAATGGATGAGGCAAGTATGATTTTGTTTCTTCATTTTTACCGCCATTTCAGGAATCTATTTATTACCATGAAGCATGTGGAAATTCAGCTTTGCGGGGAATCTAATTTTTCCTGAAATTCTGATCGAAGTCCACTTTGTGGACAAATATGATATACGGATATTATACAGTGAGATTCACCCACTGAGTGATATCAGCATGGTCATAAGCCATTTGGTCAATGTGTCCCTTGTTAGCATATCAAAGACAGGAAGGGCACATTGTAAAAGCAGTTGGACCACATTCTCTTGACCAACAGATTGGAAGATACTTGGGTCGTCATAGCGTGGAGTGGATGGTGGAGGCCAGGACACAGAAAGGTATAGACTATGTGAAACTTGGGTATATGCTCGCTCTCTTTCTGCAACTTCTGGACGAACAGTACTTCAGGATAAAGGTAAGTTCTATTATATATGTGCTTTCTGTGTATAATATCCCAGTAGACTACATAAGTGTACATATAGATATTTGTAGTCTGTAATTGTATTCCATTCACATGTGACACTGTGGATCCTGTGGCCGGCACGTGTTTACAGACGTGTCGATTATATATTTATGCATGAGTCTCTATATGTACATGTACTAATGGTCAGGTACAGGATGTGAGTTGGTTAGAAGTGTAGATCCACTGTTACGTTATTATTTCAATAGTACTTTACTCCCGTGAGCCATTATGTATTTTGAGTCTGTGGGACTATCCATTCCATATCCAATGTACTCTTTTATTATGTGTTGTACGATCATGTTTTTATATGATATCTAATAAAATTCATTATTATTTGTATGTGTGTGTGACTATTTTGGTGTTGTAGAAGTGTAGCTCTAGTAGGCGATATAGTGGTAAATCTGGATATATTGTATATACATACACATTATTAGCCACATTTGCTTAGCATCCAGGGAGAGCAAGAACGGAGGCGGCTGTGTGTGGTCGTGTATTCTATGTAATGTGTTGTTTTAGTAGTATCGGTATCTTTATGTAATGTCCATTGCTTTGTCATCTGTATAGTTACATAATTACATAGTTAATACGGTTGAAAAAAGACAAAAAAGACATAAGTCCAAGTTTAACCAAGGGATGTATGTTACCAGTAAAGTATTTTTATATATAAGTATCTGCTAGAGTTGTATGTTACTCCTGGGGTGAATGAAGGACTGAAGGGGGTGTATATCATACACAGAATAAGTAGGTTATATAGGAAACAGAGGCAACAACCGGTATTAAAAGGGAAGGAAGACAGAGATAGACAAAAGTCCCTACAAGCAAAAGTCCCCTTTATCAATACTTGAATAGGCCAGCTCTAATGAGAGGTTCTCTTTAACCCCTTCCTGACCAGCACCGTAATAATACGGCGCAGTTGGACGTGACTTACCGCTCAGCGCCGTACTATTATGGCGCAACGAACCCCCTGGCATAATCGCTTCGGGAACTGAAGGCTGCTCTGCCAAGCAAGCAGCCATGTTAGCTAAGGGCTGGGGGAGGTATTTTAGCCCCGATCGGTGCTATTGGCCGGCTGCGATACAGAGCTGCAGGGGGGTGCGGCGGGTGTCATCTGGAGGGGACCGGTGCTGAACAAGTCAACACCTGTCTCCTCCTAGGTGAACACCCCGAAACAGCTGTCTGTGGTTGGATAATGGGCTTAGGTCTTCCCCGTCACATCCTTAAAGCTTGTAAAAAAGCGGGATCTTGACATAGGGGCCACTTAATATGGTGGATTTGGTGATCTCTGTAATGGGGACACCCCTTTGCTCGCTTTTCCTTCCTTTGAGGGATATCTGGCTTTTATTGTGTTGTAGACCCAATACTGGGGCTCCACATTTATTTTGCATATTATCCTCCTAGGTGAGGCAGGGGACACCAGTGTTTTTGGTCCCCTGCCAGCACTGATATTGGCTGGAATAACACTCCAGCCAATGGCAGCGCTATAGCTGCAATGGAAGAGGAAGAACTTCCCTGCATGCAGTCATTCTAGCTAGTGACTGCATGCAGAGAGGTTCTGTGTCTTTCTGTGCTGCTTGTGGCTTGCTGGACCTTGTGGTGCACCACCACAGTGTTTTTAACCCCTTTCCTACTGAAAAGAAGAAGAAAGAAGAAAAGAAGAAGAAGAACATCTGGATTAGCTGCACAGATTTTTTTTTCATTTGCAGATGTTCCAGATACCTAAGCCACCCTCCGTCCCTGTCCCCCTCGCGTCCCCCCCTTCCTTTTTTTACGGACGCCATTTGGTCCGTACACTTTTTGATCTTAAAATCATTTTTTTTTTCCAGCTCTGCACTACTTTTTCTGAGTGCGAGATGTGACGGCCAAGTGCTGTACAGTGCTGCCTGCCTGATTAGCACCTGAGGATTATTTGTGCTGATTTTTTGCAAAATTTTTCCTTTTTGTCGGTTAAAAAATAGGCAAAAAGTAGTTTGGACTTTATATAAATATATATTGAGTTCTATATTTTTATATATATAGATATAAGTAAGTAAAATGTTTAGCCAGTGTTCACTGTAGTAAATTTTTATACTACAGTTTTTGCACACATGCACGATCTGTGTGCGTGCGTGCTGCAGAGCACCCATCAGTAGTGTGCTCAGTAGCATCTGCACATTTTTTAGGTGTTTTTTTTTTCTTTTCATTTTTCGGTGAAAAAAGAGCTTCAGTCAGAGGTAGCTAGACTTTTTTGTGCAGAAAATCCTTTTTTTTTCTCTGAGAAGACCTTTTTTTGTGCCAGAGACTTTTTTTCTCAGAAGACCTTTTTTTGTGCAAGACTTGGAAAAGGTCAGAAAGTGACAGAAACACCACAGAAATGGATCGGGAACAGCATAGGAACAATGTCTGGATATATCTTGGACTCCAAGGTCGCTGAAATGAAAGGGCTGACAAAAATTACAAGGAACCGGCACTACAATACACCCTTTAATTACACATAAAGGAGGACATCATATACACCCTTGAAAAAGAAAACTCTACAACATTAGGGGCGAGGGCCTGCTGGTGAGCTAACGCTCTAAAACATTATATGCGAGTGCCTGCAGGTGAGCTGATGCTCTAAAATATTATATGCGAGTGCCTGCAGGTGAGCTGACATTCTAAAATATATGCGAGTGCATGCTGTTCAGCTGATGCTCTAAAACATTATATGCGAGTGCATGCTATTTAGCTGACCCTATAAAAAAAATTAAGTTGAGGGCCTGCAGTTGAGCTGACCCTATATAAAAAATTAGAGTGGAGGGAATATATACAATCTGGATGAGGAGGAGGAGGAGGAGAAAACAAGATTCAACCAAATACCACTTTGTGGTGGAAAAGGTGCATGGGAATACACTACAGTAGATTGAGTACATTATAAATGATAGATTGAAATTGCCTTTATGTTCATCATCAGCTCAGCTCTCCTCTGGTGAAGTTCAGAAGTCAGGGGCAACGTGTCAGCATTACCAGTGGACAAGCGGATACACTTATCTGTTATAATGCCACCAGCAGCACTAAATACACACCTCCAAGGCGTAGAGCGTAAGTTTGTGACACGTGTCCACTAGCTTGGACACCCAGTAGTTGTAAGGCACTGAGGCATCATTTAGGACGCTGACACGGTCTTCTATGTATTCCTTCACCATCTTCCAAAACTTTTCCCTCCTTGTAGCACTAGACCGCGCTTCAGGGTGAGGTTGCTTGCGAGGTGTCATGAAAGTGTCCCATGCCTTGGAGAGTGTTGCCCTGCCTTTGTTGGAACTGCTATGCGTTCCCCTTGTCTCCCTTCCTCGGTTGCCTAAGGAAGTATGGACTCTGCCGACCGCATTGTCAGATGGAAAATTTTGGAGAAATCTCTCAACAAGTACCTTCTGGTATTGCACCGTTCTACTGGTCGTCTCCACCACAGAAATTAGAGATGAGAAGTTCTCTTTGTAGCAGGAGGTCGAGAAGGGTGAACACCCAGGAATCCGTGTTATCTAAAATGCGTATAACGCGAGGGTCGCGGGAAAGGCAGCCTAACATGAAGTCAGCCATGTGTGTCAGAGTACCAACAGGCAAGAAGTAGACACAGCAGTGGGATGGTTACGCTGATAATAGAGTTATCGCCACTAACCATCTGTGTGGATTCATCAAAGTTTTTTAAAACCTCACAGAGGTCTGACATCAATGCCCACTCCTCGCTTTTGAGTAGTGGCTGCTGACTGGAAAGGCGACAATCATGTTGCAGCTGATATTCCACAACTTCCCTCTGCTGCTCACAAAGCCTGGCCAACATGTAAAACGTAGAATTCCAGCGCGCGCTCACGTCGCACAACAGTTGGTGAGATGGAAGCTGCAAGCGTTGCTGCAGCATTGACAGACCGGCTGAAGCTGTGGACGACTTGCGGAAATGGGCACACATGCAGCGCACCTTCACTAGTAGCTCTTGCAAATTGGGGTAGGGTTTGATAAACCGCTGAACCACTAAGTTTAAGGTGTGGGCTAGGCATGGGATGTGTGTCAGGTTGCCGAGCTCCAAAGCCGCCACCAAGTTATGGCTATTGTCAGACACAACCATGCCTGGTTGTAGGTTGAATGTTGAGAGCCACAGCTCGGTCTGGTCCCTTATACTCTGCCACAGCTCTGCGGTGGTGGGCGGTTTGTCCCCTAAGCAGATCAGCTTCAGCACGGCCTGTTGACGCTTACCCACAGCAGTGCTACACTGCTTATAGCTAGCGTCTGATGGCTGACTGCTCCTGGAGGTGGAAATGGAGGAGGAGGCAGCAGAGGAGGAGAAGTGGGGGTTGGAGCCAGTAACAGCTGCTGGCGGAGAACCTGATGGACGTAGGGTCCACAATCCTGGGAGTGAGTAGCACCTGTGCCATCCCAGGGTACAACTCACTCCCGGCCTCCACAATATTTACCCAGTGTGCAGTCAGAGAAATGTAGCATCCCTGGCCACCAGCACTTGTCCATGTGTACGATGTGAAGTGGATCTTCCCAGGAAGTGTGTTGGTCAGCGCACGGGTGATGTTCTGGGACACATGCTGGTGGAGGCAGGCACGGCACACCGTGAAAAATAGTGGCAGCTGGGGACTGTGTACCGAGGGACAGCCGCCGACATGAGGCTATGGAAGGCCTCAGTGTCCACAAGCCTAAATGGCAACATTTCAAGGGCCAGTAATTATGAAAGTTGCGCATTTAGTGCTATGGCCTGTGGGTGGGTATTTGCTCTTCTGTTCGATTGCCTGTGTTATTAACATTTGGATGCTGCGCTGGGACAGGGAAGTGGATGTTGTTGCTGACGGTTCATGCAAAGGTCTATGTGCAGGGCAAGAGGCATCCGGGCTTGCGCCTTCGACAGGGGATTGACCAGCAGTGCGTAACACAGGGGAAGAGGAGGCAGTGGTGTGACCCGCAGACCCAAATTGTGGAACCAGGCGTTCGGCTCACTTATTAGGGTGCTTGGATGCCATGTGGCGGATCATGCTGGTGGTGGCGAGGTTGATAGTGTTCACGCCCCGGCTCATTTTAGTATGGCACAGGTTGCAAACTACCACTCTTTTGTAGTCTGCACTTTCCTCAAAAAGTGGTGTGGGCTGACTTCTCCCTTTTGCAACCCCACTGCCTCTTCCAGACTGTTGCACTGCTGCGGATCCCTTCCCCTCTGTACTGCTGTCCTCGCTCGGCTTTTCACCTTCCCATGTTGGGTCAGTGACCTAATCGTCCACCACCTCCTCTTCCACTTCCTCATTCTGCTCATCCTCATGACTTGACCTAACCACAACCTCAGTGATTAACAACTGTGTCTCATCATCATCCACCTCGTGAACGAATGATTCCCGTTCACCACCATCATCTTCTTGAGACTGTGAAGGCTCAAGAGGTTGGGAATCAGGGCACAATATCTCAGTTTTTCTTCAAGCATGCTGGGCACGAGGGCCAAATCTAATAGTGGCGCTGGAAAGAGCTCCTCGGAATATCTGAGTGTGGGATCACTCATTGGCAAGCCTCTCTGTGGTGGGAGGAAGGATGATCAGAGTGAGGATTCGGTTGAACAGACTCTTGGCTAGAGTTCTGGACTTGCTTGAAGAGAGGGTGGTTTAAACGACTGGAAGCATTATCTTCAGCAATCCAAACGACCAACTGTTCGCACTCGTCCGACTTGGACAGTGTTGTACTGCACCGCCCAGCTAAATTGGACATGAAGCTGGGTACGGTGGATGTTTTTTTTTTTTTTTGTGCACGGGCAGCAGGCACAGTTTCATTGCGCCCAGGGCCTCTGCGTGCACCATCGGCATCATACCTACTTCCCCGTCCCTTAGTGCTCGCCTTCTTCATATTAATGCTTTTGTCACTAGATTAGGCCCAGATTATTTAAATTTGCGCTACAGACACCGTTTTCGGATGTAGTACAGTATATGTTACTGAAAGCCACACACTATGGACACTAGATTAGTCCCAGATTATTTAAATTTGCACTACAGACACTGTTTACAGATGTAGTACAGTATATTTCACAGAAAGCCACACACTATGGACACTAGATTAGGCCCAGATAATTTAAATTTGCGCTAAAGGAGCAGTTTTTGGATGGAGTACTGTATACAGTGTGTCACACTATGGAGACTAGATTAAGCCCAGATTATTTAAATTTGCGCTAAAGAAACAGTTTTCGGATGGAGTACTGCATATGTCACAGTAAACAACACACTATGGACACAAGATTAGGCCCAGATTATTTAAATTTATGCTAAGGAAATAGTTTTCGGATGCAGTTCTGTATATGTCACGGATGTGTATTACACACACACACACTACAGAGACAGTAGATGAGGGCTGGCCCCTGATTATTTAAATTTACGCTAAAGAAACAGTTTTTGGATGGTGTACTGTATGGCCCCTTTCACACGGGCGTGATTTCAGCGTGGGTGCAATGCGTGAGGTGAACGCATTGAACCCGCACTGAATCCTGACCCATTCATTTCTTTGGGGCTATGCACATGAGCAGTGATTTTCACGCATCACTTCTGCGTTGCATGAAAATCGCAGCATGCTCTATATTGTGGGTTTTTCATGCCATGCAGGCCCCATAGAAGTGAATGGGGCTGCGGGAAAATCGCAAGCATCCGCAAGCAAGTGCGGATGCGGTGCGATTTTCCCGCATGGTTGCTAGGAGACGTTCGGGATGGGGACCCGATCTTTATTATTTTCCCTTACAACATAGTTATAAAGGAAAATAATAGCATTCTCAATAGAGAATGCAAAGTAAAACGGGCAATAGAGGGTTGAAATTTTTTTTAAAAATCACCTCCTCCATTCGATCGCGTAGTTGCCGATCTCCTGTCCTGGGGGCGGGGTCGGGGGTTTGAAGAACCTTCAGTGACATTACTGGGCCACATCGTCCAATCACCTGCTTCCATGACATGAACACCTGGCACCTCCTGTGAAGCTGCTGCATGTGGCTGGCTGGCTGGCTGAAATTACCTACATTTGTGTTTTTTTGGGCAAAAATTAGCCCTCAATCTCACCTTACTCAGCAGGCAGGCCGCCACATCCAGCCTTCTTTGACCATTTGTCTCACACCTGACACCTCCGGTGTTTCGTCCATGCACTCCAGGGACCTCACTGCATAAGTCCCAGGACGTGCATTTGTGTATCTTCGATGTGTATACATACCCTGGTCTTCTTTATGTTGATCAGGAATCTTCCCCTGTTTTTAAATGTAACAATAAAGTGTAGTTTTAGCGTCCCTTTGCTTTCCGTGAATCCTACTTCTTTGAGACACATACCTCCTTATCTAATTATCCGTGAATTCAGACCCCCTATAATGTGCCAGTAGAAAATAGAGCCCCAAAATTCCCCCATAGTGCTCCACTCTCCCATAGTGCCTCCAAATAATGCTCTTATGGTGCCTCTAATAATGTACCAGTAAAAAATGCCATAGTGCCCCCCATAATATGCATTTATAAAAGTCCCCTTTAGAACCACCAAATGCCCCCATAGTGCTCCACTGCCCCATAGTGCCCCCAAATAATGCTCCCATAGTGCCACTCTCCCCTCTAGTGCCCCCCAAAATTTGCCATTAAAAAAGTCCCCTTTAGAGCCCCCAAATAATGCTACTATGGTTTCAGTGCCACTAGATGCCCCATATTAATTAATTTGGCCCCATACTGCCATCCATTTATTTGCCCCCCCCCTGCCCCATATTAATTAATTTACCCGCCTTACGGCCATCCATTTATTTTCCCCAAACTGCCCCATATTAATTAATTTACCCCCCATTTGTCCCTACTGTCCCATTAATTTGCCCCCAAATTGCCATTTCCCCCCTCGCCCAGATAAACAAACAAAACACACAAAAGAACAGGCCAACACTTACCTGTGTCCTGGATGGTAAGGCAGGCGCACGACTCAGATGCGCGATGATGTCATCGAGCATGTCGCACGATGATGTCATTGCGCGGCGCCGGGCTTCTACCACCACTTAGGCCTCAGGCCTACTCGGCCCGAAGCCTATAGTGGTGATAGGCGGCAGGGCAGGGAACTATGCGCTCCCGTGCCCCGCCACAGTGCAATTAGAACCAGGGCTGTGCCTGGGAAAGGTGGGGAGAAATGGGCATATAATTAAAAATATGTATTTTAAAGGGATTTTAATATTGATGACCTATCCTCAGGATAGGTCATCAATATCAGATCGGCAGAAGTGAATGGGACAGGTTGTAATTACACCTGCTCCCCGCTGCGATGTCGATCAATGTAAAAAATGAAAGGAAGGCAGTGCTCGCATAGAGCGCAGACTTCTTTTCAAACAGCTGATTGGCGGGGGTGCAGGATGTCGGACCCATGCCAATCTGATATTCATCCTATCCTATTGCTGAGGATAGGTGATCAATATTTAAGTCCTGGAAAACCCCTTTAATCAACTACGTGGAGTTTTTTTTAGATAGGTTGACAACTTAGTTACATTGTTCTGCAGTTGCAGATCAATAAAATGTGACAGGTTGCTAGTAAGGGACAGTATTCCAAAGATAATGGGCCTACCTGGGGGGATTGGTTGAGGATATGTGCGCCTTAGGCAGGTGGTAAAAAAGGGCAATGATGGTTCAGTCACATGCAAAATTCCCTCTTGGATAGTAGATTCTCAGAATTCTTTTCCTATAAAAAGCCTTTTACAAAGCTGTGTCAGAGAGAAGACATTCCGCCTCTGTAATGTAGTCACTCCTATTCTGCACTACAATACTGTCATAGAAACATAGTTTATAAGGCTAAAAAAAGACATCTGTCCATCCAGTTAGTTGATCCAGAGGAAGGCAAAAAAAAAAAAACTGTGAGGTAAAAGCCAATTTTCCCCCTCTTTAGGGGAAAAAAAATTCCTTCCCGACTCCAATCAGGCAATCAGAATAACTCCTTGGATCAATGACCCCTTTCTAGTAGCTATAGCCTGTAATATTATTACACTCCAGAAATACATCCAGGCCCCTCTTTAATTCCTTTATTGTACTAACCATCACCACCTCCTCAGGCAGAGAGTTCCATAGTCTCACTGCTCTTACCGTGAAGAATCCTTTTCTATGTTTGTGTACAAACCTTCTTTCCTCCAGACGCAGAGGATGTCCCCACGTCACAGTCACAGTCCTGGGGATAAATAGATGATGGGAGAGATCTCTGTACGGACTCCTGATATATTTATACATAGTTATTAGATCCCCCCTCAGTTGTCTTTTTTCTAAAGAGAATAACCCTAATTTTGATAATCTTTCTGGGTACTGTAGTCCACCCATTCCAGTTATTACTTTAGTTGCCCTCCTCTGAACCCTCTCTGACTCTTCTATGTCTGCCTTGTTCACAGGAGCCCAGAACTGTACAAAGTACTCCATGTGTGGTCTGAGTAGCGATTTGTAAAGTGGTAGGACTATGTTCTCATCACAGGCATCTATGCCCCTTTTGATGCAACCCATTATCTTATTGGCCTGGCAGCAGCTGCCTGACCCTGGTTTCTACAGCTTAGTTTGCTGTTCACTAAAATTCCTAAGTCCTTTTCCATGTCAGTGTTACCCAGTGTTTTACCATTTAGTGTGTACGGGTGACTTGCATTATTCCTTCCCATGTGCATAACTTTATATTTGTCAGTGTTAAACCTCATCTGCCACTTCTCTGCCCAAGCCTCCAATCTATCAGAATCCCTCTATAGCAGTATATTGTCCTCTTCAGTGTTAATTACTTTACACAGCTTATTTTCATCTGCAAAAATTGATATTTTACTGCGCAAGCCTTCTACAAGACCATTAATAAATATATTGAAGAGAATATACACTTATAACAAATGCACACAGCACATATACACAATACATACACAAGTACAGTATATAGAATATACACACAAATAAGTGGCATATGCATATAAATACAATATATAGCTTACATAGCATCTACCCACGTACCTAGCATATACACACAAACGCCACCATTCATTATTTTTCACTAGGAAGATTCCGACGCTCAGAATGGTAACTGATACACTGACATTTTTAACATACGCCATCTATTTACAAATGTCTTCCAAATCTCACTAACTTATGCACAAGTGTATATGATTCATTTATCACACCTCAAAGTGAATATAGACCCCAGACCAGACTCCAAAATGTGTTCAGACACAAAGACCAGAGCAAATACAGACCCCAAAGTAAGTACAATCACTACAATAAATAAATAAATACAGACCTCAGACCAGAGCACAGTCCAGGGTCGACAACCTATTTACTATTTTTTTTTTCTGATAATAGGAGTGGTGTGGCACTACTATCCAAAACAATGATGGTAGGTGCTCTAATCGATGATGACACCCCCCCATCATAAATTGTATACCAAATGTAAACGATTGGCACTAAATAACTGTTCACGCCGGAGATAATAAATAAAAACCTTTGAAAGTAAGGTTTAAGTAAGGGCGGAGTCCCTCCACCGACGCAGGACCCCGTGGTTTCTTACACCACGGGGTCTTTCCTTGGTGAAGAGATCTCGCTCAACTCTCCTTTTCAACTAGATTTCGTTTTAATGAAGATGAAAATTTAATGAAGACTCATTTTAGAAAATGTCCCTATTTTATCAAATCAATATTTATATTATAAATAAACCTTATGGCATGATGGATGAGGTCATTGTGCATCATAGAAAGAAAAAACGCATCAATGCTTAAAAAAACGCATGTAAAATGCATTTGCGTTTTTTGTCCTTTTATGAGACCTCCTCCATTGTAAGTTAAATCTAATATATTTTATAAGTTTTTATTAATGTTCTGAGGATTATGATGAAATGGCAGGGTATTTACCATGGATTCTAGAGGAGGAGTTATGGGATATAAAAGAGGTGCTTGTGTCAGCAAAATCATGCAACTGAAGAAGGAAACAGAATTACAAAGCTCCGAAACACGTTTGGTTGACTTCAAGTACCTCTACTATACGGCTGATCACTATTCAGGTCTACATATCTGAAAGCCAGATGTTACATTTTAAAACACTTCAGTGAAACTTCTACATTTTCTTCAGCTCCAAGCTTAAAGTGGAGAAGACAAGTAGCAGGAAATCTCACGATATTCAGCGAGATCTGGGAGGTAAGCGCCAAACAGACGCTGCACATGTGGGACGCCACGCAGCAGAGGCCGACTCCATTAACTTCTCCAGTAAACATGAGTACCGCTTGAAGTCTAAAGTTTGCCGAAATTATATGGAGCAACTTGTGATATATAAATACACAGAAGCATAGCCCGGCAGTGAAAATTTGGGGGCTGATATATGCAGTTTGCTACACTTATCTATAAAAGACAACTGCGGCCGTCTTCTGTTAAGTATCATCTATATACAAACAAGTCATAACTGCTAATAACTACTAACCAAGTGACTATGAATCTTGTGAGATTATGAATGTATGATAGATAAATTCGGCAGCGAAATCCTGGAGTCTGCTTTTTTTGGTTTAAAGATAATTCCTAGCCACCCATTCAGCTGTGGGGACTGTTCTTTAAGTTCTGGAGACTGCCCCATGTGATTTACGATCAGTATCATCTATACAAATAACACATTGGGGGTATAAGGTTGGGTCACATATGCTAGATTGATCTGCTACAAAAACTTTACATGATCGTTATATCCCCAGTTCATTATATTAGCAAATTGAAGGTATATTTATGTATGGTATTTTATGGGGTTGCTGAGATCACAGATGTACGGAAATATCCCATGCAACTTATAACCAGCAAATTTAACAATAACAATATTCATGAAGTTGGATCCTATGATCTTGTATGGAACATTTGTAGAATATAGGTGACCGAGCAACCTTCATATCCGCTCAGTGGCCACTATATGGTATTTTCTTTGTGGTTGAATTTTATTTTATTTGGTGTAATTTTAATAAATTTTCAAAGGTTTTTATTTATTACCTCCGGCGTGATAACGAGTGCCAATCGTTTACATTTTTTTTTTTTGGACAACAGAACCAACAAGTCCAAATGTATTTTATAGACATCACTCTCACCCTTTGACGTCTGATGTAGTATCCTGATGGGTGGTCTCTTTCTTTTTGTGTGATTTTTACCAATCATTATTATTGTGTAATGCATAAGGAAAGGGCTAGTCCAGCCCTGAAACACTTTGCTATTTTACACAAATAAACGGATATACCAAGATTACACAGATGGAATTTTCTTCAATAAGCAGTGCCTAGGAGAAATTTCCTTTTTTTCCCCCTTCACTTCTATTTATACCACTTTTTTATTTTTTACATAAATCTCTTTTTATTGAAAAGAACATAGTATATACAAAACGAGCTGCAAGTAGGCGACAGTACCAATCCCCAACTGAAGATTTGCCCCCTTTACCATCAAAAAAGGTAGTCGATCGAAGTGACGCAATGTTTATCTGGTAGTAATATCATGAGCAAATGACATGGACATACAAAAAAGAAACATATACTCATTACAAGAACAAAAGCATCTAACCAAAATGACTCAGAATGCAATGCTCGTTCACATGAAGACCAGTACAATTGTAAACCAAATATCAGCCTCACATAGGATGCCATCACAGGGATCCTCAAACAGACAGGGCCTCATCGGTTATTCTGTGAGGAGAGGCTGTAGCAGAAATAACATTAGTGTGTACGGTAGTTTTTCCAGGACATCCAGGTTCGCAAAAAGCACTCATTTCTATGTTCTATCCAAGACATGAGTTGCTCGAGTCTGCATAGTTGGTCAACCCTATCCAGCCACTCCCAATATGAAGGGGAAGAAGGGCTCAGCCAGTGTAATGGTATTAACAGTTTAGCTGCTAAAATGAGAAAAGTAGTTAACGCTGTTTTACGTGGGAGAAATGAAGAGCAATCTTGCCAGAGTAGAAACAGATTTGGAGTGATTGTGGCGTTTCGAAATGTCAGCTTTTTACAATCACGCATCTGTGAGAGAATTGCCTCTATGCGCACTGAGGTGACTTGTTGAATCAGATATTCTCCACTTACAGTTTACGCATCAGACACCCAGGAGTTAATCAAGTAGTCTTTTAATCCAGAGATTGTATTACAAGATGTGCAGGATATCCAGATGGTAAAAGAATTATGCCAACAATATTCTCCTTGATAAGAAGATGGAGATTCTCCTCAGAATTAGAGAACACACTAACAGCAATGCATGACTGGGAAAACAGGAAGTGGCTAGGCTCTACTAACTAGAAGCTGAAACAGAGGGGGGAGGAGAAGAGAGGAGCATAACAATACACAATGAAGATACTGAAACAGAACACTCCCCGTTTGGTATCGGTAGATACCACTATATATATATTCATACAATGGAATTGTATAAAATAACAATGAATAATGTCCATAAACCTGACGAATAAACAGATGAATAATGTCCATAAACCGGAAAAGGAAACATGCAATGGACATTTATTCAAACCAAAAAAGGATATGTCCTAGTTTAGGCCATAGAGTCGGTACTGGAAACAGTCTTAGAAGATGACGAGCATCTTTGGTAGGAGGGATCTCAACCTGGAAGTTCTGCAGGCAACCTCTGGAACGGGGCGGAAGAAGGTCTTGATTACTTCACCTCTCGCGGTTCTCACTTCCACCTTACGAACCTTTCCATCCGAACTAAAAATGACTTTAGTAATAAGTCCAGTAGGCCAGTTGAGACAATTAACTTGTTTGTCTCTTAGCAGAACAAAATCTCCTTCCTTTAAATTAGGCCTTGGTTCTTGCCACCTTCTGCATTCTTGAGGGAGAGGTACTTTCTTCTCAACCTTTTCCAGAATTGACTGGCGAGATGTTGTACCTGCTTCTACCGAAACTTATAAAGGTTGTGCTCTTTGAAAACGCCAGATGGCACAGGAATATTTCCTATCTTTTCTGGTTTATTCTTGAGTGATCTTTTATGCACCCCAAATGTGGTTTTTAGAAGCTGAGCAAGACTTGGTTCTCCTTGATCTTGCCAAAGATTTAGAATGTGACTTCTCTGTCTGTGTCACCGATTTAGAGCGAGAGCACTTATTTAGATGTAGATTGCTTTCTGTCTATGAATCGTGAACGCAAATGCTCATGTCCGCTTTTCACTTCTGAAATGGGATCTGTCTTTGTACGTACAGACTTGGGTTGTTGACATGCAATATTTTTCATGGACATTGGCGGTAAACTTTTGCCTGTGGTTTCCAGAAAAGGCTGAGCAATATAAAAGTGCTCATCCCTTGAAGATTGGGTAGAACTATGATGCTCTTGGGTGCAATCAACAACTGCAGATGGAACTGAAGGTTCTTGCAAAGTATCGAAATTAACTCTTCCTGTGTTGAAGGAACCTCCTTTATAGAACGTTCGGAAGATACTTCCTTTACAGAATTAAACTCATTGTCAAACGGTTGACTGGAAGGATCACATTTCTGTGGTATTTCATCAGAACTACATGAATCAGAAGGCTTGTTTTCAGTGATGATATAGGATTCATCATGATGAACTGTCCCGGAATGAACTGCCCTTCTGTCCCGGAATATTCTTCTCCAGCTGACTCCTTGGAATTTAAGCTGCTTTCTAATGAACAAGTTTTTAGAATATTTGGGCAAGGAACCTCTTGCACATAGTAGTGGTTAGGACACCGCCTGAAGTAAGAGGTTCGCCCCCCCTGGTAATACGTCAGTTCTGAAGGAGTGTACTTGGCAGGGTCTGCAGGCTCAGTCGAGACATACATTCCCCACGATGACCCAACCCACTGTAAGTTTCTGGGCATATGGAGCGTTGAAAGGGCCATTGCGAAGTTCAAGGACCTTATGAGCCTCAAGAATGTCTCTACCTAGCAAGAGTAAGATCTTAGCATGGTTATCAAGGGGAGGAATCTCTCTGGCTATGTTCCTGAGATGAGGGTAATCCTGTGCGGCTTCAGGTGTGGGAATCTCATCCCTTGCCTCCGCAAATTTGTCAAACTCTATAAGGGCTGGAAGAGAGAGTTTCGTATCTCCTTTGATGGGCTTCAAGGTGAAACTATTAGCTCTTCTTGAGGTTGTCACAAGACCAAAGCATGTTCCTAGGGTGTAAAGTGTAGTTTCTCCCTCTATCTTGAACAGATCAAAGAACTTGAGGGCTAGCTAGGGAACGATTACTTTGGTCATCTAGAATAGCATACATTCTTATGGTCTTCTCTGGTTGTGCAGACCAAGACTTACCGCACACAAGTCCTCCACATACTTTTGTGCATCTGGGCGTGACGTTAGTGGTTGGTCGGTCGGCACTCTCCCCGCCTTGATCGGAATGGGGCTTGTGCCAGCTAACTGGTTCTAGGTTCCGCCTGATTGGTCCCAGGTGAACAGCGGACACATGTACATCACTATTACATTCAGGACACTTGACTGTAACCTCACAGTCTCTGGTGAAATGCTCAGTGGATGCACAGCATTTGAAGCAGATATCATGACTCCTTAGGAACTCCTTACGTTCCTCAAAGGGCTTTGCTATGAAGACACGGCATTTCCTTAAAGGATGTGGTTTATCATGGATAGGGCAATGATGATCAGGTTCCTTAGGGCTTTCATTTCCACTGGAAGCAGCCGCGTTAGTAGAGGGCACAACCCCTGTCTTTTTTACGGAAATCTGACTTTTAGGGTTTCTCTGTCTGAGAAGTCTCGTGTCTCTGTTTAGTATAGCCAAAGATGTTGGTCCCCAAGGTGTTGAAGCTCGGATCATTTTTAGCTCTAACTAAGTCCTTGATGAACTTGGGAAGGGAACTCCATGTTGCTCCTTGTATTTTGAACCTGATGTTGCCAATGGGTCTTGAATATTGAGGGGTAGTTTCTCCACGATCAGGCCCACACCATGGGAGGAATCAAGAAGACCTGGTAGCTGAGACCGGTTGGTGTCGGTCTCCCTTGGCGATTTCAAACTGAATAAGACGGTCGCTTAATTCCTGAAACCCTCGGCAGTCTGTATTGGATAATTCAGGAAAGTCGTATAGTTGTTTAAATAAGGCACGTTCAACTACTTCCGAGCCACCGTATGTCTGCTCTAATCTTTCCCATGCGAGACGAAGGCCTTTGACTGGTTCGTAGATATGAACGGTTTTGAGTCTCTTAACACAGTTTGACGACAATGGACCTAGCCATCTAATTAGTAAATCAAGTTCTTGTATAGGCGGTACACCAAGGGTTTGAACTGTTGACTTGAAGGTGGCCTTCCAACTTCAATAGTTCTCTGGGCGTCATCAAAGTTCGTAAGGCTAGTACTGATGAGGTCCCTGAGGGTGAGGTACTTAGAGATTTCAGATGCGTAATTTCTTTCCTGGATCATGAAGATGGGAACTTCTCCCTCGGTGGTGTTGTGGGCACCATCTGATACCCTATGTTTGGGGGTTGGAAGATGGAATAGAGTGGCAGCTGGGTTGAGCCTAATTGAAGGCTTCACATCTGGTAATGTTAGCACCAGCGTCTTGGTTGCAATGCAACTAGTCTTAGGAGGTTTTAATGTAATTTGATGAGCTTAAAGCGGCTTGGTCTCTAATGGTGCCTGAAATACTGTGTAAGGTGCCAGAGGTTTGAAAGAAAGAGAAATGTCCACTGGACTGGGGTCAACTGTATAGTTATCAGCTGCCTCTTTTTCTACTTGCATGAGTTCAGCAGGCTGACGTGCAGAGGCCAAATCTTCTGATGCAAATACATAGACTTTGCTTTGGTCTAGGAGGAATTGCAGGGTACGTCCTTCTGAGTCATTAGATATCTTGGACATAGGAGGATAAGCTTCTTCTTCTTTAGCAGCTTCTTTAAGAACTCTGTGTTGAGCCATGGCTGCTGCTTCTTCCCTTCTGAAGGACCTCCAACTCAGCTTCAGCCTTAGCTTTGGTCGCTTGCGCCTGAGCCTGTATAGCTTGCGCTTGATCCTGTATAGCTGCTTGATTAGCTTGAGATTGGGTTTGTATTTCTGTGACTTGATGCCTGCTTCCTTTTTAATGCAGTGAGCTTGTACCTTCGCTGCTTCCGCGCGTGCCAACACCAATGAGGTACTCAGTAATGAGTGCTGTGAGCGAGACCTTAGCGATGAGGACTGAGCAATAGATTTCGAGGAACTGGATGAAGCCTTGGAGTGCCTTGAAGGGTTAGAATGGTGGGACGCAGTTTCATATTGTTGTGATATCTTGTCTTCTAGCATTGACTTGACTGCCATAAATCTGCTATATCTTTTATCATTAAGTGCAGTGTGGGTCTTTAATTGACTTGAGACTTGATAACAGAGAAGAATATTTTTCAGACAGTCTATTATAACTTTCATAGGTCTTATTCAATTTGGTACACATTGATCTTTATTATAGCCTGATCCATGTGCTGCATCCATACATTGTTCAGTCTTTTCCCACAAACTAGATAAATTATTGCATATCTCCATTTTGTTGGTTAGAAGGGCCTCTTTAATTTTTAATGAGGGCTTAGAAATCCTTTTAGCTGTGTCCTGCATTTCCATCTGTAACACAACAGCGACCTCTAGTGGTGGTTCAGTCTTTTAATAGCTTACAGAAGGCAGACGATATTTACCTCAGAAAACAGGCTGAATACAGTTCCTAGCCTGTATGAAACTGCAATTGCTAGAAGCTTCTGCAAGCCTAGTGAATGCAGTACTGAGCAGTATAAGATATTACCCTCCACTTTAGCATAACAGGAGACAAATGATGATGGCTATTACTTGGAGGAGTAGAATATTCTTTTCTTACTGTCTCTATGCGCACTGAGATGACTTGTTGAATCAGACATTCTCCACTTACAGTTTACACATCAGACACCCATAAGTTATTCAAGTAGTCTTTTAATCCGAAGATTGTATTACAAGATGTGCAGGGAATCCAGATGGTAAAAGAATTATGCCAACAATATTCTCCTTGATAAGAAGATGGAGATTCTCCTCAGAATTAGAGCACACACTAACAGCAATGCATAACTGGGAATTACTACACAATGAAGATACTGAAACAGAACAGTGATAGAGGGTAGGGACACACCAAGTTAATTATTTCTTCTATTTTGTCCCAAAAAGGTTGGATTTTAACACAAAACTATATGTGATAATAGTCTCTGGGGCTGCATTGCATATCCAACACGAGTCCCTATCCATCACACCCCTCATGTATAAGTATGTTAGGGTCCTGTACCATCTGGACACTGTCTTATATGAGTTTTTCTGTATGCAAATGCACCTGGAAAAGTTATCTAGACAAGCTCTGTTGAGAGATCTCTCTGTATGAGAGAAAGTATAATTCAATTCCTCTTCCAATTCTGCCATAAATGGGGGTGCAGAAGGAGAAGAGGAAATTAGCAATAGTCTAGAATCTTGACATCACTTTCAGTATAAGTTGGGTAGAGAGGAGTGCTTTCTTAAATTCCGTAAATTGTCGAATAGTGGAGTTAGAAGTAAGGAACTTTCGTCAGACTATAAAAGTGGGAATATTGTAAGATATGCAGAGGGTTGCTAGGTAGTCGGTTTGACAGCAGGGGAAATTATGGGAACTTCCTATCATTAAGCAAAGCTGAAATAGGGCAGGAATGCAACTGGTCCCATAAATATTTAGCATGTGAAAGAAACGGCGAATCCTCAGGTATAGTAGGTATTGTGCTGGAGTCTGAGGGGAAGGGAATGGTGCAATAGGACGGTTATGGATCCCGTACCAAGCCTGTAGAAAGCATCTGGTCATAATATTGGGGATTCCTGTCACAGCTTGTGGTCACAGAGTATCCCACATAAGAGGAGTGGATGAGCGGCCGAGTCCATCTCTCTCCAACAGCGCAGACAGAGTTACCGGAGTACTTGTTAAGGTCCAGCTAGAGTTGTAATTGTATAGCTGTGTAATACAATTTAAGGTCTGGGAGCCCTATATCTTCCCACTGCTTTGGGAGACAAAGGAGTCTGTAGCTCAGCCGAGGGGAGGGGGTCAACGACATTCTTCCACAGAAATCTAGAGAATAACCTTCTAACCCTTTGGATAAAGGAGGCTTGTAGGTGTATAGGAGCAACTTGCATTAAATATAGAAACTTGGGTAACATATATGTGGCAAGAAAATGTTTTTCCCTATGCAGGTGAGAAAAGGAACTTGATTCCTGGCTAGCTGTAAGCTCACCTGAGTAAGCAAAGGGCAATAGTCCAACTCATAAACCTTGTAAAGATCATTTGGCACCTTCAGACCCAGGTAAGCTAAAGAAGAAACCTGCAAATGGGGTAGAAGCTTTAAAGAGGGCTGCCTCCTCCGTATCCAAAGTAATATCGAGGACCTCTGTTTTACAAGGTTTGTTTTAAAGTAAGACAACTGCCCAAAGTCCTGAAACAGAGATAAAACATGAGGAAAGGCCTGACTAGGGCTTGTGATAAACAAAAGCAAATAATCTGCGTATGCGGCTGCTATGTGTATCCCTGATGGGGAATGCAATCCGCATAGGTGAGATTGTTGTCAAATAGCTTGTATAAGAGTCGCCATACACATGACAAAGAGGCTAGGGGAAAGAGGGCAGCTTTGCCGCGTGCCATTGATAATATTGAATACTGGTGACGAAAAGCTATTGACCTTAACCCTGGCATACGGGGAAGCATATAATGCAAATATGGTGATAATAAAAGGGTGGAAAAACCAAAACTAAGCAAAGTCTCTTTTATGAAGGTCCAGTCTAATCTGTCAAAGGCCTTCTGTGCCAAGAACCATAGGGATCTTGGAGCACCTAGCAAAATGGATAGCATTTAGCATTATCTTTACCCTCTCTGGAAGGCACAAAACCTGTCTGCTCTTTATGTATCAGGGAGGGGAGGAAAACTTACAAGTGTCGGGCCAATATCTTGGCTCACAGCTTAACCTCAGAATTAATGAGGGGAATGGGGCGATAGCTGCTACATAATCCTGAGTCTTTACCATCTTTAGGCAACACTGCTATATGTGCCTCCAAGGCCTGTTTGAGAGGACTCAAGCAATGCTTGGCTCAGTGTCCTAAAGTGTGGAAGCAGAATATGTTGGAATTTCCTATAATAAATCATAGGAAGACCATCAGGACCTGGACTTTTACTGGGGTAGAGGATAGTGCTTTACTTATTTCATGGAGATTGGCTCTAATAACAATGAGGAATTAGTTGGTCAAAGAGAAGGAGACATGTAAGGATTCCAAAAACGACTGGATATTAGTTGCGATTACCTCTCCGACAAGGATTCCTGAGTATTTATATTGTAAAGTTAATCATAAAACTTAGCAAATTGAGAAGCAATTTCCTTGGTGTGCTGGAGCAAGATATTTTGGGAGGAACAGATGGATGAGATGTGCGTACGGACAAAAGCACTACTTAGGAGAGCAGACATCATTTTCCCACCTCTATCCCCATGTGTATATATGCGTTGTTTACAATTAAGTAAACTCCTTGCATACCTGGCGCCCAGAAGTTCCTTAAGCTGATTTTTCAGAGTAGTTAATTCAGAGAGTTGTGAAGCTGCGAGAGAACGTTTATGCACTTACTGAATGGTGGAAATTTTGGTCAGCAAAGCGTCAATTTTCTGCGTCCTTTTTTTTTTTAACTGCCATTCCCAGAGATATCAATTCCCCTCTTATATAAGCTTTATAGGCTTCCCATACCCTGCATAACGGAAACGGGACTGATCAGTTTTTCAGCCCATAGACTTCTATTATGACGGAATGAATAACGGAATGCATCTAAGGGCATTCTTTTATGGATTCTGTCATAGAATTGCGTTATGGTCCGTGGTAACAGAATCCATAACGCAATTCACCTTTTACCAGTAAACGAAGCGTGGAATTCGCTCATCACTATTAGCAAAAAGTAATGTCCCGTTTTTCTCTTATGTAACAGGACAACAGATATAAAACTAAATTTACAATTGAGTTATATTGGAATGAGACTTAAGGGAAAATTGCTTCACAACTGGAATTGCACTTTTTTCTAGGAAGAAGTAGAACACAAAAAGAAAAAGTGAAATAAAACTCAAGACAAAGTAATGCAATGCTTTATTCTTCAAAGAATATGTCAGCTTATCAAATTGCTACACTCCAAAGTCAATCTGGAGATCTGGTCAAATGTATCACTCAATATAAGTGCAAACACTTTGCAATAGCTTATATATTGTACATATAGTATAAAGAAACTTTGACAGTAGAACTGGGCTAAACCATTTAACACTTATAAAAAAAACATGTAATATTTATTGCTCTTATACCAGGTTCCGCAAAAGTTTAAATGCAGATATCTACCTATGAATGAAAACACAGTAGCAGACACATAACCTAAAGGACTCTTGTCAGCTGCACTCACTGAGCGAAGCATAGTGTAGTGATAGGCCTGCTGATTTAGTCTGTCACTGCTGTAATGACTGTCAGTACTTTTAGTGTACTGACCTGCCGAAGCCTGCAGTGTGCGCCAAGTGTCTCAGCCTAAGTGCTTTATTCACATCTGTATAGGTCAGTGCTTCTCTGTAATGTCCTCCATGATCCTGATACTTTACTTTGTGTGCACTGTGGATAGGAGCTAGTCTACAACCACCAGCTAAGGGAGAACTGCAAACTAGAGGTACAAAATACAAATGGAAAGAAAACTGCTAAAAATGTCAGATGCAAGTCATAGAATGGCCAGAAATAATGTTAGGCTACTTTCACACTAGCGTAGCCTTTTCCAGCAGGGGAACAGCCTGCTGGATCCATGCTACCACAAGTCCACCGTGCTGGCGGACGTCCACCCAGAGGCAAACATGCCGAGAGGCGGCCGGACAAAAACCGCAGCATGTTGTAATTTTGTTCCGGCCGCCTCCCGGCATGTTTGCCGCGCTGTGGCCGGACCTCCGGCCCGCCCCCATTGTAGTGAATGGGGCCAAACCGGACTTGCGGTAGCATGGATCCGGCAGGCTGTTCCCCCGCCGGAACAGCCTGCCAAAAAAGGCTACCGCTAGTGTGAGACTAGCCTTATCCATCATGAACATACACTGTACTACTGATTAAAGCAAAGGTTCTTGAAAGGTTAGGTATGCTTTAAGCCTATGCTCATACCAGCATCAAGGTCTGTTAAGTCAGATTCCAGTTGCTCTCTGATTGCCAGAATAACACAGTCTGTTGTACTATTCTATACTGTAATAAAAAAGATGATGGAAATCCGACAGGCCTTTAATAAGTCATTGAGAGGCAAAGGCAAGTGAAAACACTGAAATGGTTGAACAAACTAAAAAGATGCAGGATGTATGAGAAAATGATCTCAATTAAAATCTGACATTAAAGATAATTGTAGGCAAAAATTAAAAATGAACCTTTTGGCCAAAGTCATGGAGCTATACGTGCTCCCAAAGTTTAATTCACATGAATGAATGGTACCTTTACTGAAATCCCCTGCTAGGCCGCAGCTGAAACCTGTGCTGCCATAACAGCAAAGTAATACTGTCCTGAGCCACTTTGGAGTCAGAAAAAGGCCTGAACAATGTAAAAAGAGGGAACATATATAAATGTTGGCTGATTTTTCATTTTGACTGGAGTAGTCCTTTAAATGCAGACTGTATAGTTAACATGCCCGTGAACCTGTTTGATATACCTTTTTTCTTTGTGGCACTGTTTTTCTTATTCCTAATCCCCTCTTCACTGGCCCCACAAATGCTGAGACTAATGTATGTACAATGACCCTATTTACTAATAAGAGTGTGCCTAGATTTAGGCATAAATTGCTCTAAAAAATAAAACTATTTGGTGCATCTAGGTTTAGAGAAAGTTTCTTTGCTTAGTCAAAAGGACATGGCTTACCAGACATGGGTGTGATTTTATGAGAAGGGGTGTGGCGTAAAATGCAAGATTATGCACCAGAATTACATTACAATTCTGGCATAAAATTCTGTCTCAAACTAAGCCAACCAATAAATGTTATTGAGTTAGGCAAAAGTGTCTATCCATGCACCACATTAATTATCTAGCCTGAGCCACTGTCTTAAATCTGGTGCATGTCTAGACAGCTTAAGTTTACACCATTTAAAAGATTAGTAAATGTAACCCACTATATTTAGTCTTAGATATTCTCCCCCTCTACTGGAATGGACCAGTGCCAATGACTTCAGCACTCCATATCTTCCCCGGAAATATAATTTCACAGAGTTCCGGCAGAAAATATCTATACTGTCCTTTGAGCTTAATGGGGGGGGGGGGGGGGGGTGCTCTCTTCTGCCAGGTGATCTCCCAGTCTAATGGCAGCAAATACCTCAGTCTCTTGACTTCTGCTTTCCTGGGAACATCTGTCCCCGAATTGTGGTGGGGGCGCTGGTGACAGTGCTTTCAGTACAGTGAAACTTGGGAGAAAGTTCTCAGAATTGCTATGAGGCCACCCTTTGCGATGAAGCCAAGCAATACTTCAGAGAAGCTGCATCCAGACACTGAGGATGCATCTGGCAGCAGGTTTTCTCTTGTAGGTTCTGCCAAAACATGGCACAAGGGACTCATAGGTGAAGACACAGGATAGACACATCACATCAGCGCTGGTTCATCCTTGTGCACGACTACCAAATTACAGTATGCATCCCATAGTCTGAGAATCTGGTGGACATTTTAGACAAATTTAACATAAATCAACCCTCCAGTTCTACATAAAAAATGATGAATGTATTGTTAGTATATCTGTTGTTTTATGTGCGCATTGAGACAGATATACTAACAATACATTCATCATTTTTTATTTAAAACGGGAGGGTTGCTTTATGTTACTTATAAAGGTGTCGAACCTGATTGGCAGGACCCCCAGGACCCCCGACAATCAGCTGTTTGAGAAGGCACTAACGCCTTCTCCGTACTCATAAACACAGCGCCGTACATTGTATAGCAGCTGTGCTTAGTATCGCAGCTCACTTCTATGGGATTCAGCTACGCCTATGCATGTGATGGCTAACCTCCGGCATTCTAGCTGTGGTAAAACTACAACTCCCAAGATGCCCCCTTGCTTGGCTGTTCTCAGAACTCCATAGAAATGAATGGAGCATGCTGAAAGTCGTAGTTTAACCACAGCTGGAGTGCCGGAGGTTTGCCATCAGACCATGTTACCAATGAACTGGTTGTCACTCGGCCTAGGGAAAGCAGCAAGAAGGCTGTGGTGCTGCTGTGTGTGTTGGTGCCTTCTCGAATAGCTGATAGGTGGGGGTCCCGGGTTTCGGACCCCCACCAACCAGATACAGATGACCTACTAAGTTTTCATTTTTGGGTGGACGTTAACATTGAGTTTGGTTGTACAACAATGGCAAAGTGGCCTGATTTTCAAATACAGCCTGTATTTTTCCCCTCACTTGACCGGGCAGTTTTGGTTGCTTGTGGACCCCTGACCAGATGGGATGTGGATCGGGTAACCCCAACTTTGGAGATAAATGCACATTTCAGAGGTGGGAACCACATGTATCGGATATATATATATATATATATATATATATATATATATATAGCTTATTCTGTGGATGACAAAAATCTCTATGATTAGAATAACACTTGTGCTCCTATTTTGTAACCTAAATGAAAAGGGGTTGTCTGGCCTTGGAGCTGACAACCCCCGTGGTCCTACCCTTTGCCCCTTAACATAAACAACCCCACTCAGGTGTCTGTGGTCTCAACGCTGCTCCATTCCTGGCAGCTTTCCACCTCTACAATAACAGAATGCAGCTTGGTCCCGTGACTTCTGTAGCCAATCACAGGCCTTAGCGATCACAGGAAGCTGCTGGGAATGGAGCAGCAATGGAACTGAGGTCAAGTGAGTGTGTTTTTTTTAATGTTAAGGGTCACAAGCTAGATCCCGGCGGTTGTCGGCTCCAAGATGAGACAACCCTTTTAAGATCTGTGTGAATCCCTTAGAAAAAAAATGCAGTTCAAAATATACTGCAGATTTTTAGTAAACATTTTGCTTAAAACAGCAATATCAAATTTTCAAAACAAGATAAGCAAATATAATGAAAATACATACCAGTAAAATGACAGATAATTATATTACAAATGTTAAGTGCAGTGTGTGAAATAGCATGTTCTTAAGGTAAGACTTCATATTCCATATCAGTCTAGTCTATAGTCTGCACTGAATCACTTAACAGTAACTTGAAATAAAACACTATTGCAATAACATGCAATTAATGCACTGGTCAGTCTGTTGCAAGACTAGCAAAAATAAGACTCTGTTGCCATCTGCCCTGTGGTTTCCGTTATAAATAAATAGTTTAATTCAGTGCCAGATCTTTTATAAGATGGACACTGGCGGCGCCTAATGGACCACACTGACTTATAATGGAAACTGTTCCGCTAAGGTTTCATTTTGACAAGAAAAATAGCACTGACGCCCTATTTCTCCCATCTAGAATGAGGAATAGGCAATGGAACCTCCCACATAGACGTGAAAAGATCCTGAGGTGTAACAGATAGATAACTAAAATAATAGGAAACGTACATTTCAAATGTGTTTTCCAATCTTTAAAAATCAGGTGCAAATGGATTAACTGCAGTTAAGATTCATCACTTCCTAAGGCACTGTCTGTAGCTGAGATGCTTCTGTAAGCAAGTCTCCCATGCAGTCAAATGACTATGCTCCTGGGGTTTATCTCCTGCTTGTGTAATGTCCCATACTCAGAACAGCGGGTTATCTTTCCTCTCCCCCTTCCTGCAGTAGGAGAGGTCACACATCACATGTTTCTTACCTCCATTGTATCCTGGATCCACTCCCTCCCCATCTCTGAGTGGATAATAGTGTTCCACAGGCTGGGTAGCAGATAATGCAGTGCCAGTGATGACCAGAACAGCAGAGCAGACAGGGAGACATTACAGTACTTGCTAACTAAATGTAATAGAGGAGTATGCAAGCATCTGTTAATAGAGGTAATGTCAGGGGAGAATAATCACAGGAACTGTAGCCCTTCACATTGATGAGCTTACCCACAGTACACTCTGGCTGCATTAAAACAACAGTGCTTTACAAGATAATGAAACTGATAGGTACTTCTGAGCTATAGTAGCATAAACAGATGATTATTCAGATACATACAGATACACTTCTGTATTTCTATAAGCTCAGAAAACATCTTAAAGACCTTTTTTTTCCACTTGAGGAAATCTAAACTACAAGGTTAAAAAAAGCAAGTATTATTTTACTGTACTATGCAGCTTATATAATTTCATTCGTAATATACTAGCATGTTTCTGCTGCCCATCATTATTTACATCCAGGAGCTAAATATCAGAATAGTAGGTACGGCATTAACAGTCAATCTGCCTCAACCTGATGAAATAATTGAGAAATGGGCTTTGAGGTAACAACTAAGGCAACAAAGAAGTTTTTTTGATTAGGGCCATATCAGGTGGATTGACCACATAAGTAACAGTGGCCATATTAAAGGGGCTATAAATGCCCAAACGCTGCATTTAGTGTTAAGAGAGTGTATTTTCTCTAATTTGGCAATCTGGTGTTTCCACTCCTTACCACAGGCAATTTTACATTGCTTAGAAGTACTAATCTATGGACAGTTGGCCAGAAGGACTGTACACCCGACGCTGCCTATAATCAGGCTATTAGCAGGGAAATGGGAATATTAATAGGAACTTGCACATCCCAGTGTGCATCCTTGTTCAATTCCTCACACCATGGCAAACAGGCAGGTTCACGGTACATTTATAGCATGTGTGTATACAGATTATTCTGGGGACACATGTTGATCGATGTTCTGGGACCAGCTGTCTCACTTTGTCCATAAATGTTCTTCTTAGTCTCTGTAAGAAGTGAAAAAGGAAGATATTATACAAAGTTTACCGTGTGAATATAAACTTCATGTCAGCTATTTTAGACAGAGATAGGTCTTTCATTGTAAGTAAATGTGCATACAACAATAGAAGTTAAAAAGATAAAAGCTAGTCGGTACACAGGTAAACAGAAATTTACATTTTCATATTTATGCATTTACACCTCTTTGTTCGTGATATGCAAATCAAAACAAGTAAAAATGTGACAAAAATATGCCACCAAAAATCACCAGAAAAACACTACCTGTGAAGAAAGCCTAAAGGTGGTTTCACACACAGACATAAGGGTATATTTATCAAAACAGGTGTGAAGGAAAACTGGCCCATAGCAACCAATCAGAGTCCACTTTTCATTTTCCAAAGGAGCTCTGATATATAAAAGGTGGAATCTGATTGGTTGCTATGGGCTACTAAACCAGTTGTTTTCCTTTCCATCAGTTTTGATAACTCTCCCCTGCATAGTGTTTTGTGGTAAATGCCACATTTCCATGGATTTATTTTCATGTTTTTTGCACAAAAATGCTGTTTTTTACTGTTATTTTTTTTCTGGCCTTTGATGCATTTTTCGTGTCAGTGGCTTTTTATTTCTTCAAAACACAGCATGCTTTGGTTATGTACTTTTTTCTGGAATTTTTCTATGCTAAGGAGATGAACAAAAAACTCTCTAGCACCACTTCCTCTTCAAGCTTACACTGTCGAGTCGTCTCAGAGGAACAGTGTTATTACAAGTGCTTGTTCCATTCACCTCCTCTTCAAACAGCTGATTGGCGGGGGTGCCGGGCGTAAAAAACCCACCGATCAGATATTGACCTAACCTGATGACCTATCCTGAACCAGATGTTTGCTGTCAACAGGGAATTTGTAAATGATGAAATGCACTATAAAGATGTGCATTTTTTGTGCAAGGGCTGAAAGCACTGGCTGTTTGATTCGAGAGCTCAATCTGCAGCACCACTGAAACAGCTAACTTCGGTTATTATTGCACTCTTATTTGGAAGACATTGATCCTAACTGCCGTTTATACGATGGGCTCCGGCAAGACCGAGTTTTTCCGCAAGTCTGATCCGCCGAGTGGAAGTCCCAAGCATGCGCGATCACCAGCTAGTTCTGCCTCACCTGCCTCTTGTCCTAGTGGAAACGCTCATAGAACCTGAGATCTATGCTGGTCTCTCTACGTTCCTCACTAGCGTCCTTATAATCAGTTTCCTTGCCTAAACTCTCTGACCTTGAGAGTTTTAATGACCCTGTATCGGACCATGAGATAGACCAGCCAATTTCAAACCCATATCTCTGTTAAATGCTGACATCAAACTATTTTCCAAGATTTTAGCATCTAGGTTATACAAAGTCTTCCCCTAGCCTTGTGGGTTGGGTTGTGGTTGGGTTTGTAGCAGGCAGGCAGTGTAGGGATGGGACCCGACATATGCTTGATCTGTTACAACTGGTGTAGCTCTCCAGGACCACCACACTCTTCCTGTCCTTGGATGCTGAAAACGCTTTTGACAGAGTTAATTGGGGGTACCTGTAGAGTGTTCTCTGCAAATTTGGGTTCACTGGGCCTATTGTTAAAGGCACAATGGTATTTTATTCTAACCTCACTGCAAGGGTGCTGGCCTCTGGTTTCCTTTTTATGACACATTTCCAATGGTACAAGACAGGGATGTCCACTATCACCGTTGGTCTTCGCACTGATTATGCAACCCCTAGCCGAATCCCTACGCACTACTTCAAGCATTACTGAGGTACAGACAGTTTCACAATACTATATTATTACATTATATATGGATCACGTGATCCTATCTTTCACTAATCCAGAGACTTCCCTTGCTGCTGCATGGGATATCTTGCAGCAGTTTTCTTCTGTCTCCTACTACAAATTGTATGTCGCCAAGTCCCAAATCCTTATGCTTTTTATTCCTAAGGAAACCATAGGCGCCGATCTCTTCATAACTTCGGCGTATCTGCCACTGCTTCTAAATGTAAGACAACCTCCTAACTGTCTTACATTTAGACTATTTTCTGCACCTAAACCAGCCTGTCTCCTTCCCCACCACACCACTTTTTTAGACCTGGGAGAAGTCGCAGATTGCAGCAAAATCTGTGCAAGGAATACACCTAATTTTGGCGTATTTCTGTTTAATAAATTACCCCCCCTATGTTTTTTTCTCCAAATACTCTTTTTTTCAATATCTTCATATATGACATTTCCTATCGACCACCAAAGGTATTGTGTGCCTTGCACAACCCTCTTCGATTAATAGATTTCTCATGAGTACTCCTAGCCTTCGGAAGGTAATGTCCACTAAAAATACGGATAATGACCTTGCCTACTACTTCTACCAAACTTCCTTTTATAATTAAATGGGAAGCAGAATTGGGAAACACATTCCCTCTGGAAGATTGGCATTCAGCCTTATACTGAGCAGTTAAATCCTCAAACTGCATAAATCATGCAGAGCAGAATAGGAAAATCCAACTTAGATGGTACTTGACACCAAACAGAATACCACATGACTGGGGACTACCCAGTATCCTGCTGGCAATATTGTAGACATTGGATCACCCCAGCCTATATGTGGTGGTTCTGCCCACAAATCCTGCCTCTTTGGGAGAAATCTTTTACCGTCATATGAGAGGTATCTGCATTATCTATGAACTTATCCCTAGAGTTGGCAATCCTATGTTTAGGGTTATCTAAGGCCCCTCTACATGTTACACGGGTGGTAGCACATATCCTCACTGCTACTCACAAGGTTATTTTTGCGTCTCACCCCGCGAGCTTCACACAGAACCACCACCTTAGGGAGGGAATTAGACGGGTGCTGTCATGGGGTCAGGAAAATCCGATTACCGGTAAGTAATTTTTCCCCCATTTTTCCCCTCCCCCACGACAGCACCACTGAGAGAGATTACATAGAAATCAAGGGTGGGTAACAGCCTTCAACACCTTTTTGCCGAAAAGAAGGTCAGAGATAGAGTCCAACTGAAGTCTATAGTGCCTATAGAAGGTAGAAGCCCAAGTGGCCGCTCTACAAATTTGATCAATCTACACACTGGCCCTCTCCACCCAGGAAGTGGACACCGCTCTAGTGGAGTGAGCCTTCAGGGAAATAGGAGGCGAAGAACCAGAGTAAGCTTATGCCAATGAAATTAGTTATTGAATCCATCTGGCGATAGAACTCTTTGAGGCCGCATTCCCTTTCCTAGCCCCCGCATACAAGACAAACAGCGATGAAGATTTTCTCCAGTCCAGGTCTTTTCCAGGTACTGGATCAAACACCTTCTTACATCCAGAGAATGCCACTTTTTCTCACTATCATCCTTTGGTTCTGGAAAGAAAACTGGGAGAACTATCTCCTGTAACCTGTTTGTCTTAGAAGGAACTTTAGGGATAAACTTAGGGTCTGGTTTTCATCACAACCCTATCATCACAGATTGTCATAAATGGGGGATTTATAGACAGGGCCTGGATCTCACCAATTTTTCGTGCTGAAGTGAGGGCTACCAAGACTACCAGTTCAGGGTAAGTAATTTTATAGAGCTATCTTCGATAGGTTCAAAAGGATAATTGGTTAAAGCCCTAAGACCAGATTTATGTCCCAGGGGGGAAATCTAGGTCCTTTAACTGGGGCCACCCTATCTACTGCTTTAAAAAATATAACTATCCAAGGATCCATAGCCAAGTTTTTACCGCTCAACACTGAGAGGGCAGAAATCTGTACTTTTAGAGTACTCTTAGCTAAGCCTAAAGATAGTCCCTGTTGTAAGAATTCTAATACTTGTTCGATAGGAATCCTCCCTGGCCACACATTGGTTCCTAAGCCTGCAAATGACAGAAACCTTTTCCAAATTCTGGCATAAATTATATTGGTCACTTTTTCCCTACTCTTCTGTAGGGTAGAAATTAGCGCTTTAGAGAAACCCCTGCCAGCTAAGTACAGTATGCCCTCTCAATTTCCAGGTCGTAAGATGCAAGGTCTGTACCTGTGGATGAACTACCGGGCCCTGCAATAGGAGATTCAGAATCTCGGGAAGAACCCAAGGGTCCGATACTGACATTGACCTGAGAAGAGAGAACAACGCTCTTTTTGGCCAAAAGGGAGAAATTACTATCATGTTGGATCTCTCTTCTTCTTATTTTCCTGAGTACTCTGGGCAGCAGCTGGAGAGGGGGAAAGCCATACCCTAAGCGAAACTTCCAATTCAGGAGAAACGCATCTACCCCAAACGGGGATTCGTTGGGATTGAGGGAGCAAAATCTCTCCACCTGTCTGTTCTCTCTGGTGGCAAACAAATCTATTTCTGGATTCCCCCATAGCCTTACTATCTTCGCAAACACCAAGGGGTTCAAGGCCCATTCCCCCTGTCTTAACTGGTGTCGACTCAAAAAGTCGGCCTGAATATTTTTTTTCCTTTTATATGCAGAGCTGAAATATGTACCACCTGACTCTCTATTTCTGAGAATATTAATTCTGTCTCCCTCATCAAGGATCGGGATCTGGTACCTCCCAGACGATTTAGGTATGATACCACTGTCCTGTTGTCTGACATGATTCTGTTAAATATCCGGAAGAGCTGCCCTTAAGGCCAACAGCACTGCTCTTAGTTCCTTTCTGTTGGAGGAGAAGACTCTCTGAGCTGAAGTCCAGTTTCCCTGTATCATCTGGTCCCGAAAATGAGCTCCAAACCCCCATGGGCTGGCATTGGTTGTAATTATTACTGGGTTTGGATAACTCCACTGAATACCCCGGTTTAGGTTTTTTACCTCCAACCACCAGTAGAGGTATATTAAAGTTCTCCTGGAAAGCTTCATCTAACCGAGTCCAACATCCTCCCCTTCAGTCTCGTTGCTTCCAAGATTTCTCCCTGAAGCTGTCTTGAGTGGAGCTGAGCCCACTGGACTGCTGGAATACATGCTGTCAAACTTCCCTAAAGTGACATCGCTTTCCGGACTGACATTTGCGGATTCTCCTGAGCCTTTAGAATCTCTTTTCTGTTGAAAGGAACGTCCTCTGATGTAGAGAGTCCAGCTGTAAACCTAGAAACATCTGGCATGTCTTTGGCTCTAATCTGGATTTTTTTGTATTTATTATCCATCCTAGTCCTTCCAGAATCTTTATCACCCGATGAATAGAATTCTGACATTATTCCAGAGAATCCGCGACTATCAGGAAATCGTCCAGGTAGGGTAGGAAGATTATATTCTCCTTGCGAATAAACAAGGCTACCTCCACCAGTAACTTGGTAAAAACCCTCGGTGCCATAGATAGCCCAAAGGGCATAGCCTAAAAGTGGAAGTGCCTGGTTTCCTCGCCTCTCACCACTGCTACCCATAGAAAGCTTTGGAAAAATGGATGCACTGGGATGTGTAGATACGCATCCTTTAAATCTATTAATGCCATGAAAAATCCTGGAAAGACCAGGTGAATCGCGGACTTTATGGTCTCCATTGTGAATTTTTTTTCATACTAAGGACTTGTTCAGCTGTCTCAAATTTATTATTGTTCGAAAAGAACCGTCTGACTTTTTCACCAGGAAAAGAGTTGAGTAGAAGCTGCAGCCTTCCTCCTACTTGAAGCCTGGCATCATTGGACGATTTGTCTTTCTGGGAAGAAGAACCTCTGAACATAAAGCCCTTACTGCCTGAATCTCTAGATCTGGGAAACTGATCTTTGTCCCCTAATTGTTTTTTCCCTTGAAATCTGGAGGGGTTCCGAAAGGGCCGCCTATAACTTTTAAATTGTGAGGAGGACTCCTGAGGCAATTTCTTCTTCCTATCCGCCGCCTTCTTTAAAAGGGCGTCTAGTTCTGGGCCAAATAGAAACTGTCCATGGCAAGGGATGCTACATAGACGCTGCTTGGACGCCATATCTCCTCCTCTCTAATTTTTCAGCCATAAAGCCCGATGGGCAGAATTAGATATAGAGGCTGACCTGGCTGATAATCTGACTGCCTCAACTGAAGAGTCGGATAGAAAATCTACTGCCTTTTGTAAGGTAGGTAAAATGGCTAGTATCTGATCCCTAGGGCACTTATCTATAATCTTCCCTTCTAGTCTGTTCAGCCACATAGACATGGATCTGGCAGTAACAGTCACTGATATATTGGGCCTAAAGGATAAGGTCAATGCTTCCCATGTATTTTTAAGGCAGGAATCAATTTTCTTATCAAGCGGATCTTTTAAAAACCCCATGTCCTCGAACAGTAGGGAAGATCTTCTAGATATCTTAGATATAGCTACATCTTATCTGGGAGCCTTATCCCAAGACGTAGAGGCTTCCTCCTCAAAGGAATATTTCCTCTTAAAGTTTTAGGAACAAATGCCTTTCTATCCGGCTTCTTCCATTCTTTTTCTATCAAAGCTGATATGCTTCTGTGTAAGGGAAAACATCTCTTTTTCCTCTCGCACAGGCCTTCAAAAACCGCATCTGCTACTGACTTATCCTCCTTGACATCTTCAAGTTCTAAGGTGGCCCGTACAGCTTTGAGCAGCTTGTCCGTGTCACCTACTGGAAATAAAAACTTTCTCTCTGAGTCGTTTTCTGAAGAGGATGACTCTTCAGGATCTTCCTCCTTACCAAAGCACTCATTATCGTCGGATGATTCCACTGCTGATTCAGCCTGTTCCTCTATTCTCTTACCCTTCTTGGTTGATTTAAGGGAATCGGATCTGATTAGAGCCCTAATGTCTTTCATAAAATTAGGGGATTCCTCTGCCAGCGTTTTTTCAATACACTGCTGGTATAGCTTCTTAGAGTAGGAGGATGACAGGGGGCATCTACAAATGGCACATTCTTTGTTCTTTCTTTTTGCCATAACCTTTTTTGGCCTCATTTAAGAAAAAAGTATATATACAGCCATATATTAGTATCCACAGTACCACTGCATGTGCTTACCCCTCCAGAAGTCTGTATACCGGAGTCTGCTTCTCTGTCCCTATTTCCTCTGGTCTTTTGTCCTCCTCCATGCCGTCTTTTCCTGAGGGCATATGAAGGCTTAATATATTTTTATACATACATATGTAGCAGGGAACAGCACCTCTCCTTTGAGAGTACGAAATATTCCCTGGGGGCCAACCTTATGCCAGTATATCATCTCTGCAGGATCTCACTAGTGACCAGCTGAACGTCCAAATTGCTTCCCTCAGCCTTAGATACACGCCAGCATACATACTGTGCCCACGCTGTTTATATTTCCGGTCACCAGACAGGAACTTCCGGTCAGTGGAACGCACGTCTCACCTGACGTCATCACGACTTCCTGCACAGGCCCTGGCGCGCCTCCCACTGCTGTTGCCAACTTTAAATAGCGCATAACTCCCGCGCGAGCCCGGAACTCTACCCCTCTGGCCTGTTCCTCCATACAACGCCCAACCTCTGGCATTCTGTACCACCATCACGTGGTCACACTCCTTTGAGGGACTCGCGCTGCCAACCATGAAGCTCAGGGAACGGCCCTGGACCATCCCCTGTCTCCTGAGAGGACCCCCGGCATCTGGCCCTGGCTGGTAAGACCCATGACCCTCTAGGCTCTACTAGGATTTCCTAGTCATGGGCCCCTAGAAAAAAAAGCTAACAGGTCTCCCACTCCAGGGACAGGAAACCTCACTGAGGTGGGAGAGTGGCTCCACCTTTTTTTGCTACAGGTTTCCTGTCCATGGAGGCGTAGCCATCTCTCAGTGGTGCTGTCATGGAGGAGGGGAAAATAAACTGTCGCTCCTCTGATATCTGAAGTCAAACAGCTGGTTAACCAACACATGCAATATGAGATGTACCTAACTTGTAATCCAGGATTAAGTCTTATAATAAGTGGCTGCCATGGCTTTCAAATTCTAATGTCTTTCCATTGCCTGATTCTCTACTGGGAGTGCTTGTTTTATATCTGTCCTTTGACCTAGGGTTGTCACATTTTGACATATTGTACCTTCTTCGAAAATACCATTTTATGATTGTTGTACTTCATGCCTACCTGTTTGTAATGGGTTGGTTATAGGTTATTTAATTTTTTAATCTCTGCCAAAATCAGTGACTAAGGTGCGGTGGGCTGGGCGCTAACTACCTAACAAGTAGCTAACTAACTGGCGGTGATAAGGGACCCTTATGCCCCATTCACACATCCGCAATTCTGTTTGCGGAACGGAATTGCGGACCCATTCATTTCTATGGGGACAGACTTTGTCCCGCTCGGATCCGGAATTGCGGATCCGCACTTCCGTTCCGCAAAAATATAGAACATGTCCTATTCTTGCAGGCATTTTCTATATAGTTCTGGCAATGTGCGGATCTGCAAAATGCGGAAAGCACATTTCCGGTGTCCGTGCTTTGCGGATCCGCAAAACACATATGGACATGTGAATGGAGCCTTACAGGGGGGTGATCAGTGACAGGGGGGTGATCAGGGAGTCTATATGGGGTGATCAGGGGTTAACAGGGGGTTAATAAGTGACGGGGGGGGGTAGTGTAGTGTGGTGCTTGGTGCTACTTTACATAGCTACCTGGTCCTCTGGTGGTCGATCCCAGCAAATGGGACCACCAGAGGACCAGGTAGAAGGTATATCAGACACTGTTAACAAAACAGCGTCTGATATACCTCTTTGATGCTTTTTATTTTACATCTACAGCCTGCCAGCGATTGATCATCGCTGGCAGGCTGCAGTATAACTGCCGAGACCTGCGCGTGTTCACAGCAAATCTCACCTCTTGCGATGTGACGCGCCGACGCGTCAAGGAGGAACAAGCCTGCCGCCGCCTGGACGCAGCCCTGCGTTAGGCGGTCGGCAGGCGGTTAAGAGCGCCAGCTTTCGCGGGTGTTGATTCTGTCTTCCCATTTTGCCCCATTTCAAAACCACCACTATCACACATATTCAATATGTATAGCAGTCAGCCTGCTGTATAAGCAGCTGTCACAATAGCACATGGTTAACAAAAGAGGCTAGTACTCGGCCTGCTGTATGAGCAGCTGACAGAATAGCACGCAGCTGACAAAAGAGTCACACTATCAATCTATCTATCAATTTATCTCATAGATATCAATCAATCTATCTATCAATTTATCTATTATCTCATATCTATCTATCTATCTAAAATTTGGGAAAATGAGAAACAGCACACTGCATTCTTGGGTGCAATTACTGCTATGGCCCACAACAAGGTCCAATGTAATAGGAAATGGAAACGCAAGGCAGCACTCCAGTATCAAAAAGGTGCTGTGGTTTATTAACCCAATGCAGTACAAGCAACGTTTCAACTGCTCAATGCAGTCTTTGTCAAGCCAAAGTCCAAGTGTGTTCTGTGCAATATTTAGATTTATTTAACCCCTCAGAGGGTTGTGCGCTGTTAACTTTAAACTTAATACATAAGAGTCGAAAAGACCCATGCGCTTTTTATGCAGACCCCCTGACAAACTATAAAAACACTTTTTATTTTGCCACTTTAAAATATTGAGAAATGTGCTGGGGAACTATTAGTGATTAAAATTCCTCAGGGCGTTTAGTGGGATTTTGAGGTAGTTGCATTCTGATAGTGAGCGCGTCTCTCACTAAACTTAGGGATTAATTCATCCCTTAAAACATATCATTAGTAAACCGCTACTCTATCCAGTAACTAACTTGTGATTTCCCATAATGGGTCCCTCAACTGTCTGCCACTGAACTAAAATCAAACTTAATCCCTGTATCCCGACATGTTTCCCCAGGGTTGGCGTCTTCAGGGGATGTTTTGCAGGTAAGAAAAAGTGGGCGGGAAGTAACCTTTAAAGCCTCAGTATGATTCGATACCTGTAATTGGCCAATAATGCACTTCCGGTACTTAGAAAATATCCTGATGCTGTCCAGGTTCTACTGCGCATGTCAAGGTACTTAGAACATTTTTTTGGATGGCTCCGGGATATCAGTGCGCATGTCACATCACTTAGACCCAGAGAGAAAATCTCACAGGTGTCTAGTTGCGCATGTCTGAATACTTAGAAACCATCCCGATTTTATCAGGACTTTAATGCGCATGTCATGGTACTTAGAGATATTGCGATCGCTCAGGGATTTCCATGCATGGATTACTTGAACTCAGGGACAAAGTCTCTCGATCGTCAAAGACGAGCACATTTCTCAATATTTTAAAGTGGCAAAATAAAGTGTGTTTTTATAGTTTGTCAGGGGGTCTGCATAAAAAGCTCATGGGTATTTTCGACTCTTATGTATTGAGTTCTGTGCAATATTTAACCCTTTAAGGACCGGAAGTTTTATATTTTTTGAGTTTTCGTTTTGCGCTCCCTGCATTCCCAGAGCCATAACCTTTTTATTTTTCGGTTCACATAGCCATATGAGGGCTTGTTTTTTGCGGGACAAGTTGTACTTTCTAACGCCACCATTTAATATTGCATATGATGCAGTGGGAAGCGGGAAAAAAATTCCAAATGGGGTGAAATTGCAAAGAAAAAAGCAATTCCACCACTGTTTTGCGGGTTTTTAAATTCCGACATTCGATGTGCGATAAAACTGACCGGTTACTTTTACTCTACAGGTCAGTACGAATCCGGCGATACCCTATATGTATAGGTTTTCTTGCGTTTTAATAGTGAAAAAAAAAATTCAAAAGTGGGAAAAAAAATCTGTTTTACTTTTTTGTCACCATGTTTTGACCCCTATAACTTTTTTGTAATATCTATGGAACTGTACGCGAGCTCATTTTTTGCGTCATAATCTTATCTTTTTATTGATACCATTCTGGGGTGTGTATGACTTTTTGATCACCTTTTATGTAATCTTTTGTGGAAAATGAAGCGACCAAAAATGGCGAATCCGTTTTGCTGTTTGACGTATGGGGAATATTTTTTTTTATAGTATGGGCGTTTTCACACATTGCAACACCCATGATGTGTATTTTTTTATTTTAGCAAAAGGGAGGTGATTTGAACTTTTATGTTTTTTTAAACTTTTTTTTTTTAACACTTTTATATAGTTCGCAAAAAATCGCATATTTCCTATGAAGCCTATTACAGGCAAGGCTCTATAGGAAATACTACAGAGCAGCCTGGGTTTCATTCATAGAAACCCAGGCTACTACAGGCGCACTCCGGCTCCTCCGATCGCCACACGGGGGAGCCAGAGCGCAAACCGAAAGTAAAACTTTCGGTTTGTGCGCACTCAGATGCCGTAGTCAGGATTGACCACGGCATCTGAGGGGTTAAATGTCCGTGACCGGCATCACTGCCGGCCACGGACATTAGCCGCGGGTGTCTGCTACAAGAACCATGCAGACACCCGCAGCTAAGGCGCCCGCAGGAAGCAGGAGCGGGCGCCATCTTTAGAGACAGGACACAGGACGTACGGGTACGTCCTGTGTCCTTAAGAGGTTAAAGGGCTAAGCCTCTTAATGAGTATTTAATACATTAGTGTTAAAATCCATAAAAAACACATAGCAATATTGTAAAAATTCATATATATAAAGTGCATAGTGCCCTGTGCAGACGTAAGTGAAATTGCACACATCTTCCAGTATCGACATGATCCATAATACATAAGATACATATTTATCTCATAATTAGTGAAATGATTCCACATGTGAAAAACACAATTCAGGTGTGAATAGTCCTTTTCGTACACAGTACGTTAAAAAATTAAGTGGACAATCTCACTTGTAAGTCCGCACGGCATGGCCGACATGCGGCGCAGGCGCTCCGTCTCACATCTCGCAATAACCGCGATCATTAAATCATACTTTTTACTTCCTCAGTACCACATCAAAAATGGCCACCACTTCTATCGCATTTCGCATGCTCCAACTTCCATTTCCAATGTCACTTCGGTCACATGACCGCATTACCTATTCATTCTGTTTACCACATGCAACGTGATCGCTGGTTGCTGCGCAACGGGGCACGCTATCATGATGATCGCCGCCCCATTACAAGGCATTACTTACTGCCGATGCCATGTAACCATGTACCGATACAGTTTCATGCCAAATGTTACCCTTTGTTGCAAACACACATCCTACCCTAACAGTTTCAAGCGGGATCCCCTGAAATATATCAGGGGTCCACTATCATTCTGAAGGCCGAATCATGCGTACACAATAGTTCAATTATCACATTCTTGTCTGCAACATGGAAAATTAAAATGGAATGGAGCACATTAGTGAAGTATATCAAGAGATATTGTTAAGTGAATCAAAGGTTTAGCCAAGCATCATGTGGTACTAGTTCATTATATAGACTGTACAGAAAAATGTTGATGAAGTCATGTCGGTCCATTTGTCGTGTGGACCCCCGCAGGAGAGTCCGTTCCATAGCTTGAAAATTATCTGAAAAGAACTAATAATTCAGGTTTCTGTGCTATAAAAAATTAGATAAAAGAAAAAAGATAAATACTGAAAAATTGAAATCTTTTAGGTAGAGGGAAGAAAAAATATAAAAATAAAATAATATTGTTGCATAAGTATGCTAAAACTAATACTTTGTTGAAGCACCTTTTGATTTTATTACAGCACTCAGTCTTTTGAGTATGAGTCTATCAGCATGGCACACTTTGACTTGGCAAGATTTGCCCACTCCAAATCTGTCAGATTACGAGGGCATCTCCTGTGCACAGCCCTCTTCAGATCACCCCACAGATTTTCAATCAGATTCAGGTCTGGGCTCTGGCTGGGCCATTCCAAAACTTGAATCTTCTGGTGAAGCCATTCCTTTGTTGATTTGGATGTATGCTGTGGGTCGTTGTCATGCTGAAAGATGAAGTTCCTCTTCATGTTCAGCTTTCTAGCAGAAGCCTGAAGGTTTTGTGCCAATATTGACTGGTATGTGGAACTGTTCATAATTCCCTTTATCTTAACTAAGGCCCCAGTTCCAGCTGAAGTAAAACAGCCCCAAAGCATGATGCTGCCACCACTGTGCATATGGTGTTCTTTTGGTGATGTGCAGTGTTTTGCAATTTTGTCCAAAAAGTTCCTTGGTTTCATCAGACCATAACATCTTTTCCCACGTGACTTCAGATGTGTTTTTGCAAAATGTAGCCTGGCTTGGATGTTTTTCTTCGTAAGAAAAGGCTTTCGTCTTGCCACTTTACCCCATAGCCCAGACATATGAAGAACACGGGAGATTGTTGTCACATGTACCACACAGCCAGTACTTGTCAGATATTCCTGCAGCTCCTTTAATGTTTCTGTAGGCATCTTGGTAGCCTCCCAGACCAGTTTTCTTCTCGTCTTTTCATCAATTTTGGAGGGACGTCCAGTTCTTGGTAATGTCAAAGTTGTGCCATATTTTCTCCACTTGATGATGATGGTCTTTTCTATGTTCCATGGTATATCTAATACCTTGGAAATTCTTTTGTACCCTTCTCCTAACTGATACCTTTTAACAATGAGATCCCTCTGATGCTTTGGAAGCTCTCTGTGGACCATGGCTTTTGCTGTGGGATGCGACTAAGAAAATTTCAGGAAAGACCAACTAGAGCAGCTGAACTTTATTTGGGGTTAATCAGAGGCACTGTAAATGATGGCAGGTGTATGCTGACTCCTATTTAACATGATTTTGAATGCGATTGCTTAATTATGAACACAGCTACATCCCCAGTTATAGTTTTTGTTGTTTTCTTCCCTCCACCTAAAAGATTTCAGCTTGTTTTTCAATAGAGTGGTACAGTTTATAGGTCACGTTAAAGGTGGAAAAAGTTCTGAAATGATTTATCTTTGTCAACCTGACATTCTAACAGGGGTGTGTAGACTTTTAATATCCACTGTATGTGTGTATATACAAACTGGGTATTAGGTTTTTCTCATCTATTTATATATACTAATTTGCGCAACAATTGTAATTTAAGTCGCTCAAAATGTTTTATATAGATTCTTACCAAGATAACTTACGGGGCAAAAACATCATTCCCGATGCGCAAATGTTGATCGCTTTCGATGATTTTTACGAGTCGTTCGTCGGCAGCATCAGCCCGCGGATTATTTCAGACAAAGCATCAAGCGGACCGATAACAGCGCAGCTTGACATTTCATACGAGAAGGGTTACAGAGCTGAGACATTGCGATCGGATGGTAAGTGTGATCACATTAATGATGGTTTATTATATAGCTCTGTTATAATATTGTTTGTTACATTTCATACGTGTTTATTATAGGCACCCACATTGGTAACATTCTAAGACCGCGAACGGCATTACCTGTATGGAAAATACAGAGAATTCAAGTGCTAAGAAGGCCGTTACTGACAATTCTGTTGACCAAAAGGAGAATGAGCCGATGGGCATTATCGATCTCACAACACCCGCGACCTGTCATAGAAAACAGCAACGCAAACGGTCCAAAGCACGTAAGTAGCAATCCTAGTAGTTGATGTATGTTATTTTAAACAGTGTCTATAATTCTAATACGCTTTTTAATATCACAACGATGAAAAGAAAAATGTAAACGTTTGATGATATCGCAACACTTGCAACAGACAAATCAGCAAAGCAAAAGGACCAAAAGACATAAGACACACTCCTAAGCTTTGATGTATGCTATTTTAAACATTGTCTATAATTCTAAAAGCTTTTTAAAATCGCAGCAGTGAACAGAAAAATGGACACGACTGATGTTTCCAGAGAGCAACCAAAGAAATCTAAGATGACCGTTAAGACTCTCTGACAGCCTCTGAAATAACAACATCTAAATCTTTAAATATGTATAGGTTAGCAATCCTTTCCGTCTAACTTCAGGCTATCAGACGCCGGGGGGGCGACGCAAGGTTCGTAAGAAATACTCGTCCCGCAGAAGCGCCAGAGCTGTGTACCAGCGCCCGTGACATTTGGCGAAATGAAGATTCCGCTATAGCGATTATCGAATGTCCTAATGCTCGCGAGTTAAAATAAAGCTTCGTACTATTTTAATGTAATGAGCCTGTTTGAAATACTTGTTACATAGTTCCTAATGTTTGTTCTTAAATTTTAGCCAAAAGAAAAGAAGGCTTCAAAATTTGGGCCTCTAAAGAGAAACAACAATCAAACATTCAGCGACCAGAACCGTTATTGCCCATCTCCGAAATTCTAGCGAAAATACAGGGGTCTCCACAGGGCGGTGAGCCAACGTGCATACTAAATGATATTTCAGATTTGTGGGACATAACATTAGTACCAGAAACACCTGATACACAGACTTTTAAAAGACGGATTACATTTGACACGTCAAACATACATGATGACGTACAACAGGTAGATCCGTGTCAGACAAATAATGTGCAATATCAACACGTACCTCTTGCTCATTCTTGTTCGTGTTGGGACGATAGTACGTAGGATGCTTTGAGGTGTCTCGCACGATACGACGACAAAATGTTACGTGTAGCGAACTATTTTAAATGTTGCGTTAAAGGCTCTATGTTTTTAGCGTTTAACAGCACCAGCAAAATTAGTGCTAGACAAATACAAGCTGTTCATGACAAATATACAAGACTGATTACACACATCGACGAGATTTAAAGAGATGCTAGGTAAGAATTGACTGGAGATGATTTTCGATGGACGGCTTTTTAAAAACACAAAAACATCTGTAAGGGCGCAAACTAGAAAGTTGAAACAGGCTATAAAAGATGTAGTTTGCGGCTAGACGTTCTAAAAAAGCTTGGAGAAAAAGACAAAGCTGATGTAACAAGTCTGATAAGCCTGCCCATGCAAGCGGAGCACAATAGCTCAAACAGCCCACAAAATAACAGCCCGACAACTGAGCAAACAAATCGATTACAACCACGCGACTCACAAACTGACAAAATGGCCGTTAACACAGACGTTGTAGATGAACCCCCCTGACGCAGATGTTGTAGATGACTACTCTGAACCAAACAACGTTAGAACCGTTTATTTAGAATGTGTCTTCCAGCACAGCGTGACTTAGTGAATTTTAATAGCACCATGTACACCAGGGATGGCCAACATGCGGCTCTCCAGCTGTTGCAAAACTACAACTCCCAGCATGCCTACAGCTATCAGCCTACAGCAGGGCATGGTGGAAGTTGTAGTTTTGCAACAGCTGGAGAGCCGCAGGTTGGCCAGCCCTGATGTACACCGATTCGTTAACCTGGAAGGTGTTACTTGTTGGCGCAATAAACGCTTCTATACAATCTTTCTCAGATAGGGTTTTATTGGACATGGAGCTGGGTGATTTTATTCAGCTGCGCTTAGACGGCGGTAAAATGTTTGACTCTGTTTTTTCAACGCGACATACTAGAGAGGGGTTTAGCGTCAAAATGTTTTTGAACAACGTTGCTAACGCTTTACAGAGTAACGCTGAGTGCATAGCTGGTAATTCGCTTAAACCAGGGCTTGACAAATTTCCTTGGAATCTAGGAGCCAGCTAAAAAAGTTAGGAGCCAGGCGGAGCCGTGTCATAAAGCTCCCAATAGATGCCCCCATAGTGCTCCCCCCCCCCCACTTCTCTATAGAGCCCCCCAATAATGCATGCCAGTACATAGGGCCCCCAGTAGATGCCCCCATAGTGTTTCTACCCCTGTTTTCCATAGTGCCCCCCATAATGTGCGAGTGTATAGGGCCCCCCATAATGCTTCCCCTTTTCAATAGGTTATATGACACGTCAGATGCTGCCAGCGTCTAAGTGATTGCCACTTGCGGCCGCCATGACATGTGGAAACCCTTACAAGGATTACAGGGTCCGGAGGGGAGGGCAGAGGGGTCCGGAGGAGAGGGCAGAGGGGTCCGAAGGAGAGGGCAGAGGGGTCCGGAGGAGAGGGCAGAGGGGTCCGGAGGAGAGGGCAGAGGGGTCCGGAGGAGAGGGCAGAGGGGTCCGGAGGGGAGGGCAGAGGGGTCCGGAGGGGAGGGCAGAGGGGTCCGGAGGGGAGGGCAGAGGGGGTCCGGAGGGGAGGGCAGAGGGGTCCGGAGAGGAGGGCAGAGGGGTCCGGAGGGGAGGGCAGAGGGGTCCGGAGGAGAGGGCAGAGGGGTCCGGAGGAGAGGGCAGAGGGGTCCGGAGGAGAGGGCAGAGGGGTCCGGAGGAGAGGGCAGAGGGGTCCGGAGGAGAGGGCAGAGGGGTCCGGAAGAGAGGGCAGAGGGGTCCGGAAGAGAGGGCAGAGGGGTCCGGAAGAGAGGGCAGAGGGGTCCGGAGGACAGGGCAGAGGGGTCCGTCTTGTCAATCTCTTTCCCCCCTTGTCATTCACTTTCCCCCCCCCCCCTTGTCATTCACTTTCTCCCCCCCCCCTTGTCATTCACTTTCTCCCCCCCCCCTTGTCATTCACTTTCTCCCCCCCCCCCTTGTCATTCACTTTCTCCCCTTGTCATTCACTTTCTCCCCCTTGTCATTCACTTCCCCCCTTGTCATTCACTTTCTCCCCCTTGTCATTCACTTTCTCCCTCCCCCTTGTCATTCACTTTCTCCCTCCCCCTTGTCATTACCTTTCCCCTTGTCATTTTCTCCGCCCTCCTCTAGTGTAGCGTGGCCGAGCTTTGTATGGTCCCACGGGTACAGAAGCTTTAGTTTCCTGTACCCGGGCGGACTGACAGGAAGTGCACACTGTGTGCGCACTTCTTGTCAGTCTGGCCGGGTACAGGAGACAGATGCTCCTGTACCGCGGACCATACAGGGCTCGGCCACGCTACAATGAGGAACTGACAGGAGGGAGCGCTGAGCGCTTCCCTCCTGTCAGTCCCTCTCTTCATGCTGTGCCCGGGTGGTGCGCCCTCATGGACGCGCCAGCCCGGGCAGTGCTGCAGCCGCCTGAGGCTCTATACATAGCGCTCGGGCGGCTGCAGCATGAAGGGGGCCGGCGCTCCTAGTCCGCGCCGGCCCTGCGCCCGGGCACCTAACAGAACGGGCTGACAAATACCCAGGCGCCAGGACCAAATTCCTGGTCGCCATGGCGACCTGGGATTTGTCGAGCCCTGGCTTAACCAGTCCCCGACCGCCGTACGCAGGATTGCGTCCTGCGGGCGGCCGGGATCTTCTGTTTGGACGCATCGGGGCGTCCTCTCGCGATGCGCGAGATTTCGGGCACAAGCGCCCGCGCATGCGCAGATCGCGCATAGCAGTGAAATGAGAAGAACTTGGTCATCAGCCTGCCAGCCAATCGGCAGCGCTGGCGGGCTGATGACATTCAAAAAAACGAATCAGGAGCCATTTAACCCATCATATTAGTAAATATGATGGATTAAATGGCTTCTGTGCTCTCTCCTGGGTCCTTTTCGTCGGTTGGACCCAGGAGAGAGCACACCTCTACAGTGAGTACACCAAGCACCACACATAGCCCCCTGATCAGCCCCCCATCACCCAAATTAACCCCTTGATCACCCCTTTCAGCACCTGTCAATCATCCAGTGAAAGGGAAAAAGTGATCAGTGTAAACTGTCACTTTTTTTTTTCACTAAGATTGACTGTTAGGTTTAGCTTAGTTTAGTCCCCTTTAGTAGGTAGTTAGCGTTAGCGCCAAGCCCACCGCACCACAGTCACTGGTTCGCTGATTAGCGTAGAGCTAATCAGCGTTTGTACTTTTATAGTATCTGTAAGTGATCAGAACTGATCACGGTCAGATATATAATAGTACTAGTGTCACTTTAGTTCGCCCTCCACCCCAAACGCAGTGTTTGCCCGATCAGGCCTGATCGGTCGCCCACACGTGCGTTCACCCACGCCACTCGCCGCAGTGACAAAAAATTTATTTTTTGTAATCACTGCACAATCCTTCACAAGCGCTGCGGCGATAAAAAATCAGTTTTGATATTTTTATCAATCGCAGCGGCTTCTGTACTTCGCTACCCTCTCAATTGTAAGACAGGCTTGCTTTTTTTCTTGGGTAGTCTCAGGGAATACCCCTAAATTTAGACGGCCAAATGTCAAACAAGGGGTATTCCTCTGAAGAGGCCTACAGGATTCTGACCCAGTCGGATGAGGAGTGGGAACCCTCATCTGACGAATCCAGCGGGTCAGAATACCAACCTGTAGAAAGCAGTGGCTCTCTGACCCAAAGTTCTGACGAGGAGGTGGAGGTCCCTGATAGAAGCAGGCGTACCCGGCCCCGTGTTGCTAGACCGCAGGTTGCGCAGGATCCGCTTCAAGGGCAGCAGAGTGGGGCTGGCGCTGCCGGATTACGTGGTGAGGCATACACCAGCAGCGCAGCCCGCCCTGGACCTTCTACCAGCACTGCCGTAGAACATGGTGAAGTGGCGAGCACCAGAAGGGCAGTAGAAGCTGGTACGGTGGCACGTGCAATAGTTTCCCGTCGCAGCCACCGCAAAGACAACAGGCCCGTAGAGCCCCTAGAGTCCCTGGAGGTGCTGGCAAACCCTGATTGGCAGCCCCCATCTTCAGCCGCACCAGTAGTTCCCCCTTTCACCGCCCAGTCAGGAGTTCGGGTGGAAACAGCTCAGATAGGATCGGCGCTGGGGTTTTTTGAGCTGTTTTTCACTGCGGAGCTCTTTGACTTAGTCGTGGCAGAAACAAACAGATATGCCACTCAATTTATCGCCGACAACCCGGGAAGCTCTTATGCCCAGCCTTTCCGGTGGAAACCAGTCCAAGTTTCCGAACTTAGAACTTTTCTGGGCCTTCTCCTCAGCATGGGCATAACCAAAAACATGAATTGCGGTCATATTGGTCCACGAACCCAATTCATCACATGCCCATGTTCTCTGCTGCCATGTCCAGGACACGTTTTGAGACCATCCTGCGTTTCCTGCACTTTAGTGACAACACCACCTCCCGTCCCAGAGGCCACCCAGCTTTTGACCGGCTCCATAAAATTCGGCCCCTCATAGACCATTTCAACCAGAAATTTGCAGATTTGTACACCCCTGCTCAAAACATCTGCGTAGACGAGTCCCTTGTACATTTTACCGGGCGCCTTGGCTTCAAGCAGTACATCCCGAGCAAGCGCGCCCGGTATGGGGTCAAATTGTATAAGCTCTGTGAAAGGGCCACAGGCTATACGCACAAATTTCGGATCTATGAGGGAAAAGATCAGACCCTGGAGCCGGTCGGTTGCCCTGACTACCTGGGGAGCAGTGGGAAGATAGTCTGGGACTTGGTGTCACCCTTATTCGGCAAGGGGTACCATCTTTATGTGGACAACTTTTACACAAGTGTGGCCCTCTTCAAGCATTTGTTCCTAGAACAGATTGGCTGCTGCGGCACCGCGCGACCTAGTCGCCGGGGCTACCCCCAACGGCTTCTTACCACCCGACTTGCAAGGGGGCAGAGGGCTGCACTGTGTAACGACGAACTGCTCGCGGTGAAATGGAGAGACAAGCGTGACGTTTACATGCTCTCATCCATTCACGCAGACACGACAGTACAAATTCAACGGGCAACCAGTGTCTATGAAAAGCCCCTCTCAGTCCACGACTATAACCTCCACATGGGAGGGGTGGACTTCAACGACCAGATGTTGGCCCCTTATTTGGTTTCCCGAAAGACCAGACGCTGGTATAAAAAAGTGTCTGTTTATCTGATTCAATTGGCTCTATATAATAGTTACGTTCTCTACAGTAAGGCTGGGAGAACTGGATCTTTCCTAAAATTCCAGGAAGAGATCGTCGAGAACCTCCTGTACCCAGGAGGTTCCGTGGGCCCCATCCACCAGTGTAGTTAGCCGTCTACACGAGCGGCACTTCCCTAGCGTTGTGCCGGGTACCTCAAACCAACCGCCACCCCGAAAAAATGTCGTGTCTGTAGCAGGAGTGGAATAAGGCGTGACACCCGTTATTTCTGTCCTGACTGTCCTGACCACCCTGCCCTATGCCTTGGAGAGTGTTTCCGGAAGTACCACACTCAGGTACACTTAGGGACCTAGGGACAGCACTACACAGGTAGTTTTTTTCCACTCAGGCTCTAGGGTCTCTCAGGACACTAGGTTTTGAGAGACCCTAACACATAGGGACGGTGCTGGTGTGCTACAGCAGAAGTGTGAAACGGTAGAAACCTCTCCTTTCACTTGGGATAACGCGTATAATGTACTTCGCACCATCTCTGTGTGATTTACACTTTACACATTGTCCCATGGGAAAGGAGAGGTTTCTGCTAGGAAAATAAAGAGTGAAATGGTAAAAAAAATAAAAATTAAACAGGTAGCAAGAAAAAAATCTTGAGTTAGTTCAGGTTTTTATGTTCATGTTTTATAAAAGTTTTAAAATGTTCTGGTTTTATAAAGTTTGCAACGTTCAAGTCATGTGCCTGCTGCCTGTTTTTTCTTCTTTTTTTTTTTTTTCCCCCATAACCACCCTTTATTTTCCAGGTATACCAACAGACCAACGGACCAACCGACGAAAACGCCGCGGCACTGATGTGAATTCTGAGAGAAGCATTGCTGCTATCAGAAGACACGTGAAGTCAGTGTATGCGGCGCTGCAAGACGAGATTTCTCCTCTGCAGTACAGGTACATTTGCCCAGGCATATGAGCTGAGGAGAGGTGTTGGAGTTCATATGCTTTGGCAAACACTTTGTATCAAAAAATCTGGCAAAGATGTCTTCCTCCACACCGATGGATTGATCGATGTGAATGGAGAAATCACGTTTGCCAGGACATAGGAGCTGAGTGGGTATGGATGTTTGGGCGGAGCCCCTATGTCCTGGCAATCGCCAGGCCCCTCTTTTTTTTCTTGCATATTTTTTGGCAGAGATTTTTTCATCCACATCGATCGATGCGAATGAGGAAATCTGTGCCGTTCATTTTTTCTTTCAGCCCAGAGGCTGAACGGAAAAAAAATCTCATTACCCGTATGCTCCATATAAGGAGAATAGCAGAAACTCCTAATGCTGGCCATACGTGTAATGATTGCGGTGACCCTCAAATGCCAGGGCAGTACAAAAACCTCACATGTGACCCCATTTCGGAAAGAAGACGCCCCAAGGTATTCGCTGAGGGGCATATTGAGTCCATGAAAGATTGAACTTTTTGTCACAAGTTAGCGGAAAGGGAGACTTTGTGAAAAAAAACGAAAAAAATCAAATTCCGCTAACTTGGGCAAAAAAAAAAAATCTTCTATGAACTCATCATACCCCTCACAGAATACCTTGGGGTGTCTTCTTTCCAAAATGGGGTCACATGTGGGGTATTTATACTGCCCTGGCATTTTAGGGGCCCTGAAGCGTGAGAAGAAAAATGCGTAAAAATACCGTCCTAAAAGGTACTCATTGGATTTAGGGCCGAATTGCGCAACTTGGCTGCAAAAAAGTGGCACACATGTGGTATCTCTGTACTCAGGAGAAGTAGGGCAATGTGTTTTGGGGTGTACTTTTACATATACCCATACTGGGTGTGAAAAATATCTCTGTAAATGACAACTTTTTAAAAAAAAATTATACAAAGTTGTCATTTACAGAGATATTTTTCACACCCAGTAGGGGTATAGGTAAAAATACGCCCAAAAACACATTGCCCTACTTCTCCCGAGTACGTCGATACCCCATGTGTGCCACTTTTTTGCAGCCAAGATGCACAAAGGGGCCCTAAATCCAATGAGTACCTTATAGGATTTCACAGGACATTTTTTACGCATTTGGATTCCAAACTGCTTCTGACGTTTAGGGGCCCCTAAAATGCCAGGGCAGTAAAAATACCACACAAGTGACCCCATTTCGGAAAGAAGACACCCCAAGGTATTCCGTGAGGGGTATGGTGAGTTCATGTAAAATTTTATTTTTGGCACAAGTTAGTGGAATATGAGACTTTGTAAAAAGAAAAAAAAAAAAAAAAAACAATTTCCGCAAACTTGTGCCAAAAATAAAAACTTCCATGAACTCACTATGCCCATCAGCGAATACCTTGGGGTGTCTACTTTCCGAAATGGGGTCACTTGTGTGGTATTTTACTGCCCTGGCATTTTAGGGGCCCTAAACGTCAAAAGCAGTTTGGAATCCAAATGCGTAAAATGTCCTGTAAAATCCTAAAGGTACTCATTGGATTTAGGGCCATTTGCGCATCTTGGATGCAAAGTGGCACACATGGGGTATCGCCGTACTCAGGAGAAGTAGGGCAATGTGTTTTGGGGTGTATTTTTACATATACCCATGCTGGGTGAGAGAAATATCTCTGTAAATGACAACTTTTAAAAATTTTATACAAAGTTGTAATTTACAGAGATATTTTTCACACCCAGTAGGGGTATATGTAAAAAGACACCCCAAAACTCATTGCCCTACTTCTCCCGAGTACGGCGATACCCCATGTGTGCCACTTTTTGCAGCCAAGATGCGCTTAAGGGCCCTAAATCCAATGAGTACCTTTAGGATTTCACAGGACATTTTTTACGCATTTGGATTCCAAACTGCTTCTGACGCTTAGGGGCCCTCAAATGCCAGGGCAGTATAAATACCCCACAAGTGACCCCATTTCGAAAGAAGACACCCCAAGGTATTCCGTGAGGGGTATGGTGAGTTCATGTAAAATTTTATTTTTGGCACAAGTTAGTGGAATATGAGACTTTGTAAAAAAAAAAAAAAAAATCAATTTCCACAGACTCGTGCCAAAAATAAAAACTTCCATGAACTCACTCATGCCCATCAGCGAATACCTTGGGGTGTCTACTTTCGAAATGGGGTCACTTGTGTGGTATGTTTACTGCCCTGGCATTTAGGGGCCTCTAAAGCGTGAGAAGGAGTTTGGAATCCAAATGCGTAAAATGCCCTGTGAAATCCTAAAGGTACTCATTGGATTTAGGGCCCCTTGCACGTCTTGGCTGCAAAAAGTGGCACACATGTGGTATCGCCGTACTCAGGAGAAGTAGGGCAATGTGTTTGGGGTGTATTTTACATATACCCATGCTAGGTGAGAGAAATATCTCTGTAAATTGACAACTTTGTATAAAAAAATGGAAAAAGTTGTCATTTACAGAGATATTTTTCACACCCAGTATGGGTATATGTAAAAATACACCCTAAAACACATTGCCCTACTTCTGCCGAGTACGGCGATACCACATGTGTGGCACTTTTGCAGCCAAGATGCGCAAAGGGGCCCTAAATCCAATGAGTACCTTTAGGATTTCACAGGACATTTCTACTCATTTGGATTCCAAACCGCTTCTCACGCTTTAGGGGCCCCTAAAATGCCAGGGCAGCAAAAATACCCCACAAGTGACCCCATTTTAGAAAGTAGACACCCCAAGGTGTTCTGTGAGGGGCATAGTGAGTCCATGTAAAATTTTATTTTTGTCACAAGTTAGTGGAATATGAGACTTTGTAAGAAAAAGAAAAAAAAAAAAAACATTTCCGCTAACTTGTGACAAAAATAAAAACTTCCATGAATTCACTATGCCCATCAGCGAATACCTTAGGGTGTCTACTTTCCAGAATGGGGTCACTTGTGGGGTATTTTTATTGTCCCGGCATTTTAGGGGCCCCTAAAGCGTGAGAAGGGGTTTGGAATCCAAATGCGTAAAATTGCCCAGTGAAATCCTAAAGGTACTCATTGGTTTTAGGGCCCTTTGCGCATCTTGGCTGCAAAAAGTGTCACTCATGTGGTATCTCCGTACTCAGGAGAAGTAGGGCAATGACTTTTGGGGTGTATTTTTATATATACCCATACTTTGTGTGATAAATACCGCTGTAAACGACAACTTTTTAAAAAATTTATACAAAGTTGTCAATTTACAGTGATATTTCTCTCACCCAGCATGGGTATATGTAAAAATACACCCCAAAACACATTGCCCTACTTCTCCTGAGTACAGCGATACCACATGTGTGCCACTTTTGCAGCCAAGATGCGCAAAGGGCCCTAATTCCAAAGAGTACCTTTAGGATTTCACAGGGCATTTTTACGCATTTGTATTCTCACGCTTTAGGGGCCCCTAAAATGCCAGGGCAGTAAAAATACCCCACAAGTGACCCCATTTCGGAAAGTAGACACCCTAAGGTATTCGCTGATGGGCATAGTGAGTTCATGGAAGTTTTTATTTTTGTCACAAGTTTGTGGAAAATGAAATTTTTGAAAAAAAAAAAAAAAACATTTCCGCTAACTTGTGACAAAAATAAAAACTTCCATGAACTCACTATGCCCCTCAGTGAATACCTTAGGGTGTCTACTTTCGGAAATGGGGTCATTTATGGGGTATTTCTACTGTCTGGGCATTGTAGTACGTCAGGAAACAGGACAGGTGCTCAGAAAGTCAAAGTGCGGAAATTCACTTTTTTGCACCATAGTTTGTAAACGCTATAACTTTTACCCAAACCAATAAATATACACTTATTGCATTTTTTTTATCAAAGACATGTAGAACAATAAATTTTGAGAAAAATTTATATAGAAATGTAGTTTTATTTGACAAATTTTCAAACAGAAAGTGAAAAATGTCATTTTTTTGCAAAAATTTCGGTAATTTTTGATTAATAGCAAAAAAGTAAAAATGTCAGCAAGAATGAAATAGCACCAAATGAAAGCTCTATTAGTGAGAAGAAAAGGAGGTAAAATTCATTTGGGTGGTAAGTTGTATGGCCGAGCAATAAACGGTGAAAGTAGTGTAGTGCAGAATTGTAAAAAGTGGCCTGGTCATTAAGGGTGTTTAAGCTAGGGGGGCTTAAGTGGTTAACATTGGGGTTCTGACTGCTGGTCTGACCTGAGGGCTAATGAAAAATATTTTTGTCTTATTGTTCTCCTCTAAAACCTAGGTGATTCTTGTGGGCCGGTGAGTCTTATCGGGTGAAAAATACGGTAAGTCGTGCCAAGAGAAATATCTCGAGAACTCTGTTGCTCCGAACGTCCTCCCCCCCAAACCAAATTATTAATGTACCCGTCTCACTGCTGGTCCCACCCGATCCCCAACCCCACATAAACATTATGAACATAGATTCATTTTTCAAAAATGCGTTCCATAAAAGATGTAACCTAAAAAAAAAACCACATAGGACAAAAAACCTTCCTGCTCGGCATAGTAAAAAAAACTATTTTGAATAAACAGTAAGCAGAGGTGCTTCTCTAACCTGCCTCCTATACATTAGAGTCTACAGTGTGTAATAGTTGGGCAAATTCTGCACTATATAACTACGCCTGAATGGTCTAAGGCAGGGATGCTCAACCTGCGGCCCTCCGGCTGTTGTAAAACTACAACTCCCACCATGCCATGCTGTAGGCTGATAGCTGTATGCTGTCAGAGAATGCTGGGAGTTGATTGCCCCTACTTCTCCCGAGTACGGCGATACCCCATGTGTGCCACTTTTTGCAGCCAAGATGCGCTTAAGGGGCCCTAAATCCAATGAGTACCTTTAGGATTTCTACAGGACATTTTTTACGCATTTGGATTCCAAACTGCTTCTGACGTTTAGGGGCCCTCAAATGCCAGGGCAGTATAAATACCCCACAAGTGACCCCATTTCGAAAGAAGACACCCCAAGGTATTCCGTGAGGGGTATGGTGAGTTCATGTAAAATTTTATTTTTGGCACAAGTTAGTGGAATATGAGACTTTGTAAAAAAAAAAAAAAATCAATTTCCACAAACTTGTGCCAAAAAATAAAAACTTCCATGAACTCACTATGCCCATCAGCGAATACCTTGGGGTGTCTACTTTCCGAAATGGGGTCACTTGTGTGGTATTTTACTGCCCTGGCATTTAGGGGCCTAAAGCGTGAGAAGGAGTTTGGAATCCAAATGCGTAAAATGCCCTGTGAAATCCTAAAGGTACTCATTGGATTTAGGGCCCCTTTGCACGTCTTGGCTGCAAAAAAGTGGCACACATGTGGTATCGCCGTACTCAGGAGAAGTAGGGCAATGTGTTTTGGGGTGTATTTTTACATATACCCATGCTAGGTGAGAGAAATATCTCTGTAAATTGACAACTTTGTATAAAAAAATGGAAAAAGTTGTCATTTACAGAGATATTTTTCACACCCAGTATGGGTATATGTAAAATACACCTAAAACACATTGCCCTACTTCTGCCGAGTACGGCGATACCACATGTGTGGCACTTTTTGCAGCCAAGATGCGCAAAGGGCCCTAAATCCAATGAGTACCTTTAGGATTTCACAGGACATTTCTACTCATTTGGATTCCAAACCGCTTCTCACGCTTTAGGGGCCCCTAAAATGCCAGGGCAGCAAAAATACCCCACAAGTGACCCCATTTTAGAAAGTAGACACCCCAAGGTGTTCTGTGAGGGGCATAGTGAGTCCATGTAAAATTTTATTTTTGTCACAAGTTAGTGGAATATGAGACTTTGTAAGAAAGAAAAAAAAAAAAAAACATTTCCGCTAACTTGTGACAAAAATAAAAACTTCCATGAATTCACTATGCCCATCAGCGAATACCTTAGGGTGTCTACTTTCCAGAATGGGGTCACTTGTGGGGTATTTTATTGTCCCGGCATTTTAGGGGCCCCTAAAGCGTGAGAAGGGTTTGGAATCAAATGCGTAAAATTGCCCAGTGAAATCCTAAAGGTACTCATTGGTTTTAGGGCCCTTTGCGCATCTTGGCTGCAAAAAGTGTCATTCATGTGGTATCTCCGTACTCAGGAGAAGTAGGGCAATGACTTTTGGGGTGTATTTTTATATATACCCATACTTTGTGTGATAAATACCGCTGTAAGCGACAACTTTTTAAAAAATTTATACAAAGTTGTCAATTTACAGTGATATTTCTCTCACCCAGCATGGGTATATGTAAAAATACACCCCAAAACACATTGCCCTACTTCTCCTGAGTACAGCGATACCACATGTGTGCCACTTTTGCAGCCAAGATGCGCAAAGGGCCCTAATTCCAAAGAGTACCTTTAGGATTTCACAGGGCATTTTTACGCATTTGTATTCTCACGCTTTAGGGGCCCCTAAAATGCCAGGGCAGTAAAAATACCCCACAAGTGACCCCATTTCGGAAAGTAGACACCCTAAGGTATTCGCTGATGGGCATAGTGAGTTCATGGAAGTTTTTATTTTTGTCACAAGTTTGCGGAAAATGAAATTTTTTGAAAAAACAAAAACAAAAACATTTCCGCTAACTTGTGACAAAAATAAAAACTTCCATGAACTCACTATGCCCCTCAGTGAATACCTTAGGGTGTCTACTTTCGGAAATGGGGTCATTTATGGGGTATTTCTACTGTCTGGGCATTGTAGTACGTCAGGAAACAGGACAGGTGCTCAGAAAGTCAAAGTGCGGAAATTCACTTTTTGCACCATAGTTTGTAAACGCTATAACTTTTACCCAAACCAATAAATATACACTTATTGCATTTTTTTATCAAAGACATGTAGAACAATAAATTTTGAGAAAAATTTATATAGAAATGTAGTTTTATTTGACAAATTTTCAAACAGAAAGTGAAAAATGTCATTTTTTTGCAAAAATTTCGGTAATTTTTGATTAATAGCAAAAAAAGTAAAAATGTCAGCAAGAATGAAATAGCATCAAATGAAAGCTCTATTAGTGAGAAGAAAAGGAGGTAAAATTCATTTGGGTGGTAAGTTGTATGGCCGAGCAATAAACGGTGAAAGTAGTGTAGTGCAGAATTGTAAAAAGTGGCCTGGTCATTAAGGGTGTTTAAGCTAGGGGGGCTTAAGTGGTTAACATTGGGGTTCTGACTGCTGGTCTGACCTGAGGGCTAATGAAAAATATTTTTGTCTTATTGTTCTCCTCTAAAACCTAGGTGATTCTTGTGGGCCGGTGAGTCTTATCGGGCGAAAAATACGGTAAGTCGTGCCAAGAGAAATATCTCGAGAACTCTGTTGCTCCGAACGTCCTCCCCCCCAAACCAAATTATTAATGTACCCGTCTCACTGCTGGTCCCACCCGATCCCCAACCCCACATAAACATTATGAACATAGATTCATTTTTCAAAAATGCGTTCCATAAAAGATGTAACCTAAAAAAAAAAAACCACATAGGACAAAAAACCTTCCTGCGCCGGCATAGTAAAAAAAAACTATTTTGAATAAACAGTAAGCAGAGGTGCTTCTCTAACCTGCCTCCTATACATTAGAGTCTACAGTGTGTAATAGTTGGGCAAATTCTGCACTATATAACTACGCCTGAATGGTCTAAGGCAGGGATGCTCAACCTGCGGCCCTCCGGCTGTTGTAAAACTACAACTCCCACCATGCCATGCTGTAGGCTGATAGCTGTATGCTGTCAGAGAATGCTGGGAGTTGTAGTTTTGCAACAGCTGGAGGGCCGCAGGTTGAGCATGCCTAGTCTAAGACAAACATATATACTATATCAAAAATATCCTACCTCTTGTGAATCAGTAATAAGTATTAGTACAATTCAAAAATAGAATATTGCAAAGATAAACCGCAGTAATAAGGCAGGAAAAATAAAATAAAAACAAAAGCAAGATATTGCACTTATCAGGCACGTCCCTCGAACCGGACAGGGTCCACAAAAGTCCCAGGAACTTGCAGGAGGCATATTTATCCAGTGTTCGCTGATGGTTTAAGAGAGCGTTCGTTGGTTTCCACCCACTGCGGTGCATCCATCGGTGTTTCGAATATGCAGACCTCTCCATGCGCCACCACCCACAGCCTGGCCGGATACAACATAGAATAGGGATTCTGTAAGTCCGGAAGACGGCATATCACATCCTGGAACTTCACTCTTCTGCGCTCAACCTCAGTGTAAAAATGGATACTTTATTCCCATTGATTAGGAGATCAGGTTGATCCCTGGCTTTCTTGAGAATATTATATCTGTCCCTGAAGTGCAGTAACTTCATCAAGATTGGATGGGGGGGGGCTGGTGGCAGAGCACGGAATGGTACTCTATGTGCTCTTTCAATGGCAAACACACAAGACAGAGTCCTTGCCAAATTTAAGGGTCAGCCAATTTTCAAAAAACACCACTGGGTCAGATCTCTCAGCCCTTACAGGGACCCCAATCCCCCTGAGATTATTTCTGCGCGACCCATTTTCTAGGTCATCGGTTTTGGACATCAATAAAGACACATTATAATTAATTCTGCCGAGATGTCTCTTCACTGAGGGTAGCTAATCCTCAATAGTGCTCGTTCTGTCTTCCACCTCTTTGATCTTCTCATTCACCTGCCTGAGGTCTTGCCTGATGAGAGAGACATTTTCATACTTGTATTAAGAATATGTAGTAGGCTGCTGCAATGTTTCACAGCAGTAAAGTTATCACTGATAGTGGGCTCTTCTCCAGGAGCAACAGTGTTTTCCAGCGCCATGGGTGTAGCTGGTGCCTCAGATGGTGCCTTTCTGAATATCTTGCCCTCCTCTTGATTGTGAAGCCGCCATCTTGGAGGCCTTTTGGTCTTTTCAGCACTTCCAGTAGGGTCTGGTATGGGCTCCCCTCGTGGTTGTATAGGGGTATGGACCGGTGGGGTCGAAGGGGGCACAGAAGAAGAGCGTGCATATTTACCCAGGCCATCTTGCCTTGGTGTTGCTGGAGGCCCAACCTCTCCTTGCTCCCTCTCCTTTTCCTGCGTGGGTCATTTCAGCACCGGAGAGAGCTGCACAGTATAGGGAAGCCGCTCGGGGTCCGCACAGGAAATGAGTGACGCTGCAGACAAGGATGTTGTAGGATTTTAGGGAAGCAGGACGGGAGCCTCTCAGTGCTGTGTCCTCTCCCATGCCCGACCAGGCCATGCCCCTAGCAATGTGTGCTTCTGCCTGTACACCATTCTCTGCAGTCCCACTGATACAATGCAGAGCAGCAATGTACCAGAATAGTGAATTTAAAAGGCAGTTGAAATCAGGGCATTAGGTGTAAATTTCTTTAGTATAAAATCAAAATCAATTAATAAAGTATATTATATTTAAAAAATTGAATAAAAGTTAAGTTATAGGGGTTATAGGGGTTAGAGGAGTTATCTCACCTCCTGCTTTTCTGGCTTCCCTGCTGGTCTGTGGGCCTATTTCTGAGCTAGAGTGGGATCGGACCTCTTCCCTTGATTGATGGCAAGCAGCCCTGGGATTAAGTAAACCAGTACCTTGCCTTTGTGTGCTCCCAAGGCTGCAGGTCTCTGAGAATTGTTAGCAGCTGTCTCCATAAAGTGTGAGCTTCAAACTGCAACTGATCTCTGTAGATTTGCATACAGAGACAACAGTGGGTCCGAGCAAGCGCACCGTCCGTCTCCTGATATGGTTACCATGAGACAGATACTATCGCTCTGCCAGGCGCTGTAGGAAACTTTCAGGTCAGCCCTGAAGCTTTCCTACTGTCATCTTTAACAGGATGACAGCAGGCAGTTCTGATCTGTATTACAGGTCTTGGGCTATTTATGCAAGCGCCGAACCTGTTATACTTTATTCTCTGGGGGCATAGCAGCTCCAAGGCTGTAGCGCATGCTCTGGAGCTGTTATATAGGAGGAATGAGGTGGCCGGATGCTGGACCTAAAACAAGCATTGAGTAGGCAGGAACTAATAATATGCATGTGCCGGCCTCTGGGAATCCTGTGATTCCCAGCCACTAGAAAGGCCAGCTGTATCACTCCTACTATACAAGCGCAGCGGTGGCTGCAACCCCTAGAGAAAACCATGGTTTAACAGGTTGGAAAATTAAAAGGTAAAGGATAACAGATGCATTATTGAAAATAGAATTATATTCTTAAATGACTTAAAATACGATTATACACATTATAAATAGGACATGATGAGGTTGGACAACCGCTTTAATAAACACCAATAAATAATCCCATCCCACCAGGTGTTCACATCATTACACCATTACAAGTGTGCATTTCAGGACACACTGACCAGATTCATTAGCAAACTACTAAATTGTATGGGATAGAAATTATCTAGATTTTGAGGTTCAAACTTTTTTCAAACAGAAAAATATATGGTTCTACACAGTATAGCATTAATTGGATATACATTATCTTGTAGTGAAAACAGCTGTGCCGCACCTTTAAGTTTCTTCATATTTTGAAAGGAAATTCTTCAATATAGGTACGGAGTGCAGGTTGAATAGGCAATCTGGGTAATCCCTCTCTTCCGTATTGTGTCACAATGCATAGACGGCATAGCTGCTGCAAACTGAGGATTCGAGTTCTGCGCAGTGGCTTTGACAGTACCAATTTAATCCCATTTTGGCAAATTAGGGGACTTCTCTTGCTCCTCTCAACAGCTTGCTCTAGAAGTTTCACTGGACAATCTGAAAAGAGCTCTCTCAACCAAAACCTTCCTTTAAAAAATAGGACCCGTACACTAACTGGACCCGATTCCATTTTGATACTGACACTAAAAAGGTGATTTCCCTGAGAGCTGTCACGTACAAGAAATGTGCCAACTGACTCTTTTGCCAGCATGGAATGGGCTTCAGCCGTAGGAAGAGGACCCCAGTAGAAGCCACTGGCCTGGAGAGTGAGCACAGATAGCTCAACAAGTTGTCTTTCACTGTTCCGGAAAAGACGGTAACGAGACTGTGGCAGAACAATGGGAGGACCAGGGACAGGATAAATAACTTGTCTTGATTCTTGCTGGGGACAGGCCCCCCCTCCAACCATTTCAAAGACTCCATGCGTCAAATAACATCTTCATCTTCCAAAAACAGTGTGTATCCATCCTATTAAGACAAGCCCAAAAAAATGTTACTACTTTTGCAAAAAATAAAATAAAAAATACTGTAAGACTAGTGTAAAATTATACATATTTGCAGTGAATAGGATAAAAGAAAAACGCCAAAAGACAATAGAGAAATTGCAGATATAAGAACACCATATAACTCTGGCATAAAAAAAATTGGGAATAAAAGACCCCTTGCCGCAAATGGACATAGATGTGTGTTCAGATTGCATGTAACTTGCTGCAATCAGATGTACAGCTCTTAACTCCTAACCAGGGCTGGGACACTATAAAGTGTCACAGACCCAGAGTCTCTGCTCTCACAAAGAGCAGAGACACGGGAGAAGCTGGCAAGGGACCAATCAGAGTGGAGATCCACTATGGAGATCAGAGCCCGCATGACCCCTGATGCCATCCCGCAGAGATGGCCCCTGTGCCCCACATGCTCCTTGCAGCCTTCTGTGCGGTTCCCCGGTATTGTATGTGATGGTGACGGCTCAGGAACGGAGCCGCCGCCATCAGCAGTGAGAGTCAGCTGTAAAAAACAGCTGACACTCTGATGCAAGGACCGAGATCAGTGCTCGCACAGATCACGGTCGTTTAACCCCTTAGATGCCATGGTGAGTAGCCACCTGCGGCATCCATGGGGTTAACAGAGGGAGGAGGATCCCTCTCTCCCTTATCTGGCCTCCACGCTGTATAATCCCCCCCCCCTCCAGTATCCCCCCCCCCTGCCCAACATTAAATCAATGGTAGCAGTGGCCACAGGGTCCCCTCCCCTCCTCCTCGTTGGTGGTGCAGTGGAGCTCCGATCAGTTACCATGGCAGCCAGGACACTACTGAAGCCTTGGTTTGCCATGGTAAGCTCCCTGCTGCTGTGTGTACAATGCCCAGGGCAGCAGGGAGAGTGTGAGGTCCTATTCACCCTAATAGAGCTCTATTAGGGTGAATAGGACAAGGGATTAAAAGAACTCAGGTTCTAGCCCCTAAGGTGGAAATAGTTATTAAATAAAAAGTAAAAAAATCTTTAAAAAACCCACCAAAATATTAAGTATAAAATATATAAACAAACATATTACATATTGACACGTCCGAAAAGTCCAAACTATTAAAATATTAAAAAAAGATATCTCCTAAGTCCTATGTGGTGAACACCGTAACAGAAAAATAAATAAAAACTGCGCGTTTCGCCATTTTTAAGTCACCTTGTACCCCCCAAAAATAGGACAGGACTGTTCGATTATGGGCCAGACGTTCCATAAAATGCAGAATGCACGCTGCTTTTTTGGTGTTTTAATTTTTTTCGCGTGGTATCGAATATCGCAATATTTTTTATGGTATCGATATCTAATCCAAATTTTGGTATCGTGACAACCCTAATTTATACATAGTTAATAGATCTCCCTTTAGTCGTCTTTTTTCTAAAGTTAAAAACCCTAATTTTGATAGTCTTTCAGGGTACTGTACATCCCTCATTCCAGTTATTACTTTAGTTGCCCTTCTCTGAACCCTCTCCAGCTCTGCTATGTCTGCCTTGTTCACAGGAGCCCAGAACTGTGCACAGTACTTCATGGGTGGTCTGACTAGTGATTTGTAAAGTGGCAGTACTATGTTCTCATCATGGGCATCTATGCCCCTTTTGATGGAACCCAGCAGCTGCCTGATACTTGTTTTCTACACCTTAGTTTTCTGTTCACAAAAATTCCTAGGTCCTTTTCCATGTCAGTGTTACCGAGTGTTTTACCATTTAGTATGTACTGGTGACTTGCATTATTCCTTCCCATGTGCATAACCTTACATTTGTCAGTGTTAAACCTCATCTGCCACTTATCTGCCCAAGCCTCCAATCTATCCAGATCCCTCTGTGGCAGTATACTGTCCTCTTCCGTGTCTATTACTTTACACAGTTTAGTGTCATCTGCAAAAAATTTATATAATTAAATAATATATTAAAGAGAATAGGGCCCAATACTGACCTGAGGTACCCCACTAGTGACAGTGACCCAATCTGAGTGTGTACCATTAATAACCACCCTCTGTTTTCTATCACTGAGCCAGTTACTTACACATATACAGACATTTTCCCCCAGTCCAAGCATCCTCATTTTATATACTAAACTTTTATGAGGTACGGTGTCAAATGCTTTGGAGAAGTCCAGATATACGACATCCATTAATTCGCCGCGGTCAAGTCTAAAACTTACCTCCTCATAGAAACCGATTAAATTAGTTTGACATGATCGATCCTTTATGAAGACATGCTGATATGGAGTTATTTGCTTATTTCCACTGAGGTACTCCAAGATAGCATCTCTTAGAAAACCTTCAAACAGTTTACCCACAACAGATGTTAAACTTACTGGCCTATAGTTTCCGGGCTCTGTTTTTGGACCCTTTTTGAATATTGGCACCACATTTGCTATTCACCAATCCTGTGGAACACTCACTGTCATTATAGAGTCCTTAACCCCTTAAGGACCGGGCTCATTTTCACCTTAGGACCAGGCCATTTTTTGCAAATCTGACCAGTGTCACTTTATGTGGTGATAACTTTAAAACGCTTTTTCTTATCCAGGCCATTCTGAGATTGTTTTTTCGTCACATATTGTACTTCATGACACTGGTAAAATTAAGTCGAAAAATTTCATTTTTATTTATAAAAAAATATCAAATTTACCAAAAATTTTGAAAAATTAGCAATTTTCCAAGTTTCAATTTCTCTACTTCTATAATAAATAGTAATACCGCCCAAAAAAGTTATTGATTTACATTCCCCATATGTCTACTTCATGTTTGGATCATTTTGGGAATGCCATTTTATTTTTGGGGACGTTACAAGGCTTAGAAGTTTAGAAGCAAATCTTGAAATTTTTCAGAAATTTTCAAAAACCCACTTTTTAGGGACCAGTTCAGGTCTGAAGTCACTTTGTGAGGCTTACATAATAAAAACCATCCAAAAATGACCCCATTCTAGAAACTACACCCCTCAAGGTATTCAAAACTGATTTTACAAACGTCATTAACCCTTTAGGTTTTCCACAAGAGTTAATGGCAAATGGAGATAAAATTTCAGAATTTCGATTTTTGGAAAATTTTCCGTTTGAATCCATTTTTCCAGTAAGAAAGCAAGGGTTAACAGCCAAACAAAACTCAATATTTATTGCCCTGATTCTGTAGTTTTCAGAAACACCCCATATGTGGGCGTAAACTGCTGGAAGGCCAAACGGTGGAGCACAGAAGGAAGGGAACGCCATATGGTTTTTGGAAGGCGGATTTTGCTGGTCTGGATTTTTGACACCATGTCCCATTTGAAGCCCCCGATGCACCCCTAGAGTAGAAACTCCAAAAAAGTGACTCCATCTAAGAAACTACACCCTCTAGGTATTCAAAACTGATTTTACAAACTTTGTTAACCCTTTAGGTGTTCCACAAGAGTTATTGGCAAATGGAGATGAAATTTCGAATTTCAATTTTTGTTACCTTGCCTCAAAAAAGTGTAATATAAAGCAACCAAAAATCATATTTACCCTAAAATAGTACCAACAAAACTGACACCTTATCCCGTAGTTTCCAAAATGGGGTCGCTTTTTGGAGTTTCCACTGTAGGGGTGCATCAGGGGGCTTCAAATGGGACATGGTGTCAAATAACCAGTCCAGCAAAATCTGCCTTCCAAAAACCATATGGCGTTCCCTTCCTTCTACGCCCTGCCGTTTGGCCATACAGCAGTTTACGCCCACATATTGGGTGTTTCTGAAAACTACAGAATCAGGGCAATAAATATTGAGTTTTGTTTGGCTGTTAACCCTTGCTTTGTTACTGGAAAAATGGATTAAAATGGATAATTTGCAAAAAATAGCTGTTTTGGGACAGTTTTGTATTTTTTGTTATTTACATCATTGAACTGACAGGTTAGATTGTGTGCTATTTCTATAGAGCAGGTTGTTACGGACGCGACAATACCAAATATGTCTACTTTTTGGGGTTTTTGTTTCAGTTTTACATAATAAAGCATTTTTGAAAAAATTATTTTTAGTGTCTCCACATTCTGAAAGCCATAGTTTTTTTTTTTTTTTGGCAATTGTCCTATGTAGGGGCTCATTTTTGCGGGATGAGATGGCGGTTTGAATGGTACTATCTCGGGTGCATATGACTTTTTGATCACTTGCTATTACACTTTTTGTGATGTAAGGTGACAAAAAATGACTTTTACAACATTTTTATTTTTATGTTTACGGCGTTCACCTGAGGGGTTAGGTCATGTTATATTTTTATAGAGCAGGTCGTTACGAACGCGACGATACCCAATATGTATACTTTTTTTTATTTATTTTGGTTTTACACAATAATATCCTTTTTGAAACAAAAAAAAAATATGTTTTAGTGTCTCCATAGTCTGAGAGCCATATTTTTTTCAGTTTTTAGGCGTTTGTCTCAGGTTGGGTATAATTTTTGCAGGATGAGGTGGCGGTTAGATTGGCACTATTTCGGGGGTCATATGACGTTTTGATCGCTTGCTATTACACTTTTTGTAATGTAAGGTGACAAAAAAATGGCTTTTTGACAAAATCATGTTTTAGTCTGAGAGGCATAGTTTTTTTATTTTTTGGGCAATTGTTTTATGAAGGGGCTCATTTTTTGCGGGATGAGATGGCGGTTAGATTGGTACTATTTTGGGAGGCATACGCCTTTTTGATCGCTTGGTATTACACTTTTAGTGATGTAAGGTGCCAAAAAATGGCTTATTTACACCATTTTTGGTTTTTTTTTTTATGGCGTTCACGTGAGGGGTTCAGTCATGTGATATTTTTATAGAGCTGTTTTTTACGGACGCGGCGATATCTAATATGTGTAGTGTATTTTATTTTTTTTACTTTTTATTCAGTGATTTATGTTTTTTTATTTTTTTGGACCCAGACCCACTTGGTTCTTGTAGATCCAGTGGATCTGGTGTCTATATAATACAGTACAGTACACTATATAGTGTACTGCACTGTATTTTTACTTTTCACAGTCTGGTCAGACTTCTGCCTTTAGCAGAAGTCTGACCAGAGTTCTATACCATGGCAAGCAGGACGCTTCTGAAAGCGTCCTGCTGCCATGGTAACCATCACCCACTGCCATTAGAGAGCAGTGGGTGATGGATAGGGAGGAGGAGCTCCTCCTCTGCGATCCCATCCTGGGGGGCTGCATAGGCACAGCAGCCCCCGATGGGAGAGGGAGGGAGCTCCCTCCCTGTTAACACCTTCCATACCGCGGTCCGTCCGGACCGCGGTAAGAAAGGGTTAAGCGGCTGGCATCTGCAGCACAGATGCCAGCCGTTTTCTATCAGAGTGCCAGCAATGTGCTGGCACTCTGATAGAACCACTAGACACCAGGGAATTATTATAAGGGAGGCGGGCGGGGATCGCTATTGCGATCCCGCCTGCCGCACTGCCCGCCTCCCGCCGCCGCAGCCACCCCCTGCACCCCGCCGCCATAACAAGATCGGGGATGCAGGGGGTTAAAATAATCACCTTTGGGGCAATTAACTCTCTGATCCCGCGGTCACAGACCGCGGGATCAGAGATAGCTAAAACCGCTGCAAACCGCAGGTCTGAATTGACCTGCGGTTTGCAGCGATCGCCGATACGGGGGGGTCACATGACCCCCCTCAGCATTAGAACATGGTTCCTGCTGATCTACATCAGCAGGAACCATGTTGCTACTGCGCCAACATCGGGTGCAGTAGCAGTTTAAACACAGGGTGTACATGTACGCCCTTGGTCCTTAAGTACCAGGACGCAAGGGCGTACATGTACACCCTTCGTCCTTAAGGGGTTAAATATCAGAAATAAGGGTCTGGCTATGACATTACTTAATTCTCTTAGGAGACAGGGTTGTATGCCATCTGGTCCTGGTGATTTGTCTATTTTAATCTTTTTAAGATCTTCCTGGGTCAGAAGGTGAACTTTTAATGGGGAATTTACTTTTACATTCTGCATTTCATCTGACAGTTTATTTTCCTCAGTGAATACAATGGAGAAAAAAATATTTAATAGCTTTTCTTTCTCCTCATCTCTCTCTCTGCAACTCCCCCCTTCATTACTCTGTAAAGGGCTGACACCTTCAGATTTAAACTTTTTACCATTTAGATAATTGAAGAACATTTTGAGGTTAGTTTTACTCTCTTTGGCACTTAACTCAGTAAAAAAAAAAAAGTTATGGACCTTACAAAATTACAGCAAATTCCATGTTAGAAAATCCAGGTACTGCCCTTTCCCTTCTGAATGCTGCCATGTCCCCAAACAGCAGTTTATATGAGGTGTTGCTGTATTAAAGAAAAATGCAAGTTCTGTGGTGCATTTTCTTCTAATACCCCTTGTGAAAATGAAACATTTGGTGCTAAAGCAACATGTTATAGTAAAAAAATTTATTTTTATCTTCACATTTCCAAAATGGGGTCAAATTCTTTGATTTTTTCAGGGTCTCTTTAAATGCAACATGGTATCTGAAAACCATTCCAGCAAAACCTGCCCTCCAAAAACAATATTGTGCACCTTCCCTTCTGTGCCCTGCTGCGTGCCTATATATCAGTTTACGACCACATAAGGTGTGTTTCTGTGAACTGCAGAATCAGGGTAATCAATATTGGATTTCTTTTGCTGTTAACCCTTGTTGTGCTACAGGAAAAATGGAAAAGTTTAAATTTCACCTCCATTTTCCTTTAATTCCTGAGGAACACCCAAAGGGTTAACAAACTTTAAAAACATCAGTGGTTTCTATTACGTCAGTGGTTTTTGAAAATGTTCTTTAAAATTCTAAGCTACCGCCCTAAAAAATAAAATGACATTTAAAAAATGATGCCAACATAAAGTTAGACGTGATAAATGTAAAGCAATAACTATTTTATGAGGTATTACTCTCTGTCTTGAAAGCAGAGAAATCCAAATTTCAAAAATTGCTATTTTATATTACATTTTCTGTAAATTTAGGATTTTTTTAAAATTATAAATAGAGGTGATACATAGCAATTTAAATTTTCCACCAACATGATATGGCACGAGAAAACAATTTCAGAATGGCTTAGATAAGTAAAAGCATTCCAAAGTTATTAACACATAAAATGACATGTCAGATTGGAAATATAGGGCTTGGTGATTAAGGCCAAAAATGCCTGCAAAGGCAGCACAGTAGGCAAAATCCAAGATGATCTTACAGGGGTGTGGAAATTTAAAAAAAAACTACTTGTCGAAGGACTAAAGCGGGGGCTCAATTTACTTGTCCCTCATGACCATCTACTTGTCCTGAACTTGTACTAACGGTATACTGTATGGGGCGGGGGCCACAAGGAGACGTTATGCTGTATAGGGGCAGGGCCACAAGGAGACGTTATCCTGCATGGGTCGGGGGCCACAAGGAGACGTCATACTGTATGGGGCAGGGGCCACAAGGAGACGTTATGCTGTATGGGGGCAGGGCCACAGGGAGACGTTATACTGTATGGGGGCGGGGGCCACAGGGTGACGTTATACTGTATGGGGGCAGGGGCCACAGGGTGGCGTTATACTGTGCGGGGGCAGCCCCAAGGTGACGTTATACTGTATGGGGGCAACAGGGAGACATTATAGTTTATCAAGTGCCCCCTTAGTGCAGATTGCAGGCAGGGCCAGAGCCTCAGAAGACAGACAGCACAACCTTTATTTCTGACACCCTGGCTCTTAGGCTCCCTGCAGATGAGCTTTCCTCCCAGAGTCTGTCAACGGAGCTCCCGGCCTGACCTGCAAGCGCTGACTGGGGTCACATAGCATTATACTGATTTATGATGCTATGTAACCCTTACAGTTCTGGAATGTATTGGATAACGCTGACATAATGCTGTCAGTGTTATCCAATACATTCCAGAACTGTAAGGGTTACATAGCATCATAAATCAGTATAATGCTATGTGACCCCAGTCAGCGCTTGCAGGTCAGGCCGGGAGCTGAGATGTGGACAGGCTCCGGGAGGAACGCTCATCTGCAGGGGGCCGTGGGGTCTCTCACTCCTCTTCTCCCATCTTGTCTCTGGAGACGGTGTGCTGACTTGCTGTGCGCTCCGTGCTGGCAGGTGGGCGGAGACTTCAATACAGGAGCCGGGGGCCGGCTGCTGGAAGTGATATGTACGGGTCATATACACGATGCAGGGGCAGGCTGACATAGATGTAGGAGCGGTCAGCTCGCGGCTAGCAAATGACCGCTCCTATTACTGCCCAACCCACTTGTCCCTGCTACTTGCCCGCACAGGGCTAAACAACTGTTCAAACTACTTGCCTGGCGCCCGGAACTGCATGTCCCGGGCGTCGGGCGATAGGAATTTCACACCCCTGTCTTAACATCCTGCAACACGTGGGGCAGTAACACGCGAGACAGTGCATTTGGAAAGTCTTCAGGCTTTTTTCACATTTTGCTATGCTGTGGCCTTGTAATAAATAATAAATCAAGTTTTCCCCCCCATCAATCTGCACATAATACCTCATAATGAGAAAGGGATAACAGAATTTCAGAAATGTTAGTAAATTTATTAAAAGTAAAAACTAAGATTATGCAAGGACATAAGCAGAGGTTGCAATAACGCCTGTACAAGCGTCAAACACCTGTTCAGGTCATTTTACTCCTCTAGTCAGGAGGGCTGTATCAGAAGCTGCCAGGTCAGCACACAGGAAGCCCCACCCCTCTCCTGAGAAGCCCCTCACGCACATCTCTCTCACCAGGAGCAGCTCCAGACTAAATTGTGGTTACAGGACCTGTGGTGATGTGTATAGTTAGGCTAACTGTAGTGATCATGTAGTAGAGCTGTGTATATGTAATATGTATATATATATATATATATATATATTGTGGGGAGTTGCTCTGGTAGACAGCGGTGCGGGTGCAGTACAGAGGCAAAGAGAGTCCAGGTAGTGCAGCAAACAGTGTTTTATTTCACACTTGCACAAACAAAAACTCAAAACAGTCACTTAGTGTTACTTCACACACATAGCAAAAACTTGAGGCAAAACAAAAGTCCAAGACTGAATCAAATTCACCTGTGTGGTTTAGGTGCGTGTTCACACCCGGCTGTCAGCTCAGCCGCAGGAAAGTCCAACCTCAGGCTTCCAGGCAGACTGCACGCCTCTTTGCAAGCTCTTGCTTCCAGCCCTGAGAGCTCCACGGAACACCAGCAGTTTCCAGGTTAAATCACCTCAAATCCTAGGTGTTAGTTCACACCTGGCTGAATGCTCAGCAACACAAAAAGTCCACTGACCGTCTTTAAATGGCCTGCTCTTCTGACACACAGGTCTCAGCTTTTCAGCCCAGCACAGGGCTCAGATCCCAAACACAGAGAGAGTTTGCATAAAACCCAGCTGTCTTAAGTGCAGCTAGGTAATCACCCAAAAACCCGGACCGGCACCTAAAATCCGGTCCAGTATTTGCCCTCACCTGGCTGCAATCAACCCAGCAGCACAGGCTGAGAGGAAAATACCTGTTTTTACCACAAAACCTCTCACTGTGTCACATACCCCCCTTTGTTCAACCCTGAGGGGGTGAACACACGCCAGACAGTATACCCAGAACCGGGCACTCGCATTTCCCTGTAACTGCCCTGCTCTGTGTTCCACTGAAAATCTAAAGTTCTGAAGTCACCCGAACCCTCTGGTGACCCAGGACTTTCCTTCTTTGTCCAGATGGGGACAGGCTGCGGCCAACCCCACATCACTCTTTCAGAGACGGCTTGTCGCCGAGCCACGGGCACCTGGTACGGCTTTAACCAGACTTTTGCCTGGGGCTCAGTGACAATATCACGGTGAGTTATGGAAGGGCATTCAGGGAAATCACAGAACACCTCTGTGTTCCGACTAACAAACTCCTTGGCTCTCTGAGTCTGTTCAGTGGAAAGGCTGCCAGTAATTTCATCTGTGGCAGCCGCTTCCCTGTTAGCAGACAGAGGGACCGGAATCTCTTTCCCTAGATAAACCGGCCGCGGGTTGGTCTCAATACAAGTCTCTCTAACCTTCCAAGGTTTCCGTAAATTTACATGGTAGACCGGCTCCGGCTTTTGCAGTCCTGGCTGGTGTACCTTGTAATTTGGGTCTCCAACTTTCTGTGCTATTTTATAGGTCCCCTTCCCCTAGCGCTGTCCTTACTGTCCACAGGTGGCCCAACAACTAAACCCGGGTCCCTTTGGCTACGGACCCCAGACACTCGATTGCAGGTCCGGCTTTGGCCTGGCTGAGCCACCTTCCTATGTTTTCTACCTATCCTATTTAGGGGACTGTCTTCCCCTCACCCACTGGACCTACTGTGGGTCCCTCTGCCTTGGGTTTCTGGGGTTCTAACACCTCACCTGGGTTAGGCCTCACTACTGGAAGTTTTCCTACCTGTCTGGGAACTGTATGTACAATGGCCGGCCACAGGGCTGGGAACAATGGAAAGTCTCTTCCTATTATCACATCATAGGGCATACTCGTGGTTACAGCTACCTCATGGACCTGCCTGCCGACACACGTGCTTACAGACAACAGAGCAGTGGGGTATTCCTTTAAATCTCCATGAATGCTGAAAACCCCGACTCTCCGGCCTGTAAACTCTGTGGGTCGCACCAGGAAGCCCTCACCAGGGTCACCTGACTCCCTGAATCCAGCAGAGCTGCCACTGGAGTGTCTCCCACCTCCACCCGACACAAATGTTCATCATGGTCAACCTCTGACACATCGACCCTTCTGGCATACAATGACTGTCGATACCCAAAGTTCACATCCATGGGCTCACCCAGGAGGGGACAGTTGGCCCGTACATGGCCAGGCTCATGGCACCGCCAGCAGATTATAGAGTCCCGATCCCCAAAGGGCACATCCTGTGCGGTCTTTCTCAGCTCAGGCCGCAGGGTCTGGGGAGGGATTTTCTGGGTTTTATTACTCCCTTCCCCAGAGTTCCCCCTTAAGTTCCTCAGTAGCCCCATAACGTTCGACCAGGTCCACCATCTCCAGGGCACTAGTAGGAGAGGTCTGGCCAACCCAGCGCTGGAGGGGTAGTGGCAATGCCCTCCAGAATTTGTCAGCTACAATACGGTCCAGCATAGCAGTGGGACTAAGTACGTCAGGCGGCAGCCATTTTTGTAAGAGTTTTAGCAAATTGTAATACTGGGGTCGTGCTGGCTCAGCTGGGTTAAACTCCCACTGATGTACCCGCTGGGCCCTAACCAACACATTCACCCCCAGTCTCGCCAGGATCTCACCCTTGACCACAGAGTAGTCTGCCGCTTGGTCGTCCGGTAAATCAAAGTATACCTGTTGGGGTCCTGACGCCAGAAACGGAGCGATGACCTCCGCCCACTGGTCTCGGGTAGTCTCTCTCTCACGGCCACCTTTTCGAACATCGCCAAGTAGGTTTCAACATCATCTGTTGGTGTCATCTTGGGAACGGCCGTGCGGACTGCCTTCCGGGCATCGTGCACTCCCTGAGGCATCCCTGACTTTTCTAGCGCCATTACGTGTTGCAGCAGCCGCTGGTTTGTGTCCTGCTGTCGCTGATTAGCCTCTAGCAGCTGTGCGACGGCCTCTTCATGTCTCTCTTGCTGCTTTAAGTTGGCCTGGACAAGCTGCTTTATCATCTCCTCCATCTTGTCCTGTGTTGGTGGTTGCAGCTTGGCAGGCTTAATCCAGGACATACAACAGTGCCCAAAAAAATAATGCTACGAAAAGTTTTGGCTTCACGCCAGCCTCACTGCAATTGCCCGCATCCGACACCAAATGTGGGGAGTTGCTCTGGTAGACAGCGGTGCGGGTGCAGTACAGAGGCAAAGAGAGTCCAGGTAGTGCAGCAAACAGTGTTTTATTTCACACTTGCACAAACAAAAACTCAAAACAGTCACTTAGTGTTACTTCACACACATAGCAAAAACTTGAGGCAAAACAAAAGTCCAAGACTGAATCAAATTCACCTGTGTGGTTTAGGTGCGTGTTCACACCCGGCTGTCAGCTCAGCCGCAGGAAAGTCCAACCTCAGGCTTCCAGGCAGACTGCACGCCTCTTTGCAAGCTCTTGCTTCCAGCCCTGAGAGCTCCACGGAACACCAGCAGTTTCCAGGTTAAATCACCTCAAATCCTAGGTGTTAGTTCACACCTGGCTGAATGCTCAGCAACACAAAAAGTCCACTGACCGTCTTTAAATGGCCTGCTCTTCTGACACACAGGTCTCAGCTTTTCAGCCCAGCACAGGGCTCAGATCCCAAACACAGAGAGAGAGTTTGCATAAAACCCAGCTGTCTTAAGTGCAGCTAGGTAATCACCCAAAAAACCCGGACCGGCACATAAAATCCGGTCCAGTATTTGCCCTCACCTGGCTGCAATCAACCCAGCAGCACAGGCTGAGAGGAAAATACCTGTTTTTTACCACAAAACCTCTCACTGTGTCACAATATATATATAGAAGTGCTCCAGACTAAAAAAATGAGACATGTCACAGTAGTGAGCCAGTTCTACATATTGGAAAATACAGAACCACACAAACCTCTCACATCCAGTGACATCTTCAAGGTAACTAAAAATGTCGAATTGCGCGGTTTTGATTTTTTTTCTGTTACGGCCTTCACCATAACCATTTCCCCCTTAGAGGCTAGAACCTGGGATCTTTTGATCCCTTGTCCTATTCACCCTAATAGAGCTCTATTAGGGTGAATAGGATCTTACACTCTCCCTGCTGCCCTGTGCATAGTACACACAGCAGCAGGGAGCTGACCATGGCAGCCAGGGCTTCAGTAGCATCCTGGCTGCCATGGTAACCAATCAGAGCCCCAGCAGTGGCCACCAAATAACAATGGGGGGGGGGCTGTGGCTTTCATGGGTCCAAAAAATATGAACTAAGTAGCAGGTTACATAGAGCGGCGGCGCCCAGGGATCTGAGTGCACTTACTATTATTCCTGGGGGCTGTTCCCTTCGCCCTCTGTGGCCCCCGTATTTTCTACATTCAGAGCAAGAAGGAGGAGGAGACGCCAGTGTCTCTCCTTCTCCTTGACAGCAGCACTGTCCAATCGCAGCTCAGAGCCAGGGAGAATCTTTTTTTTATTTTTCTCTTCTGGAAAAAATTTAGTGCAACCTCTGGACATAAGTATTCAGACCCTTTGCTATGACACTTGAAATTTAGCTCTGGCGCCTTCCATTTCTCTTGATCATCATTGAGATCTTTTTTACACCTTGATTGTAGTTCACCTGTGGTAAATTCACAGCCTTGAGTCTCACAGCTGACAATGCATATCAGAGCAAAAACTAAAGTATGAGGAAGAGAGTACTGCCTGTGGAGCTCAGAAACAGGATTGCTTGAAGATGCAGATCTGTAGAAGGCTACAAAAATACAAGAATACAGTGGAAAAAAGATATTTAGAACAACCGGGACTCTTCCTATATCTGGCTGCCCCACCAAACTAAGTAAATGATGGTGAAGGGCCTTGTTAGAGAGCATTCCACCAATCTGGGCTTTGTGGCAGAGTGGCCAGAAAGAAACCTCTTCTCAGTAAAAGACACCATTTTTTTTAACAAAAAAAAAAGCACCTGGTCTCTCTGGTCTGATGAAACAAAGATTTAATTTTTGGGCCCCAATTATAAGCATCATGTCTGGAGGAAATCAGGCACTGCTGATCACCTGCACAGTGTCATTCCTACAGTGAAGCATGGTGGTGGCAGTATCATGCAGTGGGGGTGTTTTCAGGGGCTGGGACAGGGAGACTGGTAAGGGTTTAGGGAAAGTTGAATGGAGCAAAGTACATATTCTTAATGAAATCTGATCCAGAGTGCACTGGACCTCAGGTTTACCTTCTAACAAGACAATGACCCTAAGCACATAGTCAAGACAACACAGGAGTGGCTTAGGGACAACTCGGTGAAAGTCTGAGTGGTCCAGCCAGAGCCCTAGCTTGAACCCAATCCAACATATCTGGAGAGACCTGAAAATGGGTGTCCACTGACGGTCCCCTTCCAACCTGACAGAGCTTGAGAGGATCTGTAGAGCAGAATGGTAGAAAATCCTAAAATCCAGGTATGCAAACCTTGTGGTATCATACCCAAGGAGGGAGGCTGTAATCACTGATAAAGGTGCTTCAACCAAGTATTAAGTAGAAGGTCTGAATACTTATGCCAATGCAATGTGTTAGTTTTTCATTTTCAATAAATTAGATTTCAAACATTTGGTTTCACTTTCTCATTATGGAGTATTGAGTATTGCTCACAACCAAGACCAAGGAGAGGGACAGTTATTGACAGCCAGTCTGCAGCGAAAATAGATGGGGTCATGCCTCCAGCATCTTTAAAAGTGTGACTGTACTTAAAAAAAACTTTTGATATGTTCTAGAGGCATAGCAAATGTTTTGATTAGTGGGAGTCTCATGAGACCCTCACCAATTGCTAGAGCACAAAGAAGTGTGCATGTAGAGCAGCAGGAGACGGACTCATATTTTTTTTTTAGCGATTCGGTCTCCTGCAGCGAGGATAGAGATAGCTCTGTGTGAGTTTTTCTTTGGGAGCGGGTCAGTCACTTTCCCTGGGCTCAGCTTACCAATGGGGGTAGCGCTGCAGTGATGAGCTCAGTCCATTACAATATAGAAAAAGCTGTCTGCATTCAGAGCTGTAACTATTGTCAAACAGCTGATCAACAGGAGTGCAGGGGGTCAGACACCCTCCAATCCCCTAGTTATGGCCTATCTTAGACATAGGCCATCACTCAATAAAACCTCTATGTTATTTTTGTATGCGTACACAGATACTCCAACTAGTGGCTAACTTTGGTGCCAGTTTTTTGTCCCTCTGTTATTCCCATACCTACACCTGAAACAAGTGAGACAGACTGTGCAATAGAGGAAAGCCAGCATCTTCCATTCTCCCACATGTGCAGCTATCAGGAAGGGGAGAAGGCGAGGACAGGAGTGGTGGTGAAGATAGGAGTAATATTAATCACGGTAGCAGTCCTCACTCTGGCGCATACAGTGAAGGGTGGCTTGCACCCTAGTGGTGGTGCCGCATTTTGAGGTAATCAGTTTAGCAATTTACGGAATCAGTTTAGTAATTTGCGGAATCAGTTTAGTAAATTACGGAAGCAATTTAGGCATTTGCAGAGTATGCTCAGTCTCTTCAGATAGCATGCACTGTTTTACTAAGGCTATATACAAAGGTCGAGGCCAGGAATGCCCAACCTGTGGCCCTCCAGCTGTTGCAAAACTACAACTCCCATCATGCTCAGACAGCCTATAGCTATCAGCCTACAGAAGTGCACAGTGGGAGTTGTAGTTTTACAACAGCTGGAGAGCCGCAGGTTGGGCACCCCTGGTCTATGCCATACAATGAATATCTCTTCGAGTCTCTTACAAGTTAATCCAAACAAACTTCCCAAATTTAATATTTTTGCATATACAGCCTGTAGGCCAAAATACACCCAGCAAAGTTTCACCACCCCATTAAGTAGTGAACCACTGGGTCACTGCACATGGCAGCATCACTGGTTAGAATATGGAGTAACCTTGCACTGATTCACAGCCACAGCAGTTGTAATCTGCAGACTAGTTCCTCACATGTGCATACATGTTTATTAACATGATGGGGGTTATGTGCTAAAATTCTATGCTATTTTTTAGGCACAGAAAAGTTGCGAATTTTTATGCCATTTTGTGACAAAATATGTGACTTTAGCTTTTCCAGAAAGTGGCTGGGGTGCGGGAGGGAGGAGGCAAGCCACAGGCAGGAGCTTCATTTCCCAGTTCATTTAACAATATATGCACCAAAAAACTGGCACATAATATACCAGAAATCTATTCCAGGTCCTGGCTGGAGTGGATGGACAGCAGAAGATGCAACAAATGTATTAAGAAGCGTGTTCTTCAATATACCGGTTGGATCTTTAACCTGCGTTGTTTTTACTAGGACCAGTGTGTGAAAAGCCAGGCTTTAGTAAATAACCCGTTATGTCTCAACCATTGTGTGATATGTGCTATCTTACTTGTACATCAGCATGTGTTAACTCATGTTTTCTGATCTATTGTTTCTAGTTTCAGCATCTCCTATTAGAAATTCTACAGACATCTTCACACAGTCTAGTTTAATGGAAAGTAGGTCAGTGTGTCTGCATGTCAGACTACACACATGACAAGGTGCAGTGTGGACTAAGCGTGTGGTTAACATTTTCAGCCCACGATCTGCATCAATTATAGAGAGCTGAAAAGGTATAGCTTTATTTGAACGATGGCCGCCCAAAGAATTCTGTTTGTAGAGGCTGGTCTTTGGTCTGGTCGGATCAGTCTTGCCGCTAGTGTGAAACTAGCCTTAAAGAGGACCTTTCATCAGGCTAAAAAATGTGTACTAACTATGCTGACATGTAGAGCGGCGCCCAGGGATCTCCCTGCACTTACTATTACCCCTGGGGGCACCGCTCCGTTCGCCCGGTATAGGTTCCGGTATCTTCTGGGACTTGGTTATACTAGGAGGAGCCTAGTACACTTGGTTATAGTAGGCGTATTCCAGGCTGTAGCGTTGGCCAATTGCAGCGCTCAGCTCACAGCCTGGGAGAAAAAAAAAACGATAGGCCAGCGCTACAGCCTGAGATACGCCTACTATAACCAAGTGTACTAGGCTCCTCCTAGTATAACCAAGTCCCAGAAGATACCGGAGCCTATACCGGGCGAACGAAGCGGCGCCCAGGGATAATAGTAAGTGCAGGGAGATCCCTGGGCGCCGCTCTACCTGTCAGCATACTTAGTACACATTTTTTACCCTGATGAAAGGTCCTCTTTAAAGAAATGATGGACTATCATTTCTTTTAGCTGAGTGGTTCTTGCCATAATGTGGATTAGAACACTAGTAGAAAAGTATGGAACTGTGTAGCAATCCTACCTCTGCACAAAGCAACTGATTGTCTCACATTATGAAGGCAAGAAATTCAACAAATTAACTCTTAGGCCCCTTTCACACGGGCGTTGCGGGTGCACTCCGTCAAACAGTGCGGGTGCGTTGCGGGAATCGCCGCGATTTTTCCCTGCGAGTGCAAAACGCTGTCATGCGTTTTGCACGCGCGGGAGAAAAATCGGCACTTTTGGTACCCAGACCCGAACCTGCACTTCTTCACAGAAGTGCATGTTTGGGTCAGAAATTGTCCCGCTGGTCTTATTTCACATTATAACATAGTTATAATGTAAAATAATACCCTTGGCCATCTTCCTAATGTTTAAACAGGTGCAGAATGGGTTAAAAATAATAAACTAATATTAACATACCTGTTCCATTTGATCACGAAGCCCGGCCTCCTCTCCGTTAGCTTGCTAGTAGGAAAAGGACCTGTGATGATGTCACATGGACCAATCACATGCTCCATCACCATAGTGATGGAGCATGTGATTGGGCCATGTGATGCTGTGACATCATCACAGGTCCTTTCCTACTAGCAAGCTAACGGAGAGGAGGCCGGGCTTCGCATCAAATGGAACAGGTATGTTAATATTAATTTATTATTTTTAACCCATTCTGCACCTGTTTAAACATTAGGAAGATGGCTAAGGGTATTATTTTACATTATAACTATGTTATAATGTGAAATAATACAGAACCGGTTACACATCCCGATGGTTGCATAGCAACCATGCGGGAACATCGCAAAGCATCCGCACTTGCTTGCGGATGCTGGCGATTTTCCCGCAGCCCCATTCATTTCTATGGGACCTGCGTTCCGTTAAAAACGCAGAAGATAGAGCATGCTGCGATTTTCACGCATCGCAAAAGTGATGCGTGAAAATCAACTGTCATGTGCACAGCCCCATAGAAGTGAATGGGTCCGGATTCAGTGCGGGTGCAATGCGTTCACATCACGCATTGCACCCGCGCGGAAAACTCGCCCGTGTGAAAGGGGCCTTAACAAGGTGTGTCTGTTAACTGAAAACCATTTCAGGTTACTACATCATAAAGCTGATTGAGAGAATGGGAATAGTGTCCAAAGCCATCATCGAATTGAATAGAAAACACATTCTCGTCTGTTTAACCCCTTCCTGTCATCCACCGTAATAGTACAGCGGATGTTGGGTCTTTAAAGATGGCGCCTGCTCTGGAGCTGAGTGGGCACAATAGCAACTGGGTGTCTGCTGTTTCACAGACACCCATGGCTAATGTCCACGATCGTGACCACGGCATCAGAAGAGTGCATGCTTCCGGGAGGAGATCGAGGAAGGCGTTCCATGTAAGTAATGAGTCAGAGCCTGTACCAGGCGTTCTCCTTGTGGCCTGCCTCCCCATATATTATGGCCCTAAGTGTTTTTTCTTCTAAATGGGTAAATATAAACTATATTACTATGATGAGCTGAGCAGACTGATATGTAGTTTTGTGGGGAAAAAATAAGTAAAACGTGTACTTCATTCTTTTGATTTCCTGCTCAATCAGGGCTTTGAAGTCAAGGAGGTGGTCCCATCAGTGATTGACAGCCTTCCTTCTATCTGAAGCTAACTGCTACATCCAGCTTTCCCAGAGTCTGATATCGTCCACACCCCTCCTGTTTCCTTCACATTGCTTGGTATGTCTACTCTGAAGCATTAATGTCTCTTTCCCTGCTGGATTTATTGAGCATTTGTTTACATTGACTATTTCTGTATCTGGTCCTCCCTTGATTAGGCCATAAGTAGCCCCCTCCCCTCTTGTTCACACCTGATTGAACACTGAGTGGTATAAATCTAAGTTGTTAGGTCATTCCAGACCTTGGTCATTCCAACATGCACCATCTTCAAAGTGCAACATTCTAAGTGCTGAGACTGAATTATACCAGAATTGAACCAGAAGGGACCCAAAGGTAACTACAAAAAAGTTAATGTAAACAATGTTTCACTTTTTCATCTTACTCTTCCCACTTTTCCTAAACCTCCTAAAATACCCCCACATCCATGCTCCCAGCAAGGAACTATTCATATCTCCCTCCATCTTACCTTCTCATCTGACTGATTGCACAAACTTGTTTGGCAATGTAAAACACTTCCTTCCCAAACACACACAGATACCCCCTGCCCTTTCTTTTTCTCACCTACTGACACTTTCTCTGCTTCTCCTTATTGCTGGTGATATCTCACCAAATCCAGGCCCCCCCCTCAGCAAATCCCCACTATCACCTCTACCTCCTACTACAAATCTCATTCCACAAATTTCTGCAACCCCTTAAACCTAATAACCATTCCCATGACCCCTGCGCCTTTGGTTCCTCTTGATGAACGCTCGCTCTGTCTGTAACAAACTGTCCTACATTCATGATCTTTTTATCTCTCAAAAACTTTCCTTTCTGGGTCTCACAGAAACATGGCTGACACCCTCAGACACCTCCTCCCCTGTTGCACTCTCGTACAGTGGATTTCATTTCACTCACACCCCCCGCCCTGGCAGCAAACATGGTGGAGGAGTTGGTCTGCTCCTATCAGATACCTGCTCCTACAGCCCAACTCCACTGCCGCCCTCCATTGCACCCACTTCATTTGAAGTACACTCTGTTCGCATCTACTCTCCCTCCAACCTCCAAGTAGCTGTTATTTACCGCCCCCAGGCCCAGCCACCATCTTTCTTGACCACTTTAACACCTGGCTCCTACACTTTCTTTCTGCTGACATCCCCACTATCATCATGGGTGACTTCAACATCCCCATTGACACCTGCCACTCAGCCGCCTCTAAACTCCTATTGCTCTCTTCCTCCTTCGGCCTCTCACAGTGGTCTTCCGCTCCCACACACAGAGATGGTCACACTCTGGATCTTATCTTTACCCGCCTCTGCTCCCTATCTAACCTTTCTAATTCGCCTCTCCCCCTATCCGACCACAACCTGCTCACCTTCTCTTCACTGGTCTCTTCTGCTGCTCCCTCGGTCCACACACTAACACATACCCGCAGGAACCTTAAACATCTTGACTTTCGCTTGCTCTCCGACTCTCTTCTGCCGCTCTCTTCAATTTTTTCCCTCCAAGACCCAGATACTGCCACCACCCTATATAACACCACAATAAGTGCAACTCTGGACACTATTGCCCCACTTACACACAACAAAACCAGAAAAATTAATAGACAACCCTGGCATACCGACCTGACCAAAAATCTCAGACAAGCTTCCAGGGCTGCAGAGCGGCGATGGAAGAAATCCCATTCTAAAGATGAATTCACCGCATACAAGCAATCGCTCCTCATTTTCAAATCCTCACTTGCTGATGCAAAACAGGCCTACTTCTCATCTCTCATATCTTCCCTATCCCACAACCCAAAACAACTTTTTAACACTTTTAATTCTCTTCTCCGTCCACCAGCGCCCCCACCCTCTCCTCTCATCTCAGCTGAGGATTTCGCCACATTCTTCAAACAAAAGATAGGCAACATCAGAGAAAGCTTCAACACACAGTCTCCACAGACCCTCCACACAGCCGCTCCGTCCTCTTCTCCCAAAAACTCTCCACTCTACTCTCCAAATCCCATCTCACCACCTGTGCTCTTGACCCAATCCCATCCCACCTCATCCCTAACCTCACCACAGTGTTTATCCCAGCCCTAACTCATCTCTTCAACCTATCACTAACCTCTGGTCTCTTCCCCTCTGCTTTTAAACATGCTACAATTACACCCATTCTCAAAAAGCCATCACTTGACCCATCTTCTTTGTCCAGTTATCGCCCCATATCACTTCTTCCATATGCCTCAAAGCTACTTGAGCAACATGTCCATTCTGAACTGTCCTCTCACCTCTCCTCCTGCTCCCTCTTTGACCGGCTACAATCTGGCTTCCGACCCCATCACTCAACCGAGACTGCCCTCACCAAAGTCACCAATGACCTACTACTTGCCAAAACCAAAAAACATTACTCTGTCCTCCTTCTCCTTGACTTGTCCTCTGCCTTTGACACTGTCGACCACTCCCTTCTGTTACAAACTCTCTCATGGCATCACTGACCTGGCCCTCTCTTGGATCACATCATACCTCACAGACCGGACATTTAGCGCCTCCCACTCTCACGCCACCTCCTCGCCTCACTCCCTCTCTGTTGGTGTCCCGCAATGCTCCGTCCTAGGACCCCTGCTCTTCTCTATCTACACCTTCGGCCTGGGACAGCTTATAGAGTCCCATGGCTTTCAGTATCACTTTTATGCTGATGACACACAAATCTACCTCTCTGGTCCAGACATCACCACCTTACTATCCAGAATCCCACAATGCCTATCTCGCATATCCTCCTTCTTCTCCTCTCGCTTTCTAAAACTTAATATGGATAAAACAGAATTCATCATCTTTCCCCCATCTTGCTCACTCCCCCCAACAGAACTATCTATCACAATCAATGACTGCACACTCTCCCCGGTCAACCAAGTCCGCTGCCTTGGAGTGACCTTAGATTCTGCCCTCTCCTTCCGACCACACATCCAAGCCCTTTCCACCACCTGCCGTTTCCAACTCAAAAACATCTCCCGCATCCGCCCTTTCCTCAACTTTGAATCGGCAAAAATGCTTATACATTCTCTCATCATCTCCCGCCTAGACTACTGCAACATTCTCCTCTGTGGCCTTCCATCTAGCTCTCTCGCACCCTACAATCTATCCTCAACTCTGCTGCCCGACTAATCCATCTCTCCCCCGTTACTCCTCTGCATCTCCCCTCTGCCAGTCCCTGCACTGGCTCCCCATTGCCCAGCGAATTCAGTTTAAAATACTAACCCACACATACAAGGCCGTCCACAATCGGTCCCCTCCCTACATCTCTGAGCTACTTTCCCGATACATCCCCACACGCAATCTTCGATCCTCACAGGACCTCCTTCTCTCCTCTCCTCTTATCACCTCTTCCCACACTCGCCTCCAGGATTTCTCCCGTGCATCCCCTATACTCTGGAACTCTCTACCCCAACATATCAGACTCTCACCTACAGTGGAATCCTTCAAAAGCAACCTGAAAACCCACCTCTTCAGACAAGCCTACGACCAGTGACACTGCTGCTTCTATACCGCCATGACCAGCTTCACCCTCGCCTACTGTCTCCATCCCCCATACCATGTAGATTGTAAGCCCTCACGGGCAGGGCCCTCTATCCTTCTGTACCAGTCTGTAACTTGTCTTGTTCATGCTTAAGGCAATTGCCTGTATTATGTATGTGCACCGCTTATGATATGTACAGCGCTATGGAATGAATGGCGCTCTAAAAATAAATAATAATAATAATATATATATATATACACACACACACACAGTTGTGTTTAAAATGATTCAACCCCCAATGCTGTAAAGGGTTTTTCGGGAATTTAGTGTACATTTGTAATTGTGTTCAGAATGAAATCTTACAAGGACTTTTTAAAGAACCAAATGCAACTAAAATGACATCAATTGTTTTTGTAATACAGTATTAAATGTTTTGTTTGTGATTTCTTCATTGACACAATTATTCAACCCCTTAAAGACTACCACTCTTAAGAACAGAGGTTCATTCAAGTGTTTTCGATCAGGTATTGAAAACACCTGTGGATGTCAAGGAGCAGCAATCCAGCATAATAAGCACCAATTAGGCAGATATAAAATGACTGTGATACTCAGCTCCTTCTAGACATTTACTGGTGTGTTTACAAACATGGTGAAGTCAAGAGAATGGTCCAGGAAGACAAGAGAAGAGGTGATTTCTCTTCACAGGAAGGGCAATGGCTATAAGAAGATTGCAAAGATGTTAAACATACCAAGAGACACCATAGGAAGCATCATTCGCAAATTCAAGGCAAAGGGCACTGTTGAAACGCTACCTGGTCGTGGCAGAAAGAAGATGCTGACTTCGACTGCTGTGCGCTACCTGAAGCGCAAAGTGGAGAAAAGTCCCTGTGTGACTGCTGAGGAACTGAAAAAAGATTTGTCAGATGCGGGTACTGAAGTTTCAGTTCAGACAATAAGGCGCACACTGTGTAATGAAGGCCTCCATGCCAGAACTCCCAGGCGCACCCCCTTGCTGTCTCCAAAGAATAAGAAGAGTCGACTGCAGTATGCCAAAAGTCATGTGGACAAACCACAAAAGTTTTGGGATAGTGTTCTGTGGACTGATGAAACAAAATTAGAACTGTTTGGGCCCATGGATCAACGCTATGTTTGGAGGAGGAAGAACAAGGCCTATGAAGAAAAGAACACCTTGCCTACTGTGAAGCATGGCGGGGGTCAATCATGCTTTGGGGCTGTTTTGCTTCTACAGGTACAGGGAAGCTTCAGCGTGTGCAAGGTACCATGAATTCTCTTCAGTACCAGGAGATATTGGATGAAAATGTGATGCAGTCCGTCACAAACCTGAGGCTTGGGAGACGTTGGACCTTTCAACAGGACAATAATCCCAAGCATACCTCCAAGTCCACTAGAGCATGGTTGCAGATTAAAGGCTGGAACATTTTGAAGTGGCCATCGCAGTCACCAGACTTAAATCCGATTGAGAACCTCTGGTGGCACTTAAAGAAAGCAGTTGCAGCACGCAAGCCTAAGAATGTGACTGAACTGGAGGCTTTTGCCCATGAAGAATGGGCGAAGATACCCGTAGATCGCTGCAAGACACTTGTGTCAAGCTATGCTTCACGTTTAAAAGCTGTTATAACTGGAAAAGGATGTTGTACTAAGTACTAAGATTGAATGTCACTTGGGGTTGAATAAAACTGATAATGATGTGAGCACAGAAAAGACATTTGTGGTTATTTCATTATAAATGTTATGTTATATTTGTCTGACTTACAAGTGCCTCTTTGATTTAATTGTAAACAAGATGACTGAAATGATCAAAATCAATGTCAAACTGGCCAAAACACTCAATTTCAGTGGGGGTTGAATCATTTTGAACACAACTGTATATATATATATATATATATATATATATATATATACACACACACACTGAAGATATGACACATTGATACAATGTAAAGAAGTCAGTGCACGGCTTATATAACAGTGTAAATTTGGTGTGCCCTCAAAATAACTCAACACACCGCCATTAATGTCTAAACCACTGGCAACAGAAGTGAGTACACCGCTAAGTGAAAATGGCCGAATTGTGCCCAATTAGACATTTTTCAGCCCCGATGTTATGTGACTCGTTAGTGTTACAAGGTCTCAGGTGTGCATGGGGTGCACGTGTTAAATTTGGTGTTATCGCTCTCATGCTCTCTCATACTGGTCACTGGAAGTTCAGCATGGCCTCTCATGGCAAAGAACTCTCTGAGGATCTGAAAAAAATTATTTTTGCTCTACGTAATTATGGCCTAGGCTTGGGATGGCTAACCTCCAGCTGTGGTAAAACTACGACTCCCAAGAAGTGGGAAAGGACTTAAAGACAATGGACACCTTTGGGGCATTTTTTAACTACTGCATTCATTTACGGCTGAAAAAAAATATTTTTTAAAATTAGTCTTTAATAAAAAAGTTCTCTTCTACAACTTTCGCTTATTTGAATTTGCAGACTAACAGGCATTCTGTTTTACACTGAATCTATCAGAGAATTGATCTGAAGTCATAAACACTAATTTAAGCTACATTATTACATTGATTAGAGTTTAGCTATAATAAGTGTTTTACTATGAGTTGTCAGAAGTTCAGAGATGAAGGCTACAGACTGAGTCATCAGAGCAGTTCTCTGGCAGATTGAAAAACTGAAGTCCCTGGCCCCTTAGGAATCCCAGTTACAACAGATGCTTCATAACCAGGAGGGTTGCCTTTTCAGCCAATGCTGCAATAAGATAGGAAGGGTCAGCAGAGAACAAAAAGACACATACATGTGGTGCAAGAAAAGGCCTACGAATAATCCACAACAAAAACTTCAAATTCATCCAGACAACAGAGCAGCAGTGACATACCTATACCAAATAGCGGATACACAATACACAAATCTAAGCATAACAGACCTAAATCTTTGGAGGTGATTTCTAGTGAGAGATCTGGATAATACGTCCTCAGACAAACAAGTTAGAGGATATACTATGAAGACAAATAATGTCTCTATCAATACTAACACTGAAATAATAGATATTTCAGAAGATATGTCAATCCCTAGGTCAGAGGCAGATAGATCTGCTTGCCTCAGAAACATCAGTTCAAGTGGAGAACTTTGTGGCTATAACCTGGTCCAAACAAACAAGGAAAATAGATGCATTCTTCTTGAACTGGAGAACTTACGCATTTCCACCAGCTTTCTTATTCACGCGGATGATTGAAACGATAACAGAAGATCAAGTTCAGCAACTAGTTCGCAATCCAAACTGTGGTATCCCAAGAATCATCCATGATTAAGGGAATTAAAACCCACTTAGAAATCATTGTGGAAGCGTTTTTGGGTTCCAAAGATCTCTTCTTCAATCCACCACAACTATTTTGGGTGGCAGCTATTAAAATCTCTAAAAGTCCACAGAACAAATTATCCTTGCATTATTATTATGGTTTAACCCTTTCAGAACAGACCAATTTTCATTTTTGAGATTTAGTTTTTTTCATCCCTGCTTTCCAAGACACATAACTTCTCTAGTCACACAGAGAAAACGGCTTATTTTTTTAGCAGGACAAGTTGTGCCTTCTAATAGCACCATTTACGGTTGCATACAATGTGGTGGGAAGTGGGGGGGGGGGTTACACCGTTTCCTATGCAGTAAAACTGTTACTGTCATACTCCAGGTCATTACTTTTACAACTATAACGCTCTTGTATAGTTTTTGTTGCGTTTCAATACGGAATTATTATTTTTTTTTAACTTTGGAAAAAAACATTTTTCCATTGCATTGATATATTCAGACTCCCATAACTTTTTTTTTTTATGTGTACAGAGCTGTGTGCGGGGCGATCTATACTTTTCCCTGATACAATTCTGGGGTGCCAGATGAAATTGCTTTAATGATATCTTTTATAAGCAGGAGGAGGGAGGGGGCATGGCCTGGCTATGGAGGAGTAGAGACGCACTTCACTTCAGCTCCTGCCTCTGGACAAATGGAGAGACCCTAACCAACTACATACACATCGCCATTGTATCAGCTATGGGAATTGGAAAGAAGAAAAGTATGCAGACGTTTAGCCAACCGGAGACATCTTCCTGGGTGGACCGAACAGATGAAGCAGCAGAGACGCCAACAACACCATCTCTCCTGGAAACGGATTTCAGAGATTCTACTGACTCAGGAAGAGAACCGGAGGAGATTCATGCTATGGAAAGAAGGTCTAACACCCAACATGCGACACCCACTTACCGTCGCCATGTGGCTCAGCAGTGGAAGTGCGGTAAGCCGCCATCTCATCGGCTACACCAAGTGAGTGGGGAGATTGGGAATGGGAAAATTCTCCCTTATATGAGCATCAATCGCCCAACCCCACATTACCACCCCGGTCTCCCCTGTGGGTAAATCCAGGGCTACAGTTATCATAGCCACACAGGCAGATATGGAGACCTCAACCCTCACTAAACTGAGAGATTTACATAGACGCATCGCCTCCATCCCAACCAAGGATGACATGGAGACTAGGGTTGTTTCGGGTATCGAACTTTCGATACCCAATCGATACTTTTCTCTGGTATCGAGCTCGATACCAGGATTAGTATTTTATCGATACTGGGCTGCGCTACTGCACAGCCCAGTATAGGAGAGCGTGGCTGCGCTGCTCTCAGCGCGGCCATGTTCTCCTCGGCAGCACAGGGAGAAGGAGGCAGTCTCTCCCTCCCCCTGTGCTGCCGCTGCAACCAATAGAGGGAGAGGGGCGGAGCGGGGGGACGGGAGCACTGGCCAGCAATGCCTAGTACCGTTTCATATATAAATGCAGGCAGAAGACACATGGTTAATAAATAAACTGTAAAAGAAAAAAAAAAGTTTCCCAATTTTACATATAAAATATAAACCATAAATAAAATATTACATATCGCCGCGTCTCAAAAGTCCAAACTATTAAAAAATCCACTTTTATGCAGTGAACGCCGTAAAAAAAAAAATGCACGATTCGCCATTTTCTTTTAGTCGCCGTAAAAAAGTAGGATAGGAGTGTTGTATTATGAGCCGGTGATTCCATAAAATGTGGAATGCACGCAGATTTTTTTGTCGTTTTTTTTTTCCGCGTGGTATCGAATGGTATCGAGTATCGCAATACTTTTTTATGGTATCGATACCGAATCAAAATTTTGGTACCGAAACAACTCTAATGGAGACATGTCTCCAGATTAGAAAGAGCCTATAGAGCAGAAGTTGAAAACATCAAAAACTAAGTGCATTCCATGGGACAAAGGTGACATCTACAAAACAATCTTTAGCAGCGGTGGCCTCTAAACAGGACACTCAAGAGGCTAGTATAGCGTCACATGCTTTCCAAATACAGTACCTTGCAGACATGCTGGATGACACTGAAAATAGAGAGAGGCACAATAAGAGAGAGAGGCCCGGCCGCCCCGAAGAAGTGGCACCAGGGGACTTAGAAAACACATTATGCTCCATCTTCAATAACCTCTTGGAGGTTCCTTTAGATACACCGCTGGAGCTGGATAGAGGACCCATCGTGCTCTGGGACCCAAACCTACTGATCCGGATAGGGTTAGAGATGTGATATGCCGAGTACACCCTTTCAACAGAAGGAAGCCATAATGAAGAAGGCCAGAGAGGATGGTCAGGTGCAATTTAAAGGTTCCACCATACAACTTCTGTCAGACCTTTCACGCTATACTTTACTAAAATGGAAGGCCTTGCGCCAATTGCTTTCCCTCCTACAACACAAAATTGTATACACCTGGGGATTTCCCTTCCGCCTGCAGGTTCGTGTAAACGGACAGGGGGTGGTCCTTTGACATCCCAGAGATCTACCAACCCTCTCTGCGGTGCTTGCTAGATATTGCATTAGTGGAGATCCCGGAATGGCCCTCTCTACCCAATGGAATCACGAGTGATACGGGACCAATGCCTCAGAAGGAAGCCAGACCAGTTCGCCGTACTACCAGTAGCCAGGTTGTGTTAGCCGAGGCCTCCATGGAGGGAGGCTGTCAGGAAACATAGATGTCCGGGCCTAATGGAGGACACTCCAGCTGTTAGCTCGATACGCTTACTTTAGAAGCTACTTAGAGTTCTAAAAATAACACTTAATGTTGACATTCAGTTTTGATGAGCTGGGCCCTGCCAATGGGCTACAACTCCTAACTGGATCATTTGGCCCTCCTGTGTTGGTCTGCCCGCTGGGACCTAGCTCTCCTTGGAGGAGGGGGTGTCCGGATGGCGCATTTCCATGGGCATGGCATCATGTCTAATACCAGTGAGGCCCAATTTTTGTGATATAAACGACCTAACATGGTATCTGAGAAATAGAGGCTTCTAGTAGGTGGCCAGCTCATAATGATAAAAAGCTCCACATACCGAGGCCGCTCAAGGCCCTAGTCAAAGGATTCCAGATATAGATATATTTGTTGTTGATGCTATATACTTAGTTTTGAAGTTGCCATAGAGTTTGACACCAGGATATGGTGTTGGGCCTTAGTCCGGATCTCCACATACCGAGGCCGCTCAAGGCCCTAGCCAAAAGATTCTAGATATATATATATATATTTGTTACTGATGGTATATAATTAGTATTGAAGTTGCCATAGAGTTTGACAGCAGGATATGATGTTGGGTCTTAGTCCGGATCTCCACATACAGAGGCCGCTAAAGGCCCTAGCCAAAAGATTCTAGATATAGATATATTTGTTATTGATGGTATATAATTAGTATTGAAGTTGCCATACAGTTTGACAGCAGGATATGATGTTGGGTCTTAGTCCGGATCTCCACATACAGAGGCCGCTAAAGGCCCTAGCCAAAAGATTATAGATATAGATATATTTGTTATTGATGCTATATACCTAGTATTGAAGTTGCCATAGAGTTTGACAGCAGGATATGGTGTTGGGGCTTAGTCCAGATCTGTTATATGATCACAATTGTTGAGCTGTTTGCCTGGCCCTCCTGCTGTCGGTCGGCCCCTGGGGACGCAGCTTTCTCCATTGGGGGGGGGGGGGGGGGTCGGGTCCCTGGATGGCGCTGATCCTCATAGGCATGGTGTTAACTATGACACTGATGTTACTAACCTTTGAGACACATATACAGTTGCAAGAAAAAGTATGTGAACCCTTTGGAATGATATGGATTCCTGCACAAATTGGTCATAAAATTTGATCTGATCTTCATCTAAGTCACAACAATAGACAATCACAGTCTGCTTAAACTAATAACACACAAAGAATGACCCATGTGCCCAATAAGACGCACTTTCTGCCTCCCACTCCTAATATTACCGACACACGGCAGCTTCTGTTGAAAGCAGGCAGTAAGGCCTTACTGCCTGCTTTCAACAGAAGCTGCCGTGTGTCGGTAATATTAGGAGTGGGAGGCATGGACAGTAACTTTTAAATGAATTAGATATCTTATATTTCTATAGTGGAGCACTGGAGCGGGGGGGGGGGGCTGGAGTACAGTCACTGCACCGGCCCCTCCGCAATTGTCGGCCCCCAGCTCCTCCTCCCAGTCCCTCCATGCTCGCTCAGTTTTATGGGGGGAAGGGGGTCTGTGGATGGCACTGTTATGGGATGGGGGATCTGTGGATGGCACTGTTATGGGGTGGGGAGGGTCTGTGGATGACACATATATAACAGTGCCATCCACAGATCCCCCATAACAGTGCCATCCACAGATCCCCCATAACAGTGCCATCCACAGATCCCCCATAACAGTGCCATCCACAGATCCCCCATAACAGTGCCATCCACAGATCCCCCATAACAGTGCCATCCACAGATCCCCCATGACAGTGCCATCCACAGATCCCCCATGACAGTGTCATCCACAGATCCCCCATGACAGTGTCATCCACAGATCCCCCATGACAGTGTCATCCACAGATCCCCCATGACAGTGTCATCCACAGATCCCCTATGACAGTGCCAGCCCTGTTATGGGCGGGATCTGTGAAGGATACTGTTACAGGGGGGCTGTAACAGTATCCTTCACAGATTCCCCCCCCCTATAACAGTGGCAGTCACAGATCCCCCCATAACAGTGCGTCATCCACAGGACCCCCCATAACAGTGCGTCATCCACCGATCCCCCATAACAGTGCGTCATCCACCGATCCCCCATGACAGTGTCATCCACAGATCCCCTATGACAGTGCCAGCCCTGTTATGGGCGGGATCTGTGAAGGATACTGTTACAGGGGGGCTGTAACAGTATCCTTCACAGATTCCCCCCCCCTCATAACAGTGGCAGTCACAGATCCCCCCATAACAGTGCGTCATCCACAGATCCCCCCATAACAGTGTGTCATCCACAGATCCCCCATAACAGTGTGTCATCCACGGACCCCCCATAACAGTGCGTCATCCCCAGATACTCCATAACAGTGCGTCATCCCCAGATCCCCCATAACAGTGTCCTTCACAGATCCTCCCATAACAGTGACATCCACAGATCCCCCATAACAGTGCCATCCCCAGATCCCCCATAACAGTGTCCTTCACAGATCCCCCCATAACAGTGACATCCACAGATCCCCCCATAACAGTGACATCCACAGATACCCCCCCCATAACAGTGACATCCACAGATCCCCCATAATAGTGCCATCTACAGACCACCATTAGTTCCAAAACCACTAAAAGCACACCTTTTGGTTAAAAATATTATTTTCTTATTTTCCTCCCCAAAAACCTAGGTGTGTCTTATGGGCCGGTGCGTCTTATAGGGCGAAAAACTAAGATTACTTACGGGTAATCTTCTTTCTCTGAGCCTATGACAGCACCCATGGAGAGACCGCCTCCACACCCCATTGGACAGGAAACAGAAGTCAGAACACCCTATAAAATGGCTCCACCTCCAAACACCTTCAGACTTTTTCCGAGATCTAGGAGCAATAACATACATGCAAAAGGAGACAACAATCCTACTGAAAATTCTCTTTCTTTCCCTTTTTTTTTTTTGGGGGGGGGGGGGAAATTAGTTGGGTGCTGTCATAGGCTCAGAGAAAGAAGATTACCGGTAAGTAATCTTAGTTTTATCCCTTCGCCTTATGACAGCACCCATGGAGATATAAGCTAGATAAACTAGGGAGGGACTACAGCCTGAAGAACAGAACGGCCAAACTCCAGCCCTTCATCCGAAGGAAACTTGAGTCTGTAGTGTCTAAAAAATGTATGAGGGGTACTCCAAGTGGCCGCTTTACAAATCTGTTCTAGAGACACTGAAGCCCTTTCTGCCCAGGAGGTAGCCACTGATCTAGTAGAATGGGCTCCAAACCCCGAAGGGGGAACCTCCCCTTTGGAAGAATATGACAAACCTATCGCCTGTCTGATCCACCAAGCTATAGTCTGTGAAGAAGCAGCAGAACCCTTCCTGGCCCCCTGGAAGCATAACAGAAGACGGGAAGAAAGCCTCCAAGGTCGGGTGACCTCCATGTAGTGAATAACACACCTTCTAACGTCTAAGCAATGAAAACTAGCTTCCTTCTCATCCTTGGATGACGGGAAGAAGGAAGGAAGAACAATTTCCTGGGACCTATGGAATTTTGAAGAAACCTTAGGTAAAAAGGCCGGATCCGGAATAATGACAATCCTATCCTTAAGGACCCTGAGGTAGGGGGATCCACTGAGAAGGCCGCCATCTCGCCAACCCTCCTGGCAGAAGTAATGGCCAAAAGGAAGGAAAGCATATTTAAGGAGATATACTCCAGCGGCTCAAAGGGGGATGTCGAGAGGGCAGAAAGAACCAAATTCAAATCCCAAGGTGGTACAGTGTTACGCTGGACAGGGAATAATTTTGACAGAGCCGTAAAAAACCTTTTGATCCAAGGAAGATCAGCTAATTTGTACTCAAAAAGGGCACTAAGGGCGGAGACCTTCACCTTTAGAGTACTAGGTCTAAGACCTTTATTCCAACCCTCCTGTAAAAAATCTAGGATGAGCGGAATATTGGGCGCTTCTAGGACATCCACCTGATCTCCCGCAAAACGAGAGAAGGCCCGCCAAACCCTCATGTAAATATCTGAGGTGACCTTCTTCCGACTAGCTAGGAGGGTGGATATCGCATCCTCTGATAAACCTTTCTTTCTCAGAATTTCCCTTTCAAAAGCCAAGCTGTTAAATGAAGGGATTTCACCTCTGGATGAATGACCGGGCCCTGAGTAAGGAGACACCGGGATGCTGGTAGAACCCAAGGACTGGAGATCAACATCTCCCGAAGCTCCGAGAACCATACTCTCCTTGGCCAAAAGGGGGCGATCATGATAACGGAGGCCTGATCTTCCCTGATTTTTTTGAGTACCCGCAGAATGAGCTTTAGAGGAGGAAACGCATAAAGGAGACCTGATTTCCAGGACTGGGCTAGAGCATCCACCGCTAGAGGCTGGTTCTTCGGGGACAGGGAAAAGAATCTTTTTACCTTTCTGTTTGCCCTTGTGGCGAACAGGTCTATCCTCGGAGGGCCCCATAAGTTCACTATCTGATTGAAAATGACCTGATCTAACGACCATTCGTTCTGGCTGAGGCGATGACGGCTCAGAAAATCCGCTTCCCTGTTCTCTGTTCCCCTTAGATGCACAGCAGAAAGAGAAGACAGAGAACTTTCTGCCAGATTGAAAATCTGGAAGGCCAAAGACATAAGGTTTCCGGATCTCGTGCCCCCTTGCCTGTTGATATAGGCGACAGCTGACATGTTGTCAGAGTAAATCCTCACGTTCCGGCCTTCCAGATGAGGAAGAGATTGATATAGAGTGAGCCAGATGGCCCTCAACTCCCTTACATTTTGAGACTGTGCTCTGGTATTCGGGTCCCAACTCCCCTGGAGAATCTGACCCTCCCAATGGGCTCCCCAACCCCAGGGGCTTGCGTCCGTGGTAAGACACACCGGAGACTCCCTCTTCCAGGGAACCCCTTTTTGAAGGTTCTCTAACTTCCTCCACCATTCCAGAGATAGAAGGGTCCGAGACGACAAAAGAAAAACTTTGTCTAGAGAAAGGGGAGAGCAGTCCCATTCCTCCAGAATCTGAAGCTGTAACCTTCTTGAGTGAAACTGGGCCCATTCTACTCCTGGAATGGTCGCCGTCATTAGACCTAAAATGGACATGGCTTTCCGAATGGAGACTACCCGGTACTTCTGCAATAAGGAAACCTCTTCCCTGAGATTGAGAGCTTTCTGTTCTGTAAGATAACACTTCTGGGATCCTGAGTCTAGCATCATGCCCAGAAATTTGCATATTTCAGCTGGTACTAGGGAAGACTTCTCCTCGTTTAATTCCCAACCCAGCTTCTGAAGGACTCCCTTGAACCATGAAATGTGATCTAATAAGGTTTGGGGATCCTTTGCTATGATAAGGAAGTCGTCCAGGTATGGAATAATTATCATGTTCCTTTCCCTGACATGAGCCATCATCTCTGCTACCAGCTTTGTAAAAACCTGTGGAGCTTGGGAGAGGCCAAATGGAAGGGCCTGAAACTGGGCATGCAGAACATTTTCCCCCATCTGAATGGCAATCCTCAAGTACCTCTGATGCAAGGGATGAATGGGAACATGGTAATAGGCATCCCTGAGATCTAGCGTGGCCATGAAACAACCCGGAAACAAATGGTTCACTGCTGACCTCAGAGATTCCATGCGAAACTTCTCGTACACCAGAGAACGGTTGAGCATCTTCAAGTTTATTATGGTCCTGAACGACCCATTTGGCCTTGTCACCAGAAACAGAGTAGAGTAAAACCCTCTTTTTACTTCCCCTTCTGGAACCTGAATTAAGACCTTTTTCTCTAACAGGGATTTCACTTCCGCTACCAACGCCTCCTGTTTTTGGGGATCTGACCTTAAATCCGTGACCACATAGTTTTCTCCTGGGAGATCTGAGAATCTTAACTTCAGACCCTCTTTTATCACAGATCGGACCCAAGAGCTGTTCGAGATTTTTTCCCACTCTGCCGAAAAAAACTACTGGAGGCCTGGCGTCATTGGGCTTTCTTCTTAGAGGCCTCTGAACGAGAAAAAAGAAACCCTTTCGATTTACGATTGGAATCCGAAAATTGTCTAGACTTGTACTTATTTCTAAAAGAATCCCTATTAGACCCCTTACGAAAAGCTTTCTTAGGGGGGTTGCTGGAAGATGGAAAACCTTTTTTATCATCCGAGGCCTTGTCTAACAGGTCGTCTAACACAGGCCCAAACAAAAATTCCCCTTGACAGGGGATGCCACAAAGCTTGGCTTTAGACGCCACATCTCCACTCCAGTTTTTTAACCATACTGCTCTACGGGCAGAGTTTGAGAGGGCCAAGGACTTAGCAGACAATCTTAGGGAATCTGCCGAGGCATCTGCCAAAAAATCTAAGGCGCTATAAAAAGTAGGAAAGGATGTCAACAACTGCTCCCTGGGCGTACCTCCCTTAATGCCTTCTTCCAGCTCCTTCATCCATGATTTAAAAGCTCTAGCTACTGAGGTGGCTGCAAAAGCTGGCTTAAAGGAAGCCGCAGAAGCTTCCCAGGATTTTTTAAGGTAAATATCTGCCCTCCTATCCATGGGGTCTTTCAAGGAACCCCCGTCATCAAAGGGGAGGGCTGAATTTTTGGACATTTTTGCCACTGGGGCATCTAACTTTGGGGCTCTATCCCATGAGGCCGATACCCCTTCATCAAAAGTATATTTGCGCTTAGGGGCCGAAGGGATAAAAAAATTTCTGTCGGGCTTATCCCATTCCCTCTTAATAGTCGCCTGAATATTTTCGTGGACGTCAAAGACCCTCTTTTTCTTTGGACCCAGACCCTCAAACATGGAGTCCCGAATCGAAATGGGAGGCTTTGGGTCCTCTAAACCCATCGTAGCTCTTACTACTTTCAAAAGAGTGTTTATATTGTCCGGCTGAAAAAGCGGTCTCCTGCTGGCTTCTTCCTCGGAAGAACCCCCAGATGACTGACATTCTCCTTCTTCCTCCAAACCGGACAACACATCACTCCCGCTTGATGGGCAATTTGAGGTAGACGCCCAGGCAGAGGAGGTTGGACGACATTTCAATAACCCCCCTACTGACTCTTTGACCTCCTGGCGAATCATCTGCTTAATGCTGGTCATAAGGGATGGTGCCTCTTCCTCTAGTAAACCACTCATACAACCTTGGCAGACAGGTTTAGCCCAAGCCGAGGGTAGTTTCTTCTTACAAATTGCGCAGTTTTTACTCCTGGAGCTTGAGCTCCTCTTGGCCTCTTTAGGGACCTAAAACATATGGCCCCAATATTGTATCAACCATATACATTCATCTCTGGGGAGAATATCCCCTCTTACCCCACCCTGTACCGGCACATCGTTGGTGGTATCAGTAGGTTCTGTGCGCTGGGGTTGCTCCATGTTCTCTGCCGTCTGGAACACTATGGAGAAGCTACTGGATACGCCTGTCAGTAGCGAGCTGGCTGGGAACTTCAAGCGCCGGCACGCACTCCCGGCTCCTCCCCACTTCCGGTCGCGCTCCTGCCGTCGCGCCGGAAGTACGTCATCGACCTGCCACTTGATTCATCTGCCGGCGAGGTAAAACGGCCGGGCTTGCGGCACAGCCACAGAGGCCCGCAGTACCCAGGGTGGAGATAAACTCCCCCCTGAATGCGAGGAGGGACGGAGCGGGGGGGGGGGGGGGGTAGAAGTTGGACCCAGACTGACGACGGCTCCCGCTGGAGTCTTACACCAAACGGGTAGGCCCTCCTATAAGTATAAAAACTCGGGGCGCCCGCAGCTCCAATGATGGTATCCTGACTCCCTCCTGCCCCACCGGACAGGAAACAGAACTGAAGGTGTTTGGAGGTGGAGCCATTTTATAGGGTTTCCTGACTTCTGTTTTGGGTGTGGAGTCTCTCCATGGGTGCTGTCATAAGGCGAAGGGATAAAATACGGTAAATGTTACCATGTTTTTATTTAACACACCATGTAAACATTCACAGTGCAGGTGGAAAAGGTATGTGAACCCTTGGATTTAATAACGGATTGAACCTCCTTTGGCAGCAATAACTTCAACCAAACGTTTCCTGTAGTTGTAGATCAGACGTGCACAACGGTCAGGAATAATTCTTGACCGTTCCTCTTTACAGAACTGTTTCAGTTCAGCAATATTCTTGGGATGTCTTGTGTGAATCGCTTTCTTGAGGTCATGCCACAGCATCTCAAATCGGGTCGAGGTCAGGACTCTGACTGGGCTACTCCAGAAGGTGTAGTTTCTTCTGTTTAAGCCATTCTGTTGTTGATTTACTTCTATGCTTTGGGTCGTTGTCCTGTTGCAACACCCATCTTCTGTTGAGCTTCAGCTGGTGGACAGATGTCCTTAAGTTCTCCTTCAAAATATCTTGATAAACTTGGGAGTTCATTTTTCCTTCGATGATAGAAATCATTCCAGGGCCTGATGCAGCAAAGCAGCCCCAAACCATGTGCCCCTTTTTAGCACACATAGTGTTGTGTGTTTCTTCCAAACAACTCACCTTTGGTTTCAGCTGTCCACAAAATATTTTGCCAGTACTGCTGTGGAACATCCAGGTGCTCTTATGCAAACTGTAAACGTGTAGCAATGTTTTTTTTGGACAGCAGTGGCTTCCTCTGTGGTATCCTCCCATGAAATCCATTCTTGTTTAGTGTTTATCACTTTGTGATAGGTATTTTACACATTGGCATCATAACCCGAGCTCAGACTCATGATCAAGAGGAGTCTCTGTGGGCTTGCACAAATCCCTACAAGGGACTGTGGTGGATGTTAGAATGGATGAAGAGGGGAGTTATATTTTCCTTAAGTTGAGGATTTACTCAACTTTAGTCATTGTGGATTTCTACTTGCAGATTTTTCTTACGTCAATTATCCGACTGCTGAGGGACAAGTGATAGTCGGTGGAGACTTTAACTTCACACTGGATCCACTTGTGGATTCCTCTACAGGTCAGGGCGCAGCTCCCGCCAGCAACTGAAATCCTTACTTTCACATCTCCACTCTCTCCAGCTTGTAGATGTTTGGCAGATTCTCCATCCACAAGGTAAAGACTACACATTCTTCTCCTCTCCACACCAGTCTTATAGCCACATAGATCTCTTCCTTGTTAGCCACCACACCCTAGCATGGAAACCAAAGGCCTCTATCGGGGACATACTGTTCTCTGACCATGCACCGATATAACTGGGGCTAGAGCTACTCGATGCAGCTCCTAAGCCATGGAACTTGAGGTTAAATGACAACCTTCTTAAGGATGTAGTATGTGCGGCAGACATTCAAAAAACAATCGAAGACCTCTTGCAGATACACTCCACTGATACTACCTCTTTACCAACACAATAGGAAGCACTGAAGTTCGTCCTCAGGGGAATCTTTATAAAGGATGGTATCTGGGTGAAAAAAGAAAGAGCACATAAACTCACTAACCTCCTTGCCCAGGCACACTCCCTGGAAACACTACATAAACAAATACTCTCACCTGCTACGCATGTAGAGTTACTCAAAGTCAGAGATTCCATTAAAGCTTTAATAGACCAACATTAACATTAAGCTATATTCTAAGATTCTTGCAGATAGGTTGGTTCGTATAATCCCAAAGGTTATACACACGGACCAGGTAGGCTTCGTATGCGGAAGGGTGGCACGAGATAACACGATTGAAACCCTGATTCTGGGCTTCCCTAGATTGCAGTCTACGACAAATCGGATTAGGACCCAAGTTTTTACATAAAATTAAAAAAATATTTTAACCCCACAGCCAAAGTGAGGGTAAATGGGCTTTTATCCCCTTCTATACCGATCAGAAACGGAACCAGGCAGGGATACCCGTTTGTCACAGGTTATGGGGAAAACACCAGATACACACAACAAATAGACAACGGTCTAGGCCTAAAAAGCTAAGTAAGAGCGATGGTGACCTCCTAGTAATCCCTAGGCCTTTCCCTAACTCCTGCAGATCCTGATGGTGGAAATACTCATACGCCGGATACCTATGCCCTGATAAAACTGACGATCCCTAGGATAGGTAGCAGGAGATGAGGGAACCCGCATCTCTCTGAGGCCTAGAAACAACAAACACCAGAGAATAATAAACAGAAGGCAACTCAGCTTAGAAATGTATGGAGAAGCAGGAGATCCAAGACAAACAAGCTCTAGCAACTCCAAGCAAAAATATCAATATGAATATCGTGATCAGCAGTGTGAGACGGACCTAAATAGAGCCTCACCACTGATAACGATTGGCACCTGAAGAGAGGTGAGATCCTGCCAAACAACATACATAGAGGAAAACAGAGACCTGTCAGATAGCCTCATGTGCAGCAAGTCTATCCGTTTATTCTCACTTCTCTCATAGGAGGGACCGTGACAGCGTTATCCCCATTGTTGTATGTCCTAGTGATGGAACACTTGTCCAACGTTCTCCGCCTTAATACATCAATACATGGCTTCACAATCAGGGGGTCCCAATATAAAGCAGCATTATATGCAGATGATCTCTTGTTATATGTTACTCAGCCCCACATATCCCTTCCCTCGATACGAAGTGAGTTTGAACAATTTCACTTAAGCAACTTAAAGGTTAATTACACAAAATCTGAAATTCTCAACATATCTATCCCCCAGAGTGAGTTTGCCAGACTCCTCACCTCATTCCCGTTTAGACATCAACCATCTTAAATATTTGGGAATACATATTCCAGTAACTATGGATCATCTTTTTAATCTGAACTACCTTCTCTTATTGGAACGAACGCTGAAGGATCTCACTACTTTTAACAAAAAAGGCTTGTCATGGTTCAGTCAAATAAACGTCCTAAAAATGGACATCTTACCAAAATTCTTCTACATCTTCCAAACCATTCCACCAACACCGCCCTCATCCTTCTTTCGAAAATTAAGAACAGCAATCACCCGATTTGTTTGGGGACACCTTAGCCCTCGGATAGGATTTTCTACTTTAATCAGACCTAAGTCTCAAGGAAGGGGTGGGCCTTCCTGATCTCAAAATTTATCACACAGCGGCATCCCTCACGAGATTACTTGATTGGCAGTATAATGGGGAAACAAAATAATGGAAAGGGTTAGAACAATCCCTTTACCCTCTTCCTCTTAAATACACCCCTTGGATTGTTCCTGAAGCTCGTTCAAAACTGATTAAAAAGAACACCTTATTACGACAAACTCTTAAATTGTGGGATTCCCTGACTCAGAGAGGCATTTTCGCCAGAAGACTCAGTCCACTTACTCCGATCTTTCACAATCCGGCCTTTCCCACTATCACAGACAGAGATTCTTTCCTTAGTATGCGGGCTATAGACAATCCTCACTTCCACCAACTTCTGTTAGGTAACCCTTTGCCCTCTTTATCCGCGATAGCCGCAAAATTTCCTAACGCGCGGATCTCATGGCTGGAATATGAACAACTGAAGCCAAATATTTCCTCAGGAGGAGAGCAGTACACTTGTGATACATCTCTGAGAGACTGAAAAATTGTTTACTCTGTCCTCTCCGCCGACACTTGATCTCTTGGCTCTACCGAAACCTATTGGCAGATTCTTATAGAGACACTCCAGGCTTTGTCTCGTGGTAGGAACAAGAACTAGGAACTGACATTGAACGTGCCGACGAGCAAAAAGCCTTCATATTTTTTCATAAGCTTTCTATGGCATGTTCTGCACAGGAAAAAACTACAAGATTACCCGCACCTGAGGGGTTAATTGCCGTGGATCGCACCGCTCTATCAGAGGCAGGGTCTGGGCAATGTGTTTCTATTGCCTGCGTTTGTAATATCTTAAACGTTATCATTGGTGGCCAGTGCGCCCTCAGCCCCCCCTGTCCACAGTATAAAAAACATTGGTGGCCAGTGCGCCCTCCCCTATCCCCCCTTCCTCTCTCCTTCCCCCCCATCCCTTCAGTATTAATATCATTGGTGGCAGTGGCCACAGGGTCCCCCATCTCTCTTCTGATCGGAGCCCCAGCAGTGTAATGCTGGGGCTCCGGTTGGTTACCATGGCAACCAAGACGCTCCTGAAGCCCTGGCTGCCATGGTCGGTTCCTGCTGCTGTGTGCCCATAGCACAGGGCAGCAGGGACAGTGTAAGATCCTATTCACCCTGATAGATCTCTATTAGGGTGAATAGGACAAGGGATGTAAAGAACCCAGGTTCTACACCTAAGGGGGGAAATGGTAATAAAATAAAAAGTAAAAAAATTTAAAATAGTAAAAAAAAAAACCAAAATATTAAGTATAAATTAACCCTTTTCCAATTTTACATATAAAATATATAAACAATAAATAAAAAAACATATCGCTATTAAAATATTTTTTTTAAAAAGCTTCGAACGCTGTAACAGAAAAAAAAAATCCAAAAATTAAAATGCGCAGAATATCGGTATAAAATATCGGCTATCGGCCTGAAAGTTCACAGAATATCGGTATCGGCTCTAAAAAATCAATATCGGTTGATCCCTACCATAAAACCCTGCCACAGGCAAGGGCTCCATAGAAACTAGTGTGCGGCAGCCCTATACCACTTCTAAGTACAGGGGCACCTGCACACTGCATCCGGCTCCCCGATCCTCGACGGGGGGCCGGAGCACGGCTAGGAGAGCGCACTCCCGGCTGTACTAGGCTTTCAGGCTCATTATTTGTATATTACAATTCAGACCAGCAGGTGACATAATACAGCTATTTCTGTATAGGATAATGGAGAAAATTCTATTACCCTTTACAAATTGCAATCTGATGATTGCAATTTATGGTCCACTTAGGGACTTATTAAAAAGGAAAAAAAGGTTTTAAAAATTATATAAAAATTCAAATCTTTCTCCCCAAAAAAATAAAATAAAAAAATCAATCATGGCATTGCCACATGCGAAAAAGCACCAGTACTATTAAAGGGAGTCTGTCACCAAAGTTGGACATAATAGACCGCTGACATAGCTTTGTAGCATCACTTTAGATGAATGAAACGGTACCTTTGTTGTCTTCTTCAGAGCTTCACCTGCTTCAAAAACGGACTTTTATTGATATGTAAATGAGGGCTCGCAAGTGCCCAGGGCGGAGTTAAGTTCTTTGGAGCCCAGGCTGCTCGGCCTCTTTAGTTCTTATCCCCGCCCCTGTCTCTGTCTCTGCCCGCCCTTCTATTGCCTTTCTTCCTCCTCCTCTGGTAGCGAACTCCTGCGCCTGCGCTCAGCTTTGCCTCGGCGGGGCATGCGCACTGCGATGCCCACTGTGGGAACGGCATCAATGTAGCTACTGCGCATTCCCCGGCTGACGCTGCAAACCCAGCTGTAGCTGGTGGACATGCGCAGTAGCTACATTGATGCCGTTCCCACAGTGGGCATCGCAGTGCGCATGCCCCGCCGAGGCAAAGCTGAGCGCAGGCGCAGGAGTTCGCTACCAGAGGAGGAGGAAGAAAGGCAACAGAAGGGCGGGCAGAGACAGAGACAGGGGCGGGGATAAGAACTAAAGAGGATGAGCAGCCTGGGCTCCAAAGAACTTAACTCCGCCCTGGGCACTTGCGAGCCCTCATTTACATATCAATAAAAGTCCATTTTTGAAGCAGGTCAAGCGCTGAAGAAGACAACAAAGGTACCGTTTCATTCATCTAAAGTGATGCTACAAAGCTATGTCAGCGGTCTATTATGTCCAACTTTGGTGACAGACTCCCTTTAAATATTTGTAAAAAATGTATCCCGTACATTGAATGGCATAACAGGAAAAAAATGGCCGATCACTTTACCTCCCAAAAAATTGAATAAAAAGTGGTCAAAAAATCATACACAACCCAAAATGGTATGAACAAAAACTACGGATCATCCAGCCAATGAAATGAAATCAGCCTTCACACATCTCCGTAGCAATAACTTTAAAAAAAAGTAATGGGGGGCAGAATATGGCGATAAAAAGAAAAAAAAAAAATTTCATTAGTAAAAGGAAAAAAAAACTATACATATGTGGTATTGCCGTAATAGAACCATATAGGAGGATGAAGAGTACAAGTCAGTTTTAAATTAAATGCCGTAAAAACAAAACTGTGACGGAATTGCCTTTTTTTTTTTCAAAATTCCACTGCATTTAGAATTTTTTCCCTGCTTCACACTACATTGTATGCCACATTAAATTGATCAGTTTTCTTGCAAAATGCCCTCATATGGCTATGTGTCCCAGTATTATGGGAACCATCTTGCCTTTTTATCTTTAGAGCTGATGTTTTGCGCTGTAAAATCACAGATCACAGACCTCAAAATAGCTACAAGGCATAATAGAGCTGGGACAAAAATCTCCATTTACCACTGTTGGAGTGTGTACTGAGCATGCTTACCCCTCCTACTAACTGTAGTGAAGGGAAGGCGTTCAACACCCATATCTTGCATAAATCACACATCTTGCACATAGCAATATACAAACAATTTCAAAAAGCCATCTAAACCAATAAATCATAAAAATTTTTTACTAAGACCTTTATTGAGTAAATACATACAAGCTTTTATTCAAAACAGGACCTCAGCACACGTCTCACAAGGGCTTTTATGGGTGCACGTCCCTCGATGACTACTTCCACCTCAGGGTACTTTCCCACTAGCGTTTCGGATTCCGTTTGTGAGATCTGTTTCAGGGCTCTCACGGTCCAAAACGGATCAGTTAAGCCCCAATGCATTCTGAATGGATAAGGATCCGTTCAGAATGCATCAGTTCGGCTCTGTTCCGCTTCTATTCTGTTTTGGAGGCGGACACCAAAACGCAGCATGCAGCATTTTGGTGTCCGTCTAAAGAGGCGGAGCCTAACGGATCAGTTTTGAATTACAATGTAAGTCAATGGGGACGGATCCGTTTTGGACTTTGTCATTTTTCTTTTAACTAATGCAAATGGATCCGTTCGGAACGGATACAAACGTTTGCATTATAGGTGCGGATCCGTCTGTGCAAATAAACAGACGGATCTGCACCAACACAAGTGTGAAAGTACCCTTAGAGGTCTGATCAATCAATTCTAAATACGTTTTAGAGACAGCACACCAAGGCTTATAAAATGTTTGAATCTTTATTTATTCACCAATGGCTTGTTACATTTATTGCTTTGCAACGTTTCGGGCCCATAGTTGGCGCCCTTTTTCAAGGTGGTGCTAAAGGCGATGTTGAAATCCAGCCATGAATAAATAAAGATTCAAACATTTTATTAGCCTTGGTGTGCGGTCTCTAAAATGTATTTGGAATTGAAAATACATACAAGCGCCAGACAAAAAATGGAAAAATAAAACAACAGGGACACCTGGTGGACTAAATATGTAAGTGCGCCCACCTCCTGATTAACATGCCAAGGAAATGACATACACAAATTTCTCAAACCCTTCCTAAATAGTACAACACATAATTCAGAATTCTGCTAGTTACATTAAACTTAGAGGAAACTTCATATACAAAGTGCAGATAATAAGGCATAATACCAGGAAAAAGGACGCTGGCCGCCAGCAGTGACCCAATCCCCATGCGTTGTTGCTTTGTCCGGTGGGGGGGGGGGGGGGGGTGCTTAAATCAGTTCGACAGGCTAACCAGAACAGTTTTCAATACTAGAGAGAGTGGAGTAAAAATACAAAATGTCGCAAAATGTTTGTGCAAATAAGCCAAAAAATTCACAAAGCCCTATTTTTGTGACTTTTTGAAGCTAGAATTCTTCCTCCCTGGACAATACAACAGCGAAACGCATCGGAAGTGGCTGGTGGGCTTTATGCTGGTATTACACCTTAGGGCTCGTTCACATCACCGTTTGTCTTTTCCGTTCCGCTCCGTTCAGGAGCAGGAGAACGGAAAGGACGGATGCTGCACATAACTGACACCTAACTGACACCAACGGAGCCTAAAGACACCATAGACTTTAATGGGGTCCGTTTGGTGTCCGTTCAGAACATGATTTTTGAGCGGAGACGAAAGTCCTGCATGCACTACTTTCATGTTCGCTCAAAAATCATGCGAAGACAGAAGTGAATGGGAGAAGTGGCCGGCAGGTGTGAAATGGAGGAACACACTGTGGTAACTGCAGAGTAACATGGTAGCTTAGATGATCTTGCTGAAGCTGTGCTTGGGTCAACACGTTCTCGCATTTATCACATGCGCCGTGCTGTTCATACGCTGCAGCTGACAATCAAAAACAGTCTGCAAGAGGGAAATGCTGCCGCACTGGTTGGCAAGATGAGAAAATCGGCTACTGCTTCCAGAACCCCTAAAGTTGACTCAATTTTGAAGAGACGTGATGGAAAAGGGGCGATTATAGATCAAGCCACACGAAGGGGTAGTACCTACTTAATGATTCAGCTCTTGGTTCAACTGAAACCCTTTCTTGTAGACATGGCTAACCCTCAATTCACACTAAATGAAAGTCAGGGGAAACAGGTGACGGAACTGGAAGAATTGCCACAGCACCCATTAGGCCCCTTTCACACGGGCGAGTTTTCCGCACGGGTGCAATGCGTGAGGTGAACGTATTGCACCCGCACTGAATCCGGACCCATTCATTTCTATGGGGCTGTGCACATGAGCGGTGATTTTCACGCATCACTTCTGCGTTGCGTGAAAATCGCAGCATGCTCTATATTGTGCGTTCACGCAACGCAGGCCCCATAGAAGTGAATGGGGCTGCGGGAAAATCGCAAGCATCCGCAAGCAAGTGCAGATGCGTTGCTATTTTCCCGCATGGTTGCTTAGCAACGGGACCAGATCTTTATTATTTTCCCTTATAACATGGTTATAAGGGGAAATAATAGCATTCTTAATAAAGAATGCTGTGTAAAATGAAGAGGAAGGGGTTAAAAATAATAAAAGTTAACTTACCTCAGCCACTTGATCGCGTAGTTGTGATCTGTCCTCTCTTTTCCGGCATCAGCTAAGAACTAAAGGACCTGTGATGACGTCACATCACATGGTCCAATCACATGGTCCGTCTTACCATGGTGATGGACCAATTGATTGGACGATGTGATGTGACGTCATCACAGGTCCTTTAGATCTTAGCTAATGCAGGGAAAGAGGACAGATCGCAACTACGCGATCAAGTGGCTAAGGTAAGTTAACTTTTATTATTTTTAACCCCTTCCACTTCATTTTACTATGCATTCTTTATTAAGAATGCTATTATTTCCCCTTATAACCATGTTATAAGGGAAAATAATCAATTCTCCAGAATACTCTACCCGAAACCGGACTTCAGTGATGAAGTCCGGCTTCGGGTCTGGGTACCAAACATGGCGATTTTTCTCACGCGCGTGCAAAACGCATTACAAACGTTTGTACCCGCGCGGGAAAATCACGCATATTCCCGCAACGCACCCGCCTCTTATCCAGGCGTCAAACATGACACCCGTGTGAAAGAGGCCTAACATGGACTAAAAAATGACAAGCAGAGGAGTTAACTCCAGGCAAACCTGATGTTTCGCCTGTTCCAAAGAGGAGAGTTAATTGCACGAGGCATTGCTGCTTCAATGAAATGAAGAGAAGAATAACTTAGAAAAGAAGATTCTTTTGGCAGCTATTTATGTGGACCAAAAGCATGAGCAACATCTGACTTAAAGAAGCTTTGTTTGAGGTAGTAAGGGTTAATGGGTTGCAAAACAGTCGAGAACTAGAAGAATTTGGTCTTGCTACCACACCTTCACCCTCATCAAGTGATGAGGATTTTGAAAGGACCGTGCAAAGCGTTCCCGCATAGAAGAGTCATCCACATCAGAGAACACCCAGCAAATTTCAGCACAGTTTTTCACATGCAGTAAAACAACTGGAGCAATTTGACCGTTCGTCAAAACTAAGAGTGCAGCGAGCGACTGCCATGTATCCTGAAATTGTCAGAGATGTTGCCCGAGTCGTTACTGCTTTGCCACCAAACCAAGTGTAGAGAGGTTGTTCTCTGCCCTCAAAATAATTAGATCAGATTTGAGGGCATCCACGAAGGAGGATCTGACGGAGGCAATACTTTTTCAGAGGACAAAGTCATATGCAATAAACACTGTTATGCAGTTAAGAAGCCTATTTACTTACTTAGAATAACTTAGAAAAGTTATTTGTCCAGAAATTGTATTGTAATAAATATGGTTTATGCTCCAAATGGTCTGATTACTTATATGGTGAGAAAAAGCCCGATGTTAATATTTTACTACAGTAAATTTGTTGTTACTAATTGGCCATTTATGAAGGAGTCGGAGTCTGACTAATAAAAGTCGTAGCTTACTGACTCCACAGCCTTGGTAATTTGTTTGCCATGTTAATCAGGAGGTGGACGCTGTTACACGTTTAGCCCAGCAGGTGTCCCTGTTTTACCTTCCATTTTTTGGGTGGAGCTTTTCAATTGTATGTATACATTGTATTTATTTTTTTTAGAATTTATTGGTTAATGTGGCTTTTTGTATTTTGTTTCAGACATGTAGCCAGCATTGACTTAGGCCTAGATGATTGGCTCTATGAAACTATCGTTACCAAATATGTATTTTTTTTTCCGGTATTGCATAATAAAAGCATTTTTGAAAAAAAAAATCATGTTTTTGTGTTGCCATTTTCTGAGACACAGATTTTTATTTATTTTTCTGGCTAATTTTTTGCAGGATGAGGTGAATTTTTTTTTTTATTGCATGATATAATTTTTAGGAAACGAGGTGATTAAAAAAATGGCAGTTCGGGCATCATTCATCTGATGGAGTATTGTAATACATTGCAACTGTTAGTATTAGGCCTCATGCACACAACCGCATGTTCAGTCTGCATCCGATACACATTTTTAGTGAAACGGTTGCAGACCCACTCATTTCAATGGGGCCACAAAAGATGTTGTCCGTACCTGTATGTCCATTCCACAGCCCCGCAAAAAAGATAGAACATGTCCTATTCTGGCCCATTTTGAGGACACAGATAGGTCATTTCTACAGGAGTAAAAAAAAAAAAAAAAAACTATCGACGTGCACTGGATAGAACATCAGCATCTAATCAGTGGGGATCTAACACCCGGGACCCCCACCAATCAAGGCAGCTGCACTCACTCACAGGATAACTGGTGCCTTCTCAATCAGCTAATTGGCGGGGGTCGGACCGCCACCAACCAGATACTGATGACCTATCCTGAGGATAGGACACCTCAACTCCCCCAGATCTGAAGGGGTGGCAACCAGAATGCTCACATTCTAAGACAGGTTGCTGGTGGCCATTTTGAATCCCAGAGAACCCCTTTAACCAAATGCTTTCAATGTATAATGGATATACCATAAACAAATAGGCTCCTTGTTACATGTGTGGTGCAAATGTCAAGCCAGTCAACCCCTTTAGACCCAAACTTATAACATACTCTATAGCAGTGGTGGTAAACCTATGGCACTCAGAGCCCTCTCTGTGGGCACCTGTTCTCTGGAAAAAGTCTATGGTGTACCAATATGCACACTATGTACAGCACAGGCAGCGCACTGAATATAGGCAGGCTATATTAGCTACATGATAGAGTACATGGAAGCTATACTATATAGGTATTCAGGTTATATTGCAGTGTTGGCACTTTGCGATAAATAAGTGGGTTTTGGGTTGCAGTTTGTGCACTCGGTCTCTAAAAGGTTCGCCATCACTGCCTATAGAATACTGAATATTCCTGGGGCCTAGAAGTAGCCTTACAATTTCTGACCGGTGATTATATGCACACAGACCTTTCAGTCCTATGGGTCAGCAAAAAAAAAAAAAAGAGACAGCCCTCGGATGTCATTCATGTGCTGTCTACATCCATGAAGCGAACCGCAAATTAAGGAACCTGTCCTGTTATCAGCTTTGTGAAAAAGAGTAGGATTTTGGGTCCCACGAAAACTGCTGAATGCACATGGATCGCATCCGTATTTTGCAGATCCGTGATTTGTGCACCGCAAATCAGATAGGGTAATATTTGACTTTGATAATATAAAAAAGTATTGTGATACTTGATACTATTCGATACTACAAGAAAGAAACGGATTGAGTGCTGTCCACATCTTTTGCTGCCCCACTGAAGTGAATGGGTCCGCATATGACCCGTGAAAAAATGTGGATCGGATACGGAAAAAAATACAGTCGTGTGCATTAGCCCTAAGTGTGCTAAACTGATGTACACAAGGTGATACATGATGGGGTTAATGTGAGGCACAGGTCCAACTGTTCCCATGTGCCTCATAATAACCTCATCAAGTATCCACCTCCTTGCATAATGGGCAACATGGGGTTAATGCATGAGCTACATGAAAAGTTACTTGTTATTAATGTTAGCGGAATTTGGACCTCCATGTACATCACATTAATAGTAAGTCACCCCATCTGTATTCTGTCACTCGCATTAACCCCATGTTGCCCATTATTTGAGGAGGTACTTGGAGGTCATTTACTATTAATGTGAGGCACATAGGGTCCACTCCAAATTGAGAATAAGCACATGCCCAGCCTGACATTAAAAATTTGCGACCACCACTGCCACCATCTATGGGGTGATCTGTGAGGTGCATCTATGGGGTGATCTGTGAGGTGCATCTATGGGGTGATCTGTGAGGTGCATCTATGGGGTGAGCTGTAGGTGCATCTATGGGGTGATCTGTGAGGTGCATCTATGGGGTGAGCTGTAGGTGCATCTATGGGGTGATCTGTGAGGTGCATCTATGGGGTGATCTGTGAGGTGCATCTATGGGGTGATCTGTGAGGTTCATCTATGGGGTGATCTGTGAGGTGCATCTATGGGGTGATCTGTGAGGTGCATCTATGGGGTGATCTGTGAGGTGCATCTATGGGGTGATCTGTGAGGTGCATCTATGGGGTGATCTGTGAGGTGCATCTATGGGGTGATCTGTGAGGTGCATCTATGGGGTGATCTGTGAGGTGCATCTATGGGGTGATCTGTGAGGTGCATCTATGGGGTGATCTGTGAGGTGCATCTATGGGGTGAGCTGTAGGTGCATCTATGGGGTGAGCTGTAGGTGCATCTATGGGGTGATCTGTGAGGTGCATCTATGGGGTGATCTGTGAGGTGCATCTATGGGGTGATCTGTGAGGTGAATTTATGGGGTGAGCTGTAGGTGCATCTATGGGGTGATCTGTGAGGTGCATCTATGGGGTGATCTGTGAGGTGCATTTATGGGGTGAGCTGTAGGTACACTTAGGACACATGGAGTGCTGTTTTCCAGAGATTGTAGATGGAGTTATTCTAATAAGGCCTCTTGCACACGACCATATGTATTTTGCAGTGTTTTTCACGGATCCGTGGTTCTGTTTTTTGTTTCCGTTCCGTTTCCGTATTTCTGCAAAAAATATCCGTATGCGATCCATTTTTTTGGGATCACAAACGGAAACATTAAATTTGTAATCATCACTGTAATGTACAGTAATGTCTGTAAACAGTAAACACATGGGCAAAGTGGGCATGGATCCGCAAAAACGGATGATATACTGATGTGTTCCATATGCATTCCGTATATTTAAAAAAAATATGTTCGTGTGCAAGAGGCCTAAGGCTACAGTCACATGACTGTATGAGTTTTGCAGTTAACAAAACCCTAATCCACATAAAATACAGATGACATCCTTTCGGCATCCGTTTTTTTTTTTTGCGGATCCATTGTAACAATGCCTATACTTGTCTGCAAAATGGACAAGAATAGGACATGCTCTATATTTTTTGCAGGGCTACGGAACGGACATACGGAAGAGGACAGCACTTGGTGTGCTGTCCGCATTTTTTGTGGACCCGTTGAAATGAATGGCTCTTCATCCAAGCCGCAAAAAAAACGCAACGGACACGGAAACAAAATACGTTTGTGTGAACGTAGCCATAATGTGTAGAAATGGATGCTATAAACTGAAGACGTTATTATCTGCCCCCAGGAACATATTACAGAGGTCCCTGAAGTTACAATATTAGGCCTCTTTCACACTTGCGTTCTGAGGATCCGGCGGGCACTTCCATTCCGCCGGATCCGTCAGAACGCAAGTCGCCTGAAAGCATTAGAAGACTGATCAGGATCCTGATCAGTCTTCGAAATGCTTTCAGGTTACTATGGCAGCCAGGACGCTATTAAAGTCCTGGTTGCCATAGTAGTAGTGGGGAGCGGGGGAGCTGTATACTTACCGTCCGTGCGGCTCCCGGGGTGCTCCTGAATGACGTTAGAGCGCCCCATGCCCATGGATCATGTGATCCATGCGATCACGTGATCCATGCGTCTGGGGCGCCCTGACGTCACTCTGGAGCGCCCCGGGAGCCGCACGGATGGTAAGTATACTGCTCCCCCGCTCCCCACTACATTTTACCATGGCAACCAGGACTTTAGCGTCCTGGCTGCCATGGTAACAATTGAGAAAAAGCTAAACGTTGGATCCGGCGATGCGCTGAAACGACGTTTAGCTTAAGGCCGGATCCGGAATGCGCCGGATCCGACGTTTAGCGCTGCGCATACGCAGCAGCCGTTCCGATCGGCGCCCCAGTGTAAGCTGGGGCTCCGATCGGTTACCATGGCAGCCAGGACGCTACTGGAGTCCTGGCTGCCATGGTAAGTACAACACAGCAGTGTACTTACCTGCGCTGTAGCCGTCGGGCGCTCTATTATGACATCACAGGTCCGGGCGGCGCATTGATCTATGCGCCGCCCGGACCTGTGACGTCATTAAGGAAACTGATCAGGAAACTGATCAGTCTTCAAATGCTGTCAGTCCACTTGCGTTCTGATGGATCCGGCGGGACGGAAGTGCCCGCCGGATCCTCAGAACGCAAGTGTGAAAGAGCCCTTACTTGGTTCCAGAACAACCATTGTAAATGGAGGACATAACTCTATGGAAAACTGGTAATTGGTTCCAAAACCCAAAAATGTCATCCCAGAATAAGAAAAAGTTAAGTTTACAGAAAAGTAAGAAGACAACCAAGACATATAAAGCAAATACTTAAAGGGAACCTGTCACCAGGAAATTCACTGATATACCAGGCATGCTGCCTTGTAGAGCTCACCCTGCTGAATATAATGATACCTTTCACTTGGTGATCTGTTGCTTTATTGTGGAGAAATAGTACTTTTAATCCATATGCTAATGAGCCGATTGGAGTCCAAATTTCCCCGCCAATTATTAAAATGAATGAATGATGTAATAAACCACGCCCCTTTTACATCTAAAGAAGTGAATAGGGGAGTAGCTACAGCTCTGAATAGAAAAAACGCTGGACTCATATCAACTGCTGGACTCCAATCAGCTCATTAGCATATGGATTAAAAGTACTATTTCTCCACAATAAAGCAACACATCGCCAAGTGAAAGGTATCATTATATTCAGCAGAGTGAGCCCTACAAGGAAGTATGCCTGCTTTATCAGTGAATTTCCTGCTGGCAGGTTCCCTTTAAGTAAAACAGACAGGAATAGATGTTGGAAGTTGTAAATGACTTACTATGGTGAGGGCAGGAACTTCTTCAGGGTCTTACATTGTACATACATGTACCAGAAACATCATATAAAAGATCATATAAATATTGTCCTCCTAAAAAGGGCTCATGCTCAGAAAGCGTCTGAGCGTAAGCTGCAGGCAGAAAGTGACCCCCCCTGCCCCCGCAGCACACCCAAAGGTCTTCCTTTCATTTTTTCAATCTTCGTTTGCTGCGGTGTGTCCTGAGTAGAGTTGCTTCGGTACCAAAATTTTGATTCGGTATCGATACCATAAAAAAGTATTGCGACACTCGATACCATTCAATACCACGCAAAAAAAAATAAATGCCAAAAAAACCCACCTGCATTCCTCTTTTTATGGAACGTCCGGCCAATAATACAACAGTCCGATCGCATTTTTGGGGGGGGACAAGGCGACTAAAATAAAATGGCGAATTGTGCATTTTTTTTTTCTTTTATGGGCGTTCACTGCTTAAAAGAGGATTTTTTTAATAGTTTGGACTTGATACGTAGCGATATGTAATATTTTATTTATTGTTTATATATTTGATATGTAAAATTGGGAAAGGGGGTGATTTATACTTAATATTTTGGTGTACTTTTTTAACTTTATTTTTTTTTTTTACAGTTTATTTATTAACCATTTCCCCCTTAGGGGCTAGAACCTGGGATCTTTTCATCCTATTCACCTTAATACAGCTCTATCAGGGTGAATAGGATCTCACCCTCTCCCTGCTGCCCTGTGCTCTGTGCACACAGCAGCAGGGAGCAGACTATGGCAGCCAGGACTTCAGGAGCGTCCTGGTTACCATGGTAACCAATCAGAGCCCCAGCATTACACTGCTGGAGCTCCGATCACTGCCACCAATGAGGAGGAGGTGAGGGGACCCTGTGGCCACTGCCACCAATGATTTTAATACTGGGGGGAGGGAGGGAGGAAGGGGGGATGGGGGGGGCACACTGGCCACCAATGTATTTAATACTGGGGAAAGGGGGACACTGGCCACCAATGAGGAATGACGTTTACTATACAAATGCAGGCAGAAGAAACTCATTGCCTGCACCTGCCTGTGACCGAGCGCTGCGATCAGCGGCAGTTAACCCCTCAGGCGCGGCACCTGAGGAGTTAACTGCCGCGGATCGCAGCGCCCAGTCACAGGCAGGTGCCGGCAATGAGTTTCTTCTGCCTGCATTTGTATAGTAAACGTTACTCCTCATTGGTGGCCAGTGACCCCGCCTCCTCCTCCCGTCTCTCTTCATTGGTGGAAGCAGCACAGGGGGCGGGAGACACTGCCTCCTTCTCCCCGTGCTGCCGAGGAGAACATGGCCGTGCTGAGAGCGGCGCAGCCACGTTTTCTGATACTGGGCTGTGCAGTAGCGCAGCCCAGTATCGATAAAATACTAATCCTGGTATCGAGCTCGGTACCAGAGAAAAGTATCGATTGGGTATCGAAACTTCGATACCCGAAACAACCCTAGTCCTGAGTTGGGGGCATGGCTTAGCGGAATGGCCGGTGGCTTCAGAATCCCCTCCCTTAGTGTATTCATTGGTGGCCGAGTCACAGTGGATAGGGAGAGACTCCTCTGCTGTGCTGCCAATGGGAAAATAGCACGCGCTGAGCGCACCATGTTCTCGGATGATAAAAGATACTGAGCTGCGCAGTAGCGCATCCTAGTATCGAATTAAAAGCTAATCATCTGAACTCCGTATCTGTAGCACTACTGACAACAGTCCAAGACCTGGTGACAGATTCCCTCTAGTTGCTGCATGATTACATAAACTTGGATCCTCTTGTGGCCCAACAGATTTACTATCATTTTGGCTGGGGAAACACAGTGCCACGTGTCGCGCAACAACAAAAAAATGTGTGTGTGACCTGCTGTCACATGACTAGAGTTGTGATTTGGCTGTAAAAACGCAGGCAGGTCACAGAAAGATCACAGGCAAGCCATGGTATGCCACATGTCGCACTGTGACACAACTGACAGTCATTAGGTCTAGAGATGAGCGAACTTTAAAAAATAGTTTGGCGTTCAGGTTGTGGTAATCGCCGCATCCCGTTATGGATTCCACTACCGCGGACTATCCCAGCACATGGAATCCATAAGGGGCGGCTTCCACGAACCCGAACTTTGGAAAAGCCGAAGGACCTGGGGTGACGTCACAGTCATGTGATCAGTGCAGGGGGCGTGGCTCAGCACGGGATCAAATCCAGGAACTGGTCAGGAACTGTTGGAAACGGGTGCACCTGTGCCTCTTATAAATTCTGCACTTTTCACTAAGACTGTACAGAACGCCAGTGTTAGTACGTCCGCCTAGGTGTTGTAATTCAGGCTGTATGACAGTTCTTACTTTGGTTCTGTCTTTGACTCTAGACTCATCAGATTTGTGCTTTGGTGATTTCTGACCTTGGTTCTTTATGGACATCTCCTTCACTATAACAACATAGTTTCCAGATGAAAATGAATCATTTTCGGTATTGTATTACATTAATTTGCTGTAATACTATGGATGGACCTTTACTGATACTGTTCTTCATACATTGGGCCTCATTTATCAAATTTGTCTAAGGGCTCATGCACACGACCGTGTGCCGGCCGGGGTCGTATTGCGGCTGTGTGCATCTCGCATCACTGACCCATTCACTTGAATGGGTCCGCGATCCGGGAGATGCGGTGCGGAACCCCATGGAAGCACTACAACTCCCAGCATGCCTGATAGCTATAGGTTGTCCGAATTTCTAAAATGAGTTTTGAATAGCTTGAGGGGTGTAGTTTCTAAAATGGGGTGATTTATGGGTGGTTTCCAATATGTAAGCCCCACAAAGTGACTTCGTAACTGAACTGGTCCTTAAAAAATTGGGTTTTGGAAATTCTAAGCCTTCTAACGTAACAAAAACGTAACAAAAAAATAAAATGTCATTTTCAAAATGATCCAAACATGAAGTAATAAAGTAATAACTATTTTGGAGGTATTACTATCTATTATAAAATCAGAGAAATTGAAATTTGCTAATTTCTCCAAATTTCTTTTACATTTGGTAATTTTTTTTATAAATAAAATGAAATATTTTGGCTCAAATTTACCACCGTACAATATGTGATGAGAAAACAGTCTCAGAATTGCCTGGATAAGTAAAAGCGTTTTAAAGTTATCACCACATAAAGTGACACATGTCAGATTTGCTAAAAATGTCAGTAATCGGAAGGAGAAAAAGATCCAGCTCACCAAAAGCGTTCGGTGCACGGAGAGGAGCGGACTCGTCCCTTGTATGATCCCAATAAAAGCAAGTTCTCCAGCATCCGTCAGTGCTGGTCGTCTTTACTGTAGATCGGTATAAAAGTACATGCTGCAATCCTCACCACCCTCCACCACAGGTTAACATGTTTTAAACTTGAAAGTTCTTAATCATAACCTAAAAATGGCCTGGTCCTTAAAGTGAAAAATAGCAGGGTCCTGAAGGGGTTAAAATAATACGTAACTTTCTGATGATAAGATTTCTCAGTGTGCAGTGGAATCAGAAGTAACAGTTAAAGTCAAGAAAGGATTTCTTAGAAATTCAGTCACAAGTTTCTCTCTTCCTGTCTTCTGTGTAAACATATCTCAGTGAAGAGGTCCAAACTGAAACGGCGTACACCAAGCCCAATTCACACAGGGCCTCACTTACTATCACCACATAACAGACACCTGCAGAAAAAAGTCACAAACCACAACTTTGCATTTTTATTTTAAACGCAAAGAGCACTTTTTTTTTTTCGCCACCCTCACCACTTTCTGGAAATGGAGCGTGACGGGACATCGGCCAAACATATCTATCATTATATATGGTGTAAATCAGGGCTCGACAAATCCTGGCGCCTGGGTATTTGTCAGCCCGTTATCTAAGGTGCCCGGGTGCAGGGCCGGTGCGTCCTATAGGCGGACTAGGAGCGCCGGCGCCCTTCATGCTGCAGCCGTCCGAGCGCTCTATATAGAGCCTCAGGTAGCTGCAGCACTGCCTGGGCTGGCGCATCCATGAGGGCGCACCGCCCGGGCGCAGCATGAAGAGAGGGGCTGACAGTAGGGAAGCGCTCAGCGCTCCCTCCTGGCACTCCCTCATTGTAGCGTGGCCGAGCCCTGAATGGTCTGCGGGCACAGGGAGCATCTGTCTCCTATACCCGGCCAGACTGACAGTGTGCACTTCCTGTCAGTCTGCCCGGGTACAGGAAACTAAAGCTCCTGTACCCGCAGACCATACAGGGCTCGGCCATGCTACACTAGAGGTGGGGGGGAAGAGACTGACATGGGGGGGGCAGGGGAGAATGACAAGAGGGGAAAAGAGCTGGGGGTTGTAGTGATTCAGGGACTGCAGAGGCTGAGCCCCAGTTGGGGGTTGTAGTGATGTGGGGACTGCAGAGGCTGAGCCCCAGCTGGGGGTTGTAGTGCTCAGTAAAGTGTCATTGTGCCCACTGTGTTTATGCCCTCCGGACCCCTCTGGCCTCTCCTCCGAGCCTGTAATCCTTGTAAGAGTTTCCACATGTCATGGCGGCCGCCAGGGGCGATCACTTGGATGCTTGCAGCGTCTGACGTGTCATATAACCAATTGAAGAGGGGAAGCACTATGGGGGCCCTATATACTGGCACATTATGGGGGGCCCTATATACTCGCACATTATGGGGGCCACTATGGAGAAGAGGGGAAGGACCACTATGGGGGCCCTATGTACTGGCAAGCATCATTGGTTGGCTCTATGGAGAAGTGGGGGGGGGGGGGAGGAGAAGCACTATGGGGGCATCTACTGGGGGCTTTATGATGCAGCTCCGTCTGACTCCTAACTTTTTTAGCTGGCTCCTAGATTCCAAGGAAATTTGTCAAGCCCTGGTGTAAATGAAGACGGAAATCTACACTAGATACAAGCGGGGTCTTAGTTGCCCATAGCAACCAATCATAGGGCACAACTACACTGCAACATGGGTCGCACGTCATTGATGTCACGCGACAATTTTTATAATGATAGTTATTGATGTCGCACTGCGACAAGCTGCGATGCGACAGTCGCAGAAAAACCTATCTTGGATGGATTTTTTGCTACTGTCGCGTTGCAGTATGTCACATGTCGCAGTGCGACACCATAGACTATCATTCTAAAAATTGTCATGGGACATTGGTGCGACACATGTCATCGTGTAGCCCTAGCCTGAGCGCTGAAGACGCTCTAATCACTAGCCCACTCCCTATGGACATGTGCCCTATCACTGCCCATTCCCCTGCCTGTCTGCCTTGTTACACACAGGCGTCTTCAGTAGAAGTAAAGACAGAAGACAGACTCTCCTCAGCAACGACGATCAGTTACAGCTTTGCTAAGAAAACTCTTTAGACTCAAACAACAATTACACTTTAATGGATGACGAGGCATGTGCCTGATCATAAACTAAGCGCACCCTCCAGGAGGGGATATTAGGACTGGCACGGCACATTTCGGTCTTTGATCACTGACCCCACAGTGTTTGGTCAGTGATTTCCATCAGGGAATGCGAGTTGAAAGCAGGTGCCTGTCAAAAACATTGCTCCTAAATTTAGGTGCAAATGGTACTTCTACACGGCCCTCAGCCCTTAATGGAAAGGGAGCGTATTGGGGCCATCGCCCCCAGCATATTCATCATTATTTTGCCAGTATACTACATGGGCAGCATGGGGGCCTTGCAGCGCTGGGGTTCTAGATTCACATCTGATCAAAGACAACATCGGCATGAAGTTTGTAGGTTCTCCCGGTGTTTGCATGGGCTTCCTCCCACACCCCAAAGACATACCGATAGGGAAATCAGACTATGAGCTCCAATGGGAAAAACAAGTGGTGGTACTGCGGAATATGTCAGCACTGTGTACCATATTTTTCGCTTTATAAGACACACCTGATGATAAGACGCACCCAAATTGTAGAGAAGAATAATAAGAAAAAATATTTTTCATCAGACCTCATATCAGACCCCATATCAGACCCTCAGATCAGACCCCCATATCAGAACCTCAGATCAGACCCCCATATCAGAACCTCAGATCAGACCCCCATATCAGAACCTCAGATCAGACCCCCATATCAGAACCTCAGATCAGACCCCCATATCAGAACCTCAGATCAGACCCCCATATCAGAACCTCAGATCAGACCCCATATCAGAACCTCAGATCAGACCCCCATATCAGAACCTCAGATCAGACCCCCATATCAGAACCTCAGATCAGACCCCCATATCAGAACCTCAGATCAGACCCCCATATCAGAACCTCAGATCAGACCCCCATATCAGACCCTCAGATCAGACCCCCATATCAGACCCTCAGATCAGAACCTCAGATCAGACCCCCATATCAGAACCTCAGATCAGACTCCCATATCAGAACCTCAGATCAGACCCCCATATCAGAACCTCAGATCAGACCCCCATATCAGAACCTCAGATAAGACCCCCATATCAGAACCTCAGATCAAACCCCCATATCAGAACCTCAGATCAGACCCCCATATCAGAACCTCAGATCAGACCCCCATATCAGAACCTAAGATCAAACCCCCATATCAGACCCTCAGATCAGACCCCCATATCAGACCCTCAGATCAGAACCCACATATCAGACCCTCAGATCAGAACCCACATATCAGATCAGATCCCCATATCAGGACCTAATATCAGACCTCCATGTCAGACCCCCATCACACCTCATATCAGACCTCACAGCTGACCTCCATCCAACTTCTATGCAAGACACCTGTATCAGACCTCAGATCAAATAAATTCAGGTCCGACAGTCTCACCTGCATTCTTCACAACCTGGTCTTCTCCATCTCTTCATGGACATCGTCAGTGACACGGACCTATGAATAAGGCCAATAAAATGATTGCAGTCCACTGGACAGATGATGAGCGTTCTATCACAGACCCCATGATCACTACCGCAACATAATCGCAGTGAGGAGTATGAATGGAGCAGCGCCTGAGTTAATACAATGTTACTCCATTAAATGTCTATGGGGCCGACAAAGAAAGCCAAGCAAACGGCACAGCAAATAATGCCACTGAAATGCACACAAATAGCTGTCAGCAGCTGCTGCCGGGCCCAAAGGACGAAACGTATCCCAACACAGGAGAACAAAGTCATATTCACACTGCTGCCAGCCCAAAGGCCGAAACGTATCCCGGCCCAGGAGCACAAAGTCATATTCACACTGCTGCCAGCCTAAAGGCCGAAACGTATCCCAACACAGGAGCACCAAGTCATATTCACACTGCTGCCAGCCTAAAGGCCGAAACGTATCCCGGCCCAGGAGCACCAAGTCATATTCACACTGCTGCCAGCCCAAAGGCCGAAACGTATCCCGGCCCAGGAGCACTAAGTCATATTCACACTGCTGCCAGCCCAAAGGCCGAAACGTATCCCGGCCCAGGAGCACTAAGTCATATTCACACTGCTGCCAGCCCAAAGGCCGAAACGTATCCCAACACAGGGGCACAAAGTCATATTCACACTGCTGCCAGCCTAAAGGCCCAAACGTATCCTGGCCCAGGAGCACAAAGTCATATTCACACTGCTGCCAGCCTAAAGGCCGAAACGTATCCCGGCCCAGGAGCACTAAGTCATATTCACACTGCTGCCAGCCTAAAGGCCGAAACGTATCCCGGCCCAGGAGCACTAAGTCATATTCACACTGCTGCCAGCCTAAAGGCCGAACGGTATCCCGGCCCAGGAGCACCAGGTTGTATTCACATTGCTGCTGGCCCAAAGGACGAAACGTATCCCAACACAGGAGCACCAAGTCATATTCACACTGCTGCCGGCCCAAAGACCGAAAGGTATCCCGGCCCAGGAGCACCAGGTCGTATTCACATTGCTGCTGGCCCAAACGTATCCCGGCCCAGGAGCACCAGGTCGTATTCACATTGCTGCTGGCCCAAACATATCCCGGCCCAGGAGCACCAAGTCACACTTACACTGCTGCCGGCCCAAACGTATCCCGGCCCAGGAGCACCAAGTCGTATTCACACTGCTGCCAGCCCAAAGGCCGAAACGTATCCCGGCCCAGGAGCACCAGGTCGTATTCATACTGGTTTGGATTCATTTTAACTACAACTAGGGATGAGCAAACTTCTGTTTTCAAGTTCAGCGTACAAAGTTCAGGTTTGATAAGAATTCCGTTATGGATTCCGCTACCCTGGACCATAAGTTATGGTCCGTGCAGGGGAGTAGCTAACGGCCCCTTGAGCAAGAGTTCCAGACATCCCAACCTGCGAAAACTTATTTCAGGGAGTTTTTTTTTTTTCACAAACTTTTTATTACATTTTCCAAACATATGCAGAACATAACATATAAGAAGGTTACTGTACTGATGCAGTATAAAGCCAAGTATAACATGAACAAAACATATATGGGAACATAGTGAAACATTATGTATGACCAAAAAGAACTTTCTACTATGCCTGGGTGACAGCGCAATGAGGGGAATCGAGGCTTCTGACAGTGGCATGTGATGCCGCACAGCCGCGGTAGTTCGAGTAAGGCTGGCGCACGCGCAGTAGCTGCAGATGGGCTAAAGCTCCAACTGGCAAGTCATCCCTGGAGTTCCGCTTGGCCCCCCTTCCCTCAGTGCTTTGTGGGTCTTCTTATGCGGCACAAGGGTCTTTGGGCCCCCTCAAGCTCCTGGGCCCGGTAGCGACTGCTACCTCTGCACCCCCTATAGTTACGCCCATGGGTCCGTAATAGCGGAATCCATAACGGAATTCTTAGATAACCCTAACCTTGTACGCCGAACTTGAAAATGGAAGTTCGTTCATCCCCAACCACAACTTGTAAAATAAATTTACAGGCTAACATCTGGAGTTCAGTAAAATGAATAAAGTGTCCCCTCCTCCCCAGCAATTATGGGGGAATTTGTCCCCTTTGAACTAGAAAATGGTGTCAAAAAGTCAAAATAATTTTGCACAAGCCCTTTTTTTGCACACAGATTTACAGGTTTTTGCAACTTTATGGAGCAATAGCCAGTTTTCGGAAAGAATCGGCGACTACGTGTACCAACAAATTTCATCTTTGCTGGGCCAGGAAACTGGTGGAAAAATCACCAGAAATCAACACCAGCTCCATCTGTGGGGCACGGCCTCTGTGCGTCTCTTACGCTTGGCGCATATTACACCAGAGTATTTTTGAAGTAAAAAAGTCAGTCTTAGTAAATTTTTTACTATGTTTTTACCAGACGTTTTGTCTTATGTTAATATGTGAGGACATAGGATTCAAGAGGTGGAGGGGAGGAAATGTGCTTCTTGTAAGAAACCTGTGGAGAGATGTCCATCACAGGGACTGACACCCGGCACCGATGGGATCAGTCCTATAGACTGCAGCATTAGAACAAAGGACGCTCTGTAACAGGCGCTAGTAATATCTGTGCGGCAAAATGTCCGAGAAAACATGGAGCAGCTCCGGGGAGGTCTCCACTCATCCGGCCACACTGGAAAAGTTCTACCCACTCCCGGAGGACGGACTTACCCCCTCAGCTACATCAGGAACCAGCTGCCCGGCTGACGGAAGAAGTTGTGGGTGAGCAGGACTCCCGCCAGTTACTAACATCACCTCACAACAGGCGGATTCAGCGCACAAAACTCCGCCGCCGCCTCTCTGCCAGAAGACCTCCCGCTCCACGCAAGCAGAACCGCCGCACTTACTGGCCGGGGATGCCGGGTGTCCAGCAGCGGCTCCTCCGCAGACTTCGCCCGTTCTCACATTCTGGTAGTAGAGGGTAGAGAAACCGATCATCTCAAAAATCAGAACGGTTACCGGAGACGACAGGAGCGAGCGCCTCCTGCTGGCAGCTATGTGGTTCAAAGCGGTGGAATTGCATTTCCAAATCCTTTTCCAAATGCTGAAGTAACTGTATGGCCTCCACAGGACCGTGCAAACAGCGGGTCCGCGATATAGGGGCACCGTCCGGGAGATACCCTGCACAAGGGAGGCATGGATCGGAACTACTAGGGAGAGCTTCTGTGGGCTCTCTGTCCCTGCCTCCAGATCCTGGAGCCCATTCAAGTTAATGGCACAGGGATGATGCCCATGCATTGCGGACCACACAGGCATGATTGGCACACGATTGTGTACATAGGCGGCTGGTAACCATAGTGCTGTGAGGAGGAACATGTTCAGTGCCGCCTTATCTTGTATTTTACTAGGCAGGGACATAACTAGAATTCATGGGGACCCAGAAAAACCTAGGGTTGCCACCTTTCTCAACAAAAAACACGGTAAGAGCTGATGCACACGGCGGTAGCCCTGCCCACAAACAGTGGGTCCGCAATACACAGGTACCGGCCGTGTGCACCCCACATCACAGATGCTGACCCATTCACTTCCGTGGGATTTCTGTCCATGCCTCCGCACCACAAAAAAGTAGTTCATGCAATACTTTTTTGTGGTGTGGACCGTTGTATGCGGATCGCAGACCTTATTGAAGTGAATGGGTCCGTGCCTGCATGCAGAGGCCCTACGGTCGTTGCCCGTGCATTGCGGACTGCAATTTGCAGCAGCACAGGCCCGGCCGACTCATGGCAAAGTGGGTGTGGTTTTAGGAGTGCGGCTTAAGGGCCAGTTCACACGACTGATTTTGACACATCTTTTCAGCCGATAAGTGTTTGCTTCAATAGAAAGCTGAAATTTCAGCTCGAGGTTTCTGAAGCAGATCTGCGCCAAAAAATGTGCAGAAAACCCATCAGCTGCTGTTTTTTTTCTGCTTCCTATTTATTTCAATGGGAGATTCAGCACCGATTCTGCCCCAAGAAAGGACATGCAAAGCAAAAAAGCTATAGAAATGACCGGGAGGCTGTTGTTGGAGCTGATTGAGGCAGAAATATTCCAAAATCAGCACCAAAAAAACCTTAGGGCACATTTACTAAAGTGCTTGTGCCTGTTTTCAGTCTAAAAAATGTTGTTTGTTTAGTTGCATTTACTACTGAAATTCCACCTGTTTTGGAGGCTTTTGTGCCTCATTCAACTATTTCAATTTTTAAACTAATTCAGAAGTTTTCTAACTTGTGATTTATTTTTATGTTTTTTCCAACCTATTTATGTAGGAGTGCTTTTTTTTGCACCTGAATTTGTCGCAAAGACAGTCTAATTTCTATGCTACTACAGGGCTGGTGTACTTTTCGCTATCTGTTTTCATTGTTGAATATCATCTTTTTTTGCAGTAAAAGTCACACTTTCTGGGAGAGGTGCGACTTTTCCCTGCAAAGATGCAACGTTTTTCATGTGCACACAAATAAGACCAGTGAATATAAACCCGTCCAACTGAAAAACAACCACCAGGGGTCAGACTAAGGGTACGTTCACATGAACATATTTTGCTTCTGTGTCCGTTCCGTTTTTTTGCGGATTGGATGACGACCCATTCATTTCAATGGGTCCGCAAAAAATGCCGACCGCACACCGTGTTCTCTTCACATCCGTATGTCCGTTTCATAGTCCCTCAAAAAATCTAGAGCATGTCCTATTCTTGTCCTTTTTGCGGATGCAGAAAGGACGTCATCCACATTTTTTGCGGATCAGTGTTTTGCGGACCACAAAACACATATGGTCGTGTGAATGTGGCCTAAGGGCTTATCCACACAGATGTATTTTCTTTCCATGTCCATTTTTTGCGGACTGTATGCGGAATCATTTATTTTAATGAGTCCACAAAAAAAAAGGAAGTTACTCCGTGTCCATTCTGTTTCCGTATGTCCGTTCCGCAAAATAATAGAACATGTCCTATTATTGTCCGCAGCTGTTCCGTTCCACAAAATATGCGATGCTCACAGACGTCATCCGTATTTTTTGTGGATCCATGTTATGCGGACCGCAAAATACATGCGGTCATGTGCATGAGCCCTAAGGCCTCATGCACACAACATTGTTTGGTTCCATATAAAAAAATTCAGCTTGGATGTGGGACCATTCACTTCAGTGGTGCCTCAAAAGATGCGGACAGAAAGTAGCCCAAACTGGGGTATTATTTAACACTAATGGTTTGATCATATTTTAAGTTTTGTAGGTTTTTTTTTTTATTAAAGTTAATTTTTCTTATGATTTATTTTACTGTAAAATGCCGCCAACCATGATACAAAGGCCTCGTGTGTGAAGAGGTGTAATGGAACAAACTCTTCTGAAGAAGCAAATAACCACAAAGAAAATGGGTGGAACTAATATAAACCCCATCCCTAGGTGGGCGGTCCAATGGGTGTGGCTTAGATGTCCTGATTTTACCAACTATAACATTGGTAAGTATATAAAGCCAGGAAAAATCCATCCCCTCCACGTATCTCGCTGCTGCCTTACAACCAGGCAGCCCTATGCAGGAACCCTGTTTGTCATACTGGTTTGTTTAGTAAAATGAATAGAAGAAGATGGTTTATGGCAACAGACAGTGAGCGAAAATGTCTTTTCTGACTGGCGGCAGCCTCTGGGTTGTATAATAAAGCTAAGTAGGCGCAGACTTCTGTGTGCAGGCACTCAGCTTCTCACTCCTTCTCTGGAAATGAGAGGGGTGCAATAATTAGGTCAGGGCTTGACAAATTTCCTTGGAATCTAGGAGCCAGCTACAAAAGTTAGAAGCCAGGCGGAACGCGTCATAAAGCCCCCAGTAGATGCTCCCATAGTGCTCCTCCCCACTTCTCCATAGAGCCCCCCAATGATGCATGCCAGTACATAGGGCCCTCTGTAGATGCCCCCATAGTGCTCCTCCCCCTCTTCTCCATAGTGCCCCCCATAATGTGCGAGTATTTGGAGCCCCCCATACATAATGTTCCAGTATATAGGGCCCCCATAGTGCTTCCTCTCTTCAATAGGTTATATGAAACGTCAGACGCTGCCAGCGTCCAAGTGATCGCCCCTGGCGGCCGCCATGACATGTGGAAACCCTTACAAGGATTACAGGGTCTGGAGGGCACAAAAACAGTGGGCACCATTACACTTTACTAAGCACTACAACCCCCAGCTGGCGCTCAGCCTCTGCAGTCCCCACATCACTACCACTCCCACCTGGGGCTCAGCCTCTGCATCACTACAACCCCATGTCATTCTCTCCCCCCCCCCCCCTACCTCTAGTGTAGCGTGGCAGAACTCTGTATGGTCCACGGGTACAGGTGCTTTTGTTTCCTGTATCCGGGCGGATTGACAGAAAGTGCACACTGTTCGTGCACTAACTGTCAGTCCGGCCGGGTACAGGAGACAGATGCTCCCTGTACCCGCGGACCATACAGGACTTGGATACACTACAATGAGGGAGCAACAGGAGGGATCGCTGAGCGCTTCCCTCCTGTCAGTCCCTCTCTTCATACTGCGCCCGGGTGGTGCGCCCTCATGGATGCGCCAGCCCGGGCAGTGCTGCAGCCACCTGAGGCTCTATGAAGAGCACTCGGGCGGCTGCAGCATGAGGGGTGCCAGCGCTCCTGGTCCGCTTATAGGACTCGCCAGCCCTGCGCCCAGGCACCTTTGAAAACAGCTGACAAATACCCAGGCACCAGGACCAAATTCCTGGTCGCCATGACGACCTGGAATTTGTCGAGCCCTGAATTAGGTCTCCATTGTCCCTCTGTACGCTTCTAGTTTTATACAGTCATGTTTGCCATGGTCCATCTGACGGTGGATCCGTAGAAACATTGCTTGTGGGGGAAATATATCTGTACATATGGCACCTGACTTAGCCTTGTGCACTATGAGACATTCAAAACCAGCTCTTATCTGACTGAGAGTCAGTAAGCCTTAAAGTTGCTTGATTTAAGTTGGATGGCTTAGGGGGACCTGCGTACCTAGATCATTATTATTATTAGGGTGACAAAAATTGTAAATTATTTTTTGGATGCCAGCTAACTTCTCTCACTGCTTAGGAGGGCTGCATAAAAAATTTCAGTTTTCTAATTGTCCTAATATTATATTCAATAACCTTTCTATACTGTTTTGTCAGGTAAACTTATTTGCATAAACTTGAATATGGGAAAGACATGCAAATAGTGTTTCAGGTGAAAAACAAGGCAGATTTTGCTAACTTGCATGTCTTTCCCATATTCAAGTTTATGCAAATGAGTTTACATGACAAAACAGTGTAGAAAAGAAATAATGGCAGAGAAGTAATAATGGCTGCCAACAATCTTGGAGACGTCAAGGAGAGTGCTATGCATCAGCAACTGTTGTCACCAGATGAGCCATTAGTGGTGGTGGTACAGTAGTGGACAGGTGTGTCTGGTCAATACAGAACCGCCCTACACTTTGTAAATTGTACAGTGACAAGCCCATACTACTTGAATAACATCATTAATCCAGTCATTGTGCCTCTGCATGAACAGTGCAGGTCTAATTTCATCTTCATGGACGACAATGTGCCACATCACATCAGTAGGGAACGGCTGCTGGAGACTGGGGTGCCTTAAATGGAGTGGCCTGCACTTTCTCCAGACCTGAATCCCATTGAAAACATATGAGATCAGCTGAGTCGGCGTGTAGAGGCTCGTAACTGTCTACCCTAGAACCTCATTGACCTGAGAGCCGCCATTCAAAAAGAGTGAGATGCCATGCTTCAGCAGACAATAAGTCTACTTGTGAACAGCATGAGATGTTTTCAGGCTGTAGTTGATACTCAAGGCCACATGACAAGTTATTGAGACATTTACATTTTTTGGGGGGTATACCCACACATTTTGTTTCAATAAATTGTTTGAGATGAGAAAATCCCCACTGCATGCTTCTACTTAAATGCCCTACTTTCATAATATAATATCACTGTAGTGTGAACTTTTTAAGTTTTCCATAAATTTCACCCGAAAACCAAATATCCCTAACTTTTTGTGTGTAGTGTATACTGATGACTTACATCACATGTCCAAACTTAGCCCATAAAGTGCATGAAGTCCATATAAGAGTTGGTAGAGCTTAGAGTCCCAAATGGTAGAGCATAGAGAAACCGTATTCGGAGGAGATTAACACGTTTCGGGGGAAACCCATCCCCTTTCTCAAGCAAGGTATTCTTTAGAAACGGGATGGGGTCCCCTCGAAACGTAGCTTCATGTGCGCTGTTGCATGCAAATCCCCTCCGAATACAGTGTCTCTAAGCTGTACCAGGTGGGATTTAAAAACTTTTATGGACTTCATGCACTTTATGGACTAAGTTTGGACATGTGATGCCAGTCACTATTATATATAAATTGTTTTGTATAAAGATTAAAGTGGATATTCGCAAGCGGTTGCGGTTTTGATGCGTCCTGGAATATGGCACAGAACAAAGTTGTTGTTTTTTTAATGTTTTTTATTGTGCAAAAGTATTAAAACATAAAACAATATATATTTGTTATTGCTATAATTGTTAAAATAAGTGTCCTGCACCTAAACATTAAAATCATATCTTTATTTCCAGTTGATTAATGCAGACTCCAATGGCATATTGTGGAGTACACTCCATGCGTTTTGGCCACAATTATTCAAACCCATAGAACAAAGGTGACATTTTTAGGCTGCATTAAATATGAGATTCAAATAACAACTTTTTTTTTAATAAAACCCCCTTAAAGTTTTAATAAAAGTTAATAAATTATATGTACATCAAAATAGTGCCTGAGTGCTTGAAATTAGTTCTGCAGAAACCAAGCCCTCATACAGCTACATTGACAGGGAAAGGACTATGCAAAACTAAAAATGATTCTTGATCAGACACAACTGCTTTCAGAATAAGGGCCAAAGACCATAAGCGGATCACCCCAAGTCCCACCGGCACCCCCAGCAAACAGCTGTAGCTTGTTAAACTGCATTATACCCTGGAAAGTAAGAAAGAAAGAGCTCAGCATTGCAACCAACCTTTCATTTTTCAATGAACCTTAGAGAAACAAGAGTTTACATCTGATTGATTGCCACATTGTCGAAATGCCTATTTTTGTCTGCAGAACAGACAAGAATAGGAACACGCAGATGAGGACAGCACAAACATGACATCTGTGTGCCATCCGTATTTTTTGCAGGCCCATGCAAATGAATGGGTCTGAGTGTGATCCGCATTTTTTCAAAAGTATGGTCATGTGCATAAGGCCTAAAGATCACTTTTATTAAGACTAGACTTTTGGTGACAAATTTTTATTTCCAGTATTTTGGCATCTTTTTGGTAGGACCACCCCTCTAGATAACCATTTATCAATGATATTTTTTGGGTAGTCGTTTCAAAGAGGTTTTACTATAATTTAGATAAAAATTTCCTGTTATGCAATGGAGACTTTTGAAAATCCCATTCACATTGAAGCATAACATACTGTATCTGCTCCCTATGGTGACACACTGCAGCAGCTAATGTGTAAGTTTGATTACACCTGCGGCCTGACTTGTCAACCCATGAAGATACAGATATATACCGTACTCACTTGGACTTGAACTGTAATCATCCCAGTCTCAGTTTATAGCATCGCTCATTCTGCCTTGCGAGACTCCTTTGAACTAGTGCTGATCAGCGAAGTATTTCCTGGAATCTATAATTACTACATGCTCTGAATCTAGTCTAGTGGCCAATCACAGGAAATGCTGGCCTATTTAAACCCACAGCTTTCTACATCCTGTGTCTGAATTGTTTGGCCTGCATGTAATCTAACATCTCCTTGCATTACTGAACTCTCCAATTCCATCAGGAATCCTGCACTATATTTTGCACACATTTACCGTACATATTAAACGTTGCATTAGGCCTGACTACAGGTGATCCCTTTGTTGGTGATAATTAATTCCTCCTATTTGTCGTTATTTTCAAAATCTGACCACCACCATCATTAAAAATGCAATGAAGTCCAACACACATCAGCAAACAAGAAGGGTGCCTGTAAATCTAGCAATTTTAATTTTTTTTTTAATTTTTTTTATTTATTTTTTTTAACACAAACTGCTACTGTTTTGTAATGAGCATGGTTTCATGTGCTTCACTTGTACTTGCCATTGATATCGCCGTTTGCTCCTTTGTCTTGTTCTCACAACCAAAAACGACCACCAGAAGTACAATCGAGAAATCCTTAGTGTAGTGTGCGTCGATGTGTGCGCAATTTCTCCAAAATATCGCCACAGAGACGTTCTCAAGTAGGATCCAATAATGTGCCTGCCTCCAACAGCTAGGCGAGGTTTATTTATACCAGAAGATGGAAGGCGGTCTTACAATCATCACCAATGGGGAGACAGGTGATTGGCTGGAAGGCGGTCTTACAATCATGACCAATGGGGAGACAGGTGATTGGCTGGAAGGCGATCTTACAATCATCACCAATGGGGAGACAGGTGATTGGCTGGAAGGCAGTCTTACAATCATCACCAATGGGGAGACAGGTGATTGGCTGGAAGGCAGTCTTACAATCATCACCAATGGGGAGACAGGTGATTGGCTGGAAGGCGGTCTTACAATCATGACCAATGGGGAGACAGGTTATGGTATGAAGTGATTGGCTGGCGAAGATGTGAATGATCGCGCAAACTTATGTTCGCGCGCTCATCCTCGTGGATAAAGAAACCATTGTTCGACGGTCCCCATCCCTCCCTTCCCAGGCGGTGCCAAAACACTGGTATCCTGCAGTAATACCAGGCTGGGCACAAATCAGCTACATGTCGTGACGACCAGACCATTGTGCGAAATTTTCTGCGCAATGCGAACGAATCTGAGCATTTCCATAGGATAGATGGCAACCATACGGCGAACAAGAATTTTCCACAACACCGTGCATCCAAATATTGCATTACACATCACAGATTTTTAAATCTGCAGCATGTCAATTGTTGCATCTTTTGTGCGGATTTCGCCCTTTTCAAAGGTGAGAGCTGCAGCAAAACCACATCAAATCTACACCAAAAAATGTGCCAAAGCCATGATAAATAGTGCAGATTTCTGTGTGTGTTTTTGATGCAAATTTCTTGCAGACTTTTTCCACACAAATCTGCACCTAAGGCTGGCTTTCAAGATACAGATTTCTATGCAGATTATAAAGACAAAGCCAGGAGAGGACACACGTAAAGCAGACTTTGCCTCTCTCTGAATCCACTCCTGGCTTTGGCTTTAAAAACTGCATAAAAAAACAGAATTTGCAAACAGACTAAAACCACTGACCGCTGTAGTGAATAACATTGATTATCTCTTTACAATGGTAAGGGATGGGATATATCGGGATGCTGGCACATGTTCAGGTTTTTAGATGCAATTTTTGAAGCCAAAACCAGGAGTCGATTAAAAAAAAGTGGAGAAGTTGTATCTGTCCTTTATACATTATTTCCTTTTATGATCCACACCTAATTTTGGCTTCAAAAACTGCTTAAAAAAATTCACACGAATTTCCATGGGTATTTATGTGCATTTTTGCAATGTATCCGCATTAAGATCTGCAATTTCCGATTTTGTTGCGCATTAGATGCAGTTTTGCCGCAGATCTCAGCCTTCATTGGAAAAGGGTGAAAACTGCAAATTGACACGCTGTGGATTTCAAAGTACACAATGCAGGTAAATTTCCACATGAAAGATATCCACAAAGTGTACAAAATATTTGTGTAATCTCACACACTTCGCTACACAGAAAAAACATATTCCGCAACATGTGCAGGTGGCCTTAGGGTACAAACACACGGTCAGGTTTCCTGATGCTAAAACCACAAGCCAAAACTAGGAGTGAATTAAAAAAAAAAAAAAAGTTGAATCTGTTTATTATTTCTCTCCTTTTATGATCCACCCCAGGTTTTGGCTTTCAAAACCTGACCGTGAGGGTATGTTCAGACTGAGTATTTTGTGTGCGGGTTTCAGCATAGACACGATGCCAAAAAAGCAGGCCGAATCTGTGCTGAAATTGCCTCCCATTGGTTTTAATAAGAGGCCACACAGTTCATGGTGCCAAAGATTTTTGCTGTGCGATTGTTTTCGTCAGAGGTGGATTTTTGGCACTGTTAGGCCTAATTCACACGTCCGCAAAATGGATCCGCATCCCATCCGCAATTTTGCGGAAGGGTTGCAGACCCATTCATTTCAAAGGGGCAGGAATGGATGTGGACAGCACACTATGTGATGTCCGCATCCATGTTTTCGCATCCGCAAAAAAATAGAACATGTCCTATTCTTGTCCGCAATTGCGGACAAGAAAAGGCATTCTCTATATAGTGCCAGTAATGTGCTTCCGCAAAACACACTGTGTTTCCGTGTGAATTAGGCCTTACTGTGCGGACTCTTGTGAGCCTCAGCGGGAGCATGCTCACCGTTTAGCTCTATTCAGTGGAGCTAAACCTGAGAGCGGGTCTGCACCATACAAAATGAAAACCCATGGCAGAAACCACAGCAGTTAACAACCTCAGGTAAGAATCTTTGCATTAATTTACTGCAGCCAGTGGACATGTGTAAGCGCCATCCCATGCAGATTTTATCTTCTGTACTTTTTGCCTTTGATATATAATGAAGGCAAAAAAGAAGAGAATGGTGGTGATAATGTCCAGAAGAAGTCAAGTAAAGCTGAGAAATTAAGAATTAAATGGTTATTAGCAAACCTACAGAAAACATAGGCAAGGATTGTTGGGAGTAAGGGCTCATTCACACGAACGTATGTGTTCCGTATTGCGGACCGCATATAGTGATCCGCAATAAGCGGACACCGTTCCATGTGCATTCCGCATCAAGGATGTGGACCCATTCACTTCAATAGGTCCGCAAATCAGGAGATATGGAAGAACGGAACCCTATGGAAGCACTACGGAGTACTTCTTTGGGGTTCCGTTCCGTACCGCAAAACGATAGAACAAGGGTACGCCTGGAGAAAAAAAGATTCAGTCATAAGAGGAGACAAGCATTCTTTACAGTAAGGTCTGTGAATCTCTGGAATAGCCTGCCACAGGAGCTGGTCACAGCAAATACAGTAGATGGCTTCACAAAAGGTTTAGATTAATTTTTTATTCAAAATAACATTGAAGGTTATTACAATGTACAGAAATCTTTTTTTACACACCCTTTTCCTTAGGCCCAACCCCTTTTTAAAAGGAAGATGGACATTGATCCAGGGATTTGTTCCGTGGATTGATATAGCAGGATTACAGGTTGGATTTTATGGACTTTTGTCTTTTTCCAACCTTAACAACTGTGTAACTATGTCTCATTTATTATCCCTTAAAGAAAATGTGTTGTTAAAAAATGACCTGTTGTTCATATAACATTTTTATGTTTAACAAATTTTTAAATAATTTTTGATGCTATTTTTATGTTTAAACAGGTTTTATTGAATAGGTAGTTTAACATAGCAGAATGCAATGGTACAAATGACAGATACAGGCGTAACAACGCCAATGTAGATGACACAGAACATTTTACAGAATGAATTCGCGAATGGCAAGCATTATTTGGTCTTTAAATAATAAAGTCTAAGTTTGCCTGGTTGATGAATTCACCTCAACATAGCATTTGTAGGGAAAGAGCAGAGCAAAAAAGAGTGAAAGAGCAGAAAAAGAAAGAGAAACAGAAGAGGGAAAGAAAGAGAGGGAGGAAAAAAAAGGGGAGGGGGGGGAGGGAAGAAGGGGCTCGGGCAAGTTAAAATAACTGTTAGTTGATCAAGAAGCAAGTAAAGCAAGAAATTCAGGAGAATCTTGCGATTTAATCCACTTCGTCCATATCTTTAGATATTTAGTGGACGTGCCTGAGAACTCGGCAGAGATCTCCTCCATCCTGGCTATGAGCTGCATTTCCTGAAATCAATCTCTCATGGAAGGAACATATGTTGTGCGCCAGTGTCTAGGTAAGATACTTTTTTTCTGTGAGGCAATGGACCCCGGTAGGATGGAGAGGAGCATGAATTGATGATACATCAAAGATTTTGTCCCAGAAAGGCTTAATCAATTCACAGCCTCACCAAACATGTAACATTGTGCCTACATCTTTGTCACACCGCCAACAGGAATCAGTAACATTAGGAAAAATTCTGTGTACTTTAACTGGGTCTCTGTACCATCGTGATAATATCTTGTAGTTTTTTTCCTGCACGCCATCGAGAGTTTGTGTTTCAACACAAATGCTGTTTGTAAATCTGCACGTTCTATGGAGGTTCCCAACTCCTTCTCCCAACCCTTAAAGTTCGGGGTATCTTTATGTATATCTGTTAATAAATTGCGATACAATTGAGAAATCAGATGAGTTGGCGGAGAGGTAAGGGTGAACAATTTTTCTAATACTGTCAGCGAGGTCGCATAAAAACACTGCTCCCCAGTAGATGATAAAAAAGATCTCATTTGTTCATATTCCAACCAGGAAATCTGCCTTGTGGGGTATTTGGTGGATAAAACCGCCAACGTCGGTAAGCGATTGCTGGCTCAGAGATGATGGAAACGAGGGTCGTCTGTCGCCAGCAAACCTATAAATGAATCTCTACCCGTACTTGCTAAAAATTGGTGTAAATGGACTATGTCTTCTAGCACAAACCCCCCTTTCTGTCAGCGTGTCCCACAATGTAAGAGTGTGTCGTAAGAAGGTATATTGTCTATTTCAGGCATCCTCAAACTGCAGCCCTCCAGCTGTTGTAAAACTACAACTCCCACAATGCCCTGCTGTAGGCTGATACCTGTAGGCTGTTCGGCCATGCTGGGAGTTGTAGTTTTGCAACAGCTGGAGGTCCACAGTTTGAGGATGCCTGGTCTATTTATTTGAGGTCGGGTGTCGGGATCTACCCAGGGCGCATGTTTCAAAGGAAGAGAGTATTGGGTTTGTTTCAGATTGACCCATTGTTTGGATGCCCAGTTATAAGTCCAATCCGACAATCTGGTAAGGGAAGCTGCCATGTGGTATAATTTAAGGTCAGGGAGGCCAACTCCTCCTTGTGTTTTGGGTCGGGTAAGGATCTGAAAACTTATCCGGGGATTCAAATGACCCCATATGAATCTAGTAAACGCTGTTTTAAGTTTCCGTAAAAAGGAAGCAGGAGGTGTTATTGGGATAGCCTGGAATACATATAGGAATTTGGGCAAGATGTCCATTTTTAGGACGTTTATTCTCCCAAACCATGACAATTCCTTTTTATTAAAGGCGGTAAGATCCTTCAGGGTTCTGTATAATTAGGGGAGGAAATTAAGAGAGAATAAACGATTCTCATCTGCCGGGATGTATATCTCCAAATATTTCAACGCTGAAGGTTGGTGTCTAAAGTGAAAAGAAGTGAGAATTCTCGTAAATTCAGTCTGGGGGATAGAGATGTTAAGGATCTCTGACTTTGAGTAATTAACTTTAAAATTGCTCAAATGACCAAATCTTTCAAACCATTTCAGAATCGACGGAAGAGAGATGTGATTGTGAGGTTGGGTAACGTATAGTAAAAGATCGTCCGCATACAGAGCCGTTTTATAGTGGGTGTCTTTAATTGTGATACCCTGTATGGACGTGTTACGTCTCAACACATTGGCCAGATGCTCCATCACCAGCACATATAATAGAGGGGATAAAGGACACCCTTGCCTGGTCCCATTCGTGATTTGTATAGATGGGGATAAAAGCCCGTTTACCCGTACTTTCGCCGTGGGGTTAGAGTATAGAGCTTGAATCCTGTTCAAGAACTCAGGTCCTAACCCTATTTGTCTCAGGGTATAGTCTAAAAAGGTCCACTGGACCCTGTCGAAAGCCTTTTCGGCATCTATCGACAATAAACATAAAGGGGAAGAAGAGGCTCTCGCTAAATTAGTAAGTAATAGAGTCTTAATAGTATTATCTCGTGCTTCTCTCCCACGGACGAAGCCTACTTGGTCCATGTGTATGATATTCGGGATCAATGGCGCCAATCTGTTCACTAGGATCTTAGAATATAATTTGATATCTATGTTGATCAACGAGATTGGCCTATAGTTTGATGCTACGGAATGGTCCTTCCCCGGTTTTGGGAGTATGCTAATATGCGCTTCCAGTGCCTGCTTGGTGAAGGGAGACTCCGGGCCAATGCTATTGAAAACTTTCGCTAAAAAGGGGGAGAGGAGATCGCTGAAGTGCTTATAGAAGGCTGTTGTAAAGCCTTTCCCTGATGGTGAGTTCTGTATAATGTTCTTTACATCCCCCTCTGTAAAATCAAAGTCCAGAGCTTCCTTATCCACCTTAGGGATTTCAGGTAAAGCGGTTTAGGCAATATAGCTTGCAATCCGTGTACCCAAAGAAGAGGGTGACATCTAAAAAATTGACCATTAATATTGTATAACTGGGAATAGTATTCTCTGAAGACTTCAAAAATCTCTGCAGGATTATGTGTATCTGTGCCATCCCCCTTTTTGATACGGGCAATAAAGGTCTGGGATGATCTGGGGTGTAGAAGACGTGCCAATGGCCTCCCGCATTTATTGGAGTACTCATAAAAGAAGCGTTTGCCTTGACCTCTAAATTTCCTATATTTCTGATCTATCAGACTTTAGATGGCATCCCAAACCTTGAGTAACTCCACATGAAAAGCAGGTGCAAGGGTTTGTGACGGACTTCTAAGTTACAGGCCTGTGTGAGCAAGTCGCTGAGTTTGAGTGCCTTTTTCTTTTTCAGTCTAGTGCCATGTTTTATGAAAGTACCCCTAAGGACGCATTTCAATGCTCCCCATTGAGTCGGTATTGAGGTAGAGTCTGATGCGAGTATCTGAAGAAACTCTGTGATTGTATTTCGGAGATCAGCTGTGCATGCCACATCCCTGAGAAGGTTGTCATTTAGTCTTTAGTTCTAGGACTTAAAGGGCATATTTGGCATCTCAATTGCGAAATAGATCGGAGCATGATCAGAGATTAAAATGTCCCCGATGGAAGCCTGAAGTTTCCATGCTAAGGTGTGATGACTGACTAAAAAAAGGTCTATACTGCTATAAGATTGATGTGAAGGTGGAAAATACGTGTAGTCTTTACCTTGCGGGTGGAGGACGTCCGAGAGCTGAAGAGAATGAAGGTGGGAGAGTAGAGATCTCAATTGCCGATGGGGAGCAGTATTTCGTCGTGGAGTCAACTGAGGAGTCAAATGTAAAATTTAAATCTCCGCCGATTAACACCTGAATTCGCTTAATTGATGCAAAAAAGATCTACAAGTGTATATCTGCCTCTTATTGGGTAGGTACCAATTAACCACTGTGAATAAGGTTGAACATATTTTAATTATAGCGCCCCTCCTCATCCATTCTAACGTCCACCACCTCTCCCTGCAAGGAGTTGTGTAGTGCCACTGAGACTCCTCGTGAACGGGAGTCCGGACTAGGATTGTGGAACCATTTAGAGAAATATCTATCCCGTAACACTGGAACATGTACCCTCTTGAAATGGGTTTCCTGTAAAAGCAGAATTTTAACTTGTTGCTTGTGTATGTGGTAGAGGGTCTGCAACCTTTTCTGAGGTATACTAAAGCCCCTAACATTTAAAGACCCTATTTTTAGGACAGTCATCTTCATCCAATATATGGGTACTAAGGGGAAGTAGAAAGGGAATAAAAAATAATGAAAAAAAAAGGGGGGGGGGGAGAAGAGGGTTAGCAAAAAGGAACCAGATAAGAAGCTAAGATAGAGAAGCCAAGAGATGAAAGGGTCGAAGAGGTATCAGAGAGATTGCGAGTTAGTAACATAGAAACATAGAAACATAGAATGTGTCGGCAGATAAGAACCATTTGGTCCATCTAGTCTGCCCAATATGCTGAATACTATGGATAGCCCCAGGCCCTATCTTATATGAAGGATGGCCTTATGCCTATCCCATGCATGCTTAAACTCCTTAACTGTATTTGCAGCTACCACTTCTGCAGGAAGGCTATTCCATGCGTCCACTACTCTCTCAGTAAAGTAATTCTTCCTGATATTACTTTTAAACCTTTGCCCCTCTAATTTAAAACTATGTCCTCTTGTAGCAGTTTGTCTTCTTTTAAATATTCTCTCCTCTTTTACCGTGATGATTCCCTTTATGTATTTAAAAGTTTCTATCATATCCCCTCTGTCTCTTCTTACTTCCAAGCTATACATGTTAAGGTCCTTTAACCTTTCCTGGTAAGTTTTGTCCTGCAATCCATGTACTAGTTTAGTAGCTCTTCTCTGAACTCTCTCCAAAGTTTCAATATCCTTCTGCAGATATGGTCTCCAGTACTGCACACAATACTCCAAATGAGGTCTCACTAGTGCTCTGTAGAGCGGCACGAGCACCTCCCTCTTTCTACTGTTAATGCCTCTCCCTATACACCCAAGCATTCTGCTGGCATTACCTGCTGCTCTCTGACATTGTCTGCCCACCTTTAGGTCGTCTGATATAATGACCCCTAAATCCCTTTCCTCAGATACTGAGGTTAGTACTGTATCACTGATTTTATATTCTGCTCTTGGGTTTTACGCCCCAGGTGCATTATCTTGCACTTATCGACATTAAATTTTAGTTGCCAGATTTTTGACCATTCCTCTAGTTTTCCTAAATCCTTTTCCATTTGGTGTATCCCTCCAGGAACATCAACCCTGTTACAAATCTTTGTGTCATCAGCAAAAAGACACACCTTACCATTGAGGCCTTCTGCAATTTCGCTGATAAAGATATTAAACAATATGGGTCCCAGAACAGATCCCTGAGGTACCCCACTGGTAACAATACTATGGTCTGAATATACTCCATTGACTACAACCCTCTGTTTTCTGTCCTTCAGCCACTGCCTAATCCATTCAACAATATGTGAGCTCAAGCTCAAAGACTGCAGTTTATTGATAAGCCTTCTATGTGGGACAGTATCAAATGCCTTACTAAAGTCCAGATAGGCAATGTCTACTGCACCTCCGCCATCTATTATTTTAGTCACCCAATCAAAAAAGTCAATAAGATTAGTTTGACATGATCTCCCTGAAGTAAACCCATGCTGTTTTTTATCAATCAACCCATGGGTTTTTAGATGTTCCACAATCCTCTCCTTGAGTATGGTTTCCATTAATTTCCCCACTATTGATGTCAGGCTTACTGGCCTATAGTTGCCTGATTCCTCTCTACTACCTTTCTTGTGAATTGGCACAACGTTTGCTAATTTCCAATCTTCTGGGACGACACCTGTTACCAGTGATTGGCTAAATAAATCTGTTAATGGAAGTGTCTTCTAACAAGAAAAAAAAGGCAATTGCATAACAATAAGGAACTGTAGATGCAATATAATAAATCTTGTATATTGGAGGGAAAAAGAATATCCCACATCCGTTGGATGCGAGTCCCTGAGAAGAAGCAAGCTTTCAATGGAGAAGCTGTCCCCTCTGGACGAAGAGAAACCCCAAACTAACTAAAAGTAAACTGGTACAGAATACATCAACATCACTTAACCATAATTTTGATGACTAACGACTGATGCGTTGGGAAACTGCGGAGCTTACACTAGGAGTACATGGGGTCATTATAAAACGATTAGTTACAATCCATCCATGGTCGGATAGAGGTGCAACGAAAAATAAGTCCTTTAAATGAGCATTATCACCCCTAACACCCAATTAATGCTCGACCTCCCCTTATCAAAGTGTATGGGCCTTATTGAGGTGGATCAAATTCATAACCAGCTATGTACGCCAGAGCAGAGAGCATATGGGAGTGACCTGGTGGCTATAGCTTAAGACCCATAACTGCATATGTATTAGGCCAGAGAACAATAATACGTTCACACATCAGTGTCCTGCAGAAAATAATAGAATGGACGCATAGTGTATTCAGCAAATAATAAGCAACGTCTCAAACCGGACCTCTACAGCCAAGAGGTCAAGATATCTCACTCTGGAGGAGCATTGGTTGCCTTGTCCGGGCTACTAGTGGTGCGACGAGCCTTTCGTCGAGGTGGTCTGGAGTCTCTCTGAGGCAATGGCGTTGCTGAAGGCGCCGAGACATTGGGGAGAGTAGGCCAGTCCGAAATTGTCACGGATTCGATATTTAGTGCACTAGAAAAAGACGGTAAGTCTCTATGGTGACGGAGAATACCCTTCTAGCCTCCCACAAGAACTTGCAGGCGAAAGGGTATCCCCAAGAATAATCAATCTTGCTTTGCTGTAAAACAGGCAACAGGGGGCGCGGGGCCTTTCTTTTTAATGGAGTTAAGCATGGAAGATCTGATAGAATCTGCAGAGAGGATCCCTGGTAGCATATCTGACAATATCTCTGACCCTGTCAGGATCTGTTGGTTTAGGCCCCAAAGCTTTGTGAACTTTGTCCAACTCTAGGGGTGAGTCCTGAGGGACCCCCAAAAGTTTATTAAAGATGGCACATACGGTTCTGTCCAGGTCTTTAGGTGCCACATCTTCCGTAAGACCCCTCACTCTAATGTTATTTCGTCTTTCTCTGTATCATCAATCATATCAGAAAGGTGGTGCAACTGAAAGGAGTGTAGCTCCAAGGTGGCTACTTGATCATTCTGTTTAGCCGATACTGCAGCTAGAGATTGTTCTACATTAACTGTTTTCTCCCCTAGAGAGAGCAGTTCAGTTTTGATATTATGCGCTTCAGTTTTATAAATTTTCTCCAATCTGGATATGTGAGCTTCCATGTCGTCCCTGGTGGGCATAGCATAGATTCTTGTATGTAAATCTTTTAACTCCATGATGGCTGGAGCTGAGACTTCTAGTTGTGAGGCCCCTTGGGTGTATTCTGCTGTCTTTGGTGCGGGGGACTCAGGAGGACCCACAGATGTCAGGGGGTCGTCAGTGTGCTGCTGATATATGGGGGGGATCTCCCATTTACCCTCATCTCACCCTGTAGAATCCGCTGTAGTGGCGGTTTCCCGCGCTTCTGCCTGAGAGCGGCAAAAAGCAGGCCCCTGTGATCCACATGCCGGGCGTTCCCCTGTTACCTCCATTACGGCCGTCGGCGAGTGCGGGGTGCCAGGGCCTCCGTCTGCATCCGCGGCTCCAAAAGGATCTATTTCAGGGCACTGGGGAGAGGATGAGGACGTCCCGGCCGGTGAGTCTGATAGAGCCTCCCATGAAGATGGTGCCTGGGGAGAGTGCTGTGAACCAGCGGTCAGGAACTTTTCAATGCCCTGTGATGCCGGCATCTCTGGCACCCATTTCTGGTGGATTTCAGGTGTTTAAGGTGCAGGTATGGGGTTCTTAAAATGTCCAGAGGCAGAAGCTGAAGTTAGATGCGGCCGCACTCCTCCATAGCCAGGCCACGCCCCTTGTTTTGATGCTATTTTTAATTTTCCATGTCATTATCTACCGTATTTTTCGCTTTATAAGACGCACCTGATAAGAGGAGGAAAATAATAAAAAAGATATTTTGAACCAAAAGGTGTGCTTTTGGTGGGTTTTGAACTAATGGTGGTCTGTGGATGACGCACTGTTATGGGGGGCATCTGTGGATGATGCACTGTTATGGGGGGGGCATCTGTGGATGATGCACTGTTATGGGGGGCATCTGTGGATGACGCACTGCTATAGGGGGGCATCTGTGGATGACGCACTGCTATGGGGGGGCATCTGTGGATGACGCACTGTTATGGGGGGGCATCTGTGGATGACGCACTGTTATGGGGGGGCATTTGTGGATGACGCACTGTTATGGGGGGGGCATCTGTGGATGACGCACTGTTATGGGGGGGCATCTGTGGATGACTCACTGTTATTGGGGGGCATCTGTGGATGACACATATATAGCATCTTATGCTATGTATGTGTCATCCACAGATCCCCCCCCCATAACAGTGTCCCTGTGTAAATAGTGACCCCCAATATAGGGGGTGGAGGCCTGCAACTGCTGTTGTAATCACGGCGGGGCCAGGTGCAGTCACTGTGCTCTATTACACCGGGCCCCGCTCACAGTAGTCATGGGAGCTTTGTTAAAGTATCACAATCCTCTGTAGTACTCACTATCAAACTATTGTAGCAGGCAGGCAGTGTAACGTCACTCACTCCGTCACGCGCCTGCTCCTCCCACTTTATTAATGAAGCAGGCGGAGCAGGTGCGTGACGGAGTGAGTGACGTTAAGCTTCCGGCCGGCCTGTCTGCTACAGTAGTTTAACAGTGAGTACTACAGAAGATTGCGATACTTTAACAAAGCTCCCATGACTACACTTTACATATAAAGACTGCTGTGAGGCGGGCCCGGTGTAATAGAGTACAGTGACTGTACAGGGCCGCGCCGCAATTCCAACACCAGTTGCCGGCCTCCACCCCCTCCCACCTCCCCGCTGATACATCGCAGGCCGTGCAGCATAGCGGCCGGTGATCTATCAGCGTCCCCATAGTGGGGGGGAAAAGTGTGTCTTATAAAGCAAAAAATACGGTATATTTAAACAAAAATCATAAAATCCTGCAGTTTTCACACTGGCCGCTAAGCCTAATAGGCTCCACTTCTTGGTCGGTATAGATCATTTTACCGCTGTTGTCTGCTTATCTATACCATTACAGGCAGGATTAGAACGGCAGATAAGACAGGATCCACCATTCACAATAGGTGAATGTAAAAACTTATCTATTCTTTCCTTGTACAATGACCTCTGCACTGGACACACAGCATGTCCAGAAAACTCTTCTATAGAAGTCAACGAGGTCCCCTCCTCACCATTGTGTCTATGGACCATGGGGCAGCGTAAAGCAATTTTCTTAACGCTTTCTAAATGCTGTTAAGAACAACTCAGGTGAGATGGCAGCCCCATAACCATGTTCAGGAAATAGAATAAAAAATTCTGCAATCAGAAAATAAAGAGATTAGAAAAAAAGATGTGTTACTATCTGGTTTTAACTGGTAGAAAAAGAATTTGGACTTTAAAGAAATCCTGTCACCAGGGTCAACCCTATTAAACCAGACATACGGGCCAGTAGGGCTCATCATGCTGATTAAAACGAAACCTTTCTTTTGTATGTATGATAAATAGCTGCAGAGATAGCTGTGTTTTTATTCATGGGTGGGGCTGAAACGTCTGAGCACTGCTCTGTAACAACCTGTGCCCTACACAGCCCCTTCACCTTAACCACCTCAGCCCCCCTAGCTTAAACACCCTTAATGACCAGGCCACTTTTTACAATTCTGCACTACACTACTTTCACTGTTTATTGCTCCGTCATGCAACTTACCACCCAAATGAATTTTACCTCTTTTTCTTCTCACTAATAGAGCTTTCATTTGGTGGTATTTCATTGTTGCGGACATTTTTACTTTTTTTGCCATTAATACAAATTTAACGACATTTTTGCAAAAAAATGACATTTTTCACTTTCTGTTGTAAATTTTTTCAAAAAAATCTACATTTCTATATAAATTTTTCTCAAAATTTATTGTTCTACATGTCTTTGATAAAAAAAAAAGTCCAATAAGTGTATATTTATTGGTTTGGGTAAAAGTTATAGCGTTTACAAACTATGCTGCAAAAAAGTGAATTTCGGCATTTTGAAGCAGCTCTGACTTTCTGAGCGCCTGTCATGTTTCTTCAGGTGCTAGAATGCCAGGATAGTATAAATACCCCCCAAATGACACCATTTTAGATAGAAGACACCCCAAAGTATTCGCGGAGGGGCATGGTGAGTTCATGTATCATTTCATTTTTTTTCACAAGTTAGCGGAAAATGACACTTTCTAAAAATAAAAAAAAGTTTTAATTTCTGATAACTTCTGGCAAAAAAAAAAAAAATCTCAGACGGACTCAGTATGCCCCTCAGTGAATACCTTGGGGTGTCTACTTTCCGAAATGGGGTCATTTGTGGGGTGTGTTTACTGTTCTGGCATTTTGGGCGAGGCTAAATTGTGAGCCGCCATGTAAAACCTAAAGGTACTCGTTGGAATTTGGGCCCTTTGCACCCAGGCTGCAAAAAGTGTCACTTATGTGGTATCGCCGTACTCAGGAGAAGTAGGGCAATGTGTTTTGGGGTGTATTTTTACATATACCCATGTTGGGTGAGAGAAATATCTCTGTAAATTGTCAACTTTGTATAAAATTTTTTAAAAGTTGTCGCTTACAGAGATATTTTTCACACAAAGTATGGGTATATATAAAAATACACCCCAAAACACATTGCCCTACTTCTCCTGAGTACGGCGATACCACATGTGTCCACTTTTTGCAGCCTGGATGCAAAGGGCCCTAAAACTAATGAGTACCTTTAGGATTTCACACAGCATTTTTACGCATTTGGATTCCAGACTTCTTCTCACGCTTTAGGGGCCCCTAAAATGCCAGGACAGTATAAATACCCACATGTGACCCCATTTTGGAAAGAAGACACCCCAAGGTATTCCGTGAGGGGTATGGTGAGTTCATGTAACATTTTATTTTTGTCACAAGTTAGTGGAATATGAGACTTTGTAAAAACAAAATAAAAAAAATATATATCAATTTCCGCTAACTTGTGCCAAAAATAAAAATTCTGTGAACTCAGTCATGCCCCTCACAGAATACATTGGGGTGTCTTCTTTCCAAAATGGGGTCACATGTGGGGTATTTATACTCACCTGGCATTTTAGGGGCCCCTAAAGCGTGAGAATCCAAATGCATAAAAATGGCCTGTAAATCCTAAAGGTACTCATTGGTTTTAGGGCCCTTTGCGCACTCAGGCTGCAAAAAGTGTCACTCATGTGGTATCGCCATACTCAGGAGAAGTAGGGCAATGTGTTTTGGGGTGTATTTTTACATATACCCATGCTGCGTGTGAGAAATATCGCTGTAAACTGACAACTTTTACATTTTTTATTCAAAGTTGTCAATTTACAGAGATATTACTCACACCAAGCATGGGTATATGTAAAAATACACCCTAAACACATTGCCCTACTTCTCCTGAGTACGGCGATACCACATGAGTGACACTTTTTGCAGCCAAGATGCAAAGCAGCCTAAATTCCAATGAGTACCTTTAGGAAGAGCATTTTTACGCATTTTTCTTCCTCACGCTTTAGGGCCCCTAAAATGCCAGGGCAGTAGAAATACCCCACATGTGACCCCATTTTGGAAAGAAGACACCCAAGGTATTCCATGAGGGGCATGGCGAGTTCATAGAAGATTTATTTTTGGCACAAGTTAGTGGAATATTGATTTTGTATTGTTTTTCTCACAAAGTCTACATCATTTCCGCTAACTTTTGACCAAAAGTATTAATTTTCATGGACTCATTATGCCCCTCAGCAGAATACATTGGGGTGTCTTCTTCCAAAATGGGGTCATATGTGAGGTATTTATACTGCACCTGGCATTTTAGGGTCCCTAAAGCGTGAGAACAAATGCATAAAATGCCTCGTCCTAAAGGTACTCATTAGATTTAGGCCCCTTTGCGCATCTTAGGCTGCAAAAGTGTCACTCATGTGGTATCGCCGTACTCAGGAGAAGTAGGGCAATGTGTTTTAGGGTGTATTTTACATATACCCATGCTGCGTGAGAGAAATATCTCTGTAAATTGACAACTTTGAATAAATAATTTATTAAAGTTGTCGATTTACAGCGATTTCTCACACGCAGCATGGGTATATGTAAAAATACACCCCAAACACATTGCCCTACTTCTCCTGAGTACAGCGATACCACATGAGTGACACTTTTTGCAGCCAAGATGCGCAAAGTAGCCCAAATTCCAATGAGTACCTTTAGGAGGGCATTTTTACGCATTTTTCTTCTCACGCTTTAGGGCCCCTAAAATGCCAGGACAGTAGAAATACCCCACATGTGACCCCATTTTGGAAAGAAGACACCCCAAGGTATTCCATGAGGGGCATGGCGAGTTCATAGAAGATTTTTTTGGCACAAGTTAGTGGAAATTGATTTTTATTGTTTTTCTCACAAAGTCTCCTTTCCGCTAACTTTTGACCAAAAGTTTAATTTTTCATGGACTCATTATGCCCCTCAGCGAATACCTTGGGGTGTCTTCTTTCCAAAATGGGGTCATATGTGGGTATTTATACTGCCCTGGCATTTTAGGCCTCTAAAGCGTGAGAAGAAAATGCGTAAAATGCTCTCCTAAAGGTACTCATTAGACTTGGCTCTTGGCATCTTAGCTGCAAAGTGTCACTCATGTGGTATCGCCGTACTCAGGAGAAGTAGGGCAATGTGTTTGGGTGTATTTTTACATATACCCATGCTGGATGAGAGAAATATCTCTGTAAATTGACAACTTTGAATAAAAAAATTTAAAAAGTTGTCGTTTACAGCGATTTCTCACACGCAGCATGGGTATATGTAAAAATACACCCCAAAACACATTGCCCTACTTCTCCTGAGTACAGCGATGCCACATGAGTGACACTTTTTTGCAGCTAAGATGCGCAAAGGGGCCCGAATTCCAATGAGTACCTTTAGGATTTCACAGGGCATTTTTACGCATTTGGATTCTCACGCTTTAGGACCCCTAAAATGCCAGGACAGTATAAATACCCCATTGTGGAAAGAAGACACCCCAAGGTATTCTGTGAGGGGCATGGCGAATTCACAGAAAAAAAAAATTTGGCACAAGTTAGCGGAAATTTATTTATTTTTTTTTTACAGTCTCATATTCCACTAACTTGTGACAAAAAATAAAATTTTGCATGAACTCGCCATACCCCTCAGCGAATACCTTGGGGTGTCGTCTTTCTAAAATGGGGTCACATGTTGGGTATTTATACTGTCCTGGCATTTGAGGGTCTCCGCAATCATTACACGTATGGCCAGCATTAGGAGTATCTGTGATTCTCCTTATATTGAGCATACGGGTAATGAGATTTTTTTTTTCCGTTCAGCCTCTGCGCTGAAAAAAAAAAAAATGAACGGCACAGATTTTTTCATTCGCATCGATCAATGTGGATCAAAAAATCTGTGCCAAAATCAGTGACTGCGGTGCGGTGGGCTGGGCGCTAGCTACCTAACAAGTAGCTAACTAACTGACGGTGATAGGGAACCCTTATGCCCCATTCACACGTCCGAAATTCTGTTTGCGGAACGGAATTGCGGACCCATTCATTTCTATGGGGACAGACTTTGTCCCGCTCGGATCTGGAATTACGGATCCGCGCTTCCGGGTCTGCACTTCCGTTCCGCAAAAATATAGAACATGTCCTATTCTTGTCCGCAATTGCGGACAAGAAAAAGCATTTTCTATATAGTTCTGGCAATGTGCGGATCTGCAAAATGCGGAAAGCACATTGCCTGTGTCCGTGTTTTGAGGATCTGCGGATCGGATCTGCGGATCGGATCTGCGGATCGGATCTGCGGATCGGATCTGCGGATCGGATCCGCGGATCGGATCCGCGGATCAGTGAATCCACGGATCCGCAAAACACATATGGATGTCTGAATGGAGCCTTACAAGGGGTGTGATCAATGACAGGGGGGTGATCAGGGGGTCTAGATGGGGGGATCAAGGGCTTAATAAGTGAGGGGGGGGGGGGGTTAGTGTAGTGTTTGGTGCAACTTTACAGTGTTACCTGGTCCTCTGGTGGTAGATCCCAGCAAATGGGACCACCAGAGGACTAGGTAGCAGCTATATCAGACGCTGTTCACAAAACAGCGTCTGATATAGCTGTTTGATGCGATTTTATTCGCATCTACAGCCTGCCAGCGATGGATCATCGCTGGCAGGCTGTAGCCTAACTGCCGAGACGCGCTTCTCTGTGAACTTCACAGGAAGTCTCGGCTCTCACGAGATGACGCGCCGACGCGTTATTTCAGAGCTACAGGACCGCCTGCAGGACGCATCCCTGCGTTAGGCGGTCCTGTACTGGTTAATTGACAGGGCTAGACATCCGGCTGAGCTGTGTGCTAGCAATATTATATACACTATGTACTATAGCTTCACCACACTGAGATCTGGTCAGAAAGCCAATATACAAATTACTGCTGGATTCACAGGCACAATGTATGATTATAAAGACACCAGTAGAGTGTGATAGCTTCTATACATAGAAAAAACAAATATATCTATGTGGAATACTATAGCTTAGTGGTATAGTGGTTTACCTTTTCATGTAGAGATTTTAGGTTCAAGTCATAGTAACATAGTAACATAGTATATAAGGCCGAAAAAAGACATTTGTCCATCCAGTTCGACCTGTTTCCTGCAAGTTGATCCAGAGGAAGGCAAAAAACCCCTGTGAGGTAGAGCCAATTTTCCCCACTTAAGGGGAAAAAATTCCTTCCCGACTCCAATCAGGCAGTCAGAATAACTCCCTGGATCAACGACCCATCTTTAGTAGTTATAGCCTGAAATATTATTACGCTCCAGAAATACATCCAGGCCCCTCTTGAATTCCTTTATTGTACTCACCATCACCACCTCCTCAGGCAGAGAGTTCCATAGTCTTACTGCTCTTACCGTGAAGAACCCTTTTCTATGTTTGTGTACGAACCTTCTTTCCTCCAGACGCAGAGGATGTCCCCTCGTCACAGTCACAGTCCTGGGGATAAATAGATGATGGGACAGATCTCTGTACTGACCCCTGATATATTTATACATAGTTATTAGATCTCCCCTCAGTCGTCTTTTTCTAGAGTGAATAACCCTAATTTTGATACCCTTTCGGGGTACTGTAGTTGCCCCATTCCAGTTATTACTTTAGTTGCCCTCCTCTGAACCCTCTCTAGCTCTGCTATGTCTGCCTTGTTCACGGGAGCCCAGAACTGTACACAGTACTCCATGTGTGGTCTGACTAGTGATTTATAAAGTGGTAAGACTATATTTTCATCACGGGCATCTATGCCCCTTTGATGCAACCCATTATCTTATTGGCCTTAGCAGCAGCTGCCTGACACTGGTTTTTACAGCTTAGTTTGTTATTTATTAAAATTCCTAGATCCTTTTCAATGTCAGTGTTACTGAGTGTTTTACCATTTAGTATGTACGGGTGACTTGCATTATTCCTTCCCATGTGCATAACTTTACATTTGTCAGTGTTAAACCTCATCTGCCATTTCTCTGCCCAAGCCCCCAATCTATCCAGATCCCTCTGTAGCAGAAAACAGTCCTCTTTAGTGTTAATTACTTTACACAGTTTAGTGTCATCTGCAAAAATTGATATATTACTGTGCAAGCCTTCTACAAGATCATTAATAAATATATTGAAGAGAGAGAGAAGTCCCAGGAGATATTTAAATGTTTGTTATTTTTTCTCTCATTTAAAACCATATTAAAAGGCTATACTATCTATACTAATAAAAGCCTTGTGTCCCTGCCGTCCGTGCGTGCGTGCCGAATACTCAAATGCGCATGCGGGGCGCACAGAGCATTCTGCACACACTACATGTGCGGCATCCTATTGTAATGGCAACGGGGCCCGATGCACTCACTATATTACACCAGGCCCCGCTCAGAGTAGAAATACTATGAATAACTGTACTAATAATAACCCTGGGAACGCCTCTATGTTAGAATATACCATTGGATCTGAGTTAGATCGTGAAAACTCAGATTCAACAGTGTATTCTAACACAGAGGCGTTCCCATACTGATGGAAATGCTTCAAGTTAGGAAATACTGAGATGTGTGTACAGACCGGCCCCCTGGTGCCTGGCAGAATCTGATCTCTTACAGGGGGCTGTGAATCGCACAATTAACCCCTCAGGTTAATGGGGGGGGGGGAGGGGAGGCCGCACTGGCCACCAATGATTTTAATGGGGGGGGGGGAGGCCGCACACTAGCCACCAATTATTTTAATGGGGGAGGGGAGGCCGCACAATGGCCACCAATGATGGCCACCAATTATTTTAATACTGGGGAGGGAAGGGGGTCTGGCCAGGGGGCTGTGATCCGCACAATTAACCCCTCAGGTGCCGCGCCTGAGGGGTTAATTGTGCAGATCACAGCCCCCGGTAAGAGATCAGATTCTGCAAGGCAGCAGGGGGCTGGTCTGTACACACATCTCAGTATATTCTAACTTGAAGCGTCCCCATCACTATGGGAACGCCTCTGTGTTAGAATTTACTGTCGGATCGGAGTTTTCACGATAGTGAAAACTCAGATCCGAAAAAGCTAATACTATTATTTTCTGTTATAACCATGTTATAACGGAAAATAATAAAGTGAAGTTCAGGTCCCCATTGACTTCAATGGGGTTCGGGTCCAAGTTCGGATCAAGTTCGGGACCCGAACTTCTTTTTAAAGTTCAGCCGAACTCCCCAAACATCTAGGTGTTCGCTCAACTCTAATCGTTATTATTATTACAGTTATTCATAGTATTTCTACTCTGAGCGGGGCCCAGTGCAATACAGTGAGTGCACCGGGCCCTGCTGCCATTACATTCACAATAAACAACGACACTGTTATGGGGGAATCTGTGGATGAAACATAGCATACAATGATATGTGTAATCTACAGATACTCCCATAACAGTGTCAGCCACAGACTTCCCCATAACAGTGTCAACCACAGACCCCCATAACAGTGACATGCACAGCGCCCCCATAACAGTGTCACCCACAGATCCCCTATAACAGTGTCATCCACAGATCCCCCATAACAGTGCCATCCACAGATCCCCCATAACAGTGCCATCCACAGATCCCCATAGCATTGTCATCCACAGATCACCCGTAACAGTGTCATCCACAGAGAACTAAGGTTGTAGCGACTGTTATTGTAACGGGCCTAATGTCTAGTAATATATAATCATATAATAATAAGGCCCTACTATATTGAGAATAGTGTTGTTGTTTTTTCTAAAACCTATTAATGCTTTATTTAAAGACAGAGTATATGATTTTAAAGAAAGCAGTAATATCTATTAGCTTTCTAAAAAAAAAACATTATTCTGAATATAATTAGGACATAGCCTTTTCTTATGGGATTAATGTGGAAGAAAAAAAAATCTGAAGATAAAAAAAAAGTCAAACCTGGGATCTCTTCATGCAAAACCAATCACTTAACCATCAAGCTATAACATTATAACATAAAGATGTGTGTTTTTCCTATGCTATGTTAAAACATATTACCAGTGTCTGTATGATCATATATTGTGCCTGTGAATAAAGCAGTAATGTGTATATTAGCTTTCTGAGCAGATCTCAGTGTGGTGAAGCTATAGTACTGTGATGGCTAATCTCCGGCACACCAGCTGTGGTAAAAATACAACAGCCAAGATGCACACTTACTTGGCTGTTCTCAGAACTCCATAGAAATGAATGGAGCATGCTGGGAGTCATAGTTTCACCACAGCTGGAGTGCTGGAGGTTAGCCATCACTGCTATAGTACAAGGAATATATGATATTTACTTGCTAGCACACAGCTCTAAGGGTACTTTCACACTTGCGGCAGAGGATTCCGGCAGGCAGTTCCGGCGACGGAACTGCCCACCGGATCCGTCTAACCGCATGACAACTGAAAATTTGTAGACGGATCCGGATCCATCTCACAAATACATTGCAAGAACGGATCTGTCTCTCCGCTTGTCATGCGGAAAGACGGATCCGTCTTGTATTATTTTTTCAGTTTAAGGCCTCATGCACACGACCGTTGTTTGATTCCGTGTCCGTTGCTCCGTTTTTCGTGATTTTCTGCGGACCCATTGGTTTTCAATGGGTCCGTGGAAACCTCGGCAAATGCACCGTTTGTCCCCCGCGTCCGTGGTCCGTGATTCCAGTCCGTCAAAAAAATATAACCTGTCCTATTCTTGTCCGTGAAAAACGGTTCACGGACCCATTCAAGTCAATGGGTCCGTGAAAAATGCGGATGGCCATCCGTGTGTCATCCGTGTTCCGTGTCCGTTTTTTTTGCGGATCCCTTGGCAGGCACTTGGGAAACATTGTCAGCCTGTCTTTTGGTAAAATCTTTTGGGTCATGTCCGCTAAAAAAAACGGAAGACACACGGAAACACAACGGAAGGCAAAAACGGACACGGATCACTGAACAACGGAACCCCTTTTTGCGGACAGCATAAAAAAACGGTCGTGTGCAAGAGGCCTAAGGGTCTGCGCTATGTGCATACCGGAAGGACGGATCCGTCCTTTAGGTATTTCTTAATGCCGGATCCATCACTAAAACATTCCTATGGAAATTAATGCCGAATTTGACATGTGTTTCCGTCATTTTGGACGTAGCTAAAACCGCAGCATGCTGCTGTATTTCCTCCGTTCAGAATGACTTACAGTGACTGAACTGATGACATCCTGATGGGATAAAACTGATCAGTTCTTTCCCGGTATTGAGCCCTGACGACGGAACTCTATGCCGGAAAAGTTTGCCGCAAGTGTGAAAGTAGCCTAAGACACAGTTCTGCGCTCAGCCTGATGTCTAGCCCTGTCAATCAAGAGGAGGAGGAGTGTGCAGAGCACAGGAGATGTTACATAGCAGTGCTCAGACGATTCAGGCCCGCCTCCTAGTGCTCCAGTTGCTCATTTGCATATGAATAAATATATCTCTACAGCTATTTATTGTACAGACAAAAGAAAGGAATTGTTTTAGTCGGCATGATAAACCCTACCAGGCAGCATGTCTGGTTTTATAGGGTTGATCCTGGTGACAGAGCCGCTTTAATAAATCAGGTTTTTCTTTTTTGGTTTAAAGGGGTTTTGCCATCTCTGACAATGGGGGCATATCGCTAGCATATGCTCCAATTGTCTGATAGGTGCGGGTCCCACCTGTGGGACCTGCACCTACAATGAGAACGGAGCTGGTAAATGAACTGAGGTTGCACTGCGCATGTGCAGCCGCCCTCCATTCATTTCTTTGGAGCTGCCAAAAATAACACTGGCTCGGCTATTTCCGTCAACCCCAAAGAAATGAATGGGAACAGGGGCCTCACGTGAAATCCGTGGGCCTCATGGGAAATCCGGGGTCCTCCAGCCACAGCTCTCCCCGCTCCATTTTTGCTGTAGGTGCAGGTCCCAAAGGTGGGACCAGCACCTATCAGTCAATGGGGGCATAGCCTAGCGATATGCCCCCATTGTCCGAGATGGGAATACCCCTTTCTTTAAGTCTGACATCTAGTAGTTGTTTTCTTGTAAGACAGGTCTTATTAGTATAAGAAGGTTCTTCTATCTTCATTCAGCAGGACCTGCGCTGACCTCACCGCGCTCACCACGGTGAGTGGGATAACGTCACCGAAGGTCCTTTTCCAGCCAGGTCCTGCAAGAAGAAGAAGAAAGAAGACGAGCCCGGCTGCGCGGGCTCTTTTACTTAGCATTCTGAATTAAAGAATGCTATTATTTTCCATTATAACTATGTTATAATGGATAATAATAAAATATACAGAACACCGATCCCAAACCCGAACTTCAGTGAAGAATTCCGGGTTCGGGTCTGCGTACCACATTAAGTTGCGTGGAAAAAACTGACTGAAATTGCGTGCGCACTTGCACGATTTCCCCGCCATGCACCTGCATCTTATCCTGCCTCACATGCGACGCCCGTGTGAAAGAGGCCTTAAGGGACTATATACAGGAGTATGTGACTGTAAACAATTTTATAAGTGATAACCAACATGGGTTTACCAAGGACAGAAGTTGTCAGACTAACCTGATTTGTTTTTATGAGGTGGTAAGTAGTAGCCTGGACAGAGGGGCGGCTGTGGATGTAGTGTTTCTGGATTTTGCAAAGGCTTCTGATACTGTCACTCATAGACGTTTAATAGGAAAAGTAAGGTCTATAGGCTAGGAAAGTATAGTCTGTAATTGTATTGAAAACTGTCTGAAGGACCGTGTCCAGAGAGTTGTGGTCAATGATTCCTATTCACATTGGTCCCGGGTTAAAAGTGGTGTTAAAAGGGCCCTCTATTATTTATATATTAATGATATTGAGGAAGTTATGCATCTTGGTAGTAATAATCTCCGTGCTTCATATGTTCTAGGTGATGTAACACTGGGAGAGTCACTTATAGAGAAGGATTTGGGTGTCCTTGTAGATGGAAGATTAAATAACAGTAAACAATGTCAATCAGTTGCTTCTAAGGCCACCAGGATATTATCATGCATTAAACGAGGCATGGACTCACGGGGCATGGATGTAATTTTACCACTTTACATAGTGTTGGTGCGACCTCATCTGGAATATGCAGTTCAGTTCTGGGCGTCAGTCCATAGAAAGGACGCACTGCAGTTGGAAAAAGTACAGAGGAGAGCGACTAAACTGATAAGGAGGGTCTTAGTTATGAAGAAAGATTAAAAGAATTGAATTTATTTAGTCTTGAGAAGAGACATCTAAGGGGGGACATGATTAACCTATATAAATATATAAATGGGCCATACAAAAAAAATACACTGAAAAACTGTTCCATGTAAAATGCCCTTAAAAGACAAGGCTGCGCTGCCTCCGAATGGAAAAGAAAAGTTCAGTCTCTGGAAGCGTCAAAGCTTCTTTACTGTAAGAACTGTGAAATAGACTTCCTAAGAACATGGTCACACTAGGAACAGTGGACAGTTTTAAAAAGGGTTTACATGAATTCTTAAAAGTAAACAACATTAATGCTTATTGTGGTAAGGTGCAGGGTGCCGTCGTGGATGGCAGGTATGTGTCACCGAGGTTCATAGCCTCGGTGAGGTAAGAGCTGTTTTTGTTGATGTCAGCAGCAGCTAGTGCTACTGACATAGTTTTAAATAGCATGGCTGCAAAGCCGATCCGGGCCGGCTCTTACCGGGAGCAGCTAAAGTGTAGGGTGGGTGGCTGCTCCCCACGACCCAGTCCTGTTCTTCAGGATATGTTGTATCGGGTGAACCAAATCCGAGGTGAGCCCGTTGAACAGTTGGTGGTGCCCACCGCATATCGCAAGCTGGTTATGGAGCTTGCCCACCAACATGTTCTTGGGGGACACTTGGGGTGGCAGAAAACCCAGGACCGCATACTGCAGCGGTTTTATTGGCCCGGTGTGTCCAAGGAGGTAGAAAATTATTGTAAGTCCTGTCCGACCTGTCAGATAAATAGCCCCCAGCCACATTTCCGTAGTCCTCTGGTACCTCTTCCAATTATTGAGGTCCCGTTTGAGCGAATCGCTATGGATCTAATTGGGCCTGTACCAAAGTCTGCCAGGGGCCACCAACACATTCTGGTAGTTCTCGACTATGCAACTTGGTATCCGGAGGCGGTGCCTCTGCGACATACCTCAGCTAAGCTCATCGCCAAAGAGTTAATGGAAATGTTTTCCCGTGTGGGCCTGCCAAAAGAGGTTCTGACAGACCAAGGGACCCCTTTTATGTCCAAAGTTATGAGGGAACTGTGTAAATTGTTGCGTATAAAGCAGTTACGGACATCCGTTTACCATCCGCAAACAGACGGTCTTGTCGAGAGGTTTAACCAAACTTTAAAAAATATGTTAAAAAGGGTGGTGTCTAGAGATGGGAAGGACTGGGACTTGCTTCTGCCCTATCTCATGTTCGCAGTGCGAGAGGTGCCCCAGGCCTCTACTGGGTTCTCGCCCTTCGAACTGCTTTATGGCAGACACCCTCGAGGCCTGTTGGATATTGCCAAGGAAGCGTGGGAACAGCAACCTGTCCCCCACAAAAGTGTCATTGAATATGTCACCCAGATGCAGGAACGGATGGAAAGGGTGTTGCCGCTGGTCCGGGAGCATATGGAGGCAGCGCAACAAGCCCAAAGTAGGGTGTATAATCGTCAGGCTCGGGTACGGGACTTCAATCCGGGAGATCGGGTTTTGGTTCTGGTACCCACCCTTGACAGCAAGTTCCTAGCTAGGTGGCAGGGCCCCTATGAGGTGATCGAGAAGGTAGGGAAGTAAATTACAAGGTACACCAGCCAGGGCGGCGCAAGCCGGAGCAGGTGTACCACGTGAATTTACTAAAGCCGTGGAAAGATAGGAACATGGCCGACGACAACAGCCCCCGGCCAGGGCTTCTAGGTGAGAAGGGTCCAGACCCACAGTTCGAGGCCTGTGAAGCAGTAACCACGGTAAAAATTGCAGACAGCCTGTCTTCCAAACAAGTTCAGGAAGTCAGGGAGTTCATCAGTCGGAACACGGATGTGTTCTCGGACCTCCCTGGCCGCACGTCTCTCATCCAACATGACATCGTCACTGAGCCTCAGGCCAAGATCCGGTTAAAACCATACCGGGTACCCGAGGCTAGGCGACGGGCCATCGCGGAGGAAGTGCAATTAATGTTGAAGCTCGATGTCATTGAGGAGTCGAAAAGTGAGTGGGCCAGTCCCATAGTCCTGATACCCAAGCCGGATGGGACGTTGCGGTTCTGCAACGATTTTCGCAAATTAAATGAAGTGTCCAAGTTCGATGCGTATCCCATGCCCAGGGTAGACGAGCTTGTTGAGAATTTAGGGCAAGCCCGTTATTTTTCTGTGCTAGACCTCACTAAAGGATACTGGCAAGTACCCTTAACGGAGTCGGCCAAGGAAAAAACTGCTTTTGTTACCCCGCAGGGCCTGTATCATTATAAGGGGGGAGTTGCAGAAAGCGATGAGGATAAAGCCAAGCTATTAAATATTTTCTTCACCACTGTTTTCACTGAGGAAAATAAACTGTCAGATGAAATGCAAAATGTAAAAGTAAATTCCCCTTTAAAAGTGCCCTGTCTGACCCAGGAAGAAGTACAGCAGCGACTTAAAAAGATTAAAATAGACAAATCGCCAGGACCGGATGGCATACACCCCCGTATCCTAAGGGAATGAAGTGATGTCATAGCCAGACCCTTATTTTTGATATTCACGGACTCCATACTGACAGGGAATGTTCCACCAGACTGGCGTATAGCAAATGTGGTGCCAATATTCAAAAAGGGTCCAAAAACAGAGCCTGGAAATTATAGGCCGGTAAGTTTAACATCTGTTGTGGGTAAACTGTTTGAAGGTTTTGTAAGAGATGCTATATTGGAGTATCTCAATGAAAATAAGCAAATTACACCATATCAGCATGGCTTCATGAGGGATCGGTCATGTCAAACTAATTTAATCAGTTTCTATGAGGAGGTAAGTTCTAGACTTGACAGCGGCGTATCAATGGATGTCGTATATCTGGACTTCTCCAAAGCATTTGACGCTGTACCACATAAAAGGTTAGTATATAAAATGAGGATGCTCGGACTGGGAGAAAATGTCTGTATGTGGGTGAGTAACTGGCTGAGTGACAGAAAACAGAGGGTGGTTATTAACGGTACACACTCAGATTGGGTCACGGTCACTAGTGGGGTACCTCAGGGTTCAGTATTGGGCCCTATTCTCTTCAATATATTTATTAATGATCTTGTAGAAGGCTTGCACAGTAATATATCAATTTTTGCAGATGACACTAAACTGTGTAAAGTAATTAACACTAAAGAGGACAGTTTTCTGCTACAGAGGGATCTGGATAGATTGGGGGCTTGGGCAGAGAAATGGCAGATGAGGTTTAACACTGACAAATGTAAAGTTATGCACATGGGAAGGAATAATGCAAGTCACCCGTACATACTAAATGGTAAAACACTCAGTAACACTGACATGGAAAAGGATCTAGGAATTTTAATAAATAACAAACTAAGCTGTAAAAACCAGTGTCAGGCAGCTGCTGCTAAGGCCAATAAAATAATGGGTTGCATCAAAAGGGGCATAGATGCCCGTGATGAAAATATAGTCTTACCACTTTATAAATCACTAGTCAGACCACACATGGAGTACTGTGTACAGTTCTGGGCTCCCGTGAACAAGGCAGACATAGCAGAGCTAGAGAGGGTTCAGAGGAGGGCAACTAAAGTAATAACTGGAATGGGGCAACTACAGTACCCCGAAAGGGTATCAAAATTAGGGTTATTCACTCTAGAAAAAAGACGACTGAGGGGAGATCTAATAACTATGTATAAATATATCAGGGGTCAGTACAAAGATCTCTCCCATCATCTATTTATCCCCAGGACTGTGACTGTGACGAGGGGACATCCTCTGCGTCTGGAGGAAAGAAGGTTTGTACACAAACATAGAAAAGGGTTCTTCACGGTAAGAGCAGTAAGACTATGGAACTCTCTGCCTGAGGAGGTGGTGATGGTGAGTACAATAAAGGAATTCAAGAGGGGCCTGGATGTATTTCTGGAGCGTAATAATATTTCAGGCTATAGCTACTAAAGATGGGTCGTTGATCCAGGGAGTTATTCTGACTGCCTGATTGGAGTCGGGAAGGAATTTTTTCCCCTTAAGTGGGGAAAATTGGCTCTACCTCACAGGGGTTTTTTGCCTTCCTCTGGATCAACTTGCAGGAAACAGGTCGAACTGGATGGACAAATGTCTTTTTTCGGCCTTATATACTATGTTACTATGTTACTAGGTGTTACCCTTTGGCCTGCATGGCGCCCCCGCCACCTTCCAAAGGTTAATGGATATTGTGCTGCGACCTCATCGTCGGTACGCCTCGGCCTACTTAGACGATGTAATCATCCACAGCACCGACTGGGAAAGCCATTTGCCCAAAGTGCAGGCGGTAGTGGATGCCCTGAGGAAAGCTGGTCTAACCGCCAATCCAAAGAAGTGTGCGATTGGGTTGGAAGAGACCAAATACCTGGGATATGTAATTGGGCGGGGAGTCATCAAGCCGCAGGTAACTAAAGTGGAAGCCATACGTAACTGGCCCCGACCGGTCACTGCCAGGCAGGTAAAGTCCTTCCTGGGAATGATAGGGTACTACATGCGGTTTGTGCCCCACTGTGCCACAATAGCAGCGCCGTTGACTGACCTATTGAAGGGGCGAAAGTCTGGGAAGGTTAGCTGGAGTGAGAAGGCGGAGGAGGCTTTCTCCGCGTTGAAGTCGGCCCTCTGTGGGTCCCCGGTTTTGGTGACACCCGACTTCAACCGGGAGTTTGTCGTACAGACCGACGCCTCGGAGGTAGGCCTCGGTGCTGTGCTGTCTCAGGAGGTCAACGGGGAAGAACATCCCGTTGTCTTCCTGAGCCGTAAGCTCAGTCCCGCCGAGACCAGGTATAGCATAGTGGAGAGGGAGTGCCTGGCTATCAAGTGGGCACTCGAATCTCTCCGCTACTACCTGTTAGGGAGGAGGTTCCGTCTGGTGACCGACCATCCCCCTCTCAAGTGGATGAGCCAGGCCAAGGAGAGGAATGCTCGGGTCACCAGGTGGTTCCTATCCCTGCAGAACTTCAAGTTCTCCGTGGAACATAGGGCAGGCCGCTTGCAGGGGAATGCAGATGCCCTTTCCCGCGTCCACTGCCTCACATGTGTCCACCCCCTCAGGGTTGAACAAGGGGGGGGGGTGTGTGGTAAGGTGCAGGGTGCCGTCGTGGATGGCAGGTATGTGTCACCGAGGTTCATAGCCTCGGTGAGGTAAGAGCTGTTTTTGTTGATGTCAGCAGCAGCTAGTGCTACTGACATAGTTTTAAATAGCATGGCTGCAAAGCCGATCCGGGCCGGCTCTTACCGGGAGCAGCTAAAGTGTAGGGTGGGTGGCTGCTCCCCACGACCCAGTCCTGGTTTTGGGCTGGGTTTAAAAACTCAGCCAGCACCAGCAGCTGGGGGCTGTGATTGTCCTGGAGCTGCTAACAGTCCTGTGGAGTTCTATGACCTGGAGGAAAGAGCTCAGCAAGGTGGTGTTTTTCCCTGCAACTTGAAGGCGGAATCTCCTGCGGCTAGGCCGACTGCTAGGTGTGAACCCTCACCTAAACCTCCCAGGTGACTGAACCCTGTGTTGGCCTGTTTTGTTTGGTCACATTATTTCGGTTATGTGTGAATTATCACCAAGAGACTGTTTTTCATTTATGTTGTGCAAGTGTGAATAAAACACTGTTTATTGCACATGCTGGACTCCTTGTTTTGCCTCAGTACTGCACCCGCACCGCTATCTACCAGAGCGACTCCCCACATTATGAAAACATGTAGAGTCTCACTTTTTTCTGGGATTCGCGTCCCCACCTATCCCATGGTTGAAATTGATGGACTTTTTTTTTTTTTTCCACCGTATCAACTATGTAAAATCACTGGAAGTGGCAGGATGGCAAGTGCAGTACAGTGCAGGTCTACAAAGAAAGTGAGGGATTGGGAGCTTTGCAAATCCAGAAAAAAGTGAGACTCTACATGTTTTCATAAGCATTAATGTTGTTTACTTTTAAGAATGGGCAAATCCATCCAAGGATATAACTTAGAAGAGATAACTGTATCCCTCTGCCCCATCCTGGACTATTTTCACATGTATGACTTTGTAAGACTATTAAGACACACAACATATTATAGGCCGGTAAGTTTAACATCTATTGTTGGTAAACTGTTTGAAGGGTTTCTAAGAGATGCTATTTTGGAGTATCTCAATGAAAATAAGCAAATAACGGCATATCAGCATGGCTTCATGAGGGATCGGTCATGCCAAACTAAATTAATCAGTTTCTATGAGGAGGTAAGTTCTAGACTTGACAGCAGTGAATCAATGGATGTCGTATATCTGGACTTCTCCAAAGCATTTGACACTGTACCTCATAAAAGGTTAGTATATAAAATGAGGATGCTTGGACTGGGAGAAAATGTCTGTATGTGGGTAAGTAACTGGCTAAGTGATAGAAAACAGAGGGTGATTATTAACAGTAGATACTCAGATTGGGTCACTGTCAATAGTGGGGTACCTCAGGGGTCAGTATTGGGCCCTATTCTCTTCAATATATTTATTAATGATCTTGTAGAAGGCCTGCACAGTAAAATATCTATTTTTGCAAATGACACTAAACTGTGTAAAGTAATTAACACTAAAGAGGACAGTTTTCTGCTACAGAGGGATCTGGATAGTTTGGAGGCTTGGCCAGAGAAGTGGCAGATGAGGTTTAACACTGACAAATGTAAAGTTATGCACATGGGAAGGAATAATGCAAGTCACCCGTACATATTAAATGGTAAAGCACTCGGTAACACTGACATGGAAAAGGATCTAGGAATTTTAATAAACAGCAAATTAAGCTGCAAAAAACAGTGTCAGGCAGCTACTGCCAAGGCCAATAAGATAATGGGTTGCATCAAAAGGGGCATAGATGCCCGTAATGAGAACATAGTCCTACCACTTTACAAATCACTAGTCAGACCACACATGGAGTACTGTGTACAGTTCTGGGCTCCTGTGAACAAGGCAGACATAGCAGAGCTGGAGAGGGTTCAGAGGAGGGCAACTAAAGTAATAACTGGAATGGGGCAACTACAGTACTCTGAAAGGTTATCAAAATTAGGGTTATTCACTTTAGAAAAAAGACGACTGAGGGGAGATCTAATAACTATGTATAAGTATATCAGGGGTCCATACAGAGATCTGTCCCATCATCTATTCATCCCCAGGACTGTGACGAGGGGACATCCTCTGCGTCTGGAGGAAAGAAGGTTTGTACACAAACATATTAAAGGATTCTTCACGGTAAGAGCAGTGAGGCTATGGAACTTTCTGCCTGAGGAGGTGGTGATGGTGAGTACAATAAAGGAATTTAAGAGGGGACTGGATGTATTTCGGGAGAGTAAAAATATTACAGGCTACAGCTACTAGAGATGGGTCGTTGATCCAGGGAGTTATTCTGATTGCCTGATTGGAGTCGGGAAGGAATTTTTTTTCCCCTTAAGTGGGGAAAATTGGCTTCTGCCTCACAGGGGTTTTTTGCCTTCCTCTCGAGCAACTTGTAGGAAACAGGCCGAACTGGATGGACAAATGTCTTTTTTCGGTCTTATATACTATGTTACTATGTAACATAAATGGGAAGAACTTGGAACAAGTCTTTCCAGTGGGAATTTATCACCTAGCTTGGCGAAGAATGCTACTATCAATATATTTATATGTGTATATAAATGAAGAAAAAACCAGGCAGCACCAAACACAGGCAATGTGGCGGGTGCAAGGTCCAAGAGTGTGAGCAACCCACAGTAATAGCGTAGAAAACGGACAGCACTCCAATAGAAATCCAAGGTACTTTTATTCACCCAAGTGGGCAGGCAACGTTTCGGCTTAACAATAAAGCCTTTCTCAAGCAATAAACAAATGTGCTCAACAGACTTATATAGTGCAAAACAGGAAGTACACACGAGTCATGTGATACACTAAGAGGGCGTGGCCCAATAAACAAAGTGATAAACTGTGAATAATGTCAGTATAATAAACAATTGTAAACATCACATCAATAATAAAAGTGTCGTAGTGACCAGTGTATAAATTTTTATACAATCAAAGTGGCGTGACAGTATGCAATATAGTGCTGAAAACTGACCCGGAAGGAAACGCCCTCAATTGGGAGGAAGACTAAGGCATGCCCAAACATAGAAAATGAAAGTAAAACACACCGCAGACAGGAAGTGAGTATGACCACTTCCGGACATGCTCAGTGAAAGAAAAAGCCGGGTCGGCCATATTGGAGAAGGGCAAAGGAGCCGATCTCCTAAAGAAACAAGCGCGCGCTCCAGAACACGGTGATCAGCCGGAGCCATATTAAATATTGGCATAGTGGCCATAACGGCCAGTAAAGATCTTACGGATCAAAAAGACTCAAGGTGCGGTGGGGGAACCGGCCTCTTACAAGGCAAGTGACCCCCTACCAATGGTAGCCCTAATGAAGAACCACAGTAGAAGACCTCCATGAGTCCTTTGTCGGGTGCCCATCCAAAACACCATAAGAGTCACACGATCCTATCTTGGGGTTCTCCATTTCAGCCAAACGTGGCGCCTGAGTATCACCGTCAGAAGCGCTGCTCATGAAAAATATCAAATAAAATATGCGGTAATGTGTAGAATAATATCGACATGGGTGTGCCATCTTCCTCTCATGTGGGCGTTCCCAAAACATCTACAAGAGGAGATAAAAACAAAGATCATTAGAAACAAATATACTTTCAGTCAACTTTAGATATTACAGATATCCATAATTATATTGGCACATAATGTTTCAAAAGGTATAACTACACACATGGGGAAAGAGCCATTCATATCGGAGTGCAGTGGGCAAGTCACTACGACACTTTTATTATTGATGTGATGTTTACAATTGTTTATTATACTGACATTATTCACAGTTTATCACTTTGTTTATTGGGCCACGCCCTCTTAGTGTATCACATGACTCGTGTGTACTTCCTGTTTTGCACTATATAAGTCTGTTGAGCACATTTGTTTATTGCTTGAGAAAGGCTTTATTGTTAAGCCGAAACGTTGCCTGCCCACTTGGGTGAATAAAAGTACCTTGGATTTCTATTGGAGTGCTGTCCGTTTTCTACGCTATATGTGTATATATATATACAATCATTTAATACTTTGCTAGATTATGAGTCTTGATTCTTCTGTAGGTAGAATGAAGCCTCACAATATCCTAAGACTACATCTCAATATGGAGATGATCAATTAATTAATGTGTTTATGTATTCACCAATCTAGATGGTATGACTTCACTCACATTATCCAATTAATCTTAATAAAATGAAATATCATTCTTTATGTCTCTTACCAAGTCCTAGCAGGAATCACACTTCTGCTCCTAGGAAAGCTGGGTGGTCCATCATCGCATGTCTCACCATGACTTTTATATTGATAGACCCCTCTCTCTTGGGTGTTCTGGTTATGATGATGATCCTGATGCTCTATCCTGGAATGTTCCAATGTTCTTTGCTTGTTGGAAATCCCCTTCTTCCAACAGTAAATATCCCAATCCTTATCTCATGTCACATCCTCCTGGATTAAGATCTTCCAATCATACGCTCATATGGTAATGATCCTATGAGATCATATTTACGCATAATGCGACTGTGGAGAATGGTATCATGATATCCATCTGTCTCCAGATGGCACTGTTGTGTAAGCTATTAGCACCATACTATAAAGACTTAACTATGGCACTCTTGTATTATATACATTTGACCCTCGTCGTAGTAAATTAGAGATAAGGATTAACGTGGACATTTCAAAATAACTAAAGACAGACCTCGAGGCATCTCTCTGAGTGTTTCTCATACTGTTGATCTATGGACCATAATGATATGAATGGGTCTTGTTCTCTTCAGACGGACATGTCTGGAGAATCCAGTGTACTCCCAACAGATAAGCCCACATCTGTGGCAATAACTTTTAAAACAATATACTCTGTATTCAGTTTAAACTTTTACACAGACTGAACTCTGTGTGACCTCAAATCTTGGCCTGTTCCAGCCATGTAGCAAAACTTTGTTTCAGCCTGTCTCTTAAAGACAATGAGCATCTATTTTGGACTATAATATGATCATGTATCATATACACTCATGAAAATGCCCAACAAATCCCCCCTTTTCAGCATATTCAATTTCGTTTTAGAAGGTTGAATAGGCTGAAATGTAATACAGGGCATAATGCTTCAAATCATTATGGATTGGGGAAAGCAATTTTTCCTTGCAATAAATGAATCACAATTTTGTGTATACTGTACTCTTATGACGCAAATCTAAAACACAAACTCTGTTTAGTTTTACTACAAATATGTTATGCTCTTTTATGACCGCTGTAGAGAGAAACACGTTTCGGTCATTTTCTGGACTTTCCGGAAACGTGTCTCGCGTGAAGATATTTCTTTGGTCTTCTAACTTAATAACGTTGTTGCTAAAATGTAAAACTTGAAGTAATGGCTTCCTGAGTCATCAGCAACTTGGTAACTCTGATTAGTGAGTGGTGTTTGACAACATATCTTCATGTCTGCGATCTCGAATACTTTTGTCATGTTGAATCGGCATGAGGTACTTTTGTTGCGGCTGTCAAATCCCCTGGGCCTCTGCCCACTCGTCACTCCTGGATGCATCTTGGATACATCTGGGTTGGCTTCGACTGGACATCTTTTGCGTCACGGATAGCCTTGACCTCAGGTTCTCTTGGTTCTGGATACTAAGACTTTTAGGATTCTGCCATCAACATATGATCCCATCTTGGGTCATCATCTATGCTTAAGAAAACAACAGACAGTATGAGCAACAACGCAGCAAAACTTTATCAAACATATAACTGCCTATTTTAGGCCTTTGACTTATGCCATACTTTAGCCAGCAGCTAGTTGAGGATTTTTATGGTTATTTTTCGCAAAGAAAAACAAACTACAGGGTATTATGAATAGATATAACTGTTCTTCCTCTGCCAGGCTAATACAGCCTTAGGTGTTATGCTTATTTAGGATCATAACCCAATCAATACTTTGAGACTACCTTGAAACAGAGTAATATATATGTGTCCATATATCTGCATGGAATACAGTGACGACAAGTTAGTCACAATTGATAGGCAATAGATATGGTTAGCATAACTGTCCAGTCTTTTTTTTATCCATATGATACCACCACCGATCACATGAAATTTATGATGTGTCTCCATCTTCAACTTTTTGATTTTTCAATCTCAGTTCAGCTCTTTCCTTTATAGCTGAGGGGGCATATAGCTGGAGGTATATAGTGCAGAGCAGCAGGGGAGCTGAGGGGATATATAGTGCAGAGCAGCGGGGGAGCTGAGGAGGTATATAGCTGGAGGTATATAGTGCAGAGCAGCAGGGGAGTTGAGGGGATATATAGTGCAGAGCAGCAGGGGAGCTGAGGGGATATATAGTGCAGAGCAGCAGGGGAGCTGGGGAGGTATATAGCTGGAGGTATATAGTGCAGAGCAGCGGGGGAGCTGGGGGGTATATAGCTGGAGGTATATAGTGCAGAGCAGCAGGGGAGCTGGGGGGGTATATAGTCCAAAGCAGCGGGGGAGCTGAGGGGGTGTATAGCTGGAGGTATATAGTGCAGAGCAGCGGGGGAGCTGAGGGGGTATATAGTACAGAGCAGCGGGGGAGCTGAGGGGGTATATAGCTGGCGGTATATAGTGCAGAGCAGCGGGGGAGCTGAGGAGGTATATAGTGCAGAGCAGCATGGAAGCTGAGGGGGTATATAGCTGGATGTATATAGTGCAGAGCAGGGGGGAGAAGCTGAGGGGGTATATAGTGCAGAGCAGCGGGGGAGAAGAGAGGGTATATAGCTGGAGGTATACAGTGCAGAGCAGCGGGGGAGCTGAGGGGTATAAAGTGCAGAGAAACAGGGGAGCTGAGGGGGTATATAGCTGAGTAGGTATATAGCTAGAGGTATATAGTGCAGAGCAGCGGGGAAGCTGTGGGGAAACATATCAGGATGTATATAGTGCAGAGCAGTGGGGGAGCTGAGGGGATATATAGCTGGAGGTATATAGTGCAGAGCAGCGGGGGAGCTGAGGGGATATATGGTGCAGAGCAGTGGGGGAGCTGAGAGGGTATATAGTGCAGAGCAGCGTGGGAGCTCAGGAGGTATATAGCTGGAGGTATATAGTGCAGAGCAGCAGGGGAGCTGGGGGGTATATAGTGCAGAGCAGCGGGGGACCTGAGGGGGTATATAGCTGGAGGTATATAGTGCAGAGCAGCGGGTGAGCTGAGGGGGTATATAGTGCAGAGCAGCGGGGGAGCTGAGGAGGTATATAGTTCTGAGCAGCAGGGGAGCTGAGGGGGAATATAGTGCAGAGCAGCAGGGGAGCTGAGGGGGTATATAGCTGGAGGTATATAGTGCAGAGCAGCAGGTGAGCTGAGGGGGTATATAGTGCAGAGCATCGGGGGAGCTGAGAGGGTATATAGTGCAGAGCAGCGGGGGAGCTGAGGGGTATATAGTGCAGAGCAGCAGGGGAGCTGAGGGGGTATATAGTGCAGAGAAACAGGGGAGCTGAGGGGGTATATAGTGCACAGCAGCGGGGGAGCTGGGGGGTATATAGTGAAGAGCAGCAGCGGAGCTGAGGGGGTATATAGCTGGAGGTATATAATGCAGAGCAGCGGGGGAATATAGCTGGATGTATATAGTGCAGAGCAGCGGGGGAGCTGAGGGGATATATAGCTGAGGAGGTATATAGCTGGAGGTATATAGTGCAGAGCAGCAGGGGAGCTGAGGGGATATATAGTGCAGAGCAGCAGGGGAGCTGAGGGGATATATAGTGCAGAGCAGCGGGGGAGCTGAGGAGGTATATAGCTGGAGGTATATAGTGCAGAGCAGCGGGGAAGCTGGGGGGTATATAGCTGGAGGTATATAGTGCAGAACAGCGGGGGAGCTGGGGGGGAATATAGTCCAAAGCAGCAGGGGAGCTGAGGGGGTGTATAGCTGGAGGTATATAGGGCAGAGCAGCGGGGGAGCTGAGGGGGTATATAGTACAGAGCAGCGGGGGAGCTGAGGGGGTATATAGCTGGCGGTATATAGTGCAGAGCAGCGGGGGAGCTGAGGAGGTATATAGTGCAGAGCAGCATGGAAGCTGAGGGGGTATATAGCTGGATGTATATAGTGTAGAGCGGGGAGAAGCTGAGGGGTATATAGTGCAGAGCAGCAGGGAGATGAGGGCATATAGCTGGAGGTATATAGTGCAGAGCAGCAGGGGAGCTGAGGGGTATATAGTGCAGAGAAACAGGGAGCTGAGGGGTATATAGCTGAGTAGGTATACAGCTGGAGGTATATAGTGCAGAGCAGCGGGGGAGCTGAGGGGGTATATAGTGCAGAGCAGCGGAGGAGCTGAGGGGGTATATAGCTGGAGGTATATAGTGCAGAGCAGCGGGGAAGCTGTGGGAAACATAGCAGGATGTATATAGTGCAGAGCAGTGGGGAGCTGAGGGATATATAGCTGGAGGTATATAGTGCAGAGCAGCGGGGGAGCTGAGGGGATATATGGTGCAGAGCAGTGGGGGAGCTGAGAGGGTATATAGTGCAGAGCAGCGTGGGAGCTCAGGAGGTATAGAGCTGGAGGCATATAGTGCAGAGCAGCAGGGGAGCTAGGGGGCATATAGCTGGAGGTATATAGTGCAGAGCAGCGGGGGAGCTGGGGGGTATATTGCTGGAGGTATATAGTGCAGAGCAGTGGGGGAGCTGAGGGGGTATATAGTCCAAAGCAGCGGGGGAGTTGAGGAGATATATAGCTGGAGGTATATAGTCCAAAGCAGCGGGTGAGCTGAGGGGGTATATAGTGCAGAGCATCGGGGGAGCTGAGAGGGTATATAGTGCAGAGCAGCGGGGGAGCTGAGGGGGTATATAGTGCAGAGCAGCGGGGGAGCTGAGGGGGTATATAGTGCAGAGCAGCAGGGGAGCTGAGGGGGTATATAGTGCAGAGAAACGGGGGAGCTGAGGGGGTATATAGTGCACAGCAGCGGGGGAGCTGGGGGGGTATATAGTGAAGAGCAGCAGCGGAGCTGAGGGGGTATATAATTGAGGGGGTATATAGCTGGAGGTATATAATGCAGAGCAGCGGGGGAATATAGCTGGATGTATATAGTGCAGAGCAGCGGGGGAGCTGAGGGGATATATAACTGAGGAGGTATATAGCTGGAGGTATATAGTGCAGAGCAGCAGGGGAGCTGAGGGGATATATAGTGCAGAGCTGAGGGGATATATAGTGCAGAGCAGCGGGGGAGCTGAGGAGGTATATAGCTGGAGGTATATAGTGCAGAGCAGCGGGGGAGCTGGGGGGTATATAGCTGGAGGTATATAGTGCAGAGCAGCGGGGGAGCTGGGGGGGTATATAGTCCAAAGCAGCAGGGGAGCTGAAGGGGTGTATAGCTGGAGGTATATAGTGCAGAGCAGCGGGGGAGCTGAGGGGGTATATAGTACAGAGCAGCGGGGGAGCTGAGGGGGTATATAGCTGGCGGTATATAGTGCAGAGCAGCGGAGGAGCTGAGGAGGTATATAGTGCAGAACAGCATGGAAGCTGAGGGGGTATATAGCTGGATGTATATAGTGCAGAGCAGGGGGGAGAAGCTGAGGGGGTATATAGTGCAGAGCAGCAGGGGAGATGAGGGGGTATATAGCTGGAGGTATATAGTGCAGAGCAGCGGGGGAGCTGAGGGGGTATATAGTGCAGAGAAACAGGGGAGCTGAGGGGGTATATAGCTGAGTAGGTATACAGCTGGAGGTATATAGTGCAGAGCAGCGGGGGAGCTGAGGGGGTATATAGTGCAGAGCAGCGGAGGAGCTGAGGGGGTATATAGCTGGAGGTATATAGTGCAGAGCAGCGGGGAAGCTGTGGGGAAACATAGCAGGATGTATATAGTGCAGAGCAGTGGGGGAGCTGAGGGGATATATAGCTGGAGGTATATAGTGCAGAGCAGCGGGGGAGCTGAGGGGATATATGGTGCAGAGCAGTGGGGGAGCTGAGAGGGTATATAGTGCAGAGCAGCGTGGGAGCTCAGGAGGTATAGAGCTGGAGGCATATAGTGCAGAGCAGCAGGGGAGCTGGGGGCATATAGCTGGAGGTATATAGTGCAGAGCAGCGGGGGAGCTGGGGGGTATATTGCTGGAGGTATATAGTGCAGAGCAGTGGGGGAGCTGAGGGGGTATATAGTCCAAAGCAGCGGGGGAGTTGAGGAGGTATATAGCTGGAGGTATATAGTCCAAAGCAGCGGGGGAGCTGAGGGGGTAAATAGTGCAGAGAAGCGGGGGAGCTGAGGGGGTATATAGTGCAGAGCAGCGGGGGAGCTGAGGGGGTATATAGAGCAGAGCAGCGGGGGAGCTGAGGGGGTATATAGCTGGAGGTATATGGTGCAGAGCAGTGGGGAAGCTGAGGGGATGTATAGTGCAGAGCAGCGGGGGAGATGAGGGGGTATATAGAGCAGAGCAGCAGGGGAGCTGAGGGGGTATATAGCTGGAGGTATATGGTGGGGAGCTGGGCGGTATATCGTGCAGAGCAGTGGGGGAGATGAGGGGGTATATAACTGGAGGTATATAGTGCAGAGCAGCGGGGGAGCTGAGGGGGTATATATCTGGCGGTATATAGTGCAGAGCAGCGGGGGAGCTGAGGGGGTATATAGTGCAGAGCAGCATGGAAGCTGAGGGGGTATATAGATGGATGTATATAGTGCAGAGCAGGGGGGAGAAGCTGAGGGGGTATATAGTGCAGAGCAGCGGGGGAGCTGAGGGGGTATATAGCTGGAGGTATATAGTGCAGAGCAGCAGGGGAGCTGAGGGGGTATATAGCTGGCAGTATATAGTACAGAGCAGAGGGGGAGCTGATGGGGGTATATAGTGCAGAGCAGCGGGGAAGCTGAGGGGGTATATAGCTGGAGGTATATAGTGCAGAGCAGCGGGGAGCTAAGGGGGTATATAGCTGGAGGTATATAGTGCAGAGCAGTGGGGGAGCTGTGGGATATATAGTGCAGAGCAGCGGGGGCGCTGAGAGGGTATATAGTGCAGAGCAGCGGGGGAGCTGAGGGGGTATATAGTCCAAAGCAGTGGAGGACCCGGGGGGGTATATAGCTGGAGGCATATAGTGCAGAGCAGCGGGTGAGCTGAGGGGGTATATAGTGCAGAGCAGCGGGGGAGCTGAGGGGGTATATAGCTGGAGGTATATAGTGCAGAGCAGCGGGTGAGCTGATGGGGTATATAGTGCAGAGCAGCGGGGGAGCTGAGGAGGTATATAGTGCAGAGCAGCGGGAGAGCTGAGGGGGAATATAGTGCAGAGCAGCAGGGGAGCTGAGGGGGTATATAGCTGGAGGTATATAGTGCAGAGCAGCGGGTGAGCTGAGGGGGTATATAGTGCAGAGCATCGGTGGAGCTGAGAGGGTATATAGTGCAGAGCAGCGGAGGAGTTGAGGGGGTATATAGGGCAGAGCAGCGGGGGAGATGAGGGGGTATATAGTGCAGAGCAGCGGGGGAGCTGAGGGGGTATATAGTGCAGAGAAACAGGGGAGCTGAGGGGGTATATAGTGCACAGCAGCGGGGGAGCTGGGGGGGGTATATAGTGAAGAGCAGCAGCGGAGCTGAGGGGGTATATAGCTGAGGGGGAATATAGCTGGATGTATATAGTGCAGAGCAGCGGGGGAGCTGAGGGGATATATAGCTGAGGGGGTATATAGCTGGAGGTATATAGTGCAGAGCAGCGGGGGAGCTGAGGGGATATATAGTGCAGAGCAGCAGGAGAGCTGAGGGGGTATATAGTGCAGAGCAGCGGGGGAGCTGAGGGGGTATATAGCTGGAGGTATATAGTGCAGAGCAGCGGGGGAGCTGAGGGGGTATATAGCTGGAGGTATATAGTGCAGAGCAGCGGGGGAGCTGAGGGGGAATATAGTGCAGAGCAGCGGGGGAGCTGAGGGGGTATATAGCTGGAGGTATATGGTGCAGAGCAGCAGGGGAGCTGAGGGGGTATATCGTGCAGAGCAGCGGGGTAGATGAGGGGGTATATAGCTGGAGGTATATAGTGCAGAGCAGCGGGGGAGCTGAGGGGGTATATAGCTGGCGGTATATAGTGCAGAGCAGTGGGGGAGCTGAGGGGGTATATAGTGCAGAGCAGCATGGAAGCTGAGGGGGTATATAGATGGATGTATATAGTGTAGAGCAGGGGGGAGAAGCTGAGGGGGTATATAGTGCAGAGCAGCGGGGGAGCTGAGGGGGTATATAGCTGGAGGTATATAGTGCAGAGCAGCAGGGGAGCTGAGGGGGTATATAGCTGGCGGTATATAGTGCAGAGCAGTGGGGGAGCTGAGGGGGTATATAGTGCAGAGCAGCGGGGAAGCTGAGGGGGTATATAGCTGGATGTATATAGTGCAGAGCAGCGGGGGAGCTGAGGGGGTATATAGCTGGAGGTATATAGTGCAGAGCAGTGGGGGAGCTGTGGGATATATAGTGCAGAGCAGCGGGGGCGCTGAGAGGGTATATAGTGCAGAGCAGCGGGGGAGCTTAGGCGGTATATAGTCCAAAGCAGTGGAGGAGCTGAGGGGGTATATAGCTGGAGGTATATAGTGCAGAGCAGCGGGGGAGCTGAGGGGGTATATAGTGCAGAGCAGCGGGGGAGCTGAGGGGGTATATAGCTGGAGGTATATAGTGCAAAGCAGCGGGTGAGCTGAGGGGGTATATAGTGCAGAGCAGCGGGGGAGCTGAGGAGGTATATAGTGCAGAGCAGCGGGGAAGCTGAGGGGGAATATAGTGCAGAGCAGCGGGGGAGCTGAGGGGGTATATAGAGCAGAGCATCGGGGGAGCTGAGACGGTATATAGTGCAGAGCAGCGGAGGAGTTGAGGGGGTATATAGTGCAGAGCAGCGGGGGAGATGAGGGGGTATATAGTGCAGAGCAGCGGGGGAGCTGAGGGGGTATATAGTGCAGAGCAGCATGGAAGCTGAGGGGGTATATAGTGCACAGCAGCAGGGGAGCTGGGGGATATATAGCTTAAGGTATATAGTGCAGAGCAGCGGCGGAGCTGAGGGGGTATATAGCTGGATGTATATAGTGCAGAGCAGCGGGGGAGCTGAGGGGGTATATAGTGCCGAGCAGAGGGGAAGCGGAGGGGGTATATAGTGCAGAGAAGCGGGGGAGCTTTGGGGTATAGATTGAGGTAAAAAAAAAAATACTTACTTTGTGTCCAGATAAGCAAGTCTTCTACGACTGATGCACCCACAGGATGGTGAAAGGGTGGTAACTGTAGAATAATATTAGCACAGGTCTTACAGCACTGTAAGAGATGAACCAGGAACCATTGTAGATGAGACTAGACTAGATCCAGCAAGCGCTCATAGTTAGCCGCACATGCGCACTGGGTCGCTGTCTTCATACATCTCCATGGACTCAGGGATGTCACCGCTGCCTCCATACACCTCCATGGAGTCAGTGATGTCACCTCTGCCTCCATACACCTCCATGGAGTCAGTGATGTCACCGCTGCCTCCATACACCTCCATGGAGTCAGTGATGTCACCGCTGCCTCCATACACCTCCATGGAGTCAGAGATGTCACCGCTGCCTCCATACAAATCTATGTAGTCAGGGATGTCACTGCTGTCTCCATAAACATCTATGAAGTCAGGGTTGTCACCGCTGTCTTCATATACCTCCAGGGACTCAGGGATGTCACTGCTGCCTCCATACATCTCCATGGACTCAGGGATGTTACCGCTGCCTCCATACACCTCCATGGAGTCAGGGATGTCACCGCTGCCTCCATACACCTCCATGGAGTCAGTGATGTCACCGCTGCCTCCATACACCTCCATGGAGTCAGGGATGTCACCGCTGCCTCCATACACATTTATGGAGTCAGGGATGTCACTGCTGTCTCCATACACATCTATGGAGTCAGGGATGTCACTGCTGTCTCCATACACATCTATGAAGTCAGGGATGTCACTGCTGTCTCCATACACATCTATGGAGTCAGGGATGTCACTGCGTTCTCCATACACCTCCATGGAGTCAGGGATGTCACTGCTGTCTCCATACACATCTATGAAGTCAGGGATGTCACCGCTATCTACATACACATCTATGAAGTCAGGGATGTCACCGCTGTCTACATACACCTCCATGGAGTCAGGGATGTCACCGCTGTCTCCATACACATCTATAGAGTCAGGGATGTCACCGCTGTCTCCATACACCTCCATGGAGTCAGGGATGTCACTGCTGTCTCCATACACATCTATGAAGTCAGTGATGTCACCGCTGTCTCCATACACCTCCATAGAGTAAGGGATGTCACTGCTGTCTCCATACACCCCCATGGAGTGAGGGATGTCACCGCTGCCTCCATACACCTCCATGGAGTCAGGGATGTCACTGCTGTCTCCATACACATCTATGAAGTCAGGGATGTCACCAGGGCCGGCGCTTCCATATAGGCAAGGGGGGCAATTGCCCCCGGGCCCCCGAGTCCTTAGGGGCCCCCAAGCAGTGGCGGATCCAGGGGGGGGGCAACGGGGCAATTGAGACAGGAGATGAACGCTTCCACTGTGGAAGCGTTCATCTCCATAGCGATCTGTGTCGCCGTCCTCTGGACAGCGATACAGATCGCTGTGCAGTGCGGCAGGGGAGGGAGAGGCGTCTCCCTCCCCTGCTCCTCTGATAGGCTGCCGGCCTCGTGCCGACAGCCTATCAGAGCGGTTCAGGCGGCGCGATGACGTCATTGCGCCGCCTGAGCAGAAGGATAGAACGGGACACAGGCCGGAAGAGGCCTGCATCCAGCGCTGCAAGGAGGTAAGTAGGGAGGGGGAAAGGGAAAGGAGCCTGCACATGATTTTGGTGGGGGTTGGGAGAAGGAGCCTGCACATGATTTTGGGGGGAAGGAGCCTGCACATGATTTTGGGGAGTGGAAGGAGCCTCCACATGATTTTGGGGGGAGTGGAAGGAGCCTGCACATGATTTTGGGGAGGAGGAGTGGAAGGAGCCTCCACATGATTTTGGGGGGAGTGGAAGGAGCCTGCACATGATTTTGGGGGGGAGGGAGGAGGAAGGAGCCTCCACATGATTTTGGGGGAGTGGAAGGAGCCTGCACATGATTTTTTGGGGGAGGGAAGGAGCCTGCACATGATTTTGGGGGGGAGGGAAGGAGCCTGCACATGATTTTGGTGGGGGTTGGGAGAAGGAGCCTGCACATGATTTTGGGGGGAAGGAGCCTGCACATGATTTTTTGGGGGAGAGGAAGGAGCCTGCACATGATTTGGGGGCTGGGGAAAGGAGCCTGCAAATAATTTTGGGGGAAGGGGATGGGTGGGAAAAGGAGCCTGCACATGATTGGGGGTGGGGGTGGGGGGACATGATGGGGGAGAGAGGAGACTCCGGGGGCACTATGGGGACATTACTGATGTATTTTATATGGGGGTAGTAGGATAATTAGTCCAGAATATGGGAGGATGATGGAAAAGTAGTAACTGAGATTTATTTTGTTGTCAAACTGCAGAGACGAAACCTGACGGTCTGGTCTGAAGGTCTGAAAGGAGAAGATGAGGAAAGAGAACATCTACATCACAGGAGACGTCACTGGATGGAAGAGGTAAGTGGGGCTGTATTTCTGTAGTGATGGGAGCTGGGGGGGGAGGAGATGTGCAGATGTGCTGGAGAAATGAGCCATGGGGTTGGGGGGGGGGAGAGATGTGCTGCTGCCACTGGCCCATACAGGGGAGAAATGTGCCATTCGGGGGAGGGGGGAGTATGCGGCAATGGAGGGGGCGGGGAGAAATTGTGACGCGAAGGGGGTGATTGATGGCGTGACACTGAGGGGGGGGGCCCCTTATTGTTTTTCGCCCCCGGGCCCCATTTCACCTAGAACCGGCCCTGGATGTCACTGCTGTCTCCATACACATCTATGAAGTCAGGGATGTCACCGCTGTCTCCACAAACATCCATGGAGTCAGGGATGTCACCGCTCTCTCCATACACATCTATGGAGTCAGGGATGTCACCGCTCTCTCCATACACATCTATGAAGTCAGGGATGTCACTGCTTTCTCCACACACATCCATAGAGTCAGGGATGTCACCGCTCTCTCCATACACATCTATGGAGTCAGGGATGTCACCCCTCTCTCCATACACATCTATGGAGTCAGGGATGTCACTGCTGCCTCCATACACCTCCATGGAGTCAGGGATGTCAGCCAGGGCCGGCGCTTCCATATAGGCAAGGGGGGCAATTGCCCCCGGGCCCCCGAGTCCTTAGGGGCCCCCAAGCAGTGGCGGATCCAGGGGGGGGGCAACGGGGCAATTGAGACAGGAGATGAACGCTTCCACTGTGGAAGCGTTCATCTCCATAGCGATCTGTGTCGCCGTCCTCTGGACAGCGATACAGATCGCTGTGCAGTGCGGCAGGGGAGGGAGGCGTCTCCCTCCCTGCTCCTCTGATAGGCTGCCGGCCTCGTGCCGACAGCCTATCAGAGCGTGATTCAAGCGGCGCGATGACGTCATCGCGCCGCCTGAGCAGAAGATGGAACGGGACACAGGCCGGAAGAGGCCTGCATCCAGCGCTGCAAGGAGGTAAGTAGGGAGGGGGAAAGGGAAAGGAGCCTGCACATGATTTTGGTGGGGGTTGGGAGAAGGAGCCTGCACATGATTTTGGGGGGAAGGAGCCTGCACATGATTTTGGGGAGTGGAAGGAGCCTCCACATGATTTTGGGGGGGAGTGGAAGGAGCCTGCACATGATTTTGGGAGGAGGAGGAGTGGAAGGAGCCTCCACATGATTTTGGGGGAGTGGAAGGAGCCTGCACATGATTTTGGGGGAGGGAGGGAGGGAGTGGAAGGAGCCTCCACATGATTTTGGGGGAGTGGAAGGAGCCTGCACATGATTTTTTGGGGGAGGGAAGGAGCCTGCACATGATTTTGGGGGGAGGGAAGGAGCCTGCACATGATTTTGGTGGGGGTTGGGAGAAGGAGCCTGCACATGATTTTGGGGGGGAAGGAGCCTGCACATGATTTTTTGGGGGTAGGGAAGGAGCCTGCACATGATTTGGGGGCTGGGGAAAGGAGCCTGCAAATAATTTTGGGGAAGGGGGATGGGTGGGAAAAGGAGCCTGCACATGATTGGGGGGTGGGGGGACATGATGGGGAGAGAGGAGACTCCGGGGGCACTATGGGGACATTACTGATGTATTTTATATGGGGGTAGTAGGATAATTAGTCCAGAATATGGGAGGATGATGGAAAAGTAGTAACTGAGATTTATTTTGTTGTCAAACTGCAGAGACGAAACCTGACGGTCTGGTCTGAAGGTCTGAAAGGAGAAGATGAGGAAAGAGAACATCTACATCACAGGAGACGTCACTGGATGGAAGAGGTAAGTGGGGCTGTATTTCTGTAGTGATGGGAGCTGGGGGGGGAGGAGATGTGCAGATGTGCTGGAGAAATGAGCCATGGGGTTGGGGGGGGGGAGAGATGTGCTGCTGCCACTGGCCCATACAGGGGAGAAATGTGCCATTCGGGGGAGGGGGGAGTATGCGGCAATGGAGGGGGCGGGGAGAAATTGTGACGCGAAGGGGGTGATTGATGGCGTGACACTGAGGGGGGGGGCCCCTTATTGTTTTTCGCCCCCGGGCCCCATTTCACCTAGAACCGGCCCTGATGTCAGCGCTGCCTCCATACACATCTATGGAGTCAGGGATGTCACTGCTGTCTCCATACACCTCCATGGAGTCAGGGATGTCACTGCTGTCTCCATACACATCTATGAAGTAAGGGATGTCACTGCTGTCTCCATACACATCTATTGAGTCAGGGATGTCACTGCTGTCTTCATACAACACCATGGAGTCAGGGATGTCACCGCTGTCTCCATACACATCTATGAAGTCAGGGATGTCACCGCTGTCTTCATACACATCTATGAAGTCAGGGATGTCACCGCTGCCTCCATACACCTCCATGGAGTCAGGGATGTCAGCGCTGCCTCCATACACATCTATGGAGTCAGGAATGTCACTGCTGTCTCCATACACCTCCATGGAGTCAGGGATGTCACTGCTGTCTCCATACACATCTATGAAGTCAGGGATGTCACTGCTGTCTCCATACACATCTATTGAGTCAGGGATGTCACTGCTGTCTTCATACAACACCATGGAGTCAGGGATGTCACCGCTGTCTCCATACACATCTATGAAGTCAGGGATGTCACTGCTGTCTCCACACACATCCATGGAGTCAGGGATGTCACCGCTCTCTCCATACACATCTATGGAGTCAGGGATGTCACCGCTCTCTCCATACACATCTATGAAGTCAGGGATGTCATTGCTGTCTCCACACACATCCATAGAGTCAGGGATGTCACCGCTCTCTCCATACACATCTATGGAGTCAGGGATGTCACCGCTCTCTCCATACACATCTATGGAGTCAGGGATGTCACTGCTGCCTCCATACATCTCCATGGAGTCAGGGATGTCACAGCTGCCTCCATACACCTCCATGGAGTCAGGGATGTCAGCGCTGCCTCCATACACATCTATGGAGTCAGGGATGTCACTGCTGTCTCCATACACCTCCATGGAGTCAGGGATGTCACTGCTGTCTCCATACACATCTGAGAAGTCAGAGATGTCACCGCTGTCTCCATACACATCTATGAAGTCAGGGATGTCACCGCTGTCTCCATACACCTCCATGGAGTCAGGGATGTCGCCGCTGTCTCCATAGAGTCAGGGATGTCACTGCTGTCTCCATACACATCTATAAAGTCAGGGATGTCACTGCTGTCTCCATACACATCTATAAAGTCAGGGATGTCACTGCTGTCTCCATACACATCTATGGAGTCAGGGATGTCACCGCTGACATGCTAGGATAATTCCCATAGAAGAGAGAGAGTGCTGTACATGGTGACCACCTCCTCATTCATTCTCTGCCCAGAAATAGTGGCCAGGAAACTCACACTTAAACCTCAGAGTTGGGATTCATTACCACTGGCAGGACCTCTGATTGCTGTCAGTGAAAACAGAGATTAAAACATCAGCTGAGGGTTTGCTACAATGTAGACACCCCTCCCCTCCCTGTGTAAAGAGTGCGGTATAAAGGGACACATTAAAGAACTTCATGCCCCAGGCTACAAGCAGCCATATGTTTCCCTCGCACCAGCCCTCCCCTTGTCTCGTTATCCGCCTTTTCCTTGGACAGCGCCATGTTGTATTCATGCTTGTGCACTGGGCCATTATTTTTCCTTACCCTCGGCGCATGCGCAAATGGCCGTGATTTTTCCATACCCTAGGCACGTTTACAGTTAGCTGCGCTCGCCTGCGCCGACTCCTACTCAGCCAGTCATTAAGCGAGCGGTGTCCTTCCACACCTGCAAACGTCACTTCCGATGCAGTTGCGTCAAAACCGGAAGTGACGAGGGTATGGAAAGTTTACGGGTAGGGAAAAATAATGGAACACCGGTACTGGAGGTACTCAGGAATAGCTGGCAGGCTGCGGAGTATCAGACCCCCACTGATATTACTGGAGTATCCTCATTCACTTTAATAGGGGCAGCGCTGCAGTAACCGCTATACAATGGACAATGTATAGATCCAGTACTGCAGATACTCTGGAATAGCTAGCAGGCAGCAGGGTATCAGACCCCGCTGATATTACTGGAGTATCCTCATTCACTTTAATAGAAGCAGCGCTGCAATAACCACGATACAATGGACAATGTATAGATCCGGGACTGGAGCTACTCTGGAATAGCTGGCAGGCTGCGGAGTATCAGACCCCACTGATATTACTGGAGTATCCTGATTCACTTTAATAGGAGCCGCGCTGCAATAACCACGATACAATGGACAATGTATAGATCCGGGACTGGAGCTAGTCAGGAATAGCTAGCAGGCTGCGGAGTATCAAACCCCCGCTGATTTTGCTTGAGTATCCTCCTTCACTTTATTAGGAGCAGCGCTGCAGTAACCGCTATACAATGGACAATGTATAGATCCAGTACTGGAGATACTCAGGAATAGCTGGCCGGCTGCGGAGTATCAGACTCCCACTGATATTACTGGAGTATCCTCATTCACTATAATAGGAGCAGAGCTGCAGTAACCACTATACAATGGACAATGTATAGATCCAGTACTGGAGATACTCAGGAATAGCTGGCAGACTGCGGAGTATCAGACCCCCACTGATATTACTGGAGTATCCTCATTCACTTTATTAGGAGCAGCGCTGCAGTAACCACTATACAATGGACAATGTATAGATGCAGTACTGAAGATACTCAGGAATAGCTGGCAGGCTGCGGAGTATCAGACCCCACTGATAATACTGGAGTATCCTCATTCACTAAAATAGAAGCAGCGCTGCATTAACCACTATACAATGGACAATGTATAGATCCAGTACTGGAGCTACTCAGGAATAGCTGGCAGGCTGCAGAGTATCAGATCCCACTGATATTACTGGAGTATCCTCATTCACTATAATAGGAGCAGCGCTGCAGTAACCGCTATACAATGGATAATGTATAGATCCAGTACTGGAGATACTCAGGAATAGCTGGCAGGCTGCAGAGTATCAGACCCCACTGATATTACTGGAGTATCCTCATTCACTATAATAGGAGCAGCGCTGCAGTAACCGCTATACAATGGACAATGTATAGATCCGGGACTGGAGCTACTCAGGAAGAGCTGGCCTGTGCGGAGTATAAGACCCCCACTGATATTACTGGAGTATCCTCATTCACTATAAAAGGAGCAGTGCTGCAGTAACCGCTATACAATGGACAATATATAGATCCAGGACTGGAGATACTCAGGAATAGCTGGCAGGTAGCGGAGTATCAGACCTCACTGATATTACTGGAGTATCCTCATTCACTAAAATAGGAGCAGCGCTGCAGTAACCGCTATACAATGGACAATGTATAGATGCAGTACTGGAGATACTCAGGAATAGCTGGCAGGCTGCAGAGTATCAGACCCCACTGATATTACTGGAGTATCCTCATTCACTATAATAGGAGCAGCGCTGCAGTAACCGCTATACAATGGACAATGTATAGATCCAGTACTGGAGATACTCAGGAATAGCTGGCAGGCTGCAGAGTATCAGACCCCACTGATATTACTGGAGTATCCTCATTCACTATAATAGGAGCAGCGCTGCAGTAACCACTATACAATGGACAATGTATAGATGCAGTACTGGAGATACTCAGGAATAGCTGGCAGGCTGCGGAGTATCAGACCCCACTGATATTACTGGAGTATCCTCATTCACTAAAATAGAAGCAGCGCTGCATTAACCACTATACAATGGACAATGTATAGATCCGGGACTGGAGCTACTGAGGAATAGCTGGCAGGCTGCAGAGTATCAGATCCCACTGATATTACTGGAGTATCCTCATTTACTTTAATAGAAGCAGCGTTGCAGTAACCACTATACAATGGACAATGTATAGATCCAGTACTGGAGATACTCAGGAATAGCTGGCAGGCTGCAGAGTATCAGACCCCACTGATATTACTGGAGTATCCTCATTCACTATAATAGGAGCAGCGCTGCAGTAACCGCTATACAATGGACAATGTATAGATCCGGGACTGGAGCTACTCAGGAAGAGCTGGCCGGCTGCGGAGTATAAGACCCCCACTGATATTACTGGAGTATCCTCATTCACTAAAATAGAAGCAGCGCTGCATTAACCACTATACAATGGACAATGTATAGATCCAGTACTGGAGATTCTCAGGAATAGCTGGCAGGCTGCGGAGTATCAGACCCCACTGATATTACTGGAGTATCCTCATTCACTATAATAGGAGCAGCGCTGCAGTAACCGCTATACAATGGATAATGTATAGATCCAGTACTGGAGATACTCAGGAATAGCTGGCAGGCTGCAGAGTATCAGACCCCACTGATATTACTGGAGTATCCTCATTCACTAAAATAGAAGCAGCGCTGCAGTAACCACTATACAATGGACAATGTATAGATCCGGGACTGGAGCTACTCAGGAAGAGCTGGCCGGCTGCGGAGTATAAGACCCCACTGATATTACTGGAGTATCCTCATTCACTAAAATAGAAGCAGCGCTGCATTAACCACTATACAATGGACAATGTATAGATCCGGGACTGGAGCTACTGAGGAATAGCTGGCAGGCTGCGGAGTATCAGAACCCCACTGATATTACTGGACTATCCTCATTCAGTATAATAGGGGCAGCGCTGCAGTAACCACTATACAATAGACAATGTATAGATCCAGTACTGGAGATACTCAGGAATAGCTGACAGACTGCAGAGTATCAGACCCCCACTGATATTACTGGAGTATCCTCATTCACTTTATTAGGAGCAGCGCTGTAGTAACCACTATACAATGGACAATGTATAGATGCAGTACTGAAGATACTCAGGAATAGCTGGCAGGCTGCGGAGTATCAGACCCCACTGATAATACTGGAGTATCCTCATTCACTAAAATAGAAGCAGCGCTGCATTAACCACTATACAATGGACAATGTATAGATCCAGTACTGGAGCTACTCAGGAATAGCTGGCAGGCTGCAGAGTATCAGATCCCACTGATATTACTGGAGTATCCTCATTTACTTTAATAGAAGCAGCGTTGCAGTAACCACTATACAATGGACAATGTATAGATCCAGTACTGGAGCTACTCAGGAATAGCTGGCCGGCTGCAGAGTATCAGACCCCCACTGATATTACTGGAGTATCCTCATTCACTATAATAGAAGCAGCGCTGCAGTAACCGCTATACAATGGACAATGTATAGATTCAGGACTGGAGATACTCTGCAATAGCTGGCAGGCTTCGGAGTATCAGACCCCCACTGATATTACTGGAGTACCCCATTCAATATAATAGGAGCAGCACTGCAGTAACCGCTATACAATGGACAATGTATAGATTCAGTACTGGAGCTACTCAGGAATAGCTGGCAGGCTGCAGAGTATCAGATCCCACTGATATTACTGGAGTATCCTCATTTACTTTAATAGAAGCAGCGTTGCAGTAACCACTATACAATGGACAATGTATAGATCCAGTACTGGAGATACTCAGGAATAGCTGGCAGGCTGCAGAGTATCAGACTCCACTGATATTACTGGAGTATCCTCATTCACTATAATAGGAGCAGCGCTGCAGTAACCGCTATACAATGGACAATGTATAGATCCAGTACTGGAGATTCTCAGGAATAGCTGGCAGGCTGCGGAGTATCAGACCCCACTGATATTACTGGAGTATCCTCATTCACTATAATAGGAGCAGCGCTGCAGTAACCGCTATACAATGGATAATGTATAGATCCAGTACTGGAGATACTCAGGAATAGCTGGCAGGCTGCAGAGTATCAGACCCCACTGATATTACTGGAGTATCCTCATTCACTATAATAGGAGCAGCGCTGCAGTAACCACTATACAATGGACAATGTATAGATCCGGGACTGGAGCTACTCAGGAAGAGCTGGCCTGTGCGGAGTATAAGACCCCCACTGATATTACTGGAGTATCCTCATTCACTATAATAGAAGCAGCGCTGCAGTAACCGCTATACAATGGACAATGTATAGATCCGGTACTGGAGCTACTGAGGAATAGCTGGCCGGCTGCGGAGTATCAGACCCCCATTGATATTACTGGAGTATCCTCATTCACTATAATAGAAGAAGCGCTGCAGTAACCACTATACAATGGATAATGTATAGATCCAGTACTGGAGCTACTCAGGAATAGCTGGCCGGCTGCAGAGTATCAGACCCCCACTGATATTACTGGAGTATCCTCATTCACTATAATAGAAGCAGCGCTGCAGTAACCGCTATACAATGGACAATGTATAGATTCAGGACTGGAGATACTCTGCAATAGCTGGCAGGCTTCGGAGTATCAGACCCCCACTGATATTACTGGAGTACCCCATTCAATATAATAGGAGCAGCACTGCAGTAACCACTATACAATGGACAATGTATAGATCCGGGACTTATGATACACAGGAATAGCTGGCCGGCTGCAGAGTATCAGACCCCCACTGATATTACTGGAGTATCCTCATTCACTATAATAGGAGCAGCGCTGCAGTAACCGCTATACAATGGATAATGTATAGATCCAGTACTGGAGATACTCAGGAATAGCTGGCAGGCTGCAGAGTATCAGACCCCACTGATATTACTGGAGTATCCTCATTCACTATAATAGGAGCAGCGCTGCAGTAACCACTATACAATGTACAATGTATAGATCCGGGACTGGAGCTACTCTGGAATAGCTGGCAGGCTGCGGAGTATCAGACCCCACTGATATTACTGGAGTACCCTCATTCAATATAATAGGAGCAGCGCTGCAGTAACCACTATACAATGGACAATGTATAGATCCGGGACTGGAGATACACAGGAATAGCTGGCCTGGCTGCGGAGTATCAGACCCCACTGATATTACTGGAGTATTCTCATTCACTATAATAGGAGCAGCGCTGCAGTTAACGCTATACAATGGACAATGTATAGATCCAGGACTGGAGATACTATGAAATAGCTGGCAGGCTGAGGAGTATCAGACCCCACTGATATTACTGGAGTATCCTCATTCACTATAATAGGAGCAGCGCTGCAGTTAACGCTATACAATGGACAATGTATAGATCCAGGACTGGAGATACTATGAAATAGCTGGCAGGCTGAGGAGTATCAGACCCCACTGATATTACTGGAGTATCCTCATTCACTATAATAGGAGCAGCGCTGCAGTTAACGCTATACAATGGACAATGTATAGATCCAGGACTGGAGATACTATGAAATAGCTGGCAGGCTGAGGAGTATCAGACCCCCACTGATATTACTGGAGTATCCTCATTCACTATAATAGGGGCAGCGCTGCAGTAACCGCTATACAATGGACAATGTATAGATCCGGGACTGGAGATACTCAGGAATAGCTGGCAGGCTGCGGAGTATCAGACCCCACTGATATTACTGGAGTATCCTCATTCACTATAATAGGAGCAGCGCTGCAGTAACCGCTATACAATGGACAATGTATAGATCCAGTACTGGAGATACTCAGGAATAGCTGGCAGGCTGCAGAGTATCAGACCCCCACTGATATTACTGGAGTATCCTCATTCACTATAATAGGAGCAGAGCTGCAGTAACCGCTATACAATGGACAATGTATAGATCCAGGACTGGAGATACTCAGGAATAGCTGGCAGGCTGCGGAGTATCAGACTCCCACTGATATTACTGGAGTATCCTCATTCACTATAATAGGAGCAGCGCTGCAGTAACCACTATACAATGGACAATGTATAGATCCGGGACTGGAGATACTCAGGAATAGCTGGCAGGCTGCGGAGTATCAGACTCCACTGATATTACTGGAGTATCCTCATTTACTTTAATAGGAGCAGCGCTGCAGTAACCACTATACAATGGACAATGTATAGATCCAGTACTGGAGATACTCAGGAATAGCTGGCAGGCTGCAGAGTATCAGACCCCCACTGATATTACTGGAGTATCCTCATTCACTATAATAGAAGCAGCGCTGCAGTAACCGCTATACAATGGACAATGTATAGATCCGGGACTGGAGATACTCAGGAATAGCTGGCAGGCTGCGGAGTATCAGACCCCACTGATATTACTGGAGTATCCTCATTCACTATAATAGGAGCAGCGCTGCAGTAACCGCTATACAATGGACAATGTATAGATCCAGGACTGGAGATACTCAGGAATAGCTGGCAGGCTGCGGAGTATCAGACTCCCACTGATATTACTGGAGTATCCTCATTCACTATAATAGGAGCAGAGCTGCAGTAACCGCTATACAATGGACAATGTATAGATCCAGGACTGGAGATACTCAGGAATAGCTGGCAGGCTGCAGAGTATCAGACCCCACTGATATTACTGGAGTATCCTCATTCACTATAATAGGAGCAGCGCTGCAGTAACCGCTATACAATGGACAATGTATAGATCCAGTACTGGAGATACTCAGGAATAGCTGGCAGGCTGCGGAGTATCAGACTCCCACTGATATTACTGGAGTATCCTCATTCACTATAATAGAAGCAGCGCTGCAGTAACCGCTATACAATAGATAATGTATAGATCCAGTACTGGAGATACTCAGGAATAGCTGGCAGGCTGCAGAGTATCAGACCCCACTGATATTACTGGAGTATCCTCATTCACTATAATAGGAGCAGCGCTGCAGTAACCGCTATACAATGGACAATGTATAGATCTGGGACTGGAGATACTCAGGAATAGCTGGCACTGCAGGCTGCGGAGTATCAGACCCCCACTGATATTACTGGAGTATCCTCATTCACTATATAGAAGCAGCGCTGCAGTAACCACTATACAATGGACAATGTATAGATCCAGTAAGGCTTATTGCACACGACCGTATGGTTTTGCGGTCCGTTTTTTACGGATCCGTTGTTCCGTTTTTGTTATCCGTTGTGTTTCCGTTCCGTTCTTCCGTATGGCATATACAGTAATTACATAGAAAATATTGGGCTGTGCTTAAAATTTTCAATAGATGGTTCCGCAAAAACGGAACGGATACGGAAGACATACGGATGCTTTTCCGTATGCGTTCCATTTTTTTTGCGGACCCATTGACTTGAATGGAGCCACGGACCGTGATTTGCGGGCAATAATATGACATGTTCTATTTTTGCACGGAACGGAAAAACGGAAAGCATACGGTAACACTTCCGTTTTTTTTTGCGGACCCATTGAAATGAATGGGTCCGTATATGGAACTCATAAAAACGGCCCGTACACCCACAAAAAAAACGGTCGTGTGCATGAGGCCTAATGGAGATACTCTGGAATAGACCCCCACTGATATTACTGGAGTATCCTCATTCACTATAATAGGGGCAGCGCTGCAGTAACCGCTATACAATGGACAATGTATAGATCCAGTACTGGAGATACTCAGGAATAGCTGGCCGGCTGCGGAGTATCAGACCCCACTGATCTGATTGGTGAACTATACCGGGAGGCCAGAAATATATAAATTCTAGAAAAGCCCTGTAAGGGTTAACCCTGTTCACACCACTATTTCTAGTAATAAGCAAGGAGACGTGGACGAGAAGGAACGGATACATGCACACTGGCAGCCTCCACTGAGGACGTGTCTCGGAACATACAAGGCCACAGTACATGGTCATGTGACCACAGCTGACGTAACCTCCGTAATCTTCTGCACGCCCTTCTCGTGTGACGTCACTTCCAACATGGCGCCGTCCACAGAGGGACCCACGTTTGCAGCCCCGACTGGATACACAGGTATAAGATGTGTACGGAGACATTTGGTCCTATGTGCGGTACCGGATGGTCTGTCAGTGTGACTCAGCTATTGGGAGTAGAATCAGCGGCGCCTCCAGCTGGAGTCCTGTTGAGCTGTTCCCTAAGGAATTGCATTTCTCCCTTTCATTCCAATGCATAGTAAAAATATCACATTCTGTATTCCTGATGTGTTTGGTGACAGGGAGGCTCCACATGAGGGTGACTAATGGAGTCACTGGAATTGTCTTTTGTCTTTAGCCATTCCGGTGCAGTTCTCGGAGGAGCGGCCGGTGCACCACTGCCTGTATGCCAAAGAAGCCCGCCTCAGAGGAGAGGCAGATAAAGCCCATCCCCAGGATCGGTCATTGTTCGTAATCAATATTCCAGGATACGTCACCGAGGTGAGACCCGTGGCATTTCTGTGTGGTGATCATGGGAATCGTAGAGGTCGCATTAAAGGGTTTCTAGGACTAAAGCAAATGGCCTTTTACAAGAGTTTTTAAAAAAGGTTATAGCGACCTAACCATGTTTGTCCCGGGAGGGACCTCCACTGGTGTGTAGCCGGCCACAAAATGGGACAGCCCTGCTGTGAGTGCGCTTTGTTGTTGGCCCCGGTAGCATGGCTTCTCATTAGTGTTGAGCGAACTTGGACGGAATGGGTAACGTGCGCTGTTCGCTGACGGGATGTAGCACGCGCGCTGTTCACTGACGGGATGTAGCATGCGCGCTGTTCGCTGAAGGGATGTAGCACGCGTGCTATTCGCTGACGGGATGTAGCACGCGCGCTGTTCGCTGACGGGATGTAGCACGCGCGCTGTTCGCTGACGGGATGTAGCACGCGCGCTGTTCGCTGACGGGATGTAGCACGCGCGCTGTTCGCTGACGGGATGTAGCACGCGCGCTGTTCGCTGACGGGATGTAGCACGCGCGCTGTTCGCTGACGGGATGTAGCACGCGCGCTGTTCGCTGACGGGATGGGTAACGCACGCGCGCTGTTCGCTGACGGGATGGGTAACGCACGCGCGCTGTTCGCTGACGGGATGGGTAACGCACGCACGCTCGCTGTTCGCTGACGGGATGGATAACATTTTCATTACAATCTTTGTCTTTAGAAAGGTTTATCAGAGATCTTCGCTTCTTGTGGTGATGTGCAATCTGTGGAACTACTTGACAAATCAGCGCCTTCTTTGAAAAAAAATATGGAAGGAAATACGTATTTTAACCAGAAGACAATTAAGGTGAGGCTAATGACATTGATGCCGTTTATTAAACGGGTGGTCTGACCCCTGAGGTGTGATAATGTTTTGTCTGCGGCCACATGTTCCTGGCTCAGCAGTGATGTGTTGTACGGTCACCTCACCACTGTGGCCCGTGATTAGTGGAATACCTTACTCACACATACAATCTGCAGGCAGGGAAGGCAGAAGCCCGCATCTCATGCACAGCCATCTCTCCTATGCTAATAGAAGACGGGTGGCCCTTAGCAACGCTAAGCGACACTTCAGCCCCAGTTTTCTACTAAAAATAAACGTTTTCCCTAAATAAAATATATTAGAAATATGTTCCCTGTGGGGTAGTTTCGGGTTTCGAAGTTTCGATACCCATTCGACACTTTTAGCCCGGTTTCGATACAATACTGCAATTTGCCTTTTATCAATACTAGGCTGTGCTACTGTATCAGCACGGGGAGAAGGAAGCAGTCTCTCCCTCCCCCTGTGCTGCCACTGCCAATGAGGAGAGACGGGAGGAGGGGTGGGCGCACTGGCCACCAATGACAAGTAACGTTTCATATACAAATTGTATATGAAACGTTACTCATCATTGGTGGCCAGTGCCGTATTAAAGACATTGGTGGCCAATATGCGGTGGCCACAGGGTCCCCTCACCTCCTCCTCATTGGTGGCAGTGATCGGAGCTCCAGCAGTGTAATGCTGGGGCTCCGATCGGTTACCATGGCAACCAGGACGCTACTGAAGTCCTGGCTGCCCTAGTCTGCTCCCTGCTGCTGTGTGCACAAAGCACAGGGCAGCAGGGAGAGGGTGAGATCCTATTCACCCTTATAGAGCTCTATTAGGGTGAATAGAATGAAAAGATCCCAGGTTCTAGTCCCTAAGGCCTCTTTCACACTTGCGTTCTGAGGATCCGGCAGGCACTTCAAGTCGCCTGAAAGCATTAGAAGACTGATCAGGATCCTGATCAGTCTTTGAAATGCTTTGAGGTTACCATGGCAATCAGGACGCTATTAAAGTCCTGGTTGCCATAGTAGTAGTGGGGAGCGGGGGAGCAGTATACTTACAGTCCGTGCGGCTTCCAGGGCGCTCCAGAATGACGTCCGAGCGCCCCATGTGCATGGATCACGTGGGGCTCCCTGACGTCACTCTGGAGAGCCCCAGGAGCCGCACGGACTGTAAGTATACTGCTCCCCCGATCCCCACTACACTTTATCATGGCAACCGAGACTTTAGCGTCCTGGCTGCCATGGTAACCATTGAGAAAAAGCAAAACGTCGGATCCGGCGATGCACCGAAACGACGTTTAGCTTAAGGCTGGATCCAGGTTAATGCCTTTCAATGGGCATTAATTCCGGATCCGGCCTTGCGACAAGTGTTCAGGATTTTTGGCCGGAGCAAAAAGGGCAGCATGCTGCGGTATTTTCTCCGGCCAAAAAACGTTCCGGTCCTGAACTGAAGACATCCTGATGCACCCTGAACGGATTTCTCTCCATTCAGAATGCATTGGGATAATCCTAATTAGGATTTTTCCGGCATAGAGACCCGACGAAGGATCTCTATGCCGGAAAACAAAAACGCTAGTGTGAAAGAGCCCTAAGGGGGAAAAAGTTAATAAATGAACTGTAAAAAAAAAAAAAGTTAAAAACAGTACACCAAAATATGAAGTATAAATCGCCCCCTTTCCCAATTTTACATATAAAATATTACATATCGCCGTGTCTCAAAAGTCCAAACTATTTAAAAAATCCTCTTTTATGCGGTGAACGCAGTAAAAGAAAAAAAAGAAAAACTGCACGATTCGCCATTTTCTTTTAGTCTCCTTGTTCTCCCCAAAAATAGGATAGGACTGTTGTATTATGGGCCGGCCGTTCCATAAAATGTGGAATACACGCGGCTTCTTTTGGCATTTTTTTGCGTGGTATCAAGTATCTCAATACTTCTTTATGGTATCGATACCGAATCAAAATTTTGGTATCGAAACAGCTCTAGTTCCCTGTCATTGTCCCTACACATTAGCAAAACAAAAATTAAATGGCAGTTACATTTTAAAGTTGTGGAATACCCCTTCAAACCTCTGTATAAACGTCATGTACTGTAAGAGCTGTATGTTTTATGCTAAAAGAAAGTATTGGATCACTCCCTACATACATTAATACAGCCAGGTGAATAAAGCCTGTTTTTAGTCTGTGACCTGGGATCTCAATAACTGTAAAATTAAAGGGGGCCACAGTGCACTTTTAAAGGGGTTGTCCCACAAAAATATATTCTACAGTTTTTAAACCAGCACCTGGATCTGAATACTTTTGTAATTAAAAATGTAACAAAGCCACTGAGTTATTTAATAAAATGTATCTGTGTACACCTCCTGCTGTTTGTTTTTTCTTATTTGTTTGTTCTGCTCACTGAGTAGGCCGCACATGCTCAGTTTCATCCTTCAACTGCATCCTGAGCTGTGATAGGGAGAGCATGGACACGCCCCCTGAGCTGCAGCCTCCTGAGCTTCCAGCTTGATATAAATCTAGCAGAGCAATGAATGGAGAGATCCCTGCATCCATATTAGGTTTAGAGATGGTTCTAGCTTTGTTAGAAAGAGATGTCATGTACTATATGATGTCTAATTTTCATATTTTTTACATTAGTCATGGGATAACCCCTTTAACCTTTAGCTTAACCCCTTAAGGACGCATGACGTACCGGTACGTCATGATTCCCAAGTCCTAAGGACCCATGAGGTACCGGTACATCATGAGTATTTCCGATCACTGCTGCTCAGCCGTCAGTGATTGGAGCAAGGTACCTGCTGAAATCATTCAGCAGGTACCTTGTTACAATGAACAACGTTAGACATAGAATGCACGGCACTCACCCATGTTGATAATTCGAGGTAAACTTTATTTAACTTCAAAAGACCTCACATATAGGGTGCACGGTAGGGGGGCTTCTACTCCACGGACACACAGCCGTACCCCCCTGTGTGTCCGTGGAGTAGAAGCCCCCCCTACCGTGCACCCTATATGTGAGGTCTTTTGAAGTTAAATAAAGTTTACCTCGAATTATCAACATGGGTGAGTGCCGTGCATTCTATGTCTAACGTTGTTCATTTATGGGACTATGCCATGAGCACCACCTGAACCTTGTGAGTGGATCGGAGTGTGGAAGAGCTGTAGCAGTAGCAGTGTGAATTACTTATTCACGTAGTGGTGCCGCTCGTACCTATTTTCTCTATATTGCTGTCACCTTGTTACAATGCCCAGGGGGGTCCTGTGGTCACCCAAAATCGTCGATCGCTGCAAACCGCATGTCAATTCAGACCTGCGGTTTGCAGTGATTTCTGCGGTCTGTGACCGCGGGGATCAGAGACTTACAACTTGCCTAAACTGTTAAATTTTAAACCCCCCCTGCATCCCCCAATCATATGGTTGTGGGCGGTGCGGGAGGCAGGATCGCAATTGCGATTCCCCCTCCCACCTCCTCTGTAATAATCGTTGGTGGCATAGTGGTTTTAGCAGTGTTAGCACATTGCTGACACTCTGCTAAAAACTGCTGACATATGTGCTGCAGATGTCAGCAGTTTAACTCCTTCCATGCCGCGGTCCGTACGGACCGCTGTATGGAAGGGGTTAACATGGAGGGAGCTCCCTCTCCCATCGGGGGCTGCTGTGCCCTTGCAGCCCCCGATTCTTGATGAGATCGCAGAGGGAGGGAGCTCCCCTCCCTCCCCATCACCCGCTGCTCTGTTCTGGCAGCTGGTGATGGTTACCATGGCAGCAGGACGCTTTCAGAGGTGTCCTGCTTGCCATGGTACTGTAAGTCTGATCTGACTTCTGCTAAAGGCAGAAGTCTGATCAGACTAGTAAAAAGTGAAAAATACAGTACAGTGCATTTTATAGTGTACTGTATTATACTGACATCAGACCCACTGGATCTTCAAGAACCAAGTGGGTCTGGGTAAAAAGAAAAAAAAAAAAAAACATCACTGAATAAAAATGAAAAAAATAAAATACACTACACATATTGTGTATCGCCGCGTCTGTAACAACCTTCTCTAAAAAATAACACATGACCTAACCCCTCAGTTAAACACAGCAAAAAATATATATAAATACCGCATCAAAAGCAATTTTTGTCACCTTACATCACAAAAAGTGTAATAGCAAGTGACCAAAATGTCATATGCACCCCAAGATAGTGCCAATCAAACTGTCATCTCATCCCGCAAAAAATGAGCCCCTACATAAGTCGCCCAAAAAATAAATATGGCTTTCAGAATGTGGAGACACAAAAAAAATCTTTTTAAAAAAAAATGCTTTGTTATAAAAAACTGAAACAAAAAAAACCAAAAAGTAGTCATATTTGGTATTGTCGCATCCGTAACAACCTGCTCTATAGAAATAGCACTCGATCTAACCTGTCAGATCAACTATGTAAATAACAAAAATAAAAACGGTGCCAAAACAGCTATTTTTTTATTTTATTTTTTTCATTTTAATCCATTTTTCCAGTAACAAATGCAAGTGTTAACAGCCAAACAAAGCTCAATATTTATTGCCCTGATTCTTTAGTTTACAGAAACACCCCATATGTGGTCAGAAACTACTGTATAGTCACACGGCAGGGTGTAGAAGGAAGGGAACGCCATATGGTTTTTGGAAGGCGGTTTTTGCTGGACTGGTTTTTTTACACCATGTCCCATTTGAAGCCCCCCTGATGCACCCCAGAGTAGAAACTCCAAAAAAGTGACTCCATCTAAGAAAGTACACCCCTCAAGGTATTCAAAACTGATTTTACAAACTTTGTTAAGCCTTTAGGTGTTATTTAGGAGTTATTGGCAAATGGAGATGAAATTTCAGAATTTATATTTTTTGTTACCTTGTCTCAAAACAAGTGTAATATAGAGCAACCAAAAATTATATTTACCCTAAAACAGTACAAACAAAACTGCCACCTTATCCCATAGTTTCCAAAATGGGGTCACTTTTTTGGAGTTTTACAGGAGGGGTGCATCCCCCCTGATGCACCCCTCCAGTAGAAACTCCAAAAAAGTGACCCCATTTTGGAAACTTCAAATGGGACATGGTGTCTAAAAACCAGTACAGTAAAATCTGCCTTCCAAAAACCACATGGCGTTCCTTTCCTTCTAAACCCTGCCATTTGGCCATACAGCAGTTTACAACCACATATGGGGTGTTTCTGCAAACTACAGAATCAGGGTAATAAATATTGAGTTTTGTTTGGCTGTTAACCCTTGCCCGGTTACTTGAAAAAATAGTTCAAATTGGAAATTTTTCCCAAAAATTTTACCTCCATTTGCCATTAACTCTTGTGGAACACCTAAAGGGTTAACAACATTTATAAAATCAGTTTTGAATACCTTGAGGGGTCTAGTTTCTAGAATGGGGTCATTTTTGGGTGGTTTCTATTATGTAAGCCTCACAAAGTGACTTCAGACCTGAACTGGTCCCTAAAAAGTGGGTGTTTGGAAATTTCAGAACATGGTTTCAAGATTTGCTTCTAAACTTCTAGGCATCTAATGTCCCCCAAAAAAATAAAATGGCATTCCCAAAATGATACAAACATGAAGTAGACATATGGGGAATGTAAATTAATAACTTTTTTTGGCGGTATTACTATGTATTATAAAAGTAGAGAAATTGAAACTTGGAAATTTGCAAATTTTTCAAATTTTTTGGTAAATTTGGTATTTTTTTATAAATAAAAATGACTTTTTTTTTACTCCATTTTACCTCTGTCATGCAGTACAATATGTGATCAAAAAACAATCTCAGAATGGCGTGGATAAGTAAAAGCGTTTTAAAGTTATTCACACATAAAGTGACACTGGTCAGATTTGCAAAAAATGGCCTGGTCCTTAGGCTACATGCACACGACAGTTGTTTTTTGCTGTCCGCAATTCGCGGATCCGTCTTCCTTTTTTTTCACATCCACAGCCGTCCCGTGTGTCCGCAAATTTTGTAGGTTGTGTTTCCGTTTGTCTTCTTTTTTTTTTTTTTGCGGATGCGCAAAAAAAACTAAAGGCTTATACTAGTTTCTTAAAGTACATGTACAAGTGTCCTGGTTTCCAAGCAACCATCCGCAAAAAAAAAACGATGCGGATGACAAACGGATGGCTTCCGTTGGTCATCCGCAATTTTTGCGGACCCATTGACTTCTATGGGTCCGCAAATTGTTTTTTGCGGTCAGGAATAGGACATGCCATATTTTTTTTTTTGCGGACATGAAATGCAGACAGGCAACGGAAGAGGCATGCGCATTTTTAACGGATGCATAGACATTAATGAGAAACCATTGGATCCGCAAAAAAAACGGAACGGAGGCCGCAAAAAAACACTGCCGTGTGCATGTAGGCTTAAGGTGAAATAGGGCTGAGTCCTTAAGGGGTTAAAGGGATTGTCCATTTTCCCCTAACTGCGAATAGCACTGCATTGTAAACTGCTCAGTACCGCACACAGCGTTATCCAGTGAAGAGTACTGTGGGAGTTCTGAGCATAGCTAAGCACCAGCTCTATTTCTGGAACTCCCAGAGAGGCTGTACATGCATTGTGCACTCTCCATTCACTTCTGTGGGTGTTCTGGAAATGCCTAAGCTCGCTTGCTCAGCTATTTTCAGAACTTCCATAGAAGTGAATGGAGAGCATGCTGCGCATGCGCAGTGCGCCCTTGTTCACTTTAAGGACCCTGTTCTATAGATAGGTTTGGGTCCTACCTCTTGGATTCCCACCTATCTGACTGGTGGCATATGCTAGCAATATGCCACAAGTGTCCCAGATGAGACAACCCCAATAATATTTACCATATTTTTCGCTTTATAAGACGCACCCCAGATTTTAGAGCAGGAAAATAAGAAAAAAATATTTTTCATCAGACCTCATATCAGATCCTCAGATCAGACCCCCGTAAATATAAGGACATCACATGAGATTGCCATATCAGGACATATCAGGCCCGCCATGTCAGAACCCCATCAGACCTCAGATCAGCCCTTAATGTCATACCTCCATCAGACATTAAATCAGCCATTTATTTCTGACCCCCATCAGACCTTAGCTCAGAATAAAATAAAAAACTCCTCTTACCTCTCCTGTGCCACGGCTCCTTTTCATTTCTGGCAGAAGTCACACTCCCCTGTCTTCAGGGTGCAGCGTCAGGTCATAGTTCGCACACTACTTGAAGACAAGGGAGGGTGAGTACCGGAAGCACTTGCGGCGCTTCTTCCCTGCTCCCGGCACCTAATGCATAATGGAAGCGCTCACTAGTATTCGCTTTTCAAGACGCACGGCCATTTTCCCTCCATACGGTGGTGCATGAGGCCTTATGCATAGTGTGGTAATGTTCTGGCACAGTTTTTTTTAGGCTACTGGAGGGTGGCACCTGGTGACTTTCCTTAGGACACTGTTAGACATGACAAATTCCACACTCCCTCCAGATCACCAGCCCCCACTGATAACCTGGCACACTGCAGTGCCACTCTCCCAGGCTGTCACCTCTCTGGTTGGGGAGTGGCTGCTATGGAGTTCATCAATGGGCTCAGTACAGGGCATCCCAGGCTACCTGTGTGTGCTGACAACCAGTCAGCTCCCAGCATGCACTGCAGTGGCGGCCCCCCATGGTGTCACCACAGGTAGGCAGCCCACGGGAGGGTGGCGCGAGGCTCCTGTGTATATGGCAGGGAGAGGGCAGCGGCCCAGGGCAGGCCTCTCTCACCTGGCTTCGCTGGTTTAGATGGCGGCTTGAACATGGTGTGAACGGAGGCAGTGCTGATATACCGGCGGCTGTAGTCTGCTAATAGACCGTAGACGAGGGAGTCACTGTCCGTGCGCAGAATGAGGAAGTCAGCGATCCCGTGCGGGGGAGGAGCTGATCCTGCAGGCACCGTCCTTATCCAGGCAAGCAGGCTGAAACATGCACAGCGACTGCACACATGACCACTGCTACAGGTGACATGTATACACTGACAGCGCCGTCTGCAGCAAAGAAGACAAGGGAGGGCGAGTACCAGAAGCGCTTGCAGCGCTTCTTCCCAGCTACCGGCACCTAGTGCATACTAGTGAGCACTTCCATAATGGAAGCGCTCACTAGTTTTCGCTTTATAAGGCGCACAGCCATTCCCCCCCCCCCCACACTTTTGGGGAAAAAAAAGAGCGTCTTATAAAGCCAAAAATACGGTAGTTCTGGTCTAAATGATGAGTAACTTGCTTTATTGTACATTTTTGATTTTAGAATATCATTTTGTTTTTAGTAATGTCAGTAATTACAACCTGTTATATTTTACAGGGCTTCAGAGTGGCCTATGTTGTGTTCAAAAAGGCCTCTGGAATGAAAAAATTTAAGTCCAATAAAGTCTGGACACCATCGGTCATATCAAAAAGAAACGATTTTGTGAAAGCTGGAATTCACAGTGAGTTTCTATCTTCATTCACATTTGCTTTACAGGAAGCATGTTGCTGAGCAGATGGATATATAGTTTTGTGGGAAAAGTCAGTAAAACTTGTCATTTGTTCATCTTTCTGAGCTCACTTGTACATGGGGCCTTCTTATCGGTGATATTATAGCTGTATATACAGAGTTAACTGTCAGTCACCATCTTTCAGAGTTCAGAAATGGCGATGATCTAAATATATAAATGACACGTTTTGCTGAATATTTTAGCAAAACTATATATCTGCTCCCGCTGCTCTATAACACTGGATTTGTTACCTATTCTGAGACTTTTTTTTCCCCTTCAGAGTGGATAGAGGATTATGAGAAGTCTTTTACTGATGTTGCTGCTCTTCAAGCTGAAATTGATAACTATATGCAGGAATATGATAAGAAAGAGACAAAGGTAAAACAATTCTGATTAATAATGGTTTTATGTATCAGTACCAATGGAGACATGGATGTTTTTTGTTTGTTTTTAGCATGATCTTTTTTGCTTTAGCTCCTTTAAAGGGGTTGTCTCACTTCGGCAAATAGCTGAAATCGTGACACCATGGCTGCTCTTACCGGCAGGCAGCCATGCCGGGTAAGGGCAGCATGGTGCTGCACTGCAATTAGCCGATCAATGAAGATCGGCACATCGCAGCACAGGAAGCTGTCACAAGCAGGTCTGGGGGAGGTGCCTGGTGCTGAACTGGTCATCCGAGGTGAGGCAGGGGACACCAGTGTTCGGCGTCCCCTGCCAGCGCTGCGATTGGCTGAAACAACGCTCCAGCCAATGGCAGCACTATTAGCTGCACAGGAAAGGGCTGAACTTCCCTGCATGCAGCTATTCTAGCTGGTGACTGCATGCAGAGAGGTTCACCACTGCGATTTTTAACTCTTTCCTGATCAAAGAAGAGAGAAGAAAACAAGAACACCTGGAATAGCTGCACTTATTTTATTTTTTTTAATTAATTTTTTTTCATTTGCAGCTGTTCCAGATCCTAAAACCACTCTCGGTCCCTGTCCCATAAAAAAGCCACCCCTCCCCCGTCCTTTTTTTTACGGATGCCATTTGGTCTGTGCAATTTTGTTGGGCTTTTTATTTATTTATTTTTTACAATTTTCCAGCTCTGCACCACTTTTTCTGCATGCGAGCTGTGACCGCCAAGTGTTGTTCAGTGCAGAATAAAACTAATGATATGGCACTCAAAATCTGGAGTATGTTACCAACACCTGCTTAATCTTCAATATATTTATTATTTCAACATAAAAGGATCAAATAAAAGAACCATAAAAAACTAGTTAAACACTAATAAAATACACATTGACATTCATCTATTCATTATTAGACCACATTACAAAAAGTCTTGATATTGTTAACCACTTCGAACCTATTGAGTACTCTATATGGTGATAGATGTTGTTGGAGAAAAAACTGTTGAGAAGGATATTTTAATGAGTATTAGTTAAAAAGAAAAATCAGTTTAGCTGAAAAAAAGTTGACTGTAAAAAAAAAAGACGTTTGTCTGTAAAGAGAGGGTTCAGTGTGATTTGATGTGGCTGAAGCGACACTTCTGTCAATTAGTCTCTTAGCCAATAAGTAGAGTCTATGTGCGAAGGGGGCGTCCCACCATATAATATGCACTCCTCGTCTTACCTCTATTCCGTCGGCACTTTACCGCAATCAGCCTGTGACTCACCACTCTCAACTTCATTCAGAGGCATGCCTTATGTTGGCGTGCTCTAGTCTCGCTCCACAGGTTCCCCGAGGTCCTCCCCCGTTCAGGTCAAAGGTTGCCCGTGATCAGCAGTAACTGCTGCAACATTCAGCTCCCGATTGTGAGACAATCCAAATATGAATGGGATCTCTGGGCCCAGAAGGATAATCAAAGTTCCATTCAGCGTACGCTAGACAGAAGGTATTTAGAGCTAGGATTTTTCCCAAACGCGTTTCGAGGTCTTCATATATTTCTGACCTCTTCCTCAGTGGTAACCTAGCTCATATGTAAGCACCTCCTTTTATATCACATTGATCAATATGGATCCCACTAAACTCTGGTCCGGATGGTCCATTCAGTTATAACAAAATCCCGAACTGGACCTTGTTCACCATTCTAAATATGGGAAATACATTCCCTATTAGTTCTCATTCTCTCCAGAGATCGCAAAATACAATAATCCTCTATATCTCAACTTGCGGTTGATTTGCGGTTCTTTTGCGATTTTTTTTTTTTTTTTTTTTTTTTTTTTTTTTTTTTGGGGCTCATGCATTTTCTTGTGCATTGCTGCTGAAATATTGCACAATTCAATCCTGATAAAGCAAATTCCTTTATTGTGCTTTTTACCTATTTTATAACCACATTTAGTCAAATATACATTGTTTATCTATCTTTCAACATATCTCATAAAAGGGATGTGTAAGAAGTGAAAGGACATATGTATAGTTTCAAACCGTAATTTCAAACTGTGATTTTGAACTGTAATTATGGGGGTGGGAGCCAATCCCCAAGATGCGTCGGATGTAAGTAAAAATACCAGCCGACCACATGTCGGGGAGTGGCACCCACCCTGTTGACAGAAAACCAAAAATCTTTTATTCTGTGTTGAGTCCATATTGTATTAAGGAGTTCAAATCAAAGATCCACCTTGACTCAACTCGCGACATTTTGTCAATATGGTTCCCCCCTCTCCAATCCACCTCTACCTTTTGAATTGCTATAAAAGTTAGATCTTTAACCTGTTGTGCATGATGTTCTTTAAAATGCCTCGAGTGTGGGTGGTCCATATATCCTTTTTTGATATTATTTACGTGTTCGGTAATTCTTATCTCTAACATTCTTTTTGTCCGCCCAACATAAATCTTATTGCACGGATCCATGTTTAGAATGGTGAACAAGCTCCAGTTCGGGATTTTGTTATAGCTGAATGGACCATCCGGACCAGAGTTTAGTGGGATCCATATTGATCAATGTGATATAAAAGGAGGTGCTTACATATACGTTTGGGAAAAATCCTAGCTCTAAATACCTTCTGTCTAGCGTACGCTGAATGGAACTTTGATTATCCTTCTGGGCCCAGAGATCCCATTCATATTTTGGATTGTCTCACAATCGGGAGCTGAATGTTGCAGCAGTTACTGCTGATCACGGGCAACCTTCACTGCTGATCACGGGGGAGGACCTCGGGGAACCTGTGGAGCGAGACTAGAGCACGCCAACATGAGGCATGCCGCTGAATGAAGTTGAGAGTGGTGAGTCACAGGCTGATTGCGGTAAAGTACCGACGGAATAGAGGTAAGACGAGGAGTGCATATTATATGGTGGGACGCCCCCTTCGCACATAGACTCTACCTTATCGGCTAAGAGCCTAATTAACAGAAGTGCCGCTTCAGCCACATCAAATCACACTGAACCCTCTCTTTACAGTCAACTTTTTTACAGCTAAACTGATTTTTCTTTTTAACTAATACTCATTAATATATCCTTCTCAACAGTGTTTTTCTCCAACAACATCTATCACCATATAGAGTACTCAATAGGTTCGAAGTGGTTAACAATATCAAGACTTTTGTAATGTGGTCTAATAATGAATATATGAATGTCAATGTGTATTTTAATTAGTGTTTAACTCGTTTTTTATGGTTCTTTTATTTGATCCTTTTATGTTGAAATAATAAATATATTGAAGATTAAGCAGGTGTTGGTAACATACTCCAGATTTTGAGTGCCATATCATTAGTTTTATTCTGACATTACTTCGAACCTGGTGCATTGGAGCTTGCACTATATTGATATTGAGCACCAATATTTCCTCCTATAGATCGGTGGAGCCGTCTTTTTGTTATACAATGTTGTTCAGTGCATACCTGCCTGATCAGCACCTGGGGATTATTATTTTTTTTTTTTTTGTTCCACATTTTTAATTAAAAAAGAAGAAATTTTAGTTAGGGGTTTATATAAATATATATAGAGTTCAAAATAAATATATATATATATATATATATATATAGTAAAATATTTAGCCAGTGTTCACTTTTTTAACACTGTAGTGAATTTTTATACTACAGTTTTTGCACGCACGATCTGTGTACGTGCTGCAGAGCACCGATCAGTAGTGTGCTCATTTGCATCTGCACATTTTTTAGTTTACTTTTTTTACATTTTTTTTTGTGAAAAAAGACCTGCAGTTAGTGGTAGTTATATATAAAAATTTCAGTTCGTGTCAGTTTAGAATTTTGCAACCACTGAGCATCAGTCATTAGTGTCCATTACTGATCACGTCTGCTCAGTTTGCACTGCAAGTTTTTTTTTTGTGCAGAAGACTTTTTTTGTGCGGCAAAGATTTTTTTACAATTATTTCTTCTAAATTTAACTTCAAATTTATTAAAGCCCCTTCACGTGTGAAAACACAACATACACACCCCTCACACTAAATAAAGGTTTACACATTTCACACGTCACACCCCAATAAAATAAAAATTGCCCATCCACCCCAACGAGTATACTCGGCTGAAGAGGCATATGCCATGCTTGCCTCTGATACCGAGTCTGCCAGTGAGTGAGAAGAGGATGCCACTTTCCTGTACTTCTCTACCCCATTATCATCATCCGCTGATGAGAGACCCTCTAGAAGGTGCCCCAGTGTAGCAGTGGAGGCAGCCCCCCACAGTGACCCCATATGGACCCTAGCCCCTGACAATTATCAGCTCCAAATTCCTGAGTTTGTGGGCAACTCAGGAATTCAGATAGATGTGCAGGCTTCACAGAAACTGATTTTTCAAAATCCTGTTCTCTGAAGATTATGAAAATGTAATGCTGGCTCAAACTAATTTATATGCCCAACAATTTGTTGATCAGAACCCTACATCGTAATACGCTAGACCCCTAGGTTGCACCCCAGTAAGTGCAGCAGAGATGATGATGTTTTGGGGACTCGTGCTGCATATGGGCGTTGTAAAGAAGCCAAACGTTAGACAATATTGGAGTTCGGACATTTTTTACCAGACTCCAAGTTACAGTAAGACCATGACCCAGAAACGATTTGAGTCAATTAAGAAATTCGTACACTACAACGACAATGCACAGTGCCCACCTCAAAACGACCCAACATTTGAACGTCTGTTGAACGTCTGAGTTAGGCCTGTCATTGACCACTTTAACACCAAGTTTGCTGAGGTGTACAACCCAAATAAAAATATCTGTGTAGATGAGTCCCTATTACTCTTCAAAGGGAGGATTAGATTCCGCCAGTACCTGCCTAACAAACTGGCAAGGTATGGCATAAAAATATACAAACTTTGTGAGAATAGCTCCATGTACACCCACAAGTTATGAATTTACGAAGGATAGAACCCCCAGAATGCCCCCCCCCCCCATAGGAGTTAGCAGGAAGATCGTGTGGGACTTACTGCACCCACTGCTGGATAAGGGTTACCACCTCTATGTGGATAACTATTACACCAGCATACGCATAACTACCAGAGGTATGGTGGCTTGCAGCACAGTACGCAAAAATTAGAGAGGCCTCCCTAGATCCCTGGTAGGGCAACCACTGAGAAAGGGTGAAAGTAGGGCTCTCCTCCATGAGAAAATGCTGGTGGTTAAGGACAAGAGGGAGCTCCTAGTACTGACCACCATTCACACTAACGCCAGCTCCCCTGCTCCTGTACGAGGTACCGCAACCACTACCCCCAAACCAGTTTGTATCCTAGACGACAGCAGGCACATGGGGAGGGGTGGCTCTTTCAGATCAACTTCTGAAGCACTACAATGCCACACGAAAAACGAAAGTGTGGTACCAAAAGCGGGCTGTACACATTGTACAGATGTGCAATGCGTATGTGCTATTTCATTCTGCAGGCCACACAGTAACTTTACTTCATTTCCAAGAGTTGGTTATCAAGGCCCTAATTTTTCAAAGCCAGGCCGGGGAGGGTCCCAGTACTTCAGGAAGTCAGGGTGCCCGTGTTCTACCAGGGCAACATTTTCCAGGATAAGTCCCCCAGACAGCAAGGAAGGGGAAGGACCCTAAAAAGATGCAGGGTGTGTTACAAAAGGGAGATAAGGAAAGACACCATTTACCACAGCAAAACCTGCCCTGAAAAACCTGGCCTGTGCATGGAGAAGTGCTTTAAAATCTACCACTCATCCATGGAGTATTAATTTAATTTCATCCATGATGTACCCTGTACTTTTACCACCTTATATCTCTGATTTAGTCGGCATAGCTTACAGATCCACTCTTCACCAACCACTACATATTTATTTCTGTGAAACACCTGTTGGGTCTAAAGTACCCTTTCCACTACTTAATATGGTCGTACAGGGGTGCTCTTTCCAAAATGGGGTCACTTCTTGGGGTTTTTAACTTCTGGGGACCTCAGGAATTTTTTTTTAATGCGACATGGCACCTAAAATCCATGTCTGCCAATTCAGGCCTGCAAAAACCATATTTTGCACGTTGCCTCCAGAGCCCTGCTGTGCGCCCATACAGGATGCTACAAGCACATATGGGGTGTTTTCTGAATGGAGAGAAAATGGGGAACATAGAATGCGGTGCATTTTCTCCTTTAACCCCTTGTGAAAGTGAAAAATTGGGGTCTGCTATTTTGAAATGCTTTGCTTTGAATTGCTTTAACAAGTGTTTCTGCCTTTTGTGAGACACCCTTTCTACCACTTCGTACAGGGGTGCTCTTTCCAAAATGGGGTCACTTCTTGGGGTTTTTACTTTCTGGGGACCTCTGTATCTTTTAAATGCGACATGGCACCTAAAATCAATGTCTGCCAATTCAGGTCAGCAAAATCCATATTTTGCTGTTTGACTCTAGAGCCCTGCTGTGCGCCGATACATCATTTTCGAGCACATATGGGGTGTTGCTGTATTCGGCGGAAAATGGGTAACAAAATGTGGGGTGCATTTTGTCCTGTTAGCCTTTGGGAAAATGAAAAATGTGCGTGTAAAGCAACTTTTTTGTGAAAATTTTTTTTCATTTTGACTGCCAAGTGTTTCCTAATTCTGTGAAATGCCTGATTGGTCAAAGTGCTCACTACACACCTTGAAATATTCCTTGAGGGGTGTAGTTTCCGGAATAGGGTTACACAGTAGTTGACCGTGACACTATTGCCGTGCATGCTTGTTGTCGGTATCAACGTGGTGTTTGTGTAGCATGTGTGTGCACTTCCCCTTGAGGCTGGGAACACACCTAGGCGTTTCTGAATCGCGCGTATGACGCGCGTTTTTGTAACTAAAAAACGCGCGTCATACGCGCGATTCAGTGATTCTCCCCTATGGCATCATTGTCCATAGGCGCGTTAAAACGCCCCAAGAAGCTCATGTACTTGTTTGGGCGTGGGGCGTTTTACAGCGCGTTCAAACGCGCTGTAAAACGCCCAAATGTGAACCATGCCCATAGGGAAGCATGGCTTTTCACATGTTGTGCGTTTTACAGCGCGTTTGAACGCGCTGTAAAACGCTTAGGTGTGTACCTAGGGTAAGGCTGTTTCCCTTCCCATTCTGGTGTGTTGGGGGTTAAGGTGTGAGCAAGGTGGAGCTGGTTTTGGAGCCTGAGGTCAGTCGACTTTAGCTTCTTTTGGAGCTGGAGTTGTGCTGCCATCCTGGACTTTTCATCTGTCCAGTGTGAGGTCCACCTTGTTTGTCATACTGTCATGCTGGGGATCAGGGGAAACTCCCCATTATTCACTGACAGACATTGTACGGTGGGGCGTTTCCCCTGTTCCCCAGCATGACAGTATAACAAACAAGGTGGACCTCACACTGGACATGTGAAAAGTCCAGGACGGCAGCACGACTCTAGCTCCTAAAGAAGTTGAAGTCGAATGACCTCAGGCTCCAAAACCCCCATACTATAGGAGCCATGAGGCCACACCCAGCTCCACCTTGCTCACACCTTGGGAAAGTGAAAAATGTGGGTGTAAAGCAACTTTTTTGTGAAAAAAATGCATTTTTTCATTTTGACTGCTAAGTGTTTCGTAATTCTGTGAAACGCCTGATTGTTCAAAGTGTTCACTACACACCTTGAAATATTGCTTGAGGGGTGTAGTTACCGGAATGGGGCCACGTCAGGGTGTCTTCATATCAGACATCCCAACCTCATCCCAAAACTCATTTCAGGGAGGTGCACTTCTCATTTCAGGCCTGATTGGTCAAAGTGCTCACTACACACCTTGAAATATTCCTTGAGGGGTGTAGTTTCCGGAATAGGGTTACACAGTAGTTGACCGTGACACTATTGCCGTGCATGCTTGTTGTCGGTATCAACGTGGTGTTTGTGTAGCATGTGTGTGCACTTCCCCTTGAGGCTGGGAACACACCTAGGCGTTTCTGAATCTTTTTTTTTCCCCCACAAACTTTTTATTACATTCATCAGCCCCCCAGTGCCTCTCACCAGTCCATAAAATATATATAAAAAAAAACAAAAACACTTACCCTCTCCTGCTCCTGGACGCCGCCGCTCCTCTCCTGCTGCTGTCGGCTGTGCTGTGAAGGCTGCGCACAGCGTGATGTCACAGAGCGACTCACTCCTGTGCGCAGGCTGCAGAGCAACAGCCGAGGACCAGGAAGCGGTGAGTACAAAGCCTTCACTGCTTCCTGGTCCTTTTGCCCTGAATGGGAACGGCGTTCCTGCTGTGAAAAAAGTGCAGGAACGCCGTTCCCACCCGTTCCCCCTGCTTCCCGGGATATATTGTTTCTCATGCGGGCATCAGGGAGCTGCTATCTAATAGCGGGAGACTCCCTGAATGTCCGGGAGACTTGAGATCCCTGTCATATGCAGCATAGCTCCCAATTACCATTCCAGCTAAATCCGCTCTCTAAAAGCCATATGGTGCTCCTTCCACTCTGAAGCCTGCTGTGTGCCCATACATCATTTTTTGAGCACATATGGGGTGTTTCTGTAAATTCCAGATTCAGGGTAATAGATTTTGAGTTTTGTTTGGCTATTAACCCTTGATGTGTTGCAGAAAAAATAGATAAAAATTTAAAATCTGCTAAAAAAAGGGAAATTTTGAAATTTCATTCCCATTTTCCTTTAATTCTCGTGGGGCACCTAAAGGGTAAACAACGCTTGTAAAATCTGTTTTGAATGGCTTGAGAGGTGTAGTTACTAAAATGGCGTGATTTATGGGTGGTTTCTAATATGTAAGCCTCACAAAGTGACTGGAGGGATTAAAGAATAAAAAAAATAATCATCAACATCATCATGCTTACCACGTGGTGAGCGCTGTGACGTCAGCGCAGGACCTGCTGAATAAAAATAGAAGGATCTTCTATATCGCGAATTCGAATATTGCCCCTGCCGCTCATCACTACTCAATTTTACCACTGCCATGAAGTACAATATGTAACGAGAAAACAATCTCAGAATGACTTGGATAAGTAAATTACTTGGATAAGTAAAAGCGTTTTAAAATTATTACCACATAAAGTGACACATCAGATTTGCTAAAAATGGCCTGGTCCTTAAGTTAAAAAATGGCAGGGTCCTTAAGGGGTTAATACACTTGGCACTCCTTGTCCGTCTATCATGTACATGTATCTCAAGGTGCATGAAGTGTTAAAGGCATTGTCCGGTTTTTTTTAATATATTGATCGATTGACCTATCCTCAGGCTATCATGAATATCAGATCATCCAGGAGGGGGGTGACTGCTGTGAATACTGCAGAGCCATCCAACTAATGTGAATGGGGTCAGCGTAGTTGTAATCACACCTGCTCTACGTTAAAATGTTGACGGCAGGCATGTAAACGGTAAAGAGAAGGCAGCGCTCATATGACCGCTGCTTTCTCTTCAAACAGCTGATTGGAAGGGGTGGCACCCCCACAATTTGATATTGATAGGATAGGTCATCAATATAAAAAAGCGGCCATCCTCTTTAACCTGTAGTATGCCAGTGCCATATATCAACGGTGCTGGTATCCTACAGGAACTCTGCTTTAAATCCCAGCGCCATAAAGCTACGGCACACTGATCTGGGGGGTGCAGGAGCTGCGCCCACCCGATCAGCAACAGGGGTCCGGCAGTCACTGATATCTGACCATGAGGTATCTTTGTCGGGTCCCTGCGCTGCACTGATGGGGACCCGATAGCTCGGAAGGCAGCCCGATGCCTTCCACAGGCTTCAGGACTGCCTTCCATGTAAGCCTGTGAGACTCAGCCCCCTGGATCTCACAGGCAAGCAGGCTGCAAGTGTATTACTGTGTAATATACTTTACTGCCAATGCATTACAATACAGATGTTAAAAATGAAAATTTAAAAAGCATCCTTTTCCCAAAATTTAAAAATAGGGAAAAAAAAAGAAAGGTAGACATATTATGTATCGCCATGTCCGTATCAACCTGCTCTATAAAAATATCATATGATCCACCCCGTCAGGTGAACACCATAAAAAAATAAAAACTGTGCCAAAACAGCCATTTTCTGGTCACTTTGCCTCCCAAAAAGTGTAATATCAAGCAATCAAAAACTCGTATGTACCCCAAAATGGTACCAATCAAACAGTCATCTCATCCCGCAAAAATTGAGACCCTACCTAAGACAATCGCCAGAAAAATAAAAAAACTATGGCTCTCGGAACATGGCAATACAAAAACAAGATTTTTTGCTATTCAAAGATGTTTTCACTGTGTAAAACCTAACAAAAATAAAAATAATACACACATTACGTATCGCCGCGTCGGTAACAACTATGCCAGAACAGTCATTTTTTGTCACCTTGCCTTATAAAATGCATGAGATCAAAGACATATATACCCCAAAATGGTACTAATGAAAACGTCACCTCATCCTGCAAAAAATGAACCCCCACATAAGACAATCACTCAAAAAATAAAAATCGAATGGCGCCCGTAAACCAATCCATCAAAATCTGCGCTGCAAAAGCCATATGGCGGTCCTTCCTTTCTGTGTCCTGCCATGTGCCCCCACAGCAGTTTACCACAACATATGGGGTGTTGCTGTATACAGGAGAAAATGGGTAACAAATTACAAGGTGCTTTTTCTCCAAAATTTGCGGCTAAAGCAACATTTTATTGAAAAAAATGAAACTTAGTTTTTGCAGCCAAGTGTTTCCAAATTCCCTAAAACGCTTAGGGGGTCAAAGTGCTCAGTACACCCTTTAATATATTCTTTGAGGGGTATAGTTTCCAAAATGGGGCCACTTTATGAGGGTTTCCATTGTAGGGGTATGTCAGGGCCTTTTCAAATACAACATAGTGCCCAAAAACCATTCTAGCAAAATCTGCCTCCAAAAACCATATGGCGGTCCTTTCCTTCTGACCACTGCCATGTGCCCCGACAGCTACCACATATGGGGTATTTCTGTAAGTTGCAGAATCAGGGTAATGTATATTGAGGTTTATTTTGCTGTTAACCCTTGCTGTATTGCCAGGAAAAAAAATGATAAAACCATTTTAAAAAAAATTAAAAAAACATAGATGATCTACCCAAATTTTTTTGGGGGAAATTTCACCTCCATTTTCCTTTGTCTTGTGGAACACCTCAAGGGTTAACCAAATTTGTAACATCAGTTTTGATAATTAAATATGATAATTTGAGGGGTGTAGTTTCTAAAATTGGGTCATATATGGGTGGTTTCCATTACGTAAGCCCCTCAAAATCACCTTATAACTGAATTGGTCCAAATTTTTTGTGAACTTTGGATTATTATTATAAATAAAGGTGAATATATATCGACTCAAATTTACTACTGTTATGAAGTACAATGTGTCACTAGAAAACAGTCTCAGAATTGGCTTGGATGAGTAAAAGCGTTTCAAAGTTATTACCACGTAAAGTGACACGTCAGATTTGTAAAAATCGGCCTGGGATTTGAGGTTAAAAGTGCCTCAGTACTGAAGGGGTTAATGTTATGGCTGGTGAATGTATATTATCAAGTTCTTGGACTTTTTTTTAAGCAATGTTATTTATAATGGAATGTAGTAACCCTTTTAAACATAATTTGAGCCTGAACAATCCACTGACCCGTATCCATTATAGGGGAGACTTACCAAAACTGGTGTGAAGGAAAACTGGCTTAGTTGCTCATAGCAACCAATCAGATTCAACCTTTCATTTTTCAAAGGAGCTCTGAAAATTAAAAGGTGGAATCTGATTGGTTGCTATGGGCAACAAGTCGGTTTTCCTTCACACCAGTTTTGATAAATCTCCCCCAATATGTTTAGGAATATATGTTAATGTTGACATCACATGTAAACATCCAGATTATTAACAAAACACTTGTATGTAAAATGTAAATGGAAAACAAAAATCATTTTTTTTTCTACTTCAACAGAAAGAGGACAAAGCTAAGGAAAAAGAAGGGGTGCCAGATGAGGATGGCTGGATAACTGTGACAAGAAAGGGCCGACACCCAGGTGTAGCACGTACTGAAGCAGTGAATCATCGACTGTTAGAAAAGGAAAAGAAGAAGAGAGCCCAGAAAGAACTTCTAAACTTTTATGCTTGGCAGCACCGTAATAAAAAGAAAGAACGTAAGGGTCTTATTTTATCCATGCTCCGCTGTTTAATAACTTTGTAGATAAGTGTATAGGGGAGATGGTGCTCATTCTGCTGCTGCCCAGGTGTCTCCATACAGAAATCCTGTAAGAGGAATCAATGCTATGCCCAATGAGGTGGCATAGAGGGAGCGGTTCAAACTGTACTCCTCTGCTTAAAGGGGTCATCAGTATCAGATTGTTGGGGGTCCTGCTCAGCTGTTTGAAAAGAATGCAGTGTTCCTGCAAACACTGTTCTCCTCACGGTTTACCTACTCGGCATTGGCATTGCAGCGGCGAGCAGTGTAATTACAGCTCCTCCATCCCTCTCATTTAAGTGGGAAGGAGCAGTTGTAGTTATAATTAAACCTGCAATTAAACAATGTCAGTGTCAGCAGCGAGCAGGTAAATGGTGAAGACAATATAGCGCTCTCGAGTGTGCTGTGTTCTCTCTGAACAGACAATCGGTAGGGGTGCCAAGTGTTGGAACCCCGCTGATCCTGAAGATGATTTTTACTGTGAAAAACTATTACCCGCACTTAGGTTCGTTTCCAAGGTACAACAAAGTAATAACTTTGGCTCATTGGAGCCAATACATTCTAATACTGTATGGAGTGCTCACTCTGTACAATATTGAAACAAAGTGATATGCGAATCAAATTCGGATGTTTCATCCCTAATTGGTACCAAAAGACTGCATACTATGGTTGTCACAGTATATATCTTAATCTACTCTGGATCCCATGTTGGCAATCTACAAGCAGAGTTAAAAGCTGCCAGAGGAGGAGGCGGCGACTGATTCAGCCCAGAGCCCATCCTCGGCAGCGCAGATTAGCAACGTCTCCAAGGGAGGCAAAAATTTGTTGTTGTTTCTTTAATTTATGCTAAAAAGATTGAATATTACATTTATACAGCTATGAAAATGATTCATGAGATAAGCCATTTAAATGGATAGTATGGCTAATTTTAATGGGGTTGGCCGATTTTCAGGTGTAATATTTTAAAATACCAGATAGTCATGTACGCTCTATACAAACTTACATGACTATACATTGTCCTCCAGTTGTCCTAATGGAGGCCCCCAACTGCCCCTGTTTCATTGAAGGAAACCTACTTGCATGATGTCCTTCATGCCCATGAGCTGCAAGATGATGGTGACCACTTCCTCTGGTTGTTGCTGGATACATAGCGCAGGCACTGAATGGCAAATGGATGCTTCAAGTTCATTTTGACAAATTACATTGCCACCCCCTTTAACAGCAGTCAGTCATAATCCTTTTGAAAACAGAATTACATTTTCTCTTGGCTGACAAGTACAGCAGAATATTTTTAGTTTAAAATTTCATATAAATGTGCATTACATGACAGTTCATGATGACAATCTCAAATCTTCTGTAATATAAAGGTGAAATGAAACATGTTTAAAATCCCATCACAGTGGATTACGTAACCATCCTGGTTTTGTCTTTTGCAGACCTGGCAGAGCTACGTAAAAAATTTGAAGAAGATAAGCAGAAGATTGCACTGATGCGAGCTCAGAGAAAGTTCCGCCCTTATTGAAATCCATTTGTGTACTGTAATATATCTGTTCTCATACAGACTTGTATCACCACCTGGCACAAAGAATAACTTCTACACTGACTGCAGATGCCAGTGGACATACTACTTTTTAATTACCGACCCTAATTGACAAGGGGCTTCTCCAAAACATAAAACGTTTATACAGTAACCCATCATTACAGCTTCTAGTTCTGTTATTGTAGTTTACTTCACACTGGGCACCACGGTGGCTCAGTGGTTAGCACTGGTGTCTTGTAGCGCTGGTGACCTAGGTTCAAATCTGACAAAGGACAACATCTGCATGGAGTTTGTATGTTCTCCCTGTGTTTGCTTAGGTTTTCTCCAGGTACTCCGGTTTCCTCCCACACTCCAAAGACATACTGATAGGAAACTTAGATTGTGAGCCCCATTGGGGACTGCGTGATGTTAACGTCTGTAAAGAATTCCACACAATAAGGAAATTCCCCCTTTGCTATCCACATTGGTTCATCATCTTGTAAGGCTCTATTCAAGTGATTTTTAAATTGCACATGTAACACCACCACCACATGCATTCATATGCTATAAAGTTGCATACCCATTGTAACTGCTACAGCATAACACCTGAATCTATGCTACAAGTCCATGATAAGCTGTTCTGCTTTTTGGGGGGAGCACCTCAATCAGCGTAAGGACACTTATAGGCCATACACGCTCCTCTTGAATTCTGTGAAGAAAGGCATGCAATAAACAAGCTCTTCCTCTAATGCCACCAGATGTAAGGCAGCTATTCTATAAGTCAATGTTCGACCCTTTAAATTGGCATTAAGACATGACTTGGGTATTAAATAAGATGGCTGTTTTGGGGTGATAGCCCCTCATCAGTGCAGAGAGTACTGACTTAAAGGGGTATTCCCATTTCATTGATCCTATTTTATTTAAATAAAGTAATGCAATTAAACATTTCCCTAAATATAACTCATTAAAAAATACTTACTATTTTTCCTCCTGCTTTATTTGTCTTGGTATCCCATGGATACGGCCACCTATCGCCTGCCGCATCCATGGGCCGCGCTTGTGCACAAGAACTTGTGCGATGGAGTGTCCGGGTTCTCCTTGTAAATGTGAGCACGCACGGTGACGGGCGGCGGCGCATGCGCAGATCAGTATTCCTTAGATCAGGCATGTCCAAACTCTGGGCCTCCAGGTGTTGCAGAACTACAACTCCCATCATGCTCTTCTGTAGGTTGATAGCTGTAGGTTGTCCAGGAATCATGGGAGTTGTAGTTTTACTTTTGCAACATCTGGAGGGCCGGAGTTTGGACATGCCTGCATTAGATCCTCTTCTCAAATAGACGCTGAACAAAAGAATATAGATCTGCGCATTCGCGCATGCGCAGATCTGTATTCATTAGATTCGCGTCTCAAATAGATGCTGCACAAAGCACAAAAGAATATAGATCTGCGCGGCCGTGACCGTGCATGTGCAGATCTATATTCTTTTGTTCAGCGTCTATTTGATAAGAGGATCTAAGGAATACTGATCTGCGCATGCGCGGCCACCCGGTGTCGTGCGCGCTCATATTTACAAGGAGAGGCCTGTCATAAGGAGTGTGATGTCATAAGGAGGCGTGGCCGACCTTCACTCAAACTGCCTAACCCCGCCCAGCCTTAGCAGCATGAAACCAGGAAGTTAACAGCAGAGCTGGCTGAGGTGAGGCTGAAATCGCAAGAAGAGAAAACCCCTTTAACTGAGTGAGAGGCCTAAAGCCTCATTTACAATCACTGAACAAAACACTGATGTGCAAGTAGAGATGAGCGAACTTCTATTTTTAGTTCGGCGTCCAAAGTTCGGGTTATCGTAGCATTCCGTTATGGATTCCATAACGGCATTTGGAATCCATAAGGGGCTGCTTCATTGAACCCGAACCTTGGACAACCCTAAGGACCTGGGGTGACGTCACAGTCATGTGATCAGTGCAGGGGGCGTGGCTCAGCACTGATCACCTCTTATCCAATCCAGTGCTGAGCCACGCCCCCTTCACTGATCACATGACGGTAATGTCACCCCAGGTCCTTAGGGTTGTCCAAGGTTCGTGTTCAATGAAGCAGCTCCTTATGGATTCCAAATACCGTTATGGAATCCATAACGGGATGCTACGATAACCCGACACCGAACTAAAAATAGAAGTTCGCTCATCTCTAATTGTAAGCCAAAAGCAGGATTGGAGCCTATAAGGGAGAGATCTGCACCTGTTCTGTGTGTAGAGCCGCACCTGGTTTTGGCTTGAAATCACTGACATGTGAATAAGGCAGACGGTAAGTCAGGACTTGGGGAGTACTATCTCTCCTTGGGGAGAGTGCCTTAATCTGTGTGGCAGAGCTGCTAAGAGCTCATTTGCATCCCTTTTTTCCCAGAATTCCAGAGGAGCATGTATGGCCTATAAGTATCCTCACGCTGATTAAGGCGCTCTGCACAAGGAGAGATTGTACCCGCCAAATCCTGACTTAGGCCTCTCGCCCAGTTAAGCCAGTACTCTCTGCTCTGCACTGATGAGGGGCAATCACTCTGAAACAGCTGTCTGCAGATGAAGTGCTGACTTGTTTATTATTCAAGTCATGTCTCAAGGCCCATTTAAAGGGTCGAACATTGACTCATAGGATAGCTCCCTTAATTCTGGTGGTATTAGTGGCAGAGCTTGTAAGAACTCGCTTGCATCCCTTTCTTCCCAGGCACTTCTGCAATACACTAGTTTTTTTTTTTTTATACCCAGTTTGCTTCAACATTTGTCACTTCATTCTGAGTTTGTATTCTACTCTAACAGAGCAGATATTATACCAATAAGTAATACCGTTTTCATGAACTGGGTTACTTGTTCTACAGTGTTTTGGCAGGTGATATGTGTTAAAGTAACTTCCAAATGGATTCCGAGATCCAGGACTTCCATGCAGAATGGGAATGGTGCTGCTGTAACCAGTGCACAGTGGATGGAGATATGTAGTCCCGTGCCTGGTGCCAGAGGCACAGTTTATGAAAACAACTGGTTGGCAATGGTGGTGTGGGTTGGACCCCGATTTCTGTACAGAATAATGAGCAAATTCCATTCCATGCAAGATGATGATTGCAAGTTGTTGTCTACTTGGAGACCTAACAAAAAGTAAAAAAAATATATATATATTTTTTTTAAATATAAAAATTCAAATCAAAATAAATAAACAATTAAAAAATAACATTGTGGGCATCGCCACGTGCGAAAATGGCCGAACTAATAAAATATAGAAAAAGTTCTCATACAGTGAATGGCGTCACTTTATCTCCCCAAACAAAAAGACATACACACCCCATAATGGTATTATCACAAACTACAGATCGCCCCGCAAAAATTGAGCTCTCACCCATTCCCGTAGACATAAAAAAAAATAATTATGGGGGTCAGAATATGGTGATAAAAAATAAATAAAAAATTCAGTATTAAAAGGCAAGGAAAACTACACAGATGTGGTATTCCTGGATTTGTACTGACCTGGAGAATGAAGAACACAAGTGAGTATAACCATATAATGAACGGTGTAAAAAAACAAAAAACCTGTAAAACTGTGGCGGAATTAAGTTCATTTTTGGAAAAAAAAATTCCCGCTTCCCACCACATCTTATGCAATATTAAATTGTGCCATTAGAAAGTACAACTTGACCCACAAAAAACAAGCCCTTATATGGCTGTTAGTGGGAAAAATAAAAATGTTATGGCTCTGGGAAGGCAGGGAGTGGAAAACGGAAAATCGCTGCATCAGGAAAGGGTTAAATGCTGACATTGTATGTCCGTACTACCTCATGGGGTTGGGCATTACATAGTTTGATTCAAAAGGAACAATTATTGGTAATGAGTGTTCATAAGAGAGACAATTTAATGGTAAGAGTTCGTATGAACATTTCTTCCAAATTATTTGCTCAATCCTCTGTGTGTAAAAGGGCCCTTACTAAATCGGTTCTAAACTCTGAATAAAAAGAGAGATTAGCAGAGAGTAGGTTGTGCCAGTGCTGTTAAGAAATCATCAGTTAACCCTTAGACTCCCAGCGCTGTTTCAAACGGCAGAGGCCTGCGGCTAATGTCTAAAATTGGCAGTAATGCCGCTCACAGGCATTTAACCCTTTAGATGCTGTAGTCAAGCGTGACCATGGGATCTAAATGGCGAAAAACCCGGAAGCGTGCGATTCTGGATTAGGACTGGCTCCCCTCTGCAGCAATCAGGGAAGCTGGTCCTTTGTTCTAATGCCCTGAGTGTCATTGAAAAGACTGTGTATCAAATAAATCTAACTAGTGCATATTTTAGCCCCCTAGAGTAAAAAAAAATTAAGTTACAAATTATTGTTAAAACGATATAAAAATGTCACCCCCTTCCCCTAGAATAAAAAAAATACATAAACAATGAAAAAATAAACCATGGGCATCGCTTCATCTGAAAATGCCCATATTATAAAAAATGAAAATGGCAGATTTGCCATTTTTTCATTGCTTCACTTAACAAATTCTTTTTATAAAGTGTGATGATATTCCACATTACACCTCTGCTGGGACCGGAAACTATATGAAAGTGAACAAATAGCCTCCTACAGATCTTAAGGGTACGTTCACACGACGACAATTGTCGCGCGACAAAAAGTCGCACTATTGTCGCGCGACAATTTTTATAATGGGAGTCTATGGTGTCGCAGTGCGACATGCGACATGCTGCGTCTGCGACACGACAGTCGGCAAAAATCCATCCGGGATGGATTTTTTGCGACTGTTGTGTCGCAGTCGCAACATGTTGCATGTTGCACGTGCGACACCACCATAGACTCCCATTATAAAAATTGTCGCGCGACATTAATGTGACATCAATGTCGCGCTACAAATGTTGCAGTGTAGTGGTTCCCAAATTGTCGCGCGACTTTTTGTCGCGCGACAATTGTCGTCGTGTGAACGTAGCCTAATCCTTCACCCATGACAGCACCATAGAGATATGGATCCACCCCCCACAATTGGACAGAAAACCTCAGAGCAATCAAAAAGGGAACACCCACTTCCTCAGTGTGGTTTCCTGTCCTCCGGACAGAGGAGCATGCAGCCTCCAGGGCTCTGAAACAAGGAACACCTTATGATGGATTGAACTTAGGTTATACAGCGAATATTTGTGTCATGTGGTTGGTATGAATCTGGTTGGCTGCCTCTGGTCTTCAGGGCCTGGCTCTCTGCCTCTGGGCTTTGGGGCCTGTCTGTCTGCCTCTGGGCTTTGGGACCTGGCTGAACGCCTGTAGCGTCTATGGTCGGCTGGCAGCCTTTCCTGGTTGACTGCCTTTTAGTATATCCTTGGATGGCCTCATGTACTTATGGAGCTGATTGCTTCTGTGTTTATGCTTGATGGGATGACTGCTCCTGCAGCCTTGCATTGTATGTCTGGTTGTCAATTTGTAGTTTAATGGTCTACATTTCAATGGACCCCAACAACCTAGTAACCCAGTACAACAACATGGTATATGAAACATGCGACGATATTGCCCCATGGCGCATCAAATCAGCAACCGGAAAGCGAACTGAAACCATCAGGGATCTAAAAAAGAAAGGGCGCAGACTAGAAAGACAGTGGCGTAAATCGGAGTCCTCGGAGCTAAAATCCAGCCTAGTCCTTCACCTCAAACAATACCAAGAAGAAATAACCAAGAAAAAAATCAAACTTCATCTCGCACAAAATATCTATGGCCAAGAACAGAGCTGCTCAACTCTTTCACACAGTCGAAACACACTGCAATCCTTCATGCCTAAAACCCCCAGCCACATTCTCCAGGGAAAGATGTGAAGAATCCTCTGCCTTCACGAACAAAGTGTCTGCCATCTGTGCCAACATTATACCAGCAACATCAATTGACCCTTGGACCTCACATGTGCCTATTGCCGTACAACCATGGCAAGTCTTTGACACTCTGAGTGAAGAAGATTTTGGTGTTCTCATCCAAAGTCTCTGTCCTAATACCTGTGACCTGGATCCTGGCCCATCCGGTCCCTTAATGCAGTGCCCAGAACTGATCAGACCAGCACTACACAAAATAACTCAGTGCTCCTTGCAAAGTGGGCTATAGCAAGAGGAGAAAAAAAAAAAAAAAGCAATCATAAAAACCCTCTTAACCGCCTGCCGACCGCCTAACGCAGGGATGCGTCCAGGCGGCGGCAGGTCTGTTCCTCTTTGACGCGGCGGCGCGTCATCTCGCGAGAGACGGGATCTGCTGTGAACGCGCGTGCGTTCACAAAAGATCGCGTCTCAGGAGTTGTACTACAGCCTGCCAGTGATGATCAATCGCTGGCAGGCTGGAGATGCGAAATAAATCGCATCAAAGAGGTATATCAGACGCTGTTTTGTTAACAGCTTCTGATATACCCGCTACCTGGTCCTCTGGTGGTCCCATTTACTGGAATCGACCACCAGAGGACCAGGTAGCTATGTAAAGTTGCACCACACTACACCCCCCCCCCCCTGTCACTTATTAACCCCTGATCACCCCATATAGACTCCCTGATCACCCCCCTGTCACTGATCACCCCCCTGTAAGGCTCCATTCACATGTCCATATGTGTTTTGCGGATCCGCAAAACATGGACACCGGCAATGTGCTTTCCGCATTTTGCAGATCCGCACATTGCCAGAACTATATAGAAAATGCCTTTTCTTGTCCGCAATTGCAGACAAGAATTGGACATTTTCTATATTTTTGCGGAACGGAAGTGCAGACCTGGAAGTGCGGATCCGAGCGGGACCAAGTCTGTCCCCATAGAAATGAATGGGTCCGCAATTCCGTTACGCAAACAGAATTGCGGACGTGTGAATGGGGCATAAGGGTCCCTTATCACCGCCAGTTAGTTAGCTACTTGTTAGGTAGCTAGCGCCCAGCCCACCGCACCGCAGTCACTGATTTTGGCAGAGATTTTTTCATCCACATTGATCGATGCGAATGAAGAAATCTGTGCCGTTCATTTTATTTTATTTTTTCAGCCCAGAGGCTGAATGGAGAAAAGAAATCTCATTACCCGTATGCTCAATATAAGGAGAATAGCAGAAACTCCTAATGCTGGCCATACGTGTAATGATTGCGGAGACCCTCAAATGCCAGGGCAGTACAAACACCTTACATGTGACCCCATTTTAGAAAGGAGACACCCCAAGGTATTCCGTGAGGGGTATGGTGAGTTAATGTAAAATTTTATTTTGAGACTATGAGACTTTGTAAAAAAAAAAAAAATAACTATTTCTACTAACTTGTGCCCAAAATTTTTTTTTTCTGTGAACTCGCCATGCCCCTCACGGAATACCTTGGGGTGTCTTCTTTCCAAAATGGGGTCACATGTGGGCCCCTTTGCGCATCTTGGCTGCAAAAAAGTGTCACTCATGTGGTATCGCCGTACTTAGGAGAAGTAGGGCAATGAGTTTTGGGGTGTATTTTTTATATATACCCATACTTTGTGTGAGAAATATCGCTGTAAACGACAACTTTTTAATTTTTTTTATACAAAGTTGTCAATTTACTGAGATATTTCTCTCACCCAGCATGGGTATATGTAAAAATACACCACAAAACACATTGCCCTACTTCTCCCGAGTACGGCGATACCAAATGTGTGACACTTTCTTGCAGCCAAGATGCGCAAAGGGGTCCTAATTCCAACGAGTACCTTTAGGTTTTACAGGGCTGTTCACAATTTAGCCCCACCCAAAATGCCAGAACAGTACAAACACCCCACAAATGACCCCATTTTGGAAAGAAGACACCGCAAGGTATTTGCTGAGGGGCATAGTGAGTCCATGAAAAATTGAACTTTTTGTCACAAGTTAGCGGAAAGGGAGACTTTGTGAGAAAAAACAATAAAAAATCAATTTCCGCTAGCTTGTGCCAAAAAAAAAATCTTCTATGAACTCGCCACGCCCCTCACGGAATACCTTGGGGTGTCTTCTTTCCAAAATGGGGTCATATGTGGGGTATTTATACTGCCCTGGCATTTTAGGGGCCCTAAAGCGTGAGAAGAAAAATGCTTAAAAATGCCCTCCTAAAAGGTACTCATTGGAATGTGGGCCCCTTTGCACATCTTGGCTGCAACAAAATGGCACACATGTGATATCGCCGTACTCAGGAGAAGTAGGGCAATGTGTTTTGGGGTGTATTTTTACATATACCCATGCTGGGTAAGAGAAATATCTCTGTAAATTGACAACTTTGAATAAATTTTTTTTGAAAGTTGCCATTTACAGAGATATTTCTCACACGCAGCATGGGTATATGTAAAAATACACCCCAAAACACATTGCCCTACTTCTCCTGAGTACGGCGATACCACATGAGTGACACTTTTTTGCAGCCAAGATGCGCAAAAGGGCCCTAATTCCAATGAGTACCTTTAGGATTTCACAGGGCATTTTTACGCATTTTTCTTCTCACGCTTTAGGGCCCCTAAAATGTCAGGGCAGTATAAATACCCCACAAGTGACCCCATTTTGGAGAGAAGACACCCCAAGGTATTCCGTGAGGGGCATGTCGAGTTCACAGAAAATATTTTTTTTTGGCACAAGTTAGGGGAAATTGATTTTTTATTTTTATTTTTGTTTTTCACAAAGTCTCATATTCGACTAACTTGTGACAAAAAATAAAATTTTACATGAACTCACCATACCCCTCACGGAATACCTTGGGGTGTCTTCTTTCTAAAATGGGGTCACTTGTGGGGTATTTATACTGTCCTGGCATTTTAGGGGCCCCTAAAGTGTGAGAATCCAAATGCGTAAAAATGCCCTGTGAAATCCTAAAGGTACTCATTGGTTTTAGGGCCCCTTTGCGCACCCAGGCTGCAAAAAAGTGTCACACATGTGGTATCACCGTGCTCAGGAGAAGTAGGGCAATGTGCTTTGGGGTGTTTATTTACATATACCCATGCTGGGTGTGAGAAATGACAACTTTTTAAAAATTTTATACAAAGTTGTCAGTTTACAGAGATATTTCTCTCACCCAGCATGGGTATATGTAAAAATACACCCCAAAACACATTGCCCTACTTCTCCTGAGTACGGCGATACCACATGAGTGACACTTTTTTGCAGCCTGGGTGCGCAAAGGGGCCCAAATTCCAACGAGTACCTTTAGGTTTTATAAGGTTACTCACAATTTAGCCCCGCCCAAAATTCCAGAACAGTAAACTCACCCCACAAATGACCCCATTTCGGAAAGTAGACACCCCAAGGTATTCACTGAGGGGCATAGTGAGTCCGTGGGAGATTTTATTTTTTTTTGCCAGAAGTTAGCAGAAATGGAAACTTTATTATTTCTTTTTTTTCCTCAGAAAGTGTTATTTTCCGCTAACTTGTGAAAAAAAATGAAATGATCCATGAACTCATCATGCCCCTCCGCGAATACTTTGGGGTGTCTTCTTTCTAAAATGGTGTCATTTGGGGGGTATTTATACTATCCTGACATTCTAGCACCTGAAGAAACATGACAAGCGCTCAGAAAGTCAGAGCTGCTTCAAAATGCGGAAATTCACTTTTTTGCACCATAGTTTGTAAACGCTATAACTTTTACCCAAACCAATAAATATACACCTATTGGATTTTTTTTTTATCAAAGACATGTAGAACAATAAATTTAGAGAAAATTTTATATAGAAATGTAGTTTTTAAAAAAAAAATTACAACAGAAAGTGAAAACTGTCATTTTTTTTCAAAAATTTCGGTCATTTTTGATTAATAGCAAAAAAAGTAAAAATGTCAGCAGCAATGAAATACCACCAAATGAAAGCTCTATTAGTGAGAAGAAAAGGAGGTAAATTTGGGTGGTAAGTTGTATGACGGAGCAATAAACGGTGAAAGTAGTGTAGTGCGGAATTGTAAAAAGTAGCCTGGTCATTAAGGGTGTTTAAGCTAGGGGGGCTGAGGTGGTTAAAGAAACCATCACTGGATCCTGATTCTGTGGCCAACTACAGACCTCTGGCTAACTTACCATTCCTATCAAAAGTTATAGAGAAGGCAGTCGCCAAACAGCTAGAAGCCAGGCTTACAGATAACAACATATTTGATACCTTTCAGTCAGGATTCAGGAAAAGGCACAGCACTGAAACGGCACTAGTTCGAGTAATGAATGATCTACTTACAGCAAGAGACAAAGGTCAGTGCTCAATTCTGATTCTTCTTGACTTGTGTGCAGCTTTTGATACCGTGGATCATGAAATATTAATTCAGCGATTGAAGAATTACTGTGGCCTAGGGGGTGCAGTTCTCAGCTGGTTTCAATCCTTCCTATCTGGCAGGTCACAGCAAGTGTGCCTGGGCACCCTCTACTCTAATCCTGTGCTACTTGCTTATGGAGTCCCACAGGGGTCGGTGTTATCGCCATTACTCTTTGCAGTCTACATGCTCCCAGTGGGCAAAATTGTCCAGAACTATGGCCTAGGTTACCATTGTTACGCAGACGACACACAACTGTATCTGTCCTTCAAGCCTGGCACTCAAGACCCATCAGCATCCATCAATGCCTGTCTAGTGGAATTACAAAATTGAATGAACACCAGCTGGCTAAGTCTGAACTCTGACAAAACAGAGGTGTTGGTAGTAGGCGGTCCACACATGATGGTGAAAGTCCAAAAGTCCTAACACTTCAAACTAGCAATTGGGGAAGATACCGTGCAGTATAAAGACTCTGTGCGAAACCTGGGGGTGATCTTGGATGGAAAGCTAACACTCAGACAACAGGCATCAGCTGTCGTCAAATCCTCTTTATTCCATCTGAGAAATATAGCGAGAATTAAACACCTCATCCCAGCGGAAGACCTGCCTATACTAATTCATTCATTCGTATCCTCCCGTTTGGACTACTGCAATACCCTATTTATCGCATCCCCGGATAAAGTTCTGTGCCCCTTACAACTAGTATAGAATGCAGCAGCCAGACTCCTAGCAAATGTCTCACGTGGCTCACTATTCTCCCCAGTACTGCAAACTCTTCTCTGGTTGCCAGTAAAATGGAGAACCAATTTTAAAATCTGCCTGATGACATTCAAGGCACTTAACCACAGGGGACCCAAGTACATGCGGATCTATTGGAGCTATATGCCCCTACACGGCCCCTCTGCTTCGCCAATAAGATGAATTTGGTTAGTCCCAGGATCCACTTAAAATCATTTGGTGCACGGGCATTTTTCTATGCAGCCCCTACTCTGTGGAACTCACTCCCACAATCAGTGCGAGAGGCCCCTTCTGTGGACAGCTTTAAGATAAGGCTAAAAACCCACCTCTTTTACCGAGCCTTTGAGACTGCAGAATTCAGGGTCACAGCGCTTTGAGTCCCCAGGGAGAAAAGCGCTATAAAAATATTATTATTATTATTATTACAATAAGCATAGCACTCAAACAACCTCCAGGTATGGCGCACCAGCAAAACCCTATAAATACTTGCTGCCAATCTAGAACTTCCCAGGGAGGCCCTGGAGGGTCGGCAGTTATCTGCTGGGGTCCTTTAAGAGGTCTGAAGGGTCTAAGGGGCTCTTTGGACCTCTTGTGGCAGATCAGTAAGCTCCTCCAGGGGATAGATGCCACAGTAGAGGTTCCATCATGGATGCTAGATTGCGAGGAAATTTGGCGATTTTGACGTCTGAAGTTCTTCTGGTAAATGTAACAAAGGGCCTCCAGTGGATCTTGGATCAAAGCATCTGTCTCGCAATATATTCTGCACCAAAGGAATCTGTGTTCAGCAACTATCTTCAGTTTCATTATTCTGTGTCAAGATAATTATTTCTTTAACCCGTTTGCTACCACCGCCATACATGTACAGTACTGCAGCGATGTGTAAACATGACGCCCGCTCGCACGTGCTGCGGGCGCCATGGCCAGCATATCTCTGCTGTTTCAAACAGCAGAGACCTGCGGCTAATTACCATGACCGGCAATAATGCCGATCACGGTAATTAAATGCTTTAGATGCTGTGACCAAGTGAGATCACAGCTTTTAAATGTGCAAAAACCCGGAAGCTTCTGGGCTTCCTACCAATGCACCGTGTGGCCAATTTGGGCATCGGTAGTTGCGCTGAACACTTTCGCTGACGAGGCTGAAAGTGTTCATGCTGCAATTCTTATTTTAGCCACCAGATGGGAGGACAGGACAAGAAATGAGCAAAACTGAGTTTCAATGGCATTTTAAAAATCCCTGATAGAACAAAATAAAAAATGAAAAAACATTATTTATAGGCTCATATATGAACTTCAAAATCATCACAAAAAATAAAATGAAAATGTTAAAAAATATATAAAAGTTTTAAATCACCCCCCTTTCTGTCTAATTAAAAATAAAAACCTAAATAACAATAAATATAAACATCATGGGTATCATCGCGACCGAAAACGCCCATACTATTAAAATATTTTTAAAAAATCCAATACGGTGAATGACATAATGGAAAAAAGGGGTCAAAATGGCCACTTTGCCATTTTTTCATTGTTTCTCTTACCCAAATTTTTTAAATAAAATGTGAGAAAAAAGTCACGCACACTCCAAAACGGTATCAATAAAAACTACAGATTGTTCCACAAAAAATGAGCCCCTAAACAGCTCAGTAGAGTATAAGTATAAAAAAGTTATGGGGATCAGAATATGGTGATGTAAAAAAAATTTTTTTTTTATCAAAGTTTACATTTATTTTTACACTATTTAGACATAAAAAACCTATACATATGGGGTATTGATGTAATTGTATATGAAACGTAAATGAAACGCCGTGGGAACAAAAGCCATAAAACGGTGGAGGAGTTGTGTTTTTTTTCTATTCCACCAAATTTGGATTTCCCACTACATTTTATGCCATAATGAATGGTGGCATTAGAAAGTACAACCTGTCCCGCAAAAAAAAGCCCTCATACAGCTGTGTGACCGGAAATATAAAAAAGTTATGGCTCACGGAAAATAGGGAAGAAAAATGAAAACGAAAAAACCTCCAGTATCCTAAGGGTTAAGATGTTTTGTTAGATCTGTTATGATTATTTTAATAAACACTTGATGAGAAACCCATGTGAGATTTCTTTTATAAAATTATGTAAATAATATATGGTTTGGAGGGCACTCAGCTATCCGCTACTGCATAAAAACACTTGATGTATAGAAAAATGAACTTTTTGTTACAACTTACCCGTCAGAGAATAATATAATACATAAATAAAAATAAGATGTAGTGCATATCACTAATAATGATGAAAATGTTGTTTAAAATAGCAAAATATAAAAACACTAAATTGCACCTTATTAGATATATGTGATTTGCAGTCCCATAACTGCGGGATATATGAGGACGCAGATCAACAGTGCATCACAAAAAAACACTTGATCTGAATTATAATGCAAAATGATGTCACTATGTAGATAGTGGTAAAAGTCACTTGAGATGGCATCCACGATTACTATTTGTGAATAAAAGAACCAATATAATAGTTATAGTACTGGCTGAAAAATAGGATGTTCCACTGATGAGTATATTGATACTAGGGATGTCCCGATACCGATACTAGTATTGGTATCGGGACCGATACCGGCATTTTCACGAGTACTTGTACTCGTAAAAATGCCGCCGATACCACTGCCGATACCGGAAGTTCCGGTTCGGCAGCGGCTATATTCTGTTTAATTAACGCTAACTTACTGTGCCTGTGATCACTAACTATTAATGCGCAGTCCCTCCATGCTCCTGCCCCGCGCGCCTTCTGTAATCATAAAGTGGGCGGAGCGGGCAGGCGGGACATGAGGCGCATGGAGGAATCGGGCAGCTTGAGCTCTCAGTTCCTCCATGCGCCTCATGTCCCGCCTGCCCGCTCCGCCCACTTTATGATTACAGAAGGCGCAAGGCAGGAGCATGGAGGACTGCGCATAATAGTTAGTGATCACAGGCACAGTAAGTTAGCGTAATTAAACAGAATATAGCCGCTGCGGGGCCGGTGTATGAGTCAAGCTGCACCGGCCCCGACACTAATGTGGATCTGTGGATGACATGTATATAGCATAAGATGCTATATATGTGTCATCCACATAGCCCCTAACAGTGTCATCCACAGATCCCCCATTACAGCCTCATCCACAGATCCCCCCATAACAGTGATGTCCACAGGTCCCCCATAACAGTGATGTCCACAGGTCCCCCCATAACAGTGATGTCCACAGGTCCCCCCCATAACAGTGATGTCCACAGGTCCCCCCATAACAGTGATGTCCACAGGTTCCCCCCATAACAGTGATGTCCACAGGTCCCCCTCCCCCATAACGGTGATGTCCACAGGTCCCCCCATAACGGTGACGTCCACAGGTCCCCCCATAACGGTGATGTCCACAGGTCCCCCATAACGGTGACGCCCACAGGTCCCCCCATAACGGTGACGCCCACAGGTCCCCCATAACGGTGACGTCCACAGGTCCCCCATAACGGTGCCGTCCACAGATCCCCCATAACGGTCGTCATCCACAGATCCCCATAACAGTGCGTCATCCACAGATCCCCATAACAGTGCGTCATCCACAGATCCCCCATAACAGTGCGTCATCCACAGATCCCCCATAACAGTGTCATCCACAGATCCCCATAACAGTGTCATCCACAGATCCCCCATAACAGTGTCATCCACAGATCCCCATAACGGTGACATCCACAGATCCCCATAACAGTGCGTCATCCACAGATCCCCCATAACAGTGCGTCATCCACAGATCCCCCATAACAGTGCGTCATCCACAGATCCCCCCATAACAGTGCGTCATCCACAGATCCCCCATAACACTGTGTTATCCACAGATCCCCCATAACAGTGCGTCATCCACAGATCCCCCATAACAGTGTCATCCACAGATCCCCCCCATAACGGTGACATCCACAGATCCTCCACAACAGTGTTGTCCTCCGAAGATCCCCCAAAAACAGATCCCCCTGGAGGCACATTGGTTTGAAAACACTATTATATTACCATTTATTAATTTATTAACACTTGTACAAAGGAAAAGAAAAGCAGTTATTCATAGCAACCAAATTCCAGCTTTAATTTTTTTCATTGCTATCAGTAACTGCGGGGCTGTTTATACGAGGTATCGGTAATTGGTATCGGCGAGTACTTAAATAAAAGTATCGGTACTCGTACTCGGTCTTAAAAAAATGGTATCGGGACATCCCTAATTGATACTATGTCAGAGTTTGTTTGAAAAGGTTGGTAACATATCAATGTCAGTGGTAATTTACATAGTATCAATTCTATGCATAGTAGCAGTAATTGAGGAAACACAAATTGCCTATGTATTTAGTGAAGAAAGGCTTGTTTACATTACCAGTCCATGTTAAAGTGAAACGTAACTTGCGAGCAGAGTACGGCTGTATGGGAATGGCCGCTGTATCAGATCTGTTCTGCTTCTTCGGCGTCTCACGTGGCGTCCACTGCCAACCACTGAGAAAGGAGCTTGAGGCTCCGAAATGCGTCTGGTTTGAAATATAGAGGCAGAGGACATGTATACGGCCCATTGTTGACTGCAGTCATTTTTCTATTAATTGGGATTGTACTATTGTTATCAAGGAACAGATCGCTTCTCTGCAACTAGCTGACGTCTAGCAGCAAAAGTATCCGAGATCACCTGCACACTTGCCGGCTCTTGGCGATTAAGGCTACATGCACACGACCGTTGGTGTTTTGCGATCCGCAAAACACGGAAGCTGCTCTGCGTTCGGAACGGAACGCGGCCCATTATAGAAATGCCTATTCTTGTCCGCGAAACGGACAAGAATAGGACATGCTCTATTTTTTTGCGGGGACACGGAACAGAGCAATGGATGCGAACAGCACACGGAGTGCTGTCCGCATCTTTTGCGGCCCCATTGAAGTGAATGGGTCCGCGGCCAAGCATGAGGCCTAACTAAAGCAACAAGCGTCCAACCACGTGAGACACCGCAGAAGCAGAGCAGATCTGATACAGCGGCCATTGCCATACAGCCTTACTCCGCTCGCAAGTGATGTTTCACTATAACATGGTAATTTAAACCACAAGCCTTTCTTCACTAACTACATAGGCAATTTGTGTTTCCTCAATTACTGCTACTATGCATAGAATTGATACTATGTAAATTACCACTGACATTGATATGTTACCCACCTTTTCAAACAACCTCTGACATAGCACCTCAGTGGAACATACTCATCAGTGGAACGTCCTATTTTTTAGCTTGTACTATAACCATTATATTGGTTCTTTTATTCACAAATAATAATCGTGGATGCCATCTCAAGTGACTTTTACCACTATCTACATTTAAACGACATTTTCAGCATTATTAGTGATATGCACTACATCTTATTTTATTTATGTATTCTATTATTCTCTGACTGGTAATTTGGAATAAATTGTTCATTTTTCTATATATCAAGTGTTTTCATGCAGTACCGGATAGCTGAGTGCCCTCCAAACCATATATTATTTACTTTCTCTTTTTGATCGACGGTGGGTGTGTCGTGAAGAGAGCACCTAATCTATACATTTAGGTGGATCAAGCCACTGGAGTTATTATACTATTGATTTTTTTATAAGATTATGCTGGGTTTTAAGTATAATGTCTAGTATTAAAATTTCCTAGGTTTTGGGATGTTTATTGTTTATTGATCCGACTTTTTTTTAGTTCGGACCTCTTGTTAGCCTTTGGGTTCCCTATGCTTCCATCTGGGTATTCTTAGCTTAGATTACTTTTCAAGCATGGTCCCGCCCTAGGGGTGTTTTTATGTCTCTGCTATTCAGTCTCTCTATGGTGTTGTCATGGGTGAAAATGATAATTACACTTACCGGTAATTGGATTTTCTAGAACCCTTTACAGAACCCCTCTATTCCCTCCCTGGTGCTTATAGTTGATGAGAATTGTTTCTGTCTTTCAAGTAAAGAAAAAAAAGGAAGAATGAAGTAATAGGAATTCTATTTGTACGGCTCCTACTGATCTACTCTGGAATCAACACTTAGGAAGGAAGTGGGTGTTCCTTTTTGATTGCGCTGAGGCTTCCTGTCCAACTGTGGGGGTGGATCCATGTCTCTATGGTGCTATCATGGGTTCTGGAAAATCCCCCACGCTGCCCCCATATAGAAATTTCTTCCACACTGCCCCATATAGTAATTTCCCCACACACTGTCCCATATAGTAATTTCCCCCATACTGCCCCATATAGTAATTTCCCCCATACTGCCCCATATAGTAATTTCCCCCACAATGCCCCCTTATAGTAATTTCCCCCACACTGCCCCCATATAGTAATTTCCCCACACACTGCCCAGTATAAAAGTTTCCCCCACACTGCTCCATATAGTAATTTCCTCTACTCTGACCCCATATAGTAATTCCCCCACACTGTTCCCCATGTAGTAGTTTGCCCCCACAATGTAATTTGCCCCCCCACACTTCCCCCATTAAAGTAATAACCCCACATTAAGTAATGTGCCCCGACACTGCCATCCATTAAGTCATTTCCCCCCGCACTGGCCCCATTAAGTAATTTGCCCCACACTGACCTTCATTACATAATTTGCCCCACAGTATTAATTTCTCCACACTGCCCCCACAGTATTAATTTCTCCACACTGCCCCTACGGTAGTAATTTGCCCCCACAGTATTAATTGTAAACCCACACTGCCCCCACAGTATTAATTTCCCCTACACTAGTAATTTGCCCCCAAGTAGTAGTTTGCTCCCCATGTAGTAGTTTGCCCCCCCCTGTCCCTTCAGTAATATTCTCCTGTGCCCCCCAGTAATATCCCCCAAAGTTGGCACACAAAAAAATAAAATAAATAATACTAATACCTGTGTCCCAGTCGGCGGTCAATCATAGATGTTGCAGTCAGTGTGCTGCGTCCGGGCACAGGCGCGCGATGATGTCATCACGCCCGCCTGTGCCGGGATTTTACTACCGCATAGGCTTCACTAGGCCTGAAGCCTATAGCGGTGATCGGGGGTCAAAGAACTATGTGCTCCCGTGCCCTAATTATAATCCGCCACTAAAGGGCAGTTTTTATGCAGCCCTCGCCACTTTTCAGAAGTGCCGTTGATTTCTATTTAGGCAAATGGACTGCCAGGCTAATTTATGATAAGACTGCTCATTTTCATAAATTAGGTGCATCCTCTGGCAAGAGAAAAATCGTCGCAGAAAGCTTAGCACTTAGCACTGCTCCCCATCTAGAGGAAGTCTAAATAGATAGCACATTATGCACCAAATCTACACTACTCATGCACACAAGCTTTCCCTACTATACTGAGACAAGTGCTACACATACCACAAAGACTGCACAGCATATATATCCTGGCTGCACAAAAAAATAATACTGTTAAAGGGCTTATCCGAAACTATAAAAATGACCCCCCCCCCCTCCTCACAATGAATATACTTACCTGGCTTTCTGCTCCCTGTACCTCTCCTGGACCCGCACCAGGTGGGAGGAGAGAGAGAGAGGATGTAGCCAATGGCAGAGGGGCGGTGACACCGGATGTTTCATCCTTGCACGGGGCGAAGCAACAGCGGCTGTGCGGGGACCAGGAGCAGCACAGGGAGCGGGGAGCCAGGTAAGTATATTCATTGTGAAAGGCCCGGCATATGGGGGACATTTTTATAATCTTGGATAACCCCTTTAATGTTATGATATCTTTGTTAGGTAACTGTAACATCTTCCTAACACTAACCACCTAATCACTAACAATTAGATATACATAAAATATTATACTAATCATCAAACAAGTGGAGCAATAATAATCATCTTGGATATATCAATTATATTACCACAGATACAATAATTATTATAACATTGCAAAATAGGGGTTGAAGGAAAGATTTAACCTAAAGGAAACAATTATAAACAAAATCCCAAGTCATATTCAGGTATTCAAACTAAGGACTCATGCACACGCATTTTTGCGAGTCGAAGGCAGACCCATTCAGTTCAATGGGGCTGCAAAAGATGCGGACAGCACACCGTGTGCTTTCCTCATCTGTATGTCCATTCCGTGGCTCAGCAAAAAAAACAGAACATGTCATATTCTTGTCCACATTATGGATAAGGATAGGACTGTTCTTTTATGGGCAGAACATTCCATTCCGCAAAACACAGCCAGTTTCCGTGTTTTGCAGACCCGCAATTTGCGGACCGCACAACCGGCTACAGCAGTGTGCATGAGCCCTAAGGATGAGCAAATCAATTTGTAATGAACCAGGTTCGTTCTGGATTTCACAAAAATTAATCTCCCAAACAAATGTGAAGCTTTTGCGATTCATTTTGGATGAATCGTATAAAACAGCACATCATCATTTTACCGTGATAATAGCTGGGAGGAAGTGGGGGGAGTAGGGCTGGCCCTCATTGGCTCACAGGCTAACAGACAGCCTTGATCAGCCAATTAGTATAGCAGCAGGCATATATACAGTAACAGAACCAAGCTGCGTGCATAGATACAGTAACAGAACCAAGCTGCGTGCATAGATACAGTAACAGAACCAAGCAGCATGTATAGATACAGTAACAGAACCAAGCTGCGTGCGAAGATACAGTAACAGAACCAAGCTGCATGCGAAGATACAGTAACAGAACCAAGCAGAGTGCATAGATACAGTAACAGAACCAAGCTGCGTGCGAAGATGCAGTAACAGAACCAAGCTGCATGCGAAGATACAGTAACAGAACCAAGCAGAGTGCATAGATACAGTAACAGAACCAAGCAGCGTGTATAGATACAGTAACAGAACCAAGCTGCGTGCGAAGATACAGTAACAGAACCAAGCTGCGTGTGAAGATACAGTAACAGAACCAAGCTGCGTGTGAAGATACAGTAACAGAACCAAGCTGCGTGTGAAGATACAGTAACAGAACCAAGCAGCGTGTATAGATACAGTAACAGAACCAAGCTGCGTGCGCAGATTCAGTAACAGAACCAAGCTGCGTGCGAAGATACAGTAACAGAACCAAGCAGTGTGTATAGATACAGTAACAGAACCAAGCAGTGTGTATAGATACAGTAACAGAACCAAGCAGTGTGTATAGATACAGTAACAGAACCAAGCTGTGTGTATTGATACATGCACTTCTGCCGGCACTCTTTTACATGCACACTTCTAGACATGCCGGCACTCTTTTACAAGCATACTTCTACATGCTGCCACTCTTTTACACGCACACTTCTACACATGCCGGCACTCTTTAACACGCACACTTCTACACATGCCGGCACTCTTTAACACGCACACTTCTACACATGCCGGCACTCTTTTACACACACGCTTCTAAAAATGCCGGCACTCTTTTACACGCATACTTCTACACACGCCGGCACTCTTTTACATGCATACTTCTACACATGCCGGCACTCTTTTACAAGTACAGTTCTACACATGCCGGTTTTCTGCCAGATCTCTATAGATTGCCGAAAGTCTATAGCGGAAGTCACATGGTGCGCTGCACAAGCGCACTTCCACGAATCATCCCTGCAGCCTCCATTGAAGTACTTTGCGCACCGCGCGTGCACACACCTAAGGGTTTAGACACGTCTTAAAGTGACAGTCATCCATAGTGAAATACCAGTGCTCATTTACTACTGTGGCAATTCGTCTCTAGTGAAATACAGCTGCGCCCCCCCATTTACTACTGTGGCCATTCACACAGCTCCAGTAAAGGGGCCGTAGGGTATTTAAATATTAGACCATGCCCACACGAAAACCGCCCCCTTTTTTGAAATTTTACCGCCCACCGCCTCCTCTGATTGGTCCTCACTTGAGAATTTCTTAAATTAATGCGTCCTTATAGGATAGTTTGGGGACACCACATAGCAGAGCTGAGTGCGGGATATTGGGGGACACCACATAGCAGAGCTGAGTGCGGGATGTTTTGGGGACACCACATAGCAGAGCTGAGTGCAGGATGTTTCGGGGACACCACATAGCAGAGCTGAGTGCAGGATGTTTCGGGGACACCACATAGCAGAGCTGAGTGCGGGATGTTTCGGGGACACCACATAGCAGAGATGAGTGTGGGATGTTTCGGGGACACCACATAAAGCCTTTCTTCACAGGTGAACTTTCTCCATGCTGGATACCACACTCTGGCTTTTCTTGGCCAGTTTCCTAATATTGACTTTAATATCTTTTTCACTATACAAATGAAGTCTAAACTGCATATTAACTTAGAAGAAATAAAGTATATTTATTTGCTATGACAGGCCCTATCAACATCAGGTCCGTCCTCCGCACACATTTTGGCTTCCCAACGGAAAGCAGTAACTCAATGCTTTTCTATAGGGTTTTTAAAGATGCAGGTTGTCCTCATGCAAAGTTTGAAGCTGTCCAGTGCCATTTCATGTAGTTGAACTCCGAAGCTCCTGTCGTGGCTGTTTGGTACACCCCTGTCTTCAGCTTAGGGTATCTTACATTGCACCTAAAAAAAAAAATTAAAATACCACATTTAGATTTACATAATGGTATATAATTTTAAAATGCCATGGAATGCTTATTTTCAGTTTTCACATTTTCGGAATTAACTTCTTGGGGACAGATAACATACCGGTACGTCATGTGTAGTTCTGATCACCACCGTGCGGCGTGTGGTGATTGCAACTGGGAGCCTGCTGATATCAATCATCAGGCACCCTGGGACAATACAGGGGTGGGGGACTGTGAGCCGCCCATATTGGTGATCGCAATTCAGAGCTCTGGTTTAGGGACCCGATAGCAGGGAAGGCAGCACAATGCCTTCCTTAAACATCGGTGCTGCCTTCCGGGGAACTGCCTATGAGATCCAGCCCCCTGAATCTCATAGGCAGGAAGCTGTATGAGTAATACACACTGTATTACTCATACAGCCAATGCATTTCAATACAGAAGTATTGGAATGCATTGTAAAGGGGATCACACCCCCAAAAGTTGAGGTCCCAAAGTTGGACAAAAAATAAAGGGGGAAAATTTTTTATAAAATAATAAACTTTTTACTCCAAACAATTAAGTTTCAAGTTCGGAAAAAAAAAAAAATTATAAAAGGTCTGGGTCCTTAAGGTGAAAATGATCCCTGTCCTTAAGGAGTTAATAATGAACACAATTCTACCTCGATTGGATCTATGATGATTTTCAGTATAAATACATACAGTCGTGGCCAAAAGTTTTGAGAATGACACAAATATTCGTTTTCACAAAGTTTGCTGCTAAACTGCTTTTAGATCTTTGTTTCAGTTGTTTCTGTGATGTAGTGAAATATAATTACACGCACTTCATACGTTTCAAAGGCTTTTATCAACAATTACATGACAAGAGTAAACGCTGCAAAGAGTCAGTATTTGCAGTGTTGGCCCTTCTTTTTCAGGGCCTCTGCAATTCAACTGGGCATGCTCTCAATCAACTTCTGGGCCAATTCCTGACTGATAGCAACCCATTCTTTCATAATCACTTCTTGGAGTTTGTCGGGATCAGTGGGTTTTTGTTTGTCCACCCACCTCTTGAGGATTAACTACAAGTTCTCAATGGGATTAAGATCTGGGGAGTTTCCAGGCCATGGACCCATAATGTCAACGTTTTGGTCCCCGAGCCACTTAGTTATCACTTTTGCCTTATGGCACGGTGCTCCATCGTGCTGGAAAATGCATTGTTCTTCACCAAACTGTTGTTGGATTGTTGGAAGAAGTTGCTGTTGGAGGGTGTTTTGGTAACATTCTTTATTCATGGCTGTGTTTTTGGGCAAAATTGTGAGTGAGCCCACTCCCTTGAATGAGAAGCAACCCCACACATGAATGGTCTCAGGATGCTTTACTGTTGGCATGACACAGGACTGATGGTAGCGCTCACCTTTTCTTCTCCGGACAAGCCTTTTTCCAGATGCCCCAAACAATCGGAAAGAGGCTTCATCGGAGAATATGACTTTGCCCCAGTCCTCAGCAGTCCATTCACCATACTTTCTGCAGAAGATCAATCTGTCCCTGATGTTTTTTTTTGGAGAGAAGTGGCTTCTTTGCTGCCTTTCTTGACACCTGGGGTCACATGTGGGGTATTTATACTGCCCTGGCATTTTAGGGGCCCTAAAGCGTGAGAAGAAGTCTGGAATCCAAATGCGTAAAAATGCGCTCCTAAAAGGGACTCATTGGAATTTGGGCTCCTTTGCGCACCCAGGCTGCAAAAAAGTGTCACACATGTGGTATCACCGTACTCAGGAGAAGTAGGGCAATGTGTTTTTGGGTGTATTTTTACATATACCCATGCTGGGTGAGAGAAATATCTCTGTAAATTGACAACTTTGTATAAACATGTTTAATAAGTTGTCATTTACAGAGATATTTCTCACACACAGTATGGGTATATATAAAAATACACCCCAAAACACATTGCCCTACTTCTCCTGAGTATGGCAATACCACATGTGCGCCACTTTTTTGCAGCCAAGATGCGCAAAGGGGCCCAAATTCCAATGAGTACCTTTAGGATTTCACAGGGCATTTTTACGCATTTGGATTCTCACGCTTTAGGGCCCCTAAAATGTCAGGGCAGTATAAATACCCCACATGACCCTATTTTGGAAAGAAGACACCCCAAGGTATTCTGTCAGGGGCATGGCGAGTTCACAGAACATTTTTTTTTTTTGGCACAAGTTAGCGGAAATTGATATAATTTTCTTATTTTATTTTTTTCTTACAAAGTCTCATATTCCACTAACTTGTGACAAAAAATAAAATTTTACATGAACTCACCATACCCCTTACGGAATACCTTGGGGTGTCTACTTTCTAAAATGGGGTCACTTGTGGGGTATTTATACTGCCCTGGCATTTTAGGGGTCTCTAAAGCGTGAGAAGAAGTCTGGAATCCAAATGCGTAAAATTGCCCTGTGAAATCCTAAAGGTACTCATTGGAATTTTGGGCCCCTTTGCGCATCTTGGCTGCAAAAAAATGTCACTCACGTGGTATCGCCGTACTCAGGAGAAGTAGAGCAATGTGGTTTGGGGTGTATTTTTACATATAACCATGCTGGGTATGAGAAATATCCCTGTAAATGACAACTTTTTAAAAAACTTTATACAAAGTTGTCAGTTTACAGGGATATTTCTCTCACCCAGCATGGGTATATGTAAAAATACACCCCAAAACACATTACCCTACTTCTTCTGAGTACGGCGATACCACATGTGTGCCACTTTTTTGCAGCCTAGGTGCGTAAAGGGGCGTAAAGTCCAACGAGTACCTTTAGGCTTTACAGGGCTGCTCACAATTTAGCCCCGCCCAAAATGCCAGAACAGTAAACACACCCCACAAATGACCCCATTTCGGAAAGTAGACACCCCAAGGTATTCCCTGGGGGGGCATAGTGAGTCCGTGAGAGATTTTATTTATTTTTGCCAGAAGTTAGCAGAAATGGAAACTTTATTATTATTTTTTTTTCCTCAGAAAGTGTCATTTTCCGCTAAATTGTGGATAAAAATGAAATCATACATGAACTCGCCATGCCCCTCTGCGAATACTTTGGGGTGTCTTCTTTCTAAAATGGTGTCAATTTGGGGGTATTTATACTATCCTGACATTCTAGCACCTGAAGAAACATGACAGGTGCTCAGAAAGTCACAGCTGCTTCAAAATGCCGAAATTCACTTTTTTTGCACCATAGTTTGTAAACACTATAACTTTTACCCAAACCAATAAATATACACTTATTGGATTTTTTTTTATCAAAGACATGTAGAACAATAAATTTAGCGAAAAATTTATATAGAAATGTAGTTTTTAAAAAAAAAATTTGCAACAGAAAGTGAAAAATGTCATTTTTATGCAAACATTTCGGTCATTTTTGATTAATAGCAAAAAAAGTAAAAATGTCAGCAGCAATGAAATACCACCAAATGAAAGCTCTATTAGTGAGAAGAAAAGGAGGTAAAATTCATTTGGGTGGTAAGTTGTATGACGTAGCAATAAACGGTGAAAGTAATGGAGTGCAGAATTGTAAAAAGTGGTCTGGTCATTAAGGGTGTTTAAGCTAGGGGGTCTGAGGTGGTTAAGAGCAATTCACTTTTATGAGAAATAGCTTTTTACAATGGTGCAAGGATGTTTACCATCAAGATTAAAACTCCACAGCTGCTGGAGTCCTGCTGGTTGCATCACCCAGGTGTTCCATTGTGCTCCTTCTTCCTTGGGTATAAACTTCTTCAAAAACAAACTAATAAAAAAGAAACACAAGTTTTAATAGAAATTTATGATCATAAGTTAAAGTGACAACACATGTTTCGAAGGCACACTACTCACCTCCAGTTTTGTTGCACTCTCCAAACATAGTTTATTCCATTTCCCAGTGGATCAATTAGGACAAGCCCCTTTTTTGACCTGATGACAATCTAAAAAATAATGTTTGAAAAGAAATATTTTACATAGCTGAAAAGAGACTTTCGTCCATCAAGTTCCGCTTTCCACACACTACGTTTTTGCTGTTGATGAAAAATAAGGAAACAAATACCACTTTGAAGCGCTTCCAATACCGCATGAAACACAATTAAAGTAAAGTAAATTAACATAGTCCTTTGATAAATACCACTAAAATCCAGTGAGCACTGAAGTTCAGAGGGCATAGCCAGAGATCTTCCTGGGAAATCCTCATCTGAAGAATACAGAGAAATTACAAAAAAAAATATTGTTTGTATATTATATAAATACCTAATTTTATAATATACTATGCATTGACATATTATATACTTAAAAAAACAAAACAAATATATATATATATATATATATATATATATATTAGTAACCAGAAAAAAGCAGCAGCACAGGTGATGAATGTGAACAAGGTGCAAAATCCTTTTGGGAATTTAGGCAGTTATTCCAGGTATGTATTATCCAAAGACGAGACAGCACTCCCGGTTTAGTGACAATATAGGTGACCCTCTTTATTCCCCTGGCAACGTTTCGGTCCACAGAATTAGACATTTGTCAAGCATGTATGTATGTGTAATATATGTGTGTTAGGGCGGTTGCCATTCCGCATCACGGATGCGGAACTATTCATTTCAATGGGTACGCAAATCCGGAGATGCGAAACGTAAGGACAGAAGGAAACACTATGGAAGCACTACGGAGTGCTTTCCGGTGTTCGGTTCTGTCCTTTGGCACCACAAAAAGATAGAGCATGCTCTATCTTTTTGCGGAACGCACAGATCGAGGACCGATTAAAGTGAATGGGGCCGCAATCCCCTTGCGGCTTCCAAACGGTATGTGCCCGTGCCTTGTGGCCCGCAATTAGCGGCCCACGGCAAAAGGGCGACACATGTTCGTTTGAAACCATCCTTATACACACCCACAGTAGTAGTAGAAGGCAGTAGTAGTCCCAGTTGTGATAAGAGCACTCAAGGCTGTGACTCATAAGTTGGGAGAGTGGCTTCAACAGATTCCAGATGGTGGGGCATTTGAGATTGCTGCCCATAAGAGTCCTCTTCTAGGAACAGCTAATCTACTGTGCAAAACCCTCATTGTCCCAGGCTTCTGTGTGTATGAATAGCTGTTATTGTATGAATAGCTGTTATTGTGACAAAGAACTAACCTTTCCAAGCCTATCTAATGTCCCCGAAAATAATGCCAATGAAATCACTGCATCCAACTGGTTAATCGGTTCCTGTTAAAAAAGATTTATAGTTATTATGTAGAACAACAACACAAAAATACAACACAAACATATACCAATTCACACTTGCCTGATGCTTTTTAATCAAGTGATACAAGTATGCATCAATCACCTGCATTATATAGAACGAAGAAAGAAATTATTTATTTATTTTGGCTTTTTTAAACATTTTCTAAAGTGCACACTCTTACCTCATCAACCAGCCACTCTGTCCCATGCAGTGTTTTAAAGGACGACATATACAGTCGGTAGAGTCCGATAACGGCTTGCAGCTAGCCATCATCTGCATCACTCCACAGTCTTTTAACTGGACCAAAAAAAAAAAAAAAAAGAAAGAAAATCAAACTTCAGTTAAGTTATTCTCCTATTGGGAACCAAATTTAATACAGGTCGAGTATGCCTTATATTCTAATTTCAAATTAATTAAATGAATTGGTTCAAAATACAGCATCCAATCGGCATGAGCTCTCCATATAAATGTAAATATTCAGAAATAAAAATCACCTATGTTTAAAGGCATTTGTGATAAGGTGGTAACTCAACCTGTATAGCTTCTTTGGCATAATATTAACTTGTAAGGCTAATAAAATCAGAACATAATGCCAAACTTAGAACAACGGCCACAATGGCCAACAAAATGAAAGGACCAGACCAACAGGGCACGGCCAATTAGATGACCAACAGGGTGAAATTAGGAAATGTAGACCTTTGCAAATGCTTGAAAAAAAAACAGTATTAAAGTTAAAAAACTAAATTTGGTAATATACTACAAAAAGAAAGAATATGCAGAGGATACAGAAGAAGCACATTAGATGCAATATATGTGTATGCAAGCTATTCAACTAGGGAGTTCAGTTGTACCTCCATATTGCTCTCCTTTTTCTTCAAGGCAAATTGAGTGTCAGAGGTCCTTTCTTGAACATTGCATATGGCAGTGTGGAATTCATGCGGCAAATTTAGTGATTTTCCACAACTTTGCTGCTTGGGGGATTTGACTTCTTTTCTCCTTCTATATGGCTTAATGTGATTAAGATGTATTTTCTGCTTAAGGGTAACTCCGTCAGAATTAGCTGATTTAACCGCACTGCCACACAGGTCCTTGATTGTGTAAGGGCCTAGGAAGTCCGCCTCAATTTGTCCTCCTTTTCGCCCACGCTTTTCATGTTATACAGGAGAACCTCATCGCCCACAGTATACTTCAAATTCATGAATTTACAGAGTACTCTCTTGCCATATGCAATCTTCTGCCTTTCCTGAGACTTGGATATGTTCTCCAGTGTTTTTTCTTGTAATGAATCCCTGGATGATTTCCTCTCCTTCATGTAACGTGGGTAATTATTCTCCTCTGGGAGAATGATATTTGACAGGTGGGAAATAATAAATGGCTAGACAGTACAGTATAAAGAATGAAAAAATAAAAATAAAATTCTTAGTAAAGTTTTATTTTAAAAATGGAACGGATGGTTATGAAGATGAAAATGCTTACAGAAACAAAAAGAACATGTTTATTTGCATATGCTCTAAGCAACAACAAATTAGATTCAAATTTAATTTGTAACCTACGTGGAATAAATCAAGTAGTCTTTATCAGGTGAAATCCGTATATACAAAACAATTAGGTCATGTGACACAGGCAAATATTTCTGTGTGGCCGTGATAGTACTCACTGGCAGATCCACAGGGACTTCTACAGGAAAAACTGCCTCCCTCCCATACATTAGAACAAATGGATAATATTTTGTTGTCGTGGGGACCTTTGAACGGAGCGAAAATAATGTGGCTTCCAAGTATATGTCCCAGTTATTCTGTTTATCGTTAACTAATTTAGATAGGGCTCTAGAATGAATAAAGAAACAAACACCTATTTAATAATGTACAACATAATGTTAAATTTACAACTCTAACCACTAATAGAAAAAAGTGGAATTTAAGAAAAAATAATTTCAGGTCAAAACTGTTTAGCAAAGTTCAAATAAAACCCAGACTGAAAACTTCAAAGAATTAAAATTACCTCTTAATATTGTGATTAGTTTTCTCATCCAGACCGTTTATTTGTGGATGATAAGCAGCTGTCACACTTTGTTCTATGCTTAGAACCCTGCACATTTGGTCATTCAGCTTTAAAAAAATAAAAAAATACAGATATATAAAATTCGCATATAAATTAAAAATAAGGTTATTACATCAGTTGTACATGTATGGTAAATGGAAAGTAAACATACTTGATTTTTGAAAGTATTCTTTTTGGGCAACCATGTCGGTATATTAATGAACAAAGATTACGTCCAACCTCTGCAGCAGTTTTGGTCTTCAGAGGAAAAGCCTCTACCCATTTGGAGAAGTAATCTGTAGCCGTTAAAATATATTGGAAGCCGGGGCGTGGCCTGGCTGCTGAGAGGAATGGCCGCTTGAATCCACAGCTCCCGCACCTGAGCGACTGACACTCTGCTCCCCGCGGCGGTATCACCTCCTTGCGGTGCCACCCTTCCTCCCCAGTCACCGGAGTACCCCAGCAGCATGATGGGGAAGTCTAAGCGGCAATTACCGAAGGTCCAGAACGGGAGCCTGGACAACTACCTGGAAGGGGCCTAGTTAAAGATGGCGACTCCCGCACTGACTCCCGCACCGGAGCGCGCCTGTCGCCTCCTCAGCGCGCCTCTCCACCCCGATCAGACTCTCTTCCTCAAGACCCAGGCACCTTCACATTGAATGAAGAGGACTTTCCCTCCTTTCCCCCGACTCCTGGCGAGATCCATGAGGCTGATGACTAGAGATGGCCCGAACTATTCGCCGGCGAACAGTTCCCGGCGAACATAGCTTGTTCGCGTTCGCCTCTGCCGGGCGAACATATGCGATGTTCGGTCCGCCCCCTATACATCATCATTGAGCAAACTTTGACCCTGTACCTCACAGTCAGCAGACACATTCCAGCCAATCAGCAGCATACCCTCCCTCCCAGACCCTCCCACCTCCTGAACAGCATCCATTTTAGATTCATTCTGAAGCTGCAGTCTTAGTGAGAGGAGGGAGAGTGTAATTGCTGCTGATTTAATTGGGAAATCGATAGCTAGGCTAGTGAATTCAGTGTCCACTCCAGTCCTGAAAGACTCATCTGATCTCTGCTGTAAGGACAGCGTCCTGACAGCACTCCCAAAAGCCCTTTTAGGGCTGCAACATTAGTCTGCTTTTTTTTTCCTTTATATACATATTGCAGTTGCCTGGCCTGCCTGTGTGTGAGAAGCTGCAGGCCCACAGACTGTAGTGTGCCCACTGCCAGTGCCCACCCCTGTCATCCCGTGTGGCACAGGACTTTGCATCAAAAAAGGCATTTAATTTTTACACTTTAATCTAAGTTTAGTTGCCTGCCAGTGTGTTTCAGGCTGACTTCCAGTGACTGTAGTGTGCCCACTGCCAGTGCCTACCACTCATACCGGCTGGCACAGGACTTTGCATCAAAATAGGCATTTAATTTTTACACTTTAGTGTAATTTCAGCTGCTTGCCTGCTGCTAGTGTGTGTCAGGCCGACTTCCACTGACTGTAGTGTGCCCACTGCCAGTGCCCACCCCTGTCATCCCATGTGGCACAGGACTTTGCATCAAAAAAAGGCATTTAATTTTTACACTTTAATCTAAGGTTAGTTGCCTGCCAGTGTGTGTCAGGCTGACTTCCACTGACTGTAGTGTGCCCACTGCCAGTGCCCACCCCTGTCATCCCGTGTGGCACAGGACTTTGCATCAAAAAAGGCATTTAATTTTTACACTTTAGTGTAATTTCAGCTGCTTACCTGCTGCTAGTGTGTGTCAGGCCGACTTCCACTGACTGTAGTGTGCCCACTGCCAGTGCCCACCCCTGTCATCCCATGTGGCACAGGACTTTGCATCAAAAAAGGCATTTAATTTTTACACTGCATCAAAAAAAGGCATTTAATTTTTGCACTTTACTCCAAGGTTAGTTACCTGCCAGTGTGTGTCAGGCTTACTCACTGACGTAGTGTGCCCACTGCCAGTGCCTACTCCTGTCATCCCGTCAGCACAGGACTTTGCATCAAAAAAGGCATTTAATTTTTACACTTTAGTGTAATTTCAGCTGCTTGCCTGCTGCCAGTGTGTGTCAGGCCGACTTCCACTGACTGTAGTGTGCCCACTGCCAGTGCCCACCCCTGTCATCCCATGTGGCACAGGACTTTGCATCAAAAAAGGCATTTAATTTTTACACTTTAATCTAAGGTTAGTTGCCTGCCAGTGTGTGTCAGGCTGACTTCCAGTGACTGTAGTGTGCCCACTGCCAGTGCCCACCACTGTCATCCCGTGTGGCACAGGACTTTGCATCAAAAAAGGCATTTAATTTTTACACTTTAGTGTAATTTCAGCTGCTTGCCTGCTGCTAGTGTGTGTCAGGCCGACTTCCACTGACTGTAGTGTGCCCACTGCCAGTGCCCACCCCTGTCATCCCATGTGGCACAGGACTTTGCATCAAAAAAGGCATTTAATTTTTACACTTTAATCTAAGTTTAGTTGCCTGCCAGTGTGTGTCAGGCTGACTTCCAGTGACTGTAGTGTGCCCACTGCCAGTGCCCACCACTCATACCGGCTGGCACAGGACTTTGCATCAAAAAAGGCATTTAATTTTTACACTTTAGTGTAATTTCAGCTGCTTGCCTGCTGCTAGTGTGTGTCAGGCCGACTTCCACTGACTGTAGTGTGCCCACTGCCAGTGCCCACCCCTGTCATCCCATGTGGCACAGGACTTTGCATCAAAAAAGGCATTTAATTTTTACACTTTAATCTAAGGTTAGTTGCCTGCCAGTGTGTGTCAGGCTGACTTCCAGTGACTGTAGTGTGCCCACTGCCAGTGCCTACCACTCATACCGGCTGGCAGAGGACTTTGCTTAAAAATAGGCATTTAATTTTTACACTTTAGTCTAATTTCAGTTGCTTGCCTGCTGCCAGTGCGTGTCAGGCCCACTTCCACTGACTGTAGTGTGCCCACTGCCAGTGCCAACCACTGATACCGGGTGGCACAGCAGCTTGCGAATAAATAAGGCATTTCATTTTTACACATTAGTCTAATTTCAGTTGCTTGCCTCCTGCCAGTGTGTGTCAGGCCCACTTCCACAGACTGTAGTGTGCCCACTGCCAGTGCCAACCACTGATACCGGGTGGCACAGTAGCTTGACGATAAATAAGGCATTTAATTTTTACACATTAGTCTAATTTCAGTTGCTTGCCTGCTGCCAGTGTGTGTCAGGCCCACTTCCACAGACTGTAGTGTGCCCACTGCCAGTGCCCACCACTGATACAGGGTGGCACAGTACCACTTATCGAAAAAAATGACAGGCAGAGGCAGGCCAGACTCGCAGGGGCCGTCGTGGTCGTGGTGCTGTGATTTCCACTGTCCCTGGAATAATGCCTAGTGTTCAGAGGCCATGTACCCTGAACCCGAAAAATTCTGAGGACGTAGTTGACTGGCTTAGACAGGACACCCAATCTTCAACAGCTTCCGCTAAGAACCTTGACGCACCATCTTCCTCCAGCTCAGCTTTGGTCACCTGCTCTCAAGTTACCACGCACCCGCCCGCCGCTGATAGGAATAGTACTAGTTAAGACACCACTCATATAGGGTGTCACAGCACATTGCTCTGTGCACGCGCAGTGCCCCAATTTGGGAGTATGAGGACCGACCAAGCTGCTTTTTCCATCTCCCGGTTCCTGAAATCAATTCAGTTTGGTGTATGAGAGTTTGGTCTGTCATTGTGAAGGCAGTCGAAGGTACCAGACCTAAAAAATTTTTCACAAAAGGCAATCCCTGATATGGGATGTAACAGGGATTAAACTGATGAGAATAGTACTACAGAAAATACCACTCATATCGGGTGTGACAGTAAATTGCACGGCGCAGACGCAGTGACCGTGGATTAAAACAAAGGGGAGGGAGCCAGCGTTTTTTAACCATCTCCCCGTTCGAAAAATCTATTCAATAAATTGCCCCCAGATTGGGGACGTTAGAGGGATTAAACTGATGAGAATAGTACTACAGAAAATACCACTCATATCGGGTGTGACAGTAAATTGCACAGCGCAGAAGCAGTGACCGTGGATTAAAACAGAGTGGAGGGAGCCAGCGTTTTTTAACCATCTCCCTGTTCGAAAAATCAATTCAATTGACCTTTCGGGGACCCTTGGTGTTGTACGTGGCTGGGTGGAGGAAGAAACCTTCAATTACATCACCGGACGTGGCTAGCTTGGTATCCAACCTTGTGCAAATGGGGAGTTTGGCGGTTGTGCAAATGGACTGTTTGCGGTGCATTAAAAGAGGAGTTTGGTCTGTCAATGTCTGTGAAGCGGGCGTAACCCTTACACTACCTGATCGATACAACATCATACCTGATCGTATACACACACTGGATGTTTTAAAGCATGTTATTCCAAACAATTTAGGAATGTTACGTGATTTATGCCCTTAATGGATTAAAACCCGACTCTGCGTCCACTACGTAATTTTCCACGGGAGTTTTGCCATGGATCCCCCTCCGGCATGCCACAGTCCAGGTGTTAGACCCCTTGAAACAACTTTCCCATCACTATTGTGGCCAGAAAGAGTCCCTTTGGTTTTTAAAATTCGCCTGTCTATTGAAGTCTATGGCGGTTCGCCCGGTTCGCCTGTTCGCGAACATTTGCGGAAGTTCGCGTTCGCTGTTCGCGAACTGAAAATTTTATGTTCGCGACATCACTACTGATGACGCAGCAGAGATCGCGGTCCCTCAGCCAGGGCCCGCAGACCCTTCCTGGGCCTCTCCTTCGTCAAGCCCTCAGAAACAGAGGCCGCGCCTGGAGGCGCCATCTATTTCCGAGGTTAGTGCGGGTCAGCGGGCCTATGTAGCCGATACCCCCACTCCAGACCCCATTCTAACATACAGAACCTCTGACAAGCCAGTTAGTGAAGACTCACTGAAAAACATGCTGCTGGCACTTAAACAATCCCTGCAGGCTGACATGGCGGGGCTCCTTAACCCTCTCGCTGCCAAAATCCAAACCACTGAAAATAAGATCAGCCATGTGGAAAGCAAAATGGCAGAATTTGCGGACTCGCAGAATAATATCATAGATGCCCACAACGATATGGCAGATGAACTCGACCGTATAAAGAGGAAGCTCGCAGACATGGAGGATCGTTCCAGAAGGAACAATGTGAAATTCCGGGGCATCCCAGAGGAGACGGCTTCTCAAGATTTACAATCCTACATAAAGGGCCTCATTAAACTGCTGCTCCCAAAAATCCCAACTCCAGATATGATAATCGACAGGGCTCACAGGATCCCGAAACCCTCCCATCTGGGTCCTGATGTTCCGAGGGACACCCTGGCTCGCATCCATTTTTTCCATACTAAGGAGGCTCTGATGATGGCTGCCAGGAAACGGGATCAGCTGCCTTCCCCTTACCAATCAGTCAGGCTATTCACAGACCTCTCTGCGGCAACTCTTCGTCTACGTAGAGGATTGCAACCTATCATTCTCGCCTTGAGGGACAATGACATCCCTTATAAATGGGGTTACCCGTTGAAACTTTTAATCCGAAGAGACAACAAGACCCACGTAATGAGAGACGTCGAGGAAGGTCAAAACCTGCTCCATTCCTGGGATATCCAGCTGGCACCTTTACCTCAGCCTGGTCATCGTCCTCATCCTGGATCCCGAACCCAATATGAATCAAGAGACCCTTGAATGTTCCTGTGGATCTGCACGTGACCCCCGCTTCATCTTTGGGAGATTTGCCCCCTGTACTCCTGGTTGACCCGCAGCTGGAACACTTGGGGTGCCTATGCTCCCTCATATGGGGACTTATTTGATCCTTCTTTTTTCTCCTTAGGTGCGGAGGCGAGCGTGTTACTTGTGTATAGTTAAGGCTCCTCACAGCTTCATCCGTGGACTAGTGCTGCCCATCGCGCACAGACGGTTCCCTTTTACCTTGCTCTGTGCTTTTCCTTTGTTGCTTTTCCTCCCTACCCTTCCCCGTTCCCATCTTACTTTCCTTTCTAGTTAACTGATTTCGTCTCTAGCAGAGGTATAGCCTAACAACATAGCATTTGTATCATCCTTGTTCCTGTGGCTCTTAGCAAGTTATCTGTACTGTTCCTTGCCTGCTGACGGCCCTGCTCTAGTCGGTCGGGGCCCCCTCTCTTACATGGGACTTAAAATCTTATCGCTAAATGTGAAAGGGCTTAATTGCCCTGAGAAAAGGTCCTATGTTTGGAGGGAGGCTTTCTTCATGGGGGCAGATATTGTCTGCATTAAGGAGACCCATCTGTTGTCGGAGGACGCTAAACGCATTCACCATCGCTCCTTTCCTCATATTGTTCATTCTCATTTCAGCAAAAAATCTAGAGGGGTACTGATCGCCGTAAAGAATACAGTAGCCTTCGCTCCCATTTCCTCCACAGTGGATCCTAACGGACAATTCATCATTCTGGTATGTTCAGTCAATAACATCACTTACACACTTGTCTCAATTTGCGCTCCCAATTCTCCGCGCACTCTGTTTAACAAGGTGAACGGCCTAAAGAGAGGGAAGGTTGTTCTTTGCGGAGATTTCAACACGATTTTAGACCCGTCCCTTGACTCTTCCTCCCCAAATAGGCAGATAGAAGGGGGACTGACCTCTCTTTTACATTCGTGGGGACTTGTAGATGTATGGAGGGCTTAGCATAGCGGGGAAAGGGACTATACTTATTTCTCCCCACCGCATCTCTCTTATTCCCGCATAGACATGTTCTTGGTGGACCACCCCACTCTAATGCACACCATCTCGCCTGAGATAGGTCTCATTAAATGATCAGACCATGCCCCGATCAGTATCACACTAGAAGAATTGTACCAGTCGCCGAGGACCCCTATATGGCGGGATGACACCTTCCTGTACAATAACCCTAAGGTGGTTAAGGAACTGTCTGATGGCCTCCAAGAATTCTTCCACTTCAATATGGGTTCTGTCATGGGCATATATACCCTATGGCAGTCCCATAAGGCGCTCATCAGAGGAGTTCTGATAAAACTTAGACATCAAATCAGGAAAAACAGGGAGAAAGAAATATCGCAACTATTAAAAACCATCTCTGACCTGGAAAAGATCAACAAGGTGTCCCCCACGCCCCATACTTCCGCGGCATTGAGAACGGAAAGAGACAGGTTAGGAGCCCTGATGTCACAAAACTATAATAAATCCCTTCAAAGGCTCAAATCTAGATATTATGCCCAAGGCAACAGGGCTGGCAAGCTTCTCGCCGCTCAGCTTAAATCTCAGCGTGCTAAAGCGAGAATTCCCTTTCTCTTACACCCATCCACTAGAGCTAAACTACTAGATCCTAGGGATATTGCGGAGCAGTTCCGCATCTACTACCAGGACCTCTACAACCTAAAAGACTCGTCTCCTGCGCCTTCCAATCTGGCGGTGCTGATAGAGGACTTCCTGTCAAAATCGGAGCTCCCCGCCCTATCCCAGGGACAGTTACAAGCCTTAAATGCCCCAATCACCCCCGTAGAGATAGAGAAACTGACCTCAGCGCTCCCAGGAGGTAAGGCTCCAGGCCCGGACGGCCTCTCAAACGAGTATTACAAAAAATTCCACCAAATACTAACCCCCCACCTTTTGAATGTATTCAACAAAGCTTTAGGAGGTACGCCATTCTTGCCAGAGATGCTTTCTGCACTCATCGTCACCTTGCCCAAGCCTGGTAAGACTCCCGATACCCCTCAGAATTTCCGCCCTATCTCATTACTTAATTTGGACATCAAACTCTTTGCTAAATTAATAGCTAATAGATTAGCCCCGATACTCCCTTCCCTAATTAAAGAGGACCAATCTGGGTTTGTCAGGGGACGCCTATCCTCTGACAATACCAGACGTATGGTTGACCTGTTTAACTACGCCGAACATCACCATCTATCGATGCTGGTGGTCACACTGGGCGCTGAGAAGGCGTTTGACCGCCTTCGCTGGTCATACGCGTTCTCAGTTCTCTGAGCAATGGGATTTGAGGTGGCATTTTGAATGCTTTCTATAGTCTATATGACTCCCCACAGCGCGGATATGGGTTAATGGGTGTATTGTCTGACCCTCTTCCTATAACAAACGGATCCCGCCAGGAGTGCCCTTTATCGCCCCTATTGTTTATCATGGCCCTGGAACCCTTAGCCCAACGCATTAGACTCTCCTCTTCCATCTCGGGTGTTAACGTAGGTGGCCGGGACCACAGGATCTCTTTATACGCGGATGATATTATATTGACCCTCTCCGACCCCTTAACCTCCCTACGCCTAGCCCTTTCCACTATACATCAATTTGGTTTGATATCATATTACAAAATTAACAGTTCAAAATCTCAGGCCCTACCAATAAACATCCCCCAAACTTTACTATCTCAGTTAAAATCCTAATTTCCTTTAGACTGGCAGGTATCGGAACTCCCCTATTTAGGCATCAGACTGACATCTCCGTGCTCCCTCCTTTATAAGTGCAACTACGAACCCCTCCTTTCCACTATGTCAACTGACTTTTCCCAATTTTCCAAGAAAGCTATCTCCTGGGTGAGTAGAGTGGCGGCATTTCAGATGATGACGCTTCCAAAATTGATCTATGTCTTTAGGGCTCTCCCAATTCCAGTCCCAGAATTGTTCTTCAGGAAAGCTCAGGCGGTCCTATCGAAATACATCTGGAACTCCAATAGGCCCAGGATAGCCCACACGCTACTGACCCGTAGGAAAAAAGCGGGTGGCATAGGCTTACCTTCAATTATTGATTACCATAAGGCTATTGGACTCTCTCTCGCTCGCGACTGGTGGTTAATTTGGCTGTATGGCAGGAGAAAGGTGTACAGAAGCTATCCCAACTGGTCCCCACCTTAGGGCCTATACCCTTCGCAACTCTTCAAGATACATACTAACTCCCGCCAGGGGAAATATTCAATTACCTTAGAATCAAACACTTCTTGCTATCTGTTTTATCTAACATTCCCTCTACCCACACGGGAGTTCTTCAGATTTATCGAGTGCCCAACAATGTGAGGAAAGGAGCGACTGGCCGTATTTATGATTTTTTGGGGGACAAGTCCACATTTGTTAAGACTAAGCCTATTAACAAATGGGAACTGGAACTCGGGAGATCTTTCCCAGTGGACGCTTGGTCGTCGGCTATTAAATTTCTGACATCCAACTTCAAATGTGTCACCCATTATGAAGCTGGGGTAAAAACGCTTTTCAACTGGTATTTCACCCCTCAATTGCATTCCATATATCCTACTTCCTCCCCCTGTTGCTGGAGAGGGTGTGGCGGCTTGGGTACCTTATTCCATGTGCTGTGGAAGTGTCCACCAAATACTAACCCCCACCTTTTGAATGTATTCAACAAAGCTTTAGGAGGTACGCCATTCTTGCCGGAGATGCTTTCTGCACTCATCGTCACCTTGCCCAAGCCTGGTAAGACTCCCGATACCCCTCAGAATTTCCGCCCTATCTCATTACTTAATTTGGACATCAAACTCTTTGCTAAATTAATAGCTAATAGATTAGCCCCGATACTCCCTTCCCTAATTAAAGAGGACCAATCTGGGTTTGTCAGGGGACGCCTATCCTCTGACAATACCAGACGTATGGTTGACCTGTTTAACTACGCCGAACATCACCATCTATCGATGCTGGTGGTCACACTGGGCGCTGAGAAGGCGTTTGACCGCCTTCGCTGGTCATACGCGTTCTCAGTTCTCTGAGCAATGGGATTTGAGGGTGGCATTTTGAATGCTTTCTATAGTCTATATGACTCCCCCACAGCGCGGATATGGGTTAATGGTGTATTGTCTGACCCTCTTCCTATAACAAACGGATCCCGCCAGGGGTGCCCTTTATCGCCCCTATTGTTTATCATGGCCCTGGAACCCTTAGCCCAACGCATTAGACTCTCCTCTTCCATCTCGGGTGTTAACGTAGGTGGCCGGGACCACAGGATCTCTTTATACGCGGATGATATTATATTGACCCTCTCCGACCCCTTAACCTCCCTACGCCTAGCCCTTTCCACTATACATCAATTTGGTTTGATATCATATTACAAAATTAACAGTTCAAAATCTCAGGCCCTACCAATAAACATCCCCCAAACTTTACTATCTCAGTTAAAATCCTAATTTCCTTTAGACTGGCAGGTATCGGAACTCCCCTATTTAGGCATCAGACTGACATCTCCGTGCTCCCTCCTTTATAAGTGCAACTACGAACCCCTCCTTTCCACTATGTCAACTGACTTTTCCCAATTTTCCAAGAAAGCTATCTCCTGGGTGAGTAGAGTGGCGGCATTTCAGATGATGACGCTTCCAAAATTGATCTATGTCTTTAGGGCTCTCCCAATTCCAGTCCCAGAATTGTTCTTCAGGAAAGCTCAGGCGGTCCTATCGAAATACATCTGGAACTCCAATAGGCCCAGGATAGCCCACACGCTACTGACCCGTAGGAAAAAGCGGGTGGCATAGGCTTACCTTCAATTATTGATTACCATAAGGCTATTGGACTCTCTCTCGCTCGCGACTGGTGGTTAATTTGGCTGTATGGCAGGAGAAAGGTGTACAGAAGCTATCCCAACTGGTCCCCACCTTAGGGCCTATACCCTTCGCAACTCTTCCAAGATACATACTAACTCCCGCCAGGGGAAATATTCAATTACCTTAGAATCAAACACTTCTTGCTATCTGTTTTATCTAACATTCCTCTACCCACACGGGAGTTCTTCAGATTTATCGAGTGCCCAACAATGTGAGGAAAGGAGCGACTGGCCGTATTTATGATTTTTTGGGGGACAAGTCCACATTTGTTAAGACTAAGCCTATTAACAAATGGGAACTGGAACTCGGGAGATCTTTCCCAGTGGACGCTTGGTCGTCGGCTATTAAATTTCTGACATCCAACTTCAAATGTGTCACCCATTATGAAGCTGGGGTAAAACGCTTTCAACTGGTATTTCACCCCTCAATTGCATTCCATATATCCTACTTCCTCCCCCTGTTGCTGGAGAGGGTGTGGCGGCTTGGGTACCTTATTCCATGTGCTGTGGAAGTGTCCACCAAATACTAACCCCCCACCTTTTGAATGTATTCAACAAAGCTTTAGGAGGTACGCCATTCTTGCCGGAGATGCTTTCTGCACTCATCGTCACCTTGCCCAAGCCTGGTAAGACTCCCGATACCCCTCAGAATTTCCGCCCTATCTCATTACTTAATTTGGACATCAAACTCTTTGCTAAATTAATAGCTAATAGATTAGCCCCGATACTCCCTTCCCTAATTAAAGAGGACCAATCTGGGTTTGTCAGGGGACGCCTATCCTCTGACAATACCAGACGTATGGTTGACCTGTTTAACTACGCCGAACATCACCATCTATTGATGCTGGTGGTCACACTGGGCGCTGAGAAGGCGTTTGACCGCCTTCGCTGGTCATACGTAATTTCTGACATCCAACTTCAAATGTGTCACCCATTATGAAGCTGGGGTAAAAACGCTTTTCAACTGGTATTTCACCCCTCTATTGCATTCCATATATCCTACTTCCTCCCCCTGTTGCTGGAGAGGGTGCGGCGGCTTGGGTGCCTTATTCCATGTGCTGTGGAAGTGTCCGATCTTACTGAAATTCTGGAATACTGTATTCAACCTACTGAGTGAAGTGGTTAAATCTACCATTTCCCCGTCCCCCAGTCTAGCGTTGTTATTCCTAGGCATTCATGAGCTCCATCACTCCCACAAACCGGTGGCAGGCCGTATCTTGATTAGCGCTAAATTGATTGTGACCCATCATTGGAAGGACCCAAATCCTCCAGACATTGCAGAGGTCATTCAAGATCTAAATTCCACCTGCCGTTACGAAAGTATTCTCCCGCATTCCATTTTGTCCCCCTCACGTTTCACACACACTTGGGGCCCCTGGTTGTCACACCCGAGCTATACCCCGTAGATGTTGATCTCTTCCATCTATGATTGGATACTCTCCTGATAGCTTTGGCGTCCTCGGAGATTCAGATTCAGAATTGCCTGCTGAACGGCCGGTTTCTAAGTTCATTACTTTGTTACCTGTTATTACGTTGCTCCTATCCCTGATACAAGTTATTGTTTCTTTTGTGTGCTCCACCCCTCCATAGGGTGCCCATGATAGGCGATACTTCTGGGTCACTCGGTTGGCAGCGCCCACGCGGGTGCCCGAGTGCCTGGTAGCAAACCTCACTGTAGTGTTGTCTTCTACTCACTATTCCTTATGTTACCCCCCCTGAGTTCTTGCCTGTGAGCATCATGACGCTCACGTAGTTGCTGTTTACTTCTCATGTATGTGATCCTTTTATAGCTGCGGATGTGGCTCTATACTTGACAATTTGTTCATACGCTTATCGTAATGTGTTGGATTGCGGCTGCGACCGCTACATTTGATTCCGCATTCTTTTTCTGTCTTGAAAACTTTAATAAAAAAGATTTAACAATAAAATATATTGGAAGCCATCTTCTGTCTTTGGCATAGGGCCTGTTAGGTCAATTCCCACCAGCTCCCAGACAGCAGACACCTAATGGGAGGAAAATAAAAATATATATTTATTTGCAATAAACCAATGTAATAATTTAGCATATGTAATTATATATTAGAAATTTACCTTAATGCACTTTAACGGCTGGGGAGCTAATAGAGGCTTTCCAACCATCTGACACTGTGCGCATTCCATGATCTGTAAGAAATCAGTTGTTAACCAATGTACTTTATTCATATAAATTGAAAACACATAAAAAAATTAATATGTACCCAGTTCTCAATATCTTTGGTCATTCCAGGCCAAATAAATCGGGAGGATATTGCCCTCGTTGTCTTTTTAATCCCTGAATGTCCTCCTATCGGTGTAGAATGCAATTCATCATATATTATTCTTGCCTCTTCTTTGCATTTTACAACCATTTTACCTCCGACAAACAGCTTTCCTTCTGTAATAAAAGGAATAATTCAAGATTAGGGTACAGCAGTTGTCAGGAAACTGCGGCTCTAGAGCCACATGTGGCTCTTTAGCCCCCTGATATTGGCTCTTCCAGGTGCGTGCTCACATGTACAGTGCCATCGCATTTTCGTTGCCTGTAGCCAAAATCGGCAGGAGGGGGAGGACCAGGAAGCAGTGAAGGCTCTGTACTCACCGCTTCCTGGTCCTCGGCTGTAGGCTGTGCAGGGCTGCGCACAGTGTGAGGCACTCTGTGACGTCACGCTGTGCACGCCAGTTCACAGCACAGCCAACAGCAGGAGGAACACAGAGCGAGGGTGGTGAGGAGCAGCGGCATCCAGGAGCAGGAGAGGTAAGTGCTTTTTTATTTTGTGAAACTTGCGGCTGATCTGAGGCATTGGGGTGATGAGAATCATAATGGGGGATATGAGAGCCATGATGGATGATAATGGGGATGATGAGAGGCATGGTGCTCTTATCTGAGGTCTGAATGAGGGGGTCATTTACTTTGGGGTCTGAGCTGACGTGTGATCTGAGGGAGGTCTTATTAACATTGGGGGGCTGATTAGTGGTCTGACCTGAGGTGTAATGAAAAATATTTTTTTCCATATTGTCATCCTCTAAAACCTACGTGCGTCTTTTAGGGTGAAACGTTGCGGAGTGAAAGAAGATGTAGTGTCGAGGATTGAGAAAGGTATGTTCAGATGGTTAGGAATATCCTTATTAAGTAAATAACAATGTACCTTCCTATATATTTGAAGTTTAAAAAATTTGGCTCTCAAAAAAATAAAAATCGCTGTTTTGTCAATATTTGGCTCATTTTACTAATAAGTTTGCCCACCACTGGGGTAGAGCTAACCCGAACTGTAAAGGAAAAGGCAGAGTTGGCACCTGCACCCCCTTGAAAATCAGCCAAGCAGTCTAAGCCCTGAATCATGCAGCAGTCTCTTCTGCTTTTTCATGACTCTGCTGGCAGGGTTTCCGTGGGCCATCCACATAGCCCTGCCTAAGAAGTGGAAGACCTTGAATGCACTGATGCCCAACCACTTATGTTTGAGGATAAGGACAAGGGGAATACCACCGCAGCCTGTCTCTGATGATGACGAAACACGGGTGCCAACTGCTTCGGCATTCTGCAGTGAGCAGAACGACAAGGAGGGCAAGGGGGTAGACTGTGTGGAAGATGATATGGCGAATGATGAGGTCCTCAACTCCACATGGAATCAAGGTCATGCAAGTGACCTGTGTAGTTGGGAGAAAGAGGCCGTGGTTGCACAGAGCCACCAGCACAGCAGAAGAGGGAGCAGGGTGCAAAAGCGGAGCGGCCGTCCTCTAGACAGTACGCCTCCTACTGCCCACCTTACCCAGGGGCCGAGCCCAACAAAGCCAGCTCCAAGGAGTTCCCTGGCGTGGCAGTTCTTCAGACAATGTGCAGATGACAAGACACAAATGGTTTGCACGCTGTGCAATCAGAGCCTGAAGCGAGGCATAAACGTTCTCAACCTGAGCACAACCTGCATGACCAGGCATTTAAGTGCAAGACACGACTTGCAGTGGAGGAGACACCTCAAAAGCAAATAAAGGTCTCTGGCTCCTCTTGCTTCCTCATCCTCTGGTCTCCGGCTCCTCATCCACCCAGCCCTCTAGCCCTATCCATGACATTTTTAGAATCATTTTAGTGAACAAAACTTCCAGTTCCCACTAGACTATAATGGGGTTCATGTTCGAGGTCAAAATCAGGTCCCAAACTCGAACTTTTTGTGAAATTTGGCCGAACCCCAACATTCGGGTGTCCACTTAACTGTATTCAGTAGCAACATTCTTCTAAATCAACTTATATTGATGATACTCATCGTTTATTGTATATTTGGCAGTGGACTTTCTAAACCATTGTTTCTGCAAGTTATTATACCCAGATGGGTAATATACTGCTGAGAGGAATTTGAAAATTTCGTCATACTTCTTCTTCTCCATACCTATAAATATAGAATACAATTTTTACATAAACTATTACAATGTTTCACAGCCTTTATTAGCTATCTGCTCTGCTCAGATTAATAAAATATTAGTAATAGTTTATTAATCTGTGCCCCCCAATATAATGCAAAGTCTATGCCCAAAGTACTGCACAGACCCCCAAAACACTGATGCAATACTCCCCAGAGCTGCAAAGCCACCCAATATAATGCAAAGTCTACTCCATTCCAAGTACTTAATAGCTCCGCTATGTGGAGACCCCAAAATATCCCACACTTAGCTCTGCTATGTCGTATCCCAAAAATATACTGCACTCCACTCTGCTATGTGATGACCCCGCACTCAGCTATATCCCGAACATCGCTCTGCTATGTGGTGACCCTGCACTCTGCGCCGCTATGTATTGACCACGCACTCCGCTATATCCCACACTCACCACCGCTATGTGGTGACCCCAAAATATCCAGCACTCAGCTCTGCCATAAGGATGAACTGTAACTGATGAGTTGCACTCAGCTCAAGGATGAACTGCAACAGCTCTGCCGACAGGGTGAAGTGTAACTGATGATTTGTGGGCGTCTGTGCACTCAAGTGTAGGATCTGATGCAACACTTTCAAAATCTCTATACCCTTAGTGCGCACGCGCGGTGCGCGAAGTACTTCTATGTAGGCGCAGGAATGATTCTTTGGAAGACAGTGGAACATGCGCGGTGCGCGAAGTACTTGTATGGAGGCGCAGGAGTTATTCTTTAGAAGACAGTGGAAGTGCGCTTGTGCCACGCTGCGCACACCCTGCACCAGCTGATTGATGCACGGCCGCTTCGCATCCGGTGCGGCCGCATCATTTCCGGTATAGACTTTTCGCCAGGTTTAGAAAAGTAGCAAAACACTGGTGTTCTGATAGATTGCTATACCTTGACAAAATGCTATACACGAAGTCACGTGGACGCGCTGTACATGCGCACATCCACTGGATTAGCAAGAAAATCATTGCAGCGCCACGGGAGAAGACTTCATGCGCATGCACACTTAGGGGTAGATAGATTTTCCCGTGCAAAATTTTCTATTAGATCTACCTACCCATGAGTGCGCACAAATACTTAAGAGCAGTTCATCGTTACCGCAGAGCTGAGTGTATCTTTGCTATGTGGTGACCTCAATATTCTACACTCGTGGATGCGCATGAAGTCCTTCTCCCGTGGCACAGCAATGATTTTTTGCAAATTCTGTGGATGTGCACATGCACAGTGTGTCCACATGACTTCGGGTATAGCGTTTTGTCAAGGTATAGCAATCTGTCAGAACACTGGACTATGCTGTGGCCACCAGAGAGTCATGCGCCTTTTCCTATAGCGTGCAAGCGCAGCCATCACTGAGGGACTGCAGGGAGGCCATAACCCCTGGATACAAGCAGTGTATATTGTGAGGCTATTAAAGACGACTATATGGGCAATCACTGTACATTAGTAAGGGAGGTAATAACTTCCTCTACATGATAAACGCTCACTAGCCCTTTAACCCCTTAAGGACCATATTCCACCTTAAGGACTTGGCCATTTTTTGCAAATCTTACCAGTGTCCCTTTATGTGGTGATAACTTTAAAACGCTTTTTCTTATCCAGGCCATTCTAAGACTCTTTTTTCATCACACATTGTACTTCATGACAGTGGTGAAATGAAGTGGAAAAATTTCATTTTTATTTATGAAAAAATACCAAATTTACCAAAAATTTAGAAAAATTTGCAATTTTCCAAGTTTCAATTTCTCTACTTCTATAATACATAGTAATACCACCAAAAAAAGGTAATGATTTACATTCCCCAAATGTCTACTTCATGTATGGATCATTTTGGGATGTCATTTCATTTTTTGGGGACAATACAAGGCTTAGAAGTTTAAAAGCAAATCTTGGAATTTTTCTGAAATTTTCAAATACCCACTTTTTAGGGACCAGTTCAGGTCTAAAGTCACTTTGTGAGGCTTACATAATAGAAACCACCCAAAAATGACCCCATTCTAGAAACTACACTCCTCAAGGTATTCAAAACTGATTTTACAAACATCATTAACCCTTAAGGTTAAGAGTTAAGTGCAAATGGAGATAGAATTTCAGAATTTCGATTTTGGGGAAAATTTTTCATTTTTATCTATTTTTTCCAGTAACAAAGCAAGGGTTAACAGCCAAACAAAACTCAATATTTATTGCCCTGATTCTGTAGTTTGCACAAACACCCCATATGTGGTTGTATACTGCTGTATGGACAAACGGCAGGGCACAGAAGGAAAGGAACGACGTATGGTTTTTGGAAGGTGGATTTTGCTGGACTGGATTTTTGACACCATGTCCCATTTGAAGCCCCCGATGCACCCCTAGAGTAGAAACTCTCAAGGTATTCAAAACCGTTTTTACAAACTTTGTTAACCCTTTAGGTGTTCCAAAAGAGTTATTGGCAAATGGAGATGAAATTTAAGAATTTCTATTTTTTGATACCTTGCCTCAAAAAAAAATGTAATATAGAGTAACCCAAAATAAGACCGCGGTATGGAAGGAGTTAAACAGCTGGCATCTGCACCAGCACAGATGCCAGCCGTTTCTATCAGACTGTCAGCAATGTGCTGACACTCTGATAGATCCACTAGACACCAGGGAATTACAGCAGATTAGGGGTGCCTCCCGCCGTCGCACTCTTTTACACGCATAGTTCTACACACGCCGGCACTCTTTTACACGCATACTTCTACACACGCCGGCACTCTTTTACAAGCACACCTCTACACATGCCGGCACTCTTTTACACGCATACTTCTACACACGCCAGCACTCTTTTACACGCATACTTCTACACACGCCGGCACTCTTTTACAAGCACACTTCTACACATGCCGGCACTCTTTTGCAAGTATACTTCTACACGCCGGCACTCTTTTACACGCATACTTCTACACACGCCGACACTCTTTTACATACACAAATACTTCTACACATGCCGGCACTCTTTTACAAGCACACTTCTACACATGCCGGCACTCTTTTGCAAGTATACTTCTACACGCCGGCACTCTTTTACACTCATACTTCTACACATGCCGGCACTCTTTTAGACTCACACTTCTACATACGCCGGCACTCTTTTACACGCATACTTCTACACATACTGACACTCTTTTAGGCCTTCTGCACGCGACTGTATCTGTTTTGTTGTATGCACAATGTTTCACATGCTCTGTGGGTTGTACCTAGGCTAAGATCAAATGTACAATGTACAGCACATGATACCGGAAGACCAAGGAGCGCTGGCCCAGTAAGCAATATTTAATAAGTGCCAATTAAAAAGTTGTGCTCTAATCAAGGTTGGAAAATGAAATAATAATAATAATAATAATAATTAAAAAAAAATAATGGATAACCCCTTTAAGGTTGCACCATGATTTTGGCCCGCAATGTGCCTTGCAACCAAGGATCACAGCGGCACGCTGGTACACTGCAGTGAGTTAAAAAAAAAGGTGTCATATAGGTGCGACCTGTACGTTTCTTACAATCAGAATCCGAAAGTCACAAGAAATCAAGTAGGTTGGATTTTGTGTGACTGTGCACGACCCCATTTCCTTTAACTAGTTGCGATTTAGTACAGCATTGCTGCAGTCTTATGCTGTACAACTTGTGTTGCAGCCACAGCCATCTTGTAGTACCAGCTCAACACATACTGTACTTCATGCAGGCATTCTTATATACACACACTTTCATACATGCATGTACTCTTACATACACATAGATTTATACATGCAGCACTACTACATACACACACTGTCATACATACAGGCACTCTTTTAAACCAATTACAATACATGTAGATTCATTATTCACCTCTTGGCCCTCTGTATTGCTAGTTGTGTTCCCAGGTCCTGAGCCAGAATCCTCCCCCTCGCAGCAGCAGGGCTAGGCTCCAGACTGATCACACAGGCAGCTTTCCTTCTAGCAGAGCTGCCTTATTGGAGGAGAGGCTGTCAGTGCTATTGTCACGACTGTGACTGATCCAGACAGGTCTGGGAGGAGAAGGTCGCAGCGACTTGCTACTCGCGATAGCTTGTGAGTTTGCTCCGTGGTTCAGGGTATGTCATCCGGGTTTTGCCTTGTGAACCTTTTTGTCCTGACTGGGAGTTTGTAGGCATTCTTCTCAGGTGAGTGCTGTCTGCCACTCCCAGCTACTATATTAGTTTCAGTTTCAATTGCAGTCATTGCCAGATATAGTCCTTACTTCCAGTGCTATTCTGACCTTTGAAGGAGATCGTTTAACGGTATTGCTGTGGAGCTCTTGTCTGGCGTGGACTGTCGTTATTGGGATCATCTTCTCTGCTCGTGACTGGATAAGTCTATCTCTGCTGGAGATTGTTTGTTTGTTGCTGTCTTCCCCTGTTGTTCTCCTAGACATGAGTGATGGTGACTAGTGCTCCCATCTGCTTTTCCCCAGTCTAGTCTTCTGAGGGTGACTCAGGGTTTAGGCATCCTGCTCGCAGCACGGGTTCACACCCCGTCTAGGGTATCAGGGCAGACAGGTGCCAGCTTAGGGTTTGTCAGGGGTGGCCGTTCTATTTCCCATCCATAGATAAGGGTCCCCCTTCCCCACCGTCTGGTGCGACACGACTGCTGCTGGGATAGCGGTCATGACAGTATATCTGGCCTTTTAAAAAAAAAAAAAGTGACATTTCCTTTTTTTTTTTTTTTTTTGCCTGCTGTTTTGCTTTGTATTTTCTGTTCCACTATGGATCCGGTTACGGTTTTGGCGAAACAATTACAGGGGTTATCCCTTGAAGTGGCAGGATTAAAAGCAACAGTGCTGCAGCAGCAGCAGCAATTCTTGGGTTCCACCGTTGCTACGGGAAACCAAGGTACTCCTGAGCCAAAAGTGGCTTTTCCTGATGAGTCTAAGCTACGTAGACTTCGGCAAGAGAACTGGTCAGCTGAACTATATTGTTCCGAATTCCGTAGGTTGGCTACGGATACATTATGGAACGACTCGGCCCTTAGGAGTCAGTTCTGCCAGGGTTTGTTTGAAAAATTAAAAGACGCGCTGGCTGTATACGAGGTCCCTGGGTCTCTTGAGGCTGCTATGTCTCTGTCCATAAGAATCGACAGACGACTCAGGGAGAGACTATTAAATTCTACAGAGGCCTCTATAGGGCAGGGATCGGTTTGTTATGATCCAGTCGAACCAATGCAAATAGGGGGCACCACTAGACGGGTGAATCCTCCTAAGGTCCGCCGTAGGTCAGAGGTTTGTTTTCGTTGTGGGGGGAGGGGTCATTTTGTAAAGGTATGTCCCTCAGTACCCAAGAGACCACAAACAAAGGAGCCGCCAGACAAACTAGAGTCCCCAGATTGTGCGGAGGATAACAGTCTGGGCGTATTCGTTTCCTCCATACGCATGTCTCAGTTTTTGTTGTCCGCTACCGTTATGGCGGGCAATAAGACTGAGATCTGTTCCGTCTTTTTGGACAGTGGGGCGGGGATCAACTTGGTGGATTCACGGTTTACTCCGGAACCGGTACGCAGAACTATTCCTGTTTTTGCCATCGACTCCTCCCCTCTTACTCAGAGAGAGTTAACACAGATCATCCATAATATCCATCTGCAGGTAGGGGACCTCCATAAAGAGCATATCTCTTGTTATGTCCTGGACGGTCTTCCAGCTCCTATGGTATTGGGGCTTCCCTGGCTGGTGACTCACAATCCAGTGGTGGATTGGCAGGCCGGGGAGATTGTGGAGTGGAGTGAACATTGTAAGGACAACTGCTTGAGTAGTAGGTGCTCAACACTCTCTGTAACATCTCTACCTGCCTTTCTGTCGGATTTTATGGATGTGTTCTCTGAGAAGGGTTGTCAGGGGTTACCACCTCATCGTCCATATGATTGCCCGATTAATCTGTTACCTGGGGCAAAACTACCTAAAACCCGGTTATACAATCTTTCCGGCCCGGAGAGGAAGGCTATGAAAGATTATATTTCGGAGAGTTTGGCTAAGGGACACATCAGACCCTCTTCTTCACCCGTGGCTGCAGGGTTCTTTTTCGTTAAAAAGAAAGATGGGGGCCTGCGTCCCTGCCTGGATTTCCGGGAATTAAACCGGATAACTATCCGAGATCCCTATCCTTTTCCTCTCATTCCCGACCTCTTTAGTCAGGTTGCTGGTGCTAAATGGTTCTCCAAAATGGATCTCAGAGGAGCCTATAACCTGGTTCGCATCAGAGAGGGGGATGAGTGGAAGACGGCTTTTAATACTCCGGAAGGGCATTATGAAAATCTTGTCATGCCATTTGGTCTTACTAATGCGCCTGCGGTGTTCCAACATTTTGTCAACGATATTTTTAGTCACCTTATCGGGAGATTTGTTGTGATATATCTTGATGACATCCTGGTCTATTCTCCGGATCTGGATACACATAAGATCCATGTGAGACAAGTGCTGCAGATATTAGGGCCAACAAATTGTTTGCTAAATTAGAGAAATGTGTGTTCGCCGTAAAAGAACTGCCATTTCTGGAGTATGTGTTGTCAGATTCAGGTTTCCGCATGGATCCAGAGAAAGTCCGGGCAATTATGGACTGGGATCTGCCTGAGAACCTGAAGGCTTTGCAACGCTTCCTGGGGTTTGCCAATTTTTATAGAAAGTTTATAAAGAACTATTCCTTGGTGGTCAAACCACTGACGGACATGACCCGAAAGGGATCCGATTTTTCCAAATGGTCACATGCAGCCAAAACTGCCTTTACATCTCTGAAGGAGAGATTCACCTCGGCTCCTATTCTCGTACAGCCAGATGTCTCGCTTCCTTTTATTGTAGAGGTTGACGCATCAGAGGTGGGGGTGGGAGCGGTACTATCTCAGGGCCCGTCCCCTGGTGAATGGCGTCCGTGTGCTTTCTTTTCAAAGAAATTGTCTACTGCAGATAGGAACTATGATATTGGCAACAGGGAACTTTTGGCTATTAAGTTGGCCTTAGAGGAGTGGCGTCATTTTTTGGAGGGGGCGGTTCATCCTGTCACAGTAATTACTGATCACAAAAACTTAGTATATCTGGAGTCTGCTAAACGTCTCACCCCTAGACAGGCTCGGTGGTCGTTATTTTTACTAGGTTTAATTTTGTAATAACCTATCACCCGGGGCAAAAATACTAAGGCGGATGCATTGTCTCGAAGTTTTCCTGGAGGGGTGATGTTGATGTTCCAGAGCCTATTTTGCAAAAGGGGGTGGTGGTCTCTGCATTACACTCAGGTTTAGAGGGGAGGGTGTTGGAAGCTCAGGGGACGCCCGGCCTCCTGCCCCTCGGGTAAACTGTTTGTGCCAGAAAATTTACGCCTGGAGATACTAAAAGAACACCATAACTCCGCACTGGCAGGACACCCAGGTAGTAAGGCAACCTCTGAATTAGTGTCTCGTCGGTTCTGGTGGCCTAAGTGGCGCCAGGAGGTGTTGAATTTTGTGTCTGCATGTGCTACCTGTGCTCGTTCTAAGGTGGATCATACTCGTCCGGCAGGGCGTCTTTTACCTCTGGCCATCCCCAACAGGCCTTGGACGCACCTATCAATGGATTTCATTACTGATCTACCAGTATCATCGGGGAAGACTGTTATTCTGGCAGTTGTTGACAGATTCAGTAAAATGGTGCACTTTATTGCTCTTACCGCATTGCCTAATGCTAACACACTGGCTCAGGCTTTTATTGACCACATCGTGAAGCTTCACGGAGTCCCTTCCGATATTGTTTCGGATCGTGGTACCCAATTTGTTTCTAAATTTTGGAAAGCTTTTTGTTCTCGTTTAGGGGTTCATCTGTCGTTTTCTTCATCTTTCCATCCACAGTCCAACGGTCAGACTGAACGTACCAATCAAAACCTAGAGACATATTTGAGATGCTTTGTTTCCGAAAATCAGGAGGAATGGTCATCTTATTTACCGTTAGCTGAGTTTGCCATTAATAATCGTCGTCAAGAATCCACCGATAAGTCACCATTTTTTGGTGCGTATGGTTTCCATCCTCAGTTTTGTACGTTTAGTGAGGGGGGGCCGTCTGGGATTCCCGAGGAGGAACGATTTGCGCCTTCACTTTCATCAGTGTGGCAGAGTGTGCAAGAAAGTTTGAAGAGAATTGGTGGTAGATACAAACGTGTGGCTGATAAGAAGCGCTCTGAAGGTCCGGACCTTGGGGTGAATGACTTGGTGTGGTTGTCTACCAGAAATATCAAGTTGAAGGTTCCCTCATGGAAATTAGGTCCGAGATTTATTGGTCCTTATAGGGTAATTAAGATCATTAACCCGGTGGCTTTTCGTCTGGAGCTACCTCCGACTCTAAGGATCCATAATGTCTTCCACAGATCTCTGCTTAAGAGATATGTAGAACCTCCTGAACCATTGCCACTACCGCCTCCACCGGTGGTTGTTGATGGCAGTCTTGAGTTTCAGGTAGAAAAGATTGTTGATTCACGATATGTTCGCCGCTCTCTTCAGTACCTGGTGCACTGGAGAGGTTATGGTTCCGAAGAGAGAATGTGGGTGCCAGCATCAGAGATAAAGGCGGACAGACTCATTCGAGCTTTTCATAGGTCCCATCCGGAGAGGCCTGGTCTTGAGGGTCCGGTGGCCCCTCGTAGAAAGGGGGGTACTGTCACGACTGTGACTGATCCAGACAGGTCTGGGAGGAGAAGGTCGCAGCGACTTGCTACTCGCGATAGCTTGTGAGTTTGCTCCGTGGTTCAGGGTATGTCATCCGGGTTTTGCCTTGTGAACCTTTTTGTCCTGACTGGGAGTTTGTAGGCATTCTTCTCAGGTGAGTGCTGTCTGCCACTCCCAGCTACTATATTAGTTTCAGTTTCACTTGCAGTCATTGCCAGATATAGTCCTTACTTCCAGTGCTATTCTGACCTTTGAAGGAGATCGTTTGACGGTATTGCTGTGGAGCTCTTTGTCTGGCGTGGACTGTCGTTATTGGGATCATCTTCTCTGCTCGTGACTGGATAAGTCTATCTCTGCTGGAGATTGTTTGTTTGTTGCTGTCTTCCCCTGTTGTTCTCCTAGACATGAGTGATGGTGACTAGTGCTCCCATCTGCCTTTCCCCAGTCTAGTCTTCTGAGGGTGACTCAGGGTTTAGGCATCCTGCTCGCCGCACGGGTTCACACCCCGTCTAGGGTATCAGGGCAGACAGGTGCCAGCTTAGGGTTTGTCAGGGGTGGCCGTTCTATTTCCCATCCATAGATAAGGGTCCCCCTTCCCCTCCGTCTGGTGCGACACGACTGCTGCTGGGATAGCGGTCGTGACAGCTATTGACTGACAGGTTTTAGACCAATCAGCACTCCTGGTCACAGTAAGGCTATGTTTTTTACAGCGATTTTATGAAAATCAGATCATGTGGATCTGGCTGGTGGGGAGCCTTTCCTTCTCATTTACGATGAATCGCCGGCAGCATGCATTCTACTGTGCATGAGTGTACAGGGAGGGCAAGGCTTATCACAGACATCTTCTAAGCAAAGAAGCTCACTTGCTGGTTCGGGGACCATCGAGGAATTCACAGGCTCCATGGTGGGCCGGTCCGAACATGGTAGTGGCAAAAGTGGTGGGGAAGGTGAGGACTATGATGATGAGTGTGTGTTGGACAGGACCTGGGAGCCAGATAAGGGTGCTGAAGAGTAGGTAACATCAGAGGAGGCTGCGTTTAGTCAGAACCCTCCAAACAACTGCCAGCAGGGCTGGCGTCAACACCCGGGCAAGTGCCGGGCCCACTTCTCTGGGGAGGCCCACTGTGCCCGCTCACTCCTGCAGCTGTGTCCTGCCTGTTCTGAATTCTAGGGCAGCTTACCCCAGCAATGCATACAATTTTCGCCATGTGCACTGAGGCTTGGGGGGACTCAGGATTGAGAACAGGTTAGATGGCATTTTGGTAGATGCTATGCTAGAATGGAGTTGTTAGAAGGAGGTTTGTGATGTCACTGGTCACATGCTCCTTCATGGTCACATGACAAAATGTGGGAAATGCTGACAAACCCCGCAACAGCTTGTGGAAGGAGGAGGGGCTGTGTGTGCCTGTGTTCCGTTAATTTTCCCTACCCGTGAAATTTCCCTACCCTCGTCATTTCCAGTTCCGGCGCAGGAGAGAACCGCTAACTGTGAACGCGCATAGGGTAGGGAAAATTTACAGCCAACTGCGTATGCGCCACGGATAGTGAAAAGTTACAGCCCAGTGCGCAGGCGCAAACGCTTGCTGCATCTAGTCTAGTGCCTAGGGTAGGGAAAACTTAGTGTGCATGTGCCGAGGTTAGTGAAAACTTACAGCCCAGTGCACGTTCGCGCCTGCGCACTAGGCTGTAACTTTTCACTACCCGCAGCGCATGCGCAATTGGCCGTAAATTTTCCCTACCCTATGCGCGTTTACAGTTAGCGGCACTCTCCTGCGCCGAATCCTACTCAGCCACTCAGTAAGCGAGTGGCGTGACACACCTCCTCCCTCATCCGCATACGTCACATCAGACAGAACCAGAAATGACAAGGGTAGGGAAATTTCAAGGGTAGGGAAAATTAACGTAACACCTGCAAGAAACCTAGTGAGGTAGGATGTGCTACAGTCCTGGAGTACACAGAGCTTTATGGGGAGCAGCTGTAGCTCATATATGAGGGGGCAGGTGGAGTGGAATCTGGTGCAATTAAGGGGGTTTTATAGTACAGATCCGGGTGTATTCTGAGGGCCATGATGTATGTGTGTCTGTCCCTGTGTGTATTTGACCGTCCCAGTGTGTGTATATGTATGTATATGTGTCTTTGTCTCCCTCCCTCTCTGTGTGTGTCCGCCCTCCCTCTGTGTGTGTGTGTGTCTCTCCCTCCCTCCCTCTGTGTGTGTGTGTCTCTCCCTCCCTCCCTCTGTGTGTGTGTGTGTCTCTGCCTCCCTCTGTGTGTGTGTGCCTCTCCCTCCCTCCCTCCCTCCCTCCCTCTGTGTGCGTCTCTCTCCCTCTGTGTGTGTGTGTCTCTCTCCCTCTGTGTGTGTGTGTCTCTCCCCCTGTGTGTGTGTTCTTATAAAGCCTATTTTAGAATATATCGACATAATAAAATTGATCCTAATTGTAATAACTTGCTATTATAGATTAAAAATATTTGGATATCTACTATATATCGAAAAAGGATATATATGCAGGATAGATAGGTTTATCACATTCACATTTCACTGTGTTTTTTTTTTAGGATGTTGGAACTTTGGACCCAGCCATTTGTGTGTTAACCAAGCATACAACCTTGTGGATCTAACATGACTTCTTTAAACCCTGGTAAACACTGAAACCCATTGTTCGCCCTCAAACCAGATGAGTTTCTTAGAATGTATTGGTCTTTAGGCTGTATATTCTGTTTCCCTAACCTTGCATTTATTAATGATCTGTTGGAGTATGCCTGAGATCCTTGCAGCTAGGTTTGTTCATTCTCATGTAGGATTTCCTTATCTTTCAAACAAATTTCCGTACATTGTATGTGGCTCTCTGTATACACCCTTTTGTTTGTATCCTTCATAGGAGAGAGAGAGGAGACCTTTTACAAATGTCTTTGTGAGACCATACAATGTACCTTTAGTATGGCAGAGACTTGTGTCATGCAAAATCCAACATGGAGGAAATCAATGATAATGGAATATGAATATCCTACCCATAAAAGTAAGCCTGACCTAATCCCCCTTCATTACAGTTAATCCGTTAATATAAAATGGATTGTATTGGAATGCCAAAAAGGGCATTTCATACTAGTTCCTCAAGAACTGGAGTATCTAGACTTATTTTTATAATGTTCAAGTTCTGAAGTTCTGATATACTGTATCCATTGTATAACCTTGACAGTTAAGAAACTCAGCCATCCAAGAATAATGATAGTCAACATGCCCCAAATATAATCTGCCTGCCATGCCCAGATAGAGGGATTTAATATGGCATCGTCCAACTTAGAATATTGCAAGGTGTCCATAGTGACATTGTTTTTCCGGATTACCATCTGGACTGTATGGCTAGGCTTATTGTCTAAAAGGAATTCAAGGTTTATGGTAATCTCCTGGTTTTGGAATGCATCGATGCTCTCCACTTCTCCTTCAATGTCCTCTACCTGGACAGGATACAGGGTACGATTTCCAATCATAATCCTGGAGTGAGGGGGCACCTTTATTAGAGACATGAGAAGGCAAGGCCTTATTTGGTATCCGGGTAATAACAAGCCACTTATCCTGTATCAAAACAGTGTTCACCACATTGTCCTCCTAGATTTTAGACATGGTCACATGGCACTTCTCCGATCCGTGTTTCTTGTACTCGAGTCCACATAAAGCATAGCTCGTAATTAAATGAATTGCCTTTGCACTGGAAATTGTTGTCCCGGAATGTTATGCAGTTGTCCAGGATTGGGACAGCTAGCCAATCTGGTTTCCAGGGTTGGTAGGCCACAATGTCAGGAGTTTGGATCCTGATGTGAATGTTGATCCAATCTCAATTTCCAGTGTCTTAATAGAGATGGAATTGGCAGCTGATACACCCGTGGATATGACAGTTCCTACTACGCCAAATATTATAGCAGCTACAATTGCAGAGATGAACCGTTTTGGTCGATGACTTGTAGAAAATTGTTCTCTAGTCAGGGTCTTTCTGGTCTGTTCCAGGATCCGTGTAACCCGTTCTTGGGAATAGTTTTTTTTTTTTTTTATATTTTTGTTCTTTTATTTCAGTGTTATCAGCATATGCAGTAATAACAGTAAAAAAAGAAATAACATAGTTACAAAGTCATCCCCCCTGTGCAACATTACCCCCCCCCCCCCGCCTTGCAGAAGAAGAAAGAAAAAAAATAAAAAATACAATAAAATTCATTAATCGCCCCATTCCTTCCAAATTCTATCCCACTTTTCGTAAGATCCTCTTTGTCTATGCAGAATCTTTTCATAGCTTTTAACCTCGGTGACTAAATTCAGCCAGTTCTTGCAGTCTGGCGCAGAGGGGGAAAACCATTTTCTAGCTACAAGGAGCCTAGCCAAAAACAAAACTTTAGTCAACAATCGTGACTTCCCAACCCGACAGCTAATCTCCGATAAGTCCCCTAAAATCAATACCTTTGGAGAAAGTGGAATATCCATATCAAGTCTTTGGAATAGGGTTCTTTGAACCAACTTCCAATATCTACTCACCGCTGGGCAATCCCAGAACAGGTGCAAATGATCTGCCCCGGGGCTGCCACAGCGGGGACAGTCAGAGGAGGCTCTTAATCCTCTCCTATGGAGCCATCGAGGTGTTACATATATTTTGTGAATAATATTAAACTGTACTACCGTGTGGTTAAATTTGTACGAGACCCAACTTAGATTATCTCCTACATTCTCCCAATCCGGAGAGCCCAAATCTAACAGTAAGGAAGACCAGGATCTTTGCCCTGGAGATAAACAGTCCGTGAAATAATTTTTTATTAGGTACCTATAACAGTGTGAAACTCTAACTTTCATATCACCCTTCTTTTGGATCAGCTTGTGTAAAAATTCCGGAGTATCTATATTAAATAAGTGCTTATCAGAAATACTAAACAGTGCCGAACGCAATTGAAGATATGCATACCAAGCCACCTCACCTATATTTTCCTCTTGTTCTAGCTCCAAAAGAGTAAGGATCGGCCGTTTTTAACCACTTGACTCAACAAATAAATATTCTTTTTCTTCCAGTATTGCTGGCAGTTTAAGTCATCCAAACTACACAGTTTTTGGTTGTGCCATAATGGGGTGCAGATCAGTGATGCACTGACCTGCATCCAGCTTTTAATAACTCTCCATGCTTTCATAGCCATTCTGCAGAAAGGTTTATATTCATCCTGTATCTTACATAAATAGTCAGACTCCAAAACTATAAAGAAATCTGAGAAACCTGAATCATTAACCAACTTTCTGCAAAGATGAATATTTTTCCAGTCGTTGAAAAAACAAAGTTGAGAAGCCATGACATAACCCTTAAAGTAAGGGAGATTAAGACCTCCCCGCCTATAGGGCATAGAAAAATACCTAGCCTTTAAAATACCCTAGTCTCACTCGTTTCCTCCTCCATAGTAAATCATTTGTCATCCGCTCAATTAACCTGAAATATTTATCCTCTATCCATACAGGAGAGTTACGGAGAACGTAAAGAACCTGGGGCAGCACGACCATTTTTATTAACGAAACTCTATCCGCTCTTGCGGACAGAATTTTTTGCCATACCTTAATTTTAGCTCTCAATCTTTGTAGTAGAGGAAACAAGTTGAGCTGTAAATAATCTTGAATTTTGGCAGAAACTGTCATCCCCAGGTACTTCAACGTCTCCGAGACCGATAATCTACTGGTCGTGTCATTAGTGGCTCCTCGCAATTCATCCACTGGGAGGAGAGTCGTCTTGGCCCAATTGACCTCCAATCCGGAAGAGTTACTAAAGAGGTTAACTAACTCCATTACTCGGGGAAGTGTACTTTCTGTTTGTTGAATAAAAAACAGGATATCATCCGCATAAAGAGAGATGCGATCCTGTTTTCCCATTACCCCAAAACCAGCCACCCTTATATCCTGCCTTATGCTGACCGCAAGGGGCTCAATATAAATATTAAACAGAAGGGGAGAAAGGGGACATCCTTGTCGGGTACCTCTCCCTAGTTCAAAGCTCTCAGTTAACATATCATTAATCCTGATCCTAGCGGTCGGAGATTTATATAACAGCTGTACTATCGCTATAAATTTAGGACCAAAGTTCATTTTTCTCATCACTTCCCAAAGAAAAGCCCACTCAACCCTGTCAAATGCCTTAGTGGCGTCTAATGACAGGATGGAGCAGGCTTCGCTCCCAGGTGCCTGAATGTTAGAATAGAACCTATGTAAGTTATAATGGGTGCCCCTTCCCGGCATAAAACCGTTCTGGTCTGGATGGATAACCGAAGGCAAGATCCTAGAAAGTCTCCTAGCCATAACTTTTGAGAGTAACTTAACATCCGTATTTAATAGAGAGATGGGTCTATAGGAGCTCAAATCCGCCAGATCCTTATCCTTTTTTGGAATTAAGACTATTAAGGCTTCCATCATAGAGATTGGGAGATTTCCCTCATCCAATGCGTGGGAAAAAACTTCCAACAAGTGAGGAAGAATATCATTGCTGTACTTGCGATAAATTTCGTACGGAAAGCCATCTAAGCCTGGCGAGGAGTTCCCCGAGATGGACCCCAAAGCCTCCTGAAGCTGGGTCTCTGTTAGTAACGGCAGAGGGGTTCTCTCCAGAAACCGCCTCGCCAGGTCCGATGAGATACCAGGGGATGCCTTATATATTTAAGAAAAATATTGCAAAAAAATATCTCTAACTCCCTTTGGTTCTTCTATATTAGCACCTTATGGGCTACGAATCAAAGTTATGGCTTTCTTTTTCCTCTCCTGTTGTGAGACAACTCTGGCGAGAAGCTTACCAGGGCGGCCAGACTGAGAAATATTTTTGTCCTTTGAAAAATAATCTATGATTTGCTTTTTCAATTACATATTCCTCAAGAGAACGGCTGGCTTCCTGCATCTTATCCTTATTTTCATCCGTAGATTGATTAATAAATCGCTCAGTTGTAAACGCTGCATTCCTAATCAACTCCTCTTCTTTTTTCCTAAATGTCTTCCTCATCGTGGTGATATCACTTATAAGAACTCCCCTTAGGTACGCCTTTAGGGCATCCCATACGATATTGATCTTGGCAGAGGGGAAGTTCACCTCCCAAAAGGACGATATCAATAACTTAATAGAGGGGGAGTTATCCATAATGGTGAGCCAGTATGGATTCAACTTGAACCCAAGCCCCATGATGTTTCTATCCCCCCCACTGCAAAGTTCAATTGTTATGGGAGAGTGATCTGAAATTGTTCTTACTCCATATCGTATAGTTTTTATGTTATTCTGATTGCTCACATTAGTAAGTGCCAAATCAATTCTGGACATTGCTCTACCGCCCCTACTAACACAGGAGTACACTCTCTTACCTCCACCCAGATGTTCCCATATATCCACCAAGCCCACCTCCATACAGAACTGGGCCAGTGGGGAAGAACCAGAATTCCTACCCAAATCTGCATCCAAGGTCAATCTGTCCCTTTTTGGATCCATAACCGCATTGAAATCTCCCATCAGGACAAGTCGACACTCTGGTCTCTCTTCCAAAAATAACAACAACCATTTAAGTAAATAAACCAAAAACGGCGGAGGTATGTAAAAAAAGGCCAGAGTGTAGTCTCGTCCACAGAGTCTACCATACAAAAAAATAAATCTCCCCTGGTCATCTATGGAAGACTCTATTAACGTGAAATCTATGGAATGGTGGATTAGAACCGAGACTCCCCTTGAGGAGCCACTAAAAGTAGAGTGGTACGATTGGGCTTGCCACCCTACTGTCAAACGAGACACCGTCTCCTTAGTGAGGTGAGTTTCTACTATACAGATGATAGCGGGGAGAACTCTTTTTATTGCGTCCATGATAGCTTGTCTCTTAACCCTCTCCCCGAGACCTCTAACATTTCATGAGAGAATGCTAACCGACATTAATCACAAAAGGAAGGGAAGAAAAAAAAAAAAAAAACTTCTGCAAGGCAAATCCCCCCCTCCCCCCCCCGTTCCCCTCCCCCCCCACCGTTCTTCTCCCCCCCCCCGTTCCCCTCCCCCCCCGTTCTTCTCCCCCCCCCGTTCCCCTCCCCCCCCCCGTTCCCCTCCCCCCGCTGGTCTGCCCGATCCTGTCAGCAAACCTCTTATCTTCCGGCCACTCTCCCCCCACTTACCCCATCTTCCCCCCCCCAACCCCCCCCCCCATCACCAAGCCTCAAAATTTCAAATGCCCTGCCGGTCCATCCATTCTCGCACTTGCTCCGGTTTTTCAAAAAACTGGGAAGTCCCATTATAGATCACTCTTAGCTTCGCTGGATACTGTAGGGAATATTTAATGTCCCTAGCAGCCAATTGTTTCTTAATCTCAACAAAGGTTCTTCTTTTTTCCTGGGTCTCCCGGGCAAAATCAGGGAAGAATAACAATTTAGTCCCTTGGTGTTCAATAGGTGAGCATTCTCTAGCTCTTCTCAGGATCATATCTCTATCCACGGACAATAGCAGCTTCATTAAAATTGCTCGCGGTAGTTTCCCTGGTATAGGTTTCCCCCCGGGAATACGATGAGCTCTCTCTATTTGGAACATAGAGGAAAAGTATTCGTCACCCAAGTTATTAAATATCACATCTTTGAGCTGTTTGATCAGCTGTGGGCCTTCTACTCCTTCTGGAAATCCTACTATACGGATATTATAACGCCTTGATCTGTTTTCCAGATCCTCAAGCTTAGCTTGTAAACGCTGGTTTTCTGAAGCAACAGTTAAAGTCTTTAATTTTAACGTATCCACATCTGCTTGAAGAGAATCAACCATCTTCTCCATATTGAGAACTCGAATTTTAGCCAGATCTTCCCTTATTAGGGATATATCGCTCTGCATTGACCCCAGTTGGATAGCCATCCCTTGCATTAGGGTACCGTTATTTTTTACGGCGCACAAGATTTTATCCAGAGCTAAGGGCTCGTTCTCATTTTCTGTTGGTAATAACAAGCTTTCCTCCCCCTTCTCGGAGTCTGCCTCGAGTCGCCCATCCTCAAGAGGTTCTTCTACTTGGGAGGCGATAACATTTTTCCTAGGATTTACCCCTAGTTTCCCTTTAACAAGTCCCTTCCCATTTGGGGATTTCCAGAGTTGGTCAATTTTTCCCTCTGTAACCTTGACCCCTGTTCTAGTTCCAGAGGAGTCGACTGATCGCCGCTTCGGAGCCATTTTGACTATTTAAGGTTTTTTATTTTTTTATTCTTTTTTTCTTTTCTTTTTTCTTTCTTTATATTAGTTTTTAGGTCTTTTTGGGTCTTTTCTTGTGTTGTTCTTTCTTTGTTTCTTTCTTTAAAAAAAAAAATAAAAAATTTTCTTTTTCTTTTCCCTTTTCCTCCTTTCTTTTTCTTTCTTTCCCCTTCCTCCTCCTCTCCACTCCTGTGAATTAGTCACTTATTTTTCTCCTTTTTTTTTCTTTTTTTTTTCTTCTTCCCTTAGCCCGTCCTTAACCCTTTAAGCTCTATTTATTGCTCCCTTTCTTTCACTCCTTTTTATTTCTTAGCAGTAGTTCTTATTTAACACTAGGTGACTTCCTTTCACCTAATTATACCCCCTATCAGTTGGTGAGAGACAGGAGGTTTTCAGGGGATCATGCAAGGAGCAGAGGCAGCAAAAAAAAAAAAAAAAAAAGGCAGGAGGGCAAAAGGGCAAACAGGGAGTGGAGTAGATACCTCCAATCATACAGTCATACAAGATCACACAAGAGTGCAAAAACTCACATGTCCGGCCGTCTTCGCCCGCAGGGACGGGGGCAGCTGGAGACCAAAACACCCCGTTAGCAGTCCAAACTACAGTGGGACAAGGGGTAGAGAGGCAGGAAGCAGGAGACCACCAGAGGAAAACGGAGGAGCCCGGCACAGATCAGGAAGCCTGAAGGATCCTAGGCAGATCGAGGGAGCGGGTAGAGGAGAGAGCCACGATGCGGCACCACGAGACGAGGGGAGCAGGGAAAGCAGAAGACGAGCCGAAAGCACCGACGGCAGAGGTCCCAGAAGACACGGCCAAGGCAGCTGGAGCAGCGTCAGGATCAGCAGACCGGTAAAGGCAGTAGAAGCGGGGATCCAACTCCACGAGGCATCAGCAGCCTCGCGGCAACAGCATACATCGGCTGGTTAGAGAGGGGGGGGGGGAGAGCCCGGAGAAGGAGGAGGAGAGCGCAACGCAAACTCCTCACGTCATCACGCCCGTGCCCCGCACGTTTTCCTATAGTGTGCGCACCATTAGTACTTAATGTGTTGGTTCTTGGGAATAGTTGATGTGCATTTGATACCACATCTTTATCTCTGGCGACTGGATCTTGGAAACATTGACCCGTCTTTCAATGGAAATGCGTGGATCCAAACTGGCATAGATCTTCTGGGATAAAATCTTCTTATTTGTCAAAATGAAACCTGTGATATTCTGTAGCATGATTCCCAATGATGGGACTGGTACAGCATGATCGGTTTGGCGTGGAATTCTTTCCCCAGCATTAGGACAATGAAGATAATAGCAATAGTCTTGTATGTCCTCTTGGCTCTGCCTATTATGAATACATTAGATGTTTTCCTTTTGATCATCCCTGCAACAAAAGGATACTATACTATCGCGACTCTCTGATTAGGTATAGTTTTTAACAGAGCAATTTCCAGATACGGGAATTAGTTAAACGGTAACTAGTCATAGGGGAAGAGTCATTAGTCATTCAAAAAAGCATTTCTACAGGGAAGAACAAAAATACCAAACTTCAAAAAAGCCAAATTTAGCCAACTAAGCGAGGCCATAGGCCTAACTAACTGGGACAAAATCCTCAAAAACAAAAATACAGCCACAAAATGGGATATCTTTAAAAGCATCCTAAAATCTCATTGTGAGAGGTACATTCCGTATGGGAAAAAATGGTTAAGGAATAAAAAGAAACCAATGTGGATAAATAGAAATGTAAAGAAAGCAATAAATGACAAAAAGAAAGCATATAAAATCCCTAAAACAGGAGGGTAGCAAGGAAGCACTGAAAAACTATAAGGAAAAAAATAGAACATGTAAAAAACAAATAAAAGCGACCAAACTAGAGACCGAGAAATTAATTGCCAAAGAGAGTAAAACTAACCCTCAAATTTTCTTCAATTGTATAAATCTGAAGGTGTCGGCCCTTTAAAGAGTAATGAGGAGGAGTTGCAGAGATCGACATGGAAAAAGCAAAGCTGTTAAATTTTTTTCTCCAATGAATTCACTGAGGAAAATAAACTGTCAGATGAAATGCTGAATGTAAAAATAAATCCCCCATTAAAAGTGTCCTGTCTGACCCAAGAAGTAGTACAACAGCGACTTAAAAAGATTAAAATAGACAAATCGCCAGGAACGGATGGCATACACCCCAGTATCCTAAGGGAATTAAGTAATGTCATAGCCAAACCCTTGTTTCTGATATTTGTGGACTCTATACTGACAGGGAATGTTCCACAGGATTGGCGCATAGCAAATGTGGTGCCAATATTCAAAAAGGGTCCAAAAACAGAGTCCGGAAACTATAGGCCAGAAAGTTTAACATCTGTTGTGGGGAAACTGTTTGAAGGTTTTCTGAGAGATGCTATCTTAGAGAATCTCCACGGAAATAAGCAAATAACGCCATATCAGCATGGCTTCATGAGGGATCGGTCATGCCAAACTAATTTAATCAGTTTCTATGAGGAGGTAAGTTCTAGACTTGACAGCAGCGAATCAATGGATGTTGTATATCTGGACTTCTCCAAAGCATTTGACACTGTACCACATAAAAGGTTAGTATATAAAATGAGGATGCTCGGACTGGGAGAAAATGTCTGTAAGTGGGTAAGTAACTGGCTGAGTGACAGAAAACAGACGGTGGTTATTAACGGTACACACTCAAATTGGGTCACTGTCACAAGTGGGGTACCTCAGGGGTCAGTACTGGGCCCTATTCTTTTCAATATATTTATTAATGATCTTGTTGAAGGCTTGCATAGAAAAATATTAATTTATACAGCTGACACTAAACTGTGTAAAGTAAAAGTAAACACTGAAGAGGACAATATACTGCTACAGAGGAATCTGGATAGACTGGAGGCTTGGGCAGATAAGTGGCAGATGAGGTTTAACACTGACAAATGTTAAGTTATGCACATGGGAAGGAATAATGTAAGTCACCCAGACATACTAAATGGTAAAACACTCGGTAACACTGGCATGGAAAAGGATCTAGAAATTTTAATAAACAGCAAACTAAGCTGCAAAAACCTGTGTCAGGCAACTGCTGCCAAGGCCAATTAGATAATGGGTTGCATCAAAAGAGGCACAGATGCCCGTGATGAGAACATAGTCCTACCACTTTACAAATTGCTAGTCAGACCACACATGGAGTACTGTGTACAGTTCTGGGCTCCTGTGAACAAGGTAGACATAGCAGAGCTGGAGAGGGTACAGAGGAGGGCAACTAAAGTAATAAGTGGAATGGGGCAACTACAGTACCCTGAAAGTATAAATATATCAGGGGTCAGCACAGAGATCTTTCCCATCATCTATTTATCCCCAGGACTGTGACTGTGAAGAGGGGACATCCTCTGCGTCTGAAGGAAAGACGGTTTGTACACAAACATAGAAGAGGATTCTTTATGGTAAGAGCAGTGAGACTATAGAACTCTCTGCCTAAGAAGGTGGTGATGGTGAGTACAATAAAGGAATTCAAGACGGGCCTGGATGTATTTCTGGAGTGTAATAATATTACAGGCTATAGCTACTAGAGATGGGTCGTTGATCCAGGGAGTTATTCTGATTGCCTGATTGGAGTCGGGAAGGAATATTTTATTCCCCTTAAGTGGGGAAAATTGGCTTCTACCTCACAGTATTTTTTTGCCTTCCTCTGGATCAGCTAGCAGGATGACAGGCCGAACTGGATTGACAGATGTCTTTTTTTGGCCTTATGTACTATGTTACTAGGGAGAAAAAAAGACAGAGAGAAAAAAAAGACATTTATGAGAATAGATTAGTATACTTTTCAATGTATATGATACCAATCCTGAGATTGTCTTTTGCTGGAATCTCTATCCCTTTATTCTTCCCCAACCGGTAATCCTTCCAATCTGTGAAGTTGTGACCTACAGTAGGATGACAAGCACGCAATTGATTAATATGCACCCAATTATCTACATACCTGTTCCACACAGGAATTTTGATCTTGTAGACCACAGATAATAATTTGTCAGTAATGACATAAGGCAAGAACTTTCTTTCTCTCACCTGATCCCGGGTAAAGTTGTAGAGATAAACCTGATCGGAAATCTGTTACTCCTTCTGGGTAGTCTTCAGTTCATAGTATGTTTTAGCACTTACTGCCGCTTTTTCCAGATTCTTTTGGGCAAACGCAAATGCATGCTGAAGGTGCTTGCGTAGGTTCTCCACATATTGGTGGGGCGTTGATGCATTTATCAAATTGTGGTCTGTCATCTGGTAAAGTAAATACTGGGGTAACACCATCTTCCTGCCCGTGATCATTTAGAAGGGAGAAAGTTTGGTTGCTGCGCTTGGTGTGGCCCTGATGGTCATAAGAACCAAAGGCAAAGTTACATCCCAGTCCTTACCAGATTCATTGACAAACTTCTTCAGAATGTTGACAATGGTTTGATTATATCGCTCTATTCCACCCCTGGTCGATAAGCTATATGCAGCTTTCTCTTTACCCCCAGTATCTCCCACTTTTTTGTCATCACCTCACTTGTAAAATTAGATTCGATGGGGAAGATCAAACCTGGAAAACACATGGTTAATGAGTAGAGCTGCACATACACTTGAACTGCACATTCTGCAAGGCAAACATTCCACCCATTTTGTAAATAAACATGTCACGGTTAACATGTATCGGTTTCCTTTTGAGGAAGTTTTTACTAGTCCAATAAAGTCGATTTGAATGTCTGACCATGGCATGGACATTCCCCTTTTCATCAGTGGTGCCCGATGAGTGGGTGCTTGTGGCTGGAATTGAGGACAGATTAAACATCCTTGACAATATGTGCGAACGTCTTGCAACACATGAGGCCAATAAGCATAATCCCATAACAATTCATATGTTAACTTCTCACCTTGATGACCAGCCGTTGGAGCATCATGGGCGTGATATAACATCAAACCTCGGAACGCAGTGGGGACCACCTATTGGGATATACCATTTTTCGAGATTCTCACCAATAATCCATCCTGTACTTAGAATTGGGACTTACCTTTCATCAAGATCTGTAACTGTTCTTTGCCTGTGCAATCTCCCATAGTTATGGTATATTTCTGTGGATCTTCAATGTATTTGTAAAACATACCAATGACTGGATCCCCATTTTGGCTTGCGATGAGATCCTCACTTGGGGAGTCTTGGCTCCACTGTGCCCACTCAGCTTTGGCCTCCTTTCAGGCCTGTCCTCTGGTCTATTCATCTATTTAAATAGTTCCCATGAGGTCATCAATGTCCAGGACTTCTCCATCAATGGCTCCCTTCTTGGCCAGGGAATCTGCCAAATCATTCCCTTTCTTATCCGCACCTGGATGTTTTCAGTGGCCTATTATCTTTTTCCAATAGATGGTGATACCATGAGCGATAACCATCGTCAATCCTGCAAAACATCTTACCATGTTTGACGGGCTTGCTATTGCTCCTTGACATATTAGACATTTTTCATCCAGGGAAGTACTCCACCAAGCTGTTGCGAATATAATTAGAATCTGTGATTATAACAAACTCTTTGATATCATATTCGATAGCTTTGTATATAGCTGTAAGCTCTGCGACCTGGTTACTATTGGACCCAATACTGTACCCCATGGATACAAATACAGAAATGCAACAGCACTCTGCAACCAGAATCCTGCCCTACCTCTATACTAGAGGCATTAGTGTACATTTTGATCAAAAAGTAATAAGCCACTCGCCGCGCCAAGGCCGCCTCTATGAGTGATCCTAACGCTAAATCCTACCTGTTGTGGGCCATGACAGCCACATAAATTCAGGGAGTGCAGGCCCAGCATGCATGCTGGATCAACCCTGCTTTTTAACTTTCTTAGTGCTGTAACAGCCTCCATTAATCCAGGGATGCAGGTAACAACATGCATGCTGAGCCCACTATGTACTCCTCCTGTTGGGGGCCATGGCAGCCTGCACTCCCTGAATTTATGTGGCTGTCATGGCCCACAACAGATAGGATTTAGCGTTAGGACCACTCATAGAGGCGGCCTTGGCGTGGCGAGTGGCTTATTACTTTTTGATCAAAATGTACACTAATGCCTCTAGTATAGAGGTAGGGCAGAGTTCTGGTTACAGAGTGCTGTTGCATTTCTGTATTTGTAAGTATATTTTGCCATGGCTACTTGCACCTGCATACAGGGACATGCTGACCCCCCCCCCCCCCTCCCCCCTTGTGTTTCTGTGTACTCCATGGATAAATCATGGAAGTTATTGTTCCACACAATCCCGATGCCGGCAACCAATCTACATCCGGTTTCTGTGTCGGTATGGTAGGAACTACCATTTACATAAACCCATGGTAAGGATTTGCAATACTCTTCTTCATAAGTCTTGTATGGAGATAAAGATTGTTCCTCCAGGAAATCATCTCCCGTAGATTTATATTTTTGGGCGGTCTTAGTGCAGTTGTGTAGTTCAGCTAATCCTTGGGCAAATGGATTCTTATTATTTGCACCTGATTTCCAACGGCCATCCCATTAAAGACATCGTCCATGCGGTTATGCTGCTGTTTGTCAGATTTCCATCCTTGATTCTGTCACTTTGCAAATATTGCAGTGGTTGATGTGCAGTTTCCACAATGATCTTCTCGCCTTGTATCACACTTTTGAAATATTGCAACGCCCACACTGTTTACAGTAATGCTTTTTCACAGTCATTGAATTTTATTTCAACTGGTGACAAGGATTTGTTGGCATAGGCGATGACCTTATTCAGGTTCTCCTGTTTTTTCGAATAGGACCTCACTCAAGCTTTTGTCGGTGAAGCCTGTTTCAAGGAAAAAAGGTTTCCCCCCTTTGGGGTAAGCAAGGCATGGGGCCTGTATGAGTCTGGTTTTGAGCTCATTCACAGCCTATTTGTGACGTTCATTCCATTCCCACTTCACGTCTTTCTTCAACAACTGCAAGAGAGGTTTCGTAATCTTGGCATAGGTGTCTATGAACTTACGTGAATAATTCGTCATGCCCATGAGGGATCTTAATTCCCTGATATTTGTAGGTGACTTTGTGTTGGTCACCGCCTCCACCTTCTTCTTCTGTGGGTTGATTCCCTCAGCAGTGATCTTGTGACCTTAAAAATTAACCTTGGTACCACACCATTGAGCCTACTATAAGGAGAGTTTTACACCTGCTTTTCTCAGTTGGGTTAGTACATGCCTCAGTTCCACATGTGTTCCTCAAAAGTTGTGCTTTTGATCAAGATGTCATCCACATAGGATAAGGTACCTTGTTCAGTGGCATCAGGCATTGCCTTATGCATGAACACAACGAACTCATGGCCTGCGTTAATATATCCAAAAGGCAATCAGGTCCAGGCATATTGCTGTTTACCAAATGTGATGGCCAATTTGTATTGGTCACTCTCATCTACCTTAATCGTCCAATATCTCTGCGCACAATCAAGAGCAGTGAAAATTTTGGATCCCTGTATCTGCGCCAAACATTAGTCTATATATGGCATGGGCCATCTGACATATATACTCGCTTATTTAACTGCCTTAAATCAGTGCATAGGCAAAATTGACCATTTGGTTTCAGGATCCCAAGTATAGGACTGTTAAACTAACTGTGCACCAGGCGTATTATACCTCGCCCCCAAGTTCTTGATGATATTTAAAAGCGACTCGTAAGCTGCCAACGGAAGTCGGTATTGTTTGACATATACAGGAGGTGCATTGGGATTTGTCTGGATTCTTGCAACATATAGGTCAGTTAACCCACAGTTATTAGAATCCTTATCAAATATGTCCTGGAATTCTGCGAAGAGCCCTTTTAGCTGTAGACTCTTCGAATCATTGGAGCATTCATCAGCCATTGAAACTTGCTCTTCCGCCTGTTCCTGAAATTTAGGATAGATTTCAGGTTAACTTAACTCGTAAGTTTCCTCAAGCTCACTTGTTAAGTTGGCTTTAGGCTCACTTACCTTCCCCGGTTGGTATGCCTCCTTCTTTTTCGTCAATCTCGTGGTTGAAAACCAAAGACGACTCTTCGATGTGGCAGATGTGGCATGTACCTTCTTCAGAACTGAAAGGATAAATAGAGTGGATAGTGAATAACTCTTCAGGTGTTGAGGAAAAACGTTGTTCCACCATTTGTTCTTCTGTCAGGTACTCATCAGGAATAAGTCTGATTATATCATTCTGGAATCCAAAAGTGTAATATTCCGAATTTATACCTAGACCAATTGTAGTGCCCTTTTGTAAGGATATGCTACGAGAAGCCATGTTGTAAATCATCATATGTAATGGATTCTGTTGGATGTTTATCAAAGGAGAGTATTTTACCTTAAGTAATAACTGGAATGAGGGATCTACAGTACCGTAAAAGGTTATCAAAATTAGGGTTATTCACTTTAGAAAAAAGACGACTGAGGGGAGATCTAATAACTATGTATAAATATATTAGGGGTCAGTACAGAGATCTCTCCCATCATCTATTTATCCCCAGGACTGTGACAAGGGGACATCCTCTGCGTCTGGAGGAAAGAAGGTTTGTACACAAACATAGAAAAGGATTCTTCACTGTAAGAGCAGTGAGACTATGGAACTCTCTGCCTGAGGAGGTGGTGATGGTGAGTACAATAAAGGAATTCAAGAGGGGCCTGGATGTATTTCTGGAGTGTAATAATATTACAGGCTACAGCTACTAGAGAGGGGTCGTTGATCCAGGGAGTTATTCTGATTGCCTGATTGGAGTCGGGAAGGAATTTTTTTTCCCCTTATGTGAGGAAAATTGGCTTCTGCCTCACAGGGTTTTTTGCCTTCCTCTGGATCAACTTGTAGGAAACAGGCCGAACTGGATGGACAAATGTCTTTTTTCGGTCTTATATACTATGTTACTATGTCCGAGTTGCTGTATACGATTAGACAGACAGATCAGATCGTCTGCATTCCTTAGTTTTTGCCCCTTCTTTACCTGTATGGGCATAATAAATGGCTTGCACCCTTTTGGAATCATAACCTCATCAGCAACCATGATTTTCACGGCATAGGGCATCTGTTGTCCCCATCTCAAGGTTTGCTCCTTGTCTTGGAATCCCTCCGGATCCCCCGGTAACCTGGACCACGTAGTATTGTTGACCAAATCAATCTGCACGGCAAATCGGTGCAGAAGGTCATTACCCATGTACATCTGGTACCGTGGCTCATTCAACGCGATGAATGAGTGTTCAGTAGTCCCTAAGGAAATGGACAGTATACATCTTGCAATTACATTATGACTCTGGGAATCCCCATCCAGATCATGTCCATTAGTCCGGTGGAGACAAAAAAGATCATTTTAGGATTGGCGACCTGTTTCAATTGACCTAGGCTGATGTTACTGGTTTCGGACTTTAGATCCAACTCAGCGTATTTCATCCGGGCCATACTGTTCACCTGTATGGGAATAAATAAATTATCACCTATCTTTTCAATCCGGACCATGGATTTATTATGTCTGGTTAGGTCCGCTACTTCGGAATATCTTCCTTCAACTAAATAGTTAGCACATCCACATTCAAGATTACCAGTTTAATTTGGTCCTTCTGGATGGTGATGGTGTGGATAGTGCCATCAACAGCGTCCACGGGATCACCATTTTTCAGGATTGTGACATCTGGCGTCTGATTGTTTCTAAAATGAACTTCAATAGAGTTAACCTTCTTTTCAATTACATGATAACTACGTTGGGGTTGAGTATTACAGGAGTACTCATAAGCAATAGGTGCCTTTACTTGAGTCCAAATGGCTTCATTCATGAAGTCTACTATGGAGCTTAACCTCTTCAGGAGAGCCATTCCTATGATCAGCCGATCATAAAGAAGGTTTACAATGATTGTAGGATGTCTGATTACCTTCTTGGCTATTTTAAAATTTAACCATGCTGTTCCTTTTACCTGCAAAGCATCTCCACCTACGCTTATCAAAGAGCTATCGATTGACTTCAATTGAGGTCTCTTTGCTGTCAAATCCATAACCTGTTGGAAGTGACTATATGACAGTATGGTGGCTTGTGATCCTGTGTCAATTGAACCTCTAATTGGTCCTATAGATTCATCTTGGAGATATGATTCAACAAATTATCGACCATCATCATGAAACTGGTCACATAAGAAATTAGGATGTTCACCCATCTGACGCTTTAGGACTTGATCCATATGCAGCGATACAACCTCTGAGGGCGCTCTGACGTTCCTACTGCACACGGCCGCAGCCCCCACCTTCGGGGAAGACTGGACTACATTACAGCTTACAGATGGCAGCTCACAGATTGACGCTGAGATTATGGGATCATTATTTGTGGAAGATACATCAGCATTATTATTCATATGGTTAGACTGCAAGATAGATAAATTGTTAGACATCTCTTCTTTGGCCTAAATTTTAGGGTCAAAAACACTGCAAGGCAACATAAAAGTAGCAATTACATTAGGTTCTTCTACAATCAGTTCTTTAACCTTGCATGGGCCTGGGTTCTGACCCCACCCTGTCAACTTTATATAGCTGAGCTAGGACCTGCAGCTGCCACTAAAAAAGACTTCGTTTTTTCAGTTGATGCCTATGATATTTTATTAACCATCTCTTTTAACTTGGCCAACTGATCTGCCAACTTAATAAACCGATAGTTTAATTCAGGAGGTGGGTGACCTACTTTTAGGTGAGATAGAGGCTTCAGACCTACCCTCCGTTTGTTGCCTGTGTCTTGGGGGACCCCTATTGTTATACTAGGGCTGGTAGTGATACCTTTTATTGCTATTATTCTCCCCCTCTGATTCGTTGGGGTTATGAGGTCTGGTTTGCTTGGGTTCTACCTGACTTGGCTGTGTTTGTTTAGGAGGGTCCATAGATTGAAAAAACCCACGGAACTGAGTTTCAAGCCCAAAATACGGTATATCTTAATCTTGGCTACGCTGTGTTCTGGGGACCGCCTGTATCTTCTCTCACCTGTGGTGTGGCACTCACTGATATTGTACAGTGTAGTGGCGGCTGTCACCAACCTATCCAAGGGAGCATCGAGATCAAAATCTCTAGCTAAACAAACTTGATCTGCATTGCATCATAAAACAATTCCTTTTAATTCCTCAGATTCCAAATGCAGGGACCTATACACTAACCCGTAGGCATTTTTAAGGATGGAAAGGAATTCCCGGGGACTCTGACTAGGTTTACAAGTAAGCTTATATATATCCTGTTTTGCGGCGTTAATAGTATGGTATGGTCCAAATTCAAATTTTACCTCATGCAAAACATCCTGCCAAACCCAGACCCCCCTATCTTTAAAGGAAGCGAAGTAGTGGCGATATTTATGATCAAAGGTACATGGCAAGAACCTGATCCTGCCAGCATCAGAATACAATTTTAAGGAATCCATAGTGGATTGGTACAGTTCAAAATGGTCAGCTATTTCAGCAGATCCCTTCTTAGAGAACTTAGGTACAATAGCATTTAGAAACTTAATGATACTCAATGAACTCTGATCCTCCCTAGAAGATTGATCATTTTTCTTTCTAGGGGACGCATCATAATAGGATTGTCGCTTGTCACTCTCATCTCCCTTATTTTCAAACTCATGCCGGCGTGGTAATGGATACGCCATCCGTCTCTCCATGTCACTGTCATAATCACTCACATTTCGATAACTTCCCTCATATTCACTTGGTACAGGTGATGTAACCCTAACACTCCTCTTCATAGGACAGTGTGGTGAGCTACCTCTGTGGCTTCTTGCATCGCTAGCACCTTGTAAGACCGCTACAGCTCGACACACCTGGTTTAGTTGGGTCAATATCGCCTGCGTTTCACTGCTATCACCTTCTGGTGGATGACTATAATTGTCTGGAACAGGTTTTGCTTTAAAAGCATATGATCGTGATAGGTCTATGTTTTGGGGAGATAGAATTGGAGGATCTAAGAATCTCTCATTTTCAGGTAGCGCACTCTCAACATTGATTACAGTATGGTTTTGGGTTTCAATTTGTTGATGTCTACAATAACGGATATTTGCCTCATCTAGCTCCTGCTTCAGTCTATGATATGCTTCGCTGCCACGGTCGATTTCATTTTTTCATTTTTTAACCGTTGCTCTTTCAGATTCTAATTCTGCTTCTAGTATGGATATATTGGTCTGCATGTGAGTTATATACTTACTTCTCTCCCTTTAAAGGGTACTGACTTCTAATAGTGCATAAAGTACTGATAGCAACATCTTCAAGAGATGTTGGTCTCTACTCGAGCTATTTTTTAATGTACACAGGTAAGTTAAGTGTCTTCTGATTGTACCAAGTGGGGTCCACACATCCTCACATTCCCTCTTGGCTCCCTCCCACAGCTCACATATCCATGCACCAACCTCCTGTTTCAGACTCAATCGAGCATTCACATATTCCACTACATCATGGACTAATTGTTACCTACCACAAATTCCCCATAGCCCGATTCACTACTGGCAGCGCTCATTTTCACCACTAATAAGTATCAAACAGATAATATACAATTTGGGTTAGCCAAGAGGGTAATAGGAAGTTTTACTTTTTGCACAGATGATTATCGTTATCCTGATCTCAGCAGTGCCTCCAGATTAATGTAAGAGTTAATAAAGCAAAGTGCTTTACTAAGAAAGATTAACGATCAATGAAAATTTGATCTTGCGAGGTGGACATTTAAAACACCTCAAAATATGAAGAGATCACAGGTAGGTAATCATGTTATGCAATGAGTAAAACAGTGTACTAGCCTTTATGCTAAATATAAATTATTTATTTACATAAATATAGAATATAAAAAAATATATATAAATCAACAAAAATCAATCATATATCCTAACATGCAATAACTAGATTTGTCCACAAGATGGCATCTAAAACAAGAATCACAAAAATAAACGTGGCCTAAATGGGTGGGACTGCTCCAAACCCCAAACACTGTGGCGTGTTTCTAACTGGGGGGGCAGTTCCTCCGCATGTGGTTCGCAGCGAACGGCTATCCCCAGCAAAAATTGCATACAATGGAGGATGCCGGCGCGAACCACAAGCACCACACAAACATCCTACACAAAATAAAACATGTGCGGATGAAAATATATAAACACATAACTCACAGAAAAAAGATGCACCACATGGATAAGCAACTGACAACACTGGCTAATCCCTCACTCTGGTGTTAAAAGCTGAGAGATTCGCCAATATTTCCAATCAGGAACATATCGGAGCCCCTTTAGGCACCACTACACGGTATCTCAGCATGACATGGGGTCCTACCACTAGACTAACTATGGTGTGTGAACAAGGTCTGAACAGGTATTAAGCAGCCTACAGCCCATCTCACTCACCTGCACTGCAGGACCAACAATGCAATGGGGAACAAATGAGGCGCAAGCTACACCTACAACAGACCATGTGACACCGGCTTCAGGTGCAACAGAATGTTTACCAGCCATATGCAATGGCACATTCAATACATATAAAACAAGAATCACAAAATAACGTGGCCTAAATGGGTGGGACTGCTCCAAACCCCAAACTTTGGGGTTTGGAGCAGTCCCACCCATTTAGGCCACGTTTATTTTTGTGATTCTTGTTTTATATGTATTGAATGTGCCATTGCATATGGCTGGTAAACATTCTGTTGCACTCTGGAAGCCGGTGTCACATGGTCTGTTGTAGGTGTAGCTTATGGCCTCATTTGTTCCCCATTGCATTGTTGGTCCTGCAGTGCAGGTGAGTGGGATGGGGCTGTAGGCTGCTTAATACCTGTTCAGACCTTGTTCACACACCATAGGTAGTCTAGTGGTAGGACCCCATGTCATGCTGAGATACCGTGTAGTGGTGCCTAAAGGGGCTCCGATATGTTCCTGATTGGAAATATTGGCGAATCTCTCAGCTTTTAACACCAGAGTGAGGGATTAGCCAGTGTTGTCAGTTGCTTATCCATGTGGTGCATCTTTTTTCTGTGAGTCACAAGATGGCATCCACAAAAATGTAGTACATGAGCATGTAGTACACCTAAATGCAGTGGACACATATATACGATTACAATCACATATGCTTTAACAATTTGATGAGGATATTGTACACCCAAATACTTGCTCTGCTCCATCTATAAACCAATCTCAGATATCCGTTAGTATAGTATCAGCGATTAACGGGCTTGATATTAACTCCTGAAATATGGATTTCAGGCAGAGCGTTTCCTCTATTACCAATTTAGATATCGTATTCAATAATATGCACTTTTACTGAACAGCACTAATATTGGTGTGGCATCTTTAACATTATACATCCGCAATAAAGCAGAGATTACTAAATATCAAGCCAGTTCATTTCTATCAATCATATAGATAATGAGAATTATACTTTACCCGATATCGGGGTTTTAATAGGTCTCATGAATGCAAGCAAAATGAAGGTGTGTCGTTTCCTTGATGATTTTGTGTATATCCGTTTATGTATCAGTCTGTGTACTAGTTCGTACTTCAGTCCCTACTACTTTTCTTTCTTTCTTTCTTTCTACTCAAAACATAGTCTATGACGTTCCCCGAGTCACAGGAGGCAGCTGTGCAAAATAAATGCGACTTTGCGAATTCCTTTAGCGGAATTACATACATACACTCAGATTCATATATTAGATGGTTATTTTGTGGTGTGGCCACTGTATGGGTTTCAGTCCATATGGGGATCCTTGAACTTATTTGAATTCAGGAAAATGGGATATTTTAAAAGCATAAAAGAATGGGTGGACTACAGTACCCTGACAGATTATCAAAATTATGGGTATTCACTGTAGAAAAAAGATGACTGAAGGGAGATCTAATAACTATGTATAAATATATCAGGGGTCAGTACAGAGATCTCTCCCATCATCTATTTATCCACAGGACTGTGACGAGGGGACATCCTCTCCGTCTGGAGGAAAGAAGGTTTGTACACAAACATAGAAGAGGATTCTTTATGGTAAGAGCAGCAAGACTATGGAACTCTCTGCCTGAGGAGGTGGTGATGGTGAGTTCACTAAAAGAGTTCAAGAGGGGCCTGGATGTATTTCTGGAGTGTAATAATATTACAGGTTATAGCTACTAGAAAGGGGTCGCTGATCCAGGTAGTTATTCTGATTGCCTGATTGGAGTCAGGAAGGAATTTTTTTTCTTATCAACTTGCAGGATAACAGTCTGAACTGGATGGACATATGTCTTTTTTCAGCCTTATAAACTATGTTACTCTGTATGTTACTAGGACTAACTCAGCTCATCAAGTTTCTGTGGCATTTAAATGGTTTTAAACGTCCTATTTATTATTCTTGTATGTGACTAATTAAATGTGTATATTCATGATATATGGAGGTATAGCTCTTTTTATAAGTGTTTTTTGTTTTGCTTAGATTCATTTTTTTCATACATGTGAGTATTCCAATAATTTCATTTTATTAAATGGTCTCCACTATTGCTTTTCAGCTGCATTTGTACTTTTTGGTTCAATACCCTCTGTCTGGTGGAGGGGTTTACTAAACTGTTCAGATGTAATGACGTCACACACTCAGTACAGATTTTAATTTGAAAGCCCATGAGCCAATGTGGCATAAACAAACATCTTCAGTATTTCATACAGATGTTGGTAACAGTTTAAAATCCTGATTTTTGGAAATTGATTAATGAACTGACCGAGGCATACAAATTAGTCACTAGACTCTAGTGGAATATATGTAGTCTGCAAGAATACCTGAAATGTTATATGGCACCCCAGGAATGAGGGGTAAAAATTTAATCTGCATGGGAGGTGACATCAGATTTTAAAAACTCGGGAAATGGGTTTATTACAGTGCTATAGGCTCATTATGGGCATGCTAATTGACAATGATAGGGTATAATTACAGCATACCAAGGACAAGAAAATACACAATTGCAGACCTGTGATAAAGGGAATATGGTAGGACCTTCTCAAATTCAACTCAAGAAGGCTACTGAAAAGTAGGGAAAGGATATTGTAATTAGGAATGAGTGAATCGACTTCGGATTCGCATAATACTTAGTTTGAATACTGTATGGAGCGAGTGCTCCGTACAGTATTAGAATGTATTGGCTCCTATGGGCAGAAGTTATTACTTTGCGAAGTCTTGCGAGACTTCGCATAATAACGTCATAAATCAATTTCTACTGTAAAAAAACATTTCCTGAACTCGGGTTCGGTTCCAAGTGGTACCTTGCTTGCTCCGTACAGTATTCAAATGAAGTATTATGCGAATCGACTTCAGATGTTTCATCTGAAGTCGATTCGCTCATCCCTAATTGTAATGGGCAAAGAACTGAAATTTTAATGTGATGAACTTTGACAATAAGAGGGCTTATAAATGGAAGTGTCAGGGTAATGGCAGATACATGAGACCAAAGGAGAGTGGCAATTTTAATTGCTACCAAAAATACACAAGGATACAAAAAATACACAGGTCAACCTATTATAGCCAGGGTTGCAAGCCTTGGTGAAATATCCTGTATGGACATCCATTTGCAACCATTGGTACTAAATTTACTATCGTATGTGCTGGACTTCTAAGATCTAATCCAGCAATTGGAGGGTAGTGTGTTCCTAGAATATATATTAATTGTCACATTTGATGTGGAATCCCTATATTCAAATATTACACATAGGAATAGGATTAAAGGGAGTCCGAAACCAGCGACCTCCCTATCTAACTGCTTACATAAGCACACAGTTGAAGTTCAACTTATTAACCCTTTAGTGACCAACCTGTTTTGGGCCTTACTGACAAAGCATTTCTCTTCCTTTTTTCATTTTCGCATTTTTCCGTCGCTTTATGACGGCTTGTTTTTTGCGGGACAAGTTGTAGTTTTTAATGGCACCATTTTGGGGTACACATAACTTTCTGATTAACTTTGATTAACTCTTTCTGGGAAGGAGATGGGAGAAACAGCAATACTGCCACTGCTTTTTGACATTATAAATTTTACTGTGTTCATTTTTCGGTATAAACAACATCATTTCTTTAGTCTCTGGATCAGTACGATTACAGTGATACCAAATACATATAGTTTTTTTTACGTTTTACTACTTTTTTGCAATAAAACCTCTTTAACCACCTCAGCCCCTCTAGCCTAAACACCCTTAATGACCAGGCCACTTTTTACAATTCTGCACTACACTACTTTCACCGTTTATTGTTCCGTCATGCAACTTACCACCCAAATGAATTTTACCTCCTTTTCTTCTCACTAATAGCTTTCATTTGGTGGTATTTCATTGCTGCTGACATTTTTACTTTTTTGCTATTAATCAAAAATGACCGAAATTTTTGCAAAAAAATGAAATTTTTCACTTTCTGTTGTAAATTTTTTTTTTTTAAATATACATTTCTATATAAATTTTTTGCAAAATTTATTGTTCTACATGTCTTTGATAAAAAAAAAAAAATCCAATAAGTGTATATTTATTGGTTCGGGTACAAGTTATAGCGTTTACAAACTATGGTGCAAAAAAGTGAATTTCCGCATTTTGAAGCAGCTCTGACTTTCTGAGCACCTGTCATGTTTCTTCAGGTGCTAGAATGTCAGGATAGTATAAATACCCCCCAAATGACACCATTTTAGAAAGAAGACATCCCAAAGTATTCGCGAAGGGGCATGGTGAGTTCATGTATCATTTGATTTTTTTTCACAAGTTAGCGGAAAATGATACTTTCTGAGGAAAAAAAAATAATAATAATGAAGTTTCCATTTCTGCTAACTTCTGGCAAAAAAAAATAAAAAATCTCCCACGGACTCACTATGCCCCTCAGTGAATACCTTGAGTATCACTCATGTGGTGTGTATAAAAAAATGTAAAAAGTTGTCATTTACAGAGATATTTCTCACACCCAGCAGGGGTATATGTAAAAATACACCCCAAAACACATTGCCCTACTTCTCCTGAGTACGGCGATACCACATGTGTGACACTTTTTTGCAGCCTGGGTGCGCAAAGGGGCCCAAATTCCAATGAGTACCTTTAGGATTTCACAGGGCATTTTTACGCATTTAGATTCCAGACTTCTTCTCACGCTTTAGGGGCCCCTAAAATGCCAGGGCAGTATAAATACCCCACAAGTGACCCGATTTTAGAAAGAAGACACCCCAAGGTATTCCGTGAGGGGTATGGTGAGTTCATGTAAAATTTTATTTTTTGTCACAAGTTAGTGAAATTTGAGACTTTGTAAAAAACAAAAATAAAAAAAAATAAAATATCAATTTCCGCTAACTTGTGCCAAAAAAAAAAAAAAGAAGATTTCTGTGGACTCGACATGCCCCTCACGGAATACCTTGGGGTGTCTTCTTTCCAAAATTGGGTCACTTGTGGGGTATTTATACTGCCCTGGCATTTTAGGGAACCTAAAGCGTGAGAATCCAAATGCGTAAAAATGCCCTGTGAAATCCTAAAGGTACTCATTGGAATTAGGGCCCCTTTGAGCATCTTGGCTGCAAAAAAGTGTCACACATGTGGTATTGCCGTACTCAGGAGAAGTAGGGCAATGTGTTTTGGGGTGTATTTTTATATATACCCATACTGTGTGTGAGAAATATCTCTGTAAATGACAACTTTTTTAGATTTTTTATACAAAGTTGTAAATTTACAGAGATATTTCTCTCACCCAGCATGGGTATATGTAAAAATACACCCCAAAACACATTGCCCTACTTCTCCTGATTACAGCGATACCACATGTGTGACAGTTTTTTGCAGCCAAGATGCGCAAAGGGGCCCAAATTCCAATGAGTACCTTTTAGGAGGGCATTTTTACGCATTTTTCTTCTCACGCTTTATGGCCCCTAAAATGCCAGGGCAGTATAAATACCCCACATGTGACCCCATTTTGTAAAGAAGACACCCCAAGGTATTCCGTGAGGGGCATGGCGAGTTCATAGATTTTTTTTTTTGGCACAAGTTAGCGGAAATTGATTTTTTATTGTTTTTTTCTCACAAAGTCTCCCTTTCCGCTAACTTTTGACAAAAAGTTCAATTTTTCATGGACTCACTATGCCCCTCAGCGGTTACCTTGGGGTGTCTTCTTTCCAAAATAGGGTCATTTGTGGGGTGTTTGTACTGTTCTGGCATTTTGGGTGGGGTTAAATTGTGAGCAGCCATGTAAAACCTAAAGGTACTCGTTAGAATTTGGGCCCCTTTGCGCACCCAGACTGCAAAAAAGTGTCACTCATGTGGTATCGCCGTACTCAGGAGAAGTAGGGCAATGTGTTTTGGGGTGTATTTTTACATATACCCATGTTGGGTGAGAGCAATATCTCTGTAAATTGACAACTTTGTATAAAAAAATTTAAAAAGTTGTCGTTTACAGCCATATTTCTCACACAAAGTATGGGTATATATAAAAATACAACCCAAAACTCATTGCCCTACTTCTCCTGAGTACGGTGATACCACATCAGTGACACTTTTTTGCAGCCAAGATGCGCAAAGGGGCCCAAATTCCCATGAGTACCTTTAGGATTTCACAGGGCATATTTACACATTTGGATTCTCACGCTTTAGGACCCCTAAAATGCCAGGGCAGTATAAATACCCCACATGTTACCCTATTTTGGAAAGAAGACACCCCAAGATATTCTGTGAGGAGCATGGAGAGTTGACATTAAAAAAAAAATTTTGGCACAAGTTAGCGGAAATTAATATATATATTTTTTTTTTACAAAGTCTCATATTCCACTAACTTGTGACAAAATTTTTTACATGAGCTCACCATACTCCTCACGGAATACCTTGGGGTGTCTTCTTTCCAAAATAGGGTCACATGTGAGGTTTTTGTACTGCTCTGGCATTTGAGGGTCTCCGCAATCATTACACGTATGGCCAGCATTAGGAGTTTCTGCTATTCTCCATATATTGAGCATACGGGTAATGAGATTTTTTTTTTCCCGTTCAGCCTCTGGGCTGAAAAAAAAAAAAAAAATGAACGGCACAGATTTCTTCATTCACATCGATCATCGTGGATGAAAAAATCTCTGCCAAAATCAGTGACTGCGATGCGGTGGGCTGGGCGCTAACTACCTAACAAGTAGCTAACTAACTGGCAGTGATAAGGGACCCTTATGCACCATTCACACGTCCGCAATTCTGTTTGCGGAACGGAATTGCGGACCCATTCATTTCTATGGGGACAGACTTTGTCCCGCTCGGATCCGGAATTACGGATCCGCACTTCCGGGTCTGCACTTCCGTTCCGCAAAAATATAGAACATGTCCTATTCTTGTCCGCAATTGCGGACAAGAAAAGGCATTTTCTATATAGTTCTGGCAATGTGCGGATCTGCAAAATGCGGAAAGCACATTGCCGGTGTCCGTATTTTGAGGATCTGCGGATCCGTGGATCCACGGATCCGCAAAACACATATGGACGTCTGAATGGAGCCTTACAGGGGTGTGATCAATGACAGGGGGGTGATCAGGGAATCTAGATGGGGTGATCAAGGGGTTAATAAGTGACCGGGGGGGGGGGACGGGGGGTAGTGTAGTGTTGTGCTTGGTGCAACTTTACATAGCTACCTGGTCCTCTGGTGGTCGATCCCAGCAAATGGGACCACCAGAGGACCAGGTAGCAGGTATATCAGACGCTGTTAACAAAACAGCGTCTGATGTACCACTTTGATGCGATTTATTTCGCATCTACAGCCTGCCAGCGATGGATCATCGCTGGCAGGCTGCAGTATAACTGCCAAGACGCGCGCCATTGTGAACGTGCGCGCGCGTTCAGAGGAAATCTCGCGTCTCGCGAGATGACGCACGGATGCGTCCAGCCAGAGCAACAGGACCGCCGGCCGGACGCATCTGTGCGTTATGCAGTACTGTAGTGGTTAAAAAAAAAATGTTTTTGCATTGCCACTTCCCAAGACCCATAACTTTTTTATTTTTCTTTCTATGGAGTTGTGTGAGGGCTTTATTTTTGCAGGACGACTTGTATTTTTCATTGGTATCATTTGGAGTAAATTATGCTTTTTGATCGCTTGTTATTATGTTTTTTAGGTGGCAACTAAGAATAAATTAGCAATTCTGTCTTTTTTTTATGGCGTTCACAGTAGGGGATAATTTACATGATATTTATGTAGTCTGGGTTTTTATGGACGTGGCAATACAAAACATATGGGGGGGATTTTTTTAGCAATTTTTTTTCATTGAAAAGCATATTTTCAATGGAAAAAAAAAGTGTATGCGTTTGTATGGGATTTTTTTATTGAATAATTTTTTTTTTTTTACTTTTCTTTACCACATAATAGTCCCACAGACTATAACAGACAGTTTTTTGATTGACTATAGTGCATTGCATCTTAATATCAGTGCTATTCTGACATTGACCAGCAGGCTGCGCCAGAGATGCGCAGCCTGCTGGAAACTAATCAAGGCAGGCTTGGGGTCTTCATAGACCTCAGCCAGCCTTCACACACATAGGCAACCCTGCGATCGCACTTGCGGGGTGCCCATGGGAGACAGAGGGAGTCCACTCCCTCTGTCAGCACTTTACATGCGGCGGGCGCCATTGCCCGCGGCATGGAAAGTGTTAAACAGCCCTGATCGGCACTCCTGCCTGTCCGGGCAGTTAGAGCAGGGCCGCAGCTATTATGTGAAAAAAAAAAAAAAAAGTGGCAGTCCAGCCTAAGGCCCCTTAGTGACCGCCGTAAAAAGGCGTATGGGTGGTCACTAAGGGGTTAAAGAGCTATTTCTCTTTTATTCATCCGAGGCTTTGTTCCTGAATTCTATTTTTTCCGAAATACAAAATTTGGCTTTTGGTGCATCGCCATTGTACACATTGTTGATACAATTGCAGTATATGAATAAACGGTGCTGTGCCAGTAAGATTACTATCTCGAGGTGGATCAAGTTGACCATTGCTTGGTGCTCCAAGCTAAAAGACAAGCCCCTCTCCTTCTCTGCTCAATTTCTTTTTCTACTAAGGCAGCTTTCATGTCTTGAGCTGAGAATGCCTCAGTTTCCCTCAATCAGATCTGTAGTCCCAAGGTTTTGTCTAATCTCAGTACTTTCTGCAAAGGGTACCTAACCCTTGTTAAAAAAAAACAAAAAAAAAACATAAAGGGCAGAAGTGCTGCTTTGAGCCATTTGCAGCTTTGTGTTTCATTAGCTTAGCTTAGCTTGGCTGTTCAAGTAGTGGAGTACAGATTCATAGAATGTATATCAGATGTGTACTCCGCACATTCGGACAGCCTAGCAGAGGCGATAAAAGCCACAGGTGCAGAGCGCTGAAAGCAGAGCTTCTGCCCGCTTTGTGCTTTTTCTTCTTTTCTTTTTTTTTTGCAACAGTTTAGGTAAAATGCAAATTAGACTCTAATCAGGATTTGTCTGTTGGTCGCAAAGTATTGTCTGCATTTATTCCTCCCTAAGTTAAATTCCTATAATATGTCGCGGATATAAAGCGCAAAAATGCTTTATATACAAAAACAAAAAACAAAAGAAAGGATCAAAGGAAAAAATATCAGTTATTGATCCTACTGAGGAGAGGGCGACATAATAACCTCTCAGCTCGTTGAAGAGAACCTTAATTATTTTGTGCAAATAGAAAGAAAACAAGGTACCATCATCTATGCAAAAATATATGCAAGTTTATTATACAGAAGTGCTAAATACAAAATCGATAATACAACCTGTACAATGATAGACAATGAAATATAATACCAATACTTTCAATCAACACTGAATATCGCCAATCAATGCAATGATATGCAACAGTTCAAATTAAAGAAGAGTAGGGGTATCAACCCCTTCCTATCACCTTTTTACCAATTGAGGTATATGGCGGCACTATAAATTTACTAGCTCGGTATCAGGCTAGGGAATAACAAAGTTCCTAAGGACTAGGTAACAGTGTCTGATCTTCATTTAGCAATATGCATCTTTGCTGAGAGAATGATCAAACTTGACCAGGAGCCTTATCAATTACAGATCCACAATTGGGGATCTTTGACTATATACCGGGCTAAGTAACTTATCAATACCGCAAGCAATAAACAAGATATACGTTACCAAGGGTCAAAAGGTGAGTAGGGTTTCAGGGGGATGGTCAGCTCTCCAGAGGGTTCCCCGTGATCCAGGATAAAATTCAAAGCTTTACCGTGTCCTGTTTTAGTCCTTTGTTTGTAGAATTTTTTTTCTTTCTTTTGGAATCCCCTCTCTCATCCCATCTATGATTAATATTCACAGACTTATCAAAAGAGTACACCCCTTTAGGTAATGGTCTTCCAACCAAACCAGAGGGTGTGCACATATGGTAATGGTACTGTGAGATTATACATTACCCAAAATGCTTTGTGGTGAGTGGTGTAGTGTTACCTGCCGATACCTAGGCGGCAATGTTGTGTAACCTATAAGTGTGAAGCTTTTAAGAGTTAAATTTATATAATGTGTTAAGTAGTAAACATCCACTACCTGGGACATACATCAAAAAGGGAGGCATACCCCCTGACACTTGAAGCAATTAAAAACCTAGATTCCCAGAAACTAGTATAACTGTTCTCATGTCATAAAGTTAAAATGTAGACAACAAATGTGTGGGTTTTTGGATTTCACAGGTGCCTTATCTTATGAAAATAATACAACTTTCTAAACAGAAATCCCACTGAGCATGCTTTCCTAGATATCTCATGAATACACGCTTCTGGTAATACACACACAGGATATATATATGTTAGTATATGATTATAACATGTAACAAAATAAAACCAATATATGAAATAATATAAAACAACATCTATGTGATATATATCGATTAGCTTGTGTCAAAACTAAATACGATCCACTATATAAACAAACAGACATTATGGGCCAGATTTATCATTACACTTACATCTTACTCCACTTTTACATCTGCCCAAAGTCACTTTTAGTTAGTCAGATTTATTAATGGTCCTTTAATACTGTGATAAATGTGGATTGACGGTAGCAGTTTATCCTTCAGTAAGCGGCTTTACAAAAGTCGCACGTCTTTACAAAAAAGTCGCATGTTGTATTAAAAAGTCGCATAAGATAAGCATGGTCCCCCCTGGAGTAAAATTGCGCATTTTTTTGCGACATTTTTGCGACTTTTTAAATGGTTGCAATAGTAAATCTGTCTAGAGATTCATTTACGTAAGACAACACGCCCACTTTCACAAAACTGGAGAGCTTAGTGCAGAGCTTGAAAAAGTCGCTAAAAAATGGGCAATTTTACCGATTGCGCATTTTTTTGCGACTTTTTCACTCCATTAAAGTGACTTTAGCTAATGATAAATCTGGCCCTATATGTTTGTCTCATTAATAAATCTCATTATAAAGAGATGACAGACGTGTCCCAGGAAGAACCTTATCTCGGCTCATAGCCTAGTGATGAGGTAAAATCACTCCCTTAGGCCTCTTTTACACGGGCGTCATGTTTGACGCCCGGATAAGAGGCGGGTGCATTGCGGGAATATGCGCGTTTTTCCCGCACGGGTGCAAACGTTTGTCATGTTTGGTACCCAGACCCAAAGCCGGACTTCATCACTGAAGTCCGGTTTCGGGTCTTCTGGAGAATTGATTATTTTCCCTTATCACATGGTCCATCACCATGGTAAGATGGACCATGTGATTGGACCATATGATGTGATGTCATCACAGGTCCTTTAAATCTTAGCTGATGCAGGGAAAGAGAGGAGAGATCGCAACTACGCGATCAAGTGGCTAAGGTAAGTTAACTTTTATTATTTTTTAACCCCTTCCACTTCATTTTACAATGCATTCTTTATTAAGAATGCTATTATTTCCCCTTATAACCATGATATAAGGGAAAATAATAGAGATCGGGTCCCGTTGCTAAGCAACCATGCGGGAAAATCGCAACGCATCCGCACTTGCTTGCGGATGCTTGCGATTTTCCCTCAGCCCCATTCACTTCTATGGGGCCTGCGTTGCGTGAAAAACGCACAATATAAAGCATGCTGCGATTTTCATGCAACGCAGAAGTGAAGCGTGAAAATCACCGCTCATGTGCACAGCCCCATAGAAATGAATGGGTCCGGATTCAGTGGGGGTGCAATGCGTCCTCCTCACGCATTGCACCCGCGCGGAAAACTCGCCCATGTGAAAGGGGCCTTAAACAGGCCCACATCCGCAAGGAAGAACCTTTCCTTGAACCCATTTTTCTCTTTTACAATGAAGGTTCATACAAGAGGGTGAACATAAGTACAACATGGCTGCTTATAGGCCATAAATACACGTTATAACAACAATAATAATGTATAAATGTTTATGACAAAGGCATGACAAATATTACTCCTGTTAATGCTGTCTAGAGATGTCGCGAACATAAAATTTTCCGTTCGCCAACGCAAGTGTTCGCGAACGGGGGACCCGCTATAGACTTCAATAGGCAGGTGAATTTTAAAGCCCACAGGGACTCTTTCTGGCCACAGTAGTGATGGAAAAGTTGTTTCAAGGAGACTAACACCTGGACTGTGTCATGCCGGAGGGGGATCCATGGCAAAACTCCCATGGAAAATTACGTAGTTGACACAGTGTCGGGTTTTAATCCATAAAGGGCATAAATCACCTAACATAAATAGTTTGGAATAACGTGCTTTTAAACATCCAGTGTGTGTATCGATCAGGTAGTGTAAGGGTTATGCCCGCTTCACAGTGACAGACCAAACTCCCCGTTTAACGCACCACAAACAACCGCAAAGAGTTATCAATAGTTGACACACTCATGACATAAATTTTATTCCTCTATGCATCAATATTTGTGTAGTGATGACTGTGCTCGTGCTCACGTTCGGGAGATTGCAGGCAATGGCGGTTTTTCAAAGCCTATAGTCGTCCTGAGGTAGTTCAGTGACAGTTAAGTGACCCAGAAAACAATGATTCTGCAGTGTGGGCCCATTGTTGGCCTAGTAGGCTTTAATGATCACCTTAGATGATCACAAAAAAAATTAATGTTTTTTCTATGAAAAATTATCCAGCCGTTCGCTTTTGGTCTGTTCACAATGAAGCAACGACCTTATCATCTGGGGTGTGCCAACATTGCCAACACACTCATAGAGGTGATTGCTTCATTGTGATACGCAAGCCCCTTCACCACAACAAGGTAACGATCACGAAGGGGAATTGACACATGTATGTGCCTTTTTTTTTTTTTTTTGCAGCCACAGTGCACCACCAGAGGCCAGAAAAATTAGGCATGTACACATGCCTGAAAAATTAGGTATTGTTGTAGAAAAATTGATGTTTTCCAGGCAGAAAGTGTACTAAAACATTGCGGCTTGAACCCTAGTTGGTGGCGGAGAAGTCACACAAGTCATCCAGCATGCAGAGATTAAATTCAGCAGCGTGGGGACCATTTTTAGCCCAAGGCATCTCATCAGGCCTTTTTTAGTCAAATGCATCCCCCACTGTCAGTCCCTTCGGGATCCATGCCATCTTAATAAAGGTGAGGTAATCTAGACTTTTTTGAACTAGGCGACTTCTCTTCTCAGTGACAATACCTCCTGCTGCACTAAAGGTCCTTTCTGACAGGACACTTGAAGCAGGGCAGGCCAGAAGTTCTATCGCAAATTGGGATAGCTCAGGCCACAGGTCAAGCCTGCACACCCAGTAGTCAAGGGGTTCATCGCGCCTCAGAGTGTCGATATCTGCAGTTAAGGCGAGGTAGTCTGCTACCTGTCGGTCGAGTCGTTCTCTGAGGGTGGACCCGAAGGGCTGTGGCAATGCGTAGGACTTAGAAAGCTCCGCATGTCCTCCATCAACAACACGTCTGTAAAGCGTCCTGTCCTTGCCGGCGTGGTCGTGGTAGGAGGAGGATTACTTACACCTCTTCCCCTGTTAGATTCCTGTTGTGCTGTGACATCACCCTTATACGCTGTGTAAAGCATACTTTTTAACTTGTTTTGGAACTGCTGCATCCTTTCTGATTTCCGGTAATTCAGTAACATTTCAGCCACTTTCTGCTTATACTGGGGTCTAGTAGCGTGGCCACCCAGTACAGGTAGTTCTCCTTCAGCCTTTTTATACAAGGGTCCCTCAACAGGCATGACAGCATGAAAGACCCCATTTGCACAAGGTTGGATGCCGAGCTACTCATGTCCCGTTCCTCATCCTCACTGATCTCATTGAAGGTCTGTTCTTCACCCCAGCCACATACAACACCACGGGTCCCAGATAGGTGACAACGAGAACCCTGGGATGCCTGCTGTGGTTGGTCCTCCTCCTCCTCCTCCTCAAAGCCACATTCCTCCTCTGACTCCTCTTCCAGCATTGCTGCAGGTCCAGCAAGCGATGATAAGGCTTCTGGTGGTGATGGTGACCACAACTCTTCCTCTTCACGCTCATCTACGGCCTGATCCAGCACTCTTTGCAGGGCACGCTCCAGGAAGAAAACAAATGGGATGAAGTCGCTGATGGTGCCTTCGGTGCGACTGACTAGGTTTGTCCCCTCCTTAAAAGGACGCATGAGCCTACAGGCATTGCGCATGAGCGTCCAGTAACACGGCAAAAAAATACCCAGCTCCGCAGAGGCTGTCCTAGCACCCTGGTCATACAAATACTCATTGACGGCTTTTTCTTGTTGGAGCAGGCGGTCGAACATTAGGAGTGTTGAATTCCAACATGTCGGGCTGTCGCAAATCAAGCACCTCACGTGTCAGGACTCGAACCCGTGGCCAGTCATGTCCCAGGCGGTAGCTCTACCCACTAGGCTACCGTCTCTCCTTGGACTATTCTCTAGCTAACTTCTAGCTAACTTCTAGCTAACTTCTAGCTACCTCTCTTGTCCTTGCCTTGACCTGCTGATTATTCCAATCTCTTGCACCTGCTAGTTCCCTATACGTCCTTGCATTGACTACCGCAAGCTGAATGATGTTACGGTAAAAAAACATTACCCTCTCCCCCGGATTTCGGAACTTCTCGAGAGACTCCGGGCGGCGAAAGTCTTTACGAAGCTCAGTCTTCGAGGGGCCTATAATCTGGTTCACATTCGCCCCAGGGATGAATGGAAGACCACCTTTCGCACACGATACGGACATTTTGAATACTTAGTTATGCCCTTCGGACTTTGCAATGCCCCAGCCACTTTCCAACATTTCATTAATGACGTCCTTAGGGACATGCTGGATCTGTTCGTAGTGGTGTACCTGGACGATATTTTAATTTTCTCGGAAGATCTCAAACAACATCGCGAACATGTCTGCAGGGTGTTACAAAGACTCCGTGAGCAGTCCCTTTACATCAAGCTTGAGAAATGCGAGTTCGAACAGACCACCACCCAGTTTCTCGGTTACATCATCTCCCCGGAAGGGCTGAGTATGGATCCTCGGAAAATTCAGGCTATAATAGATTGGCCTCCCCCTAAGAACGAAAAGGAAATACAGAGGTTTGTCGGCTTCGCCAACTTTTACCGAAAATTCATTCGGAACTTCTCAAAAATCATTACTCCAATTACCCAGTTAACCAAAAAGACTGTGCCCTTTTCCTGGACACCCGAAGCACAGGAAAGCCTTCACCAAGCTTAAATCCCTCTTCACGTCTGCTCCAATTCTGATCCATCCTAATCCCGAACTGCCATTCACAGTCGAAGTGGACGCTTCCGACACCGCAGTAGGCGCTGTCCTATCACAACGTACGGGAGAAAAGATGCTTTTACACCCTTGCGCCTTCTTCTCTCGCCAAATGTCCCCCGCAGAGAGGAACTATGACATCGGGAATAAGGAGTTGCTGGCAAAGATGCCAAAGATGCCTTCTCGGAGTGGAGACATCTATTGGAGGGGGCCATCAATCCCATAACTGTGTTTACTGACCACCGAAACCTCGAATTCATCCGTTCTGCCAAGAGGCTTTCCGCCAGACAAGCCAGATGGAGCCTTTTTTTTTCTCGATTCAATTTCATTTCATTGCAAAGCAGATGCCCTTTCCAGGATGTTCTCTGAACCTTCACAGGACAACAAGGGCCAAGCCAGCATTCTACCCGAGAAAAAGGTCTTAGGAGCTACCTACCCAAAGGAACTCCTGGGGTCAATCAAGAAGGCTTATGAAAAGGACCCCTTCCTCACCCACCCAGCAGAAGACGTCAACCTCACCCTCAAGGGTGGCTTCTGGGTAAACCTGGATCGACAACTGTACGTACCAGAAATGGCACGGCTCGATGTACTAAAATATAACCACTATACCAAGTTGGCTGGCCATCCAGGTACAAGAAAGACCCAGGAACTCCTGTCCCGCTCCTTCTGGTGGCCGACGTATAACGAAGATACTAAAAGGTTTGTCTCCTCATGCACGGTCTGTGCCCGCAACAAGACTCCCCGCTCTTCACCCGTGGGGCTGCTGCCACCACTCCCCATCCCCTCCCGCCCTTGGGGTTCAATTTCTATGGACTTTGTGGTTGACCTACCACCTTCAAAAGGGATGAACACCATCCTGGTTGTCGTGGACCGCCTTACCATGATGTCCCATTTCATCCCCTGCAAGGGCCTACCCACCGCCAGACGGCTGACCTGGTATTCCGTGAAATCTTTAGGTTACACGGGGTTCCGGATGATGTGGTCTCTGACCGAGGAGTGCAATTCACCTCTAAATTCTGGAAAGACTTCTGCCTGGCCCTTGGGATCACGGTAAACCTGTACTCCGCTTTCCATCCCCAGTCTAATGGGTAGACAGTGAGAACGAACCAGACCCTTGAGCAGTACCTACGTTGTTTCATCACTCATTTGCAGGATGACTGGTTGGACCACCTTCCTACGGCCGAGTTTTCCTACAATAATGCGGAACACAGTTCCACCCATTAAAGTCCTTTCTACGCCAACACTGGCCTGCATCCAGCTTTCATCCCACGCCTGCCCATCACCTCCACGCTTCCAGCTGTGGCCGAACACCTGGCAAATTTACAAGAGGCACAAGAGAACATTTCCAATAATCTCCTTGAGGCTCAGAGACGCTTTAAGCGGGCGACAGACAAACGTCGTAGACCAGCTCCAGACTTTCAGCTAGGAGATCAAGTGTGGCTCTCCACAAGAAACCTAAGACTGAAGGTACGCGCTCAGAAACTGGGCCAAAAATATATGGGGCCTTTCCGGATCTCTGGCCGGATTAATGAAGTCACCTTCCGGCTGGACCTCCCACATTCCATCAGGGTGCACCCAGTTTTCCATTGCTCCCTTCTCAAGCCGTTTGTAGAGAACATCTTCCCTGGCCGCCATCCTCCCCCACCACCACCAGTATGGGTACAAGGCGAAGAGGAGTACATTGCGGTGCCCGGAGGTCACCTTGGAAGGGGGAGTACTGTCAGGACTCGAACCTGTGGCCAGTCATGTCCCAGGCGGTAGCTCTACCCACTAGGCTACTATCTCTCCTTGGACTATTCTCTAGCTAACTTCTAACTACCGCTCTTATCCTTGCCTTGACCTACTGATTATTCCAATCTCTTGCACCTGCTACTTCCCTAAAAAACCAAGCCCTTTGCTGGTTATTGTGCCTCCAAGCCTGTAGCAAGCTTCCTCTCTGCTCCTCCACCACTACTGCTAATTTACCATCGTTGCCAACCCGGACCGTTTGACCTCGCTGATTTGCCGCCTGCATTGACTCACTGCTTACCACCGACCACGCCTCCGTCTACTCCTGCTGTTACCTCGCTGCCATCTCTGCTGCCGACCCGGACTGATCGACCACGCTACCTTCCCTCCTGCTTCTGTGGGCCTTTGCCACTAGACTCCATACTTCCAGCTCGGGTGTCCCTTGACTCAGGTGAGCCTCGTTTGACACTACCATCCATAACACGGCGTGACACTGTCGTATCCGGGATGTGGAATAGCCCCTGGGGAGCTGGGGTGCAGTTGATGTGGAGCAAGACGCAGCAGCAGAAGAGGACTCAGCCGAGGAGGTTAGCGAAGAGGATGGAGTAGGAGGAGTAGAGGAGGTGGCAGCAGGCCTGCCTGCAAGTCGTGGCGGTGTCACCAACTCCGCTGCAGAGCCACGCATTCCATGCTTGGCAGCCGTCAGCAGGTTTACCCAATGCGCAGTGTACGTGATATACCTGCCCTGACCGTGCTTTGCAGACCAGGTATCAGTGGTCAGATGGACCCTTGCCCCAACACTGTGTGCCAGACATGCCATGACTTCCTTTTCCACAATAGAGTACAGGTTGGGGATTGCCTTTTGTGAAAATTTTTTTTGGACGGGTACCTTCCACTCCCAATAGCTACAAATTTTTTGAAGGCCTCAGACTTCACCAGCTTGTATGGTAAAGGCTGGCGGGCTAAGAGTTCCCACAAGCCAGCTGTCAGATGCCGGGCAAGGGGGTGACTCTGTGACATTGGCTTCTTACGCTCAAACATTTCCTTGACAGACACCTGACTGTGGGCAGATGAGCAGGAACTGCTGAAGGTGAGAGGCGGAGTGGCAGGTGGTTGAGAGGGGGCAAGGAGGACAGCAGTGGTTGATGTGGCTGAAGATGCTGGACCAGGAGGAGGATGGTGGCTTTCAGTTTGTGTGCTGCTTGTACTCATGTGTTGATCCCATAGGCGTTTGTGATGTGATCATGTGCCTTCGCAAAGCAGTTGTACCTAGGTGGGTGTTGGACTTCCCACGACTTTTAGCACAGGTTGCAAATGGCATCGCTGTTATCAGAAGCAGACACACAAAAAAAATGCCACACTGCTGAGCTTTGCAATGACGGCATTCTGGTGGTGGCAACAGCATGCATTGATTGGCGTGCTGTCTGGCTGACCCCGGGTGCCGATACATGCTGTCTCGACGACCTCCCCCTGCTTCCAACTAGTCTCCTCCTCCTCTCTGTCTCCCCATCTGAACTTTCCCCCTGTTCTTCTTCTCTTCGAGCAGGCACCCACATGACATCCACGGACACATCGTCGTCATCATCAACCACTTCACTTGTATCTGACAACTCAGCAAAGGAAGCAGCAGCGGGTACAACATCATCATCACACCGTATGTCCATGTGTGTAATGCTGTCTGACTGAGACATATCCCTGTTATCTACATCCTCTGGCAATAATGGTTGCGCATCACTCATTTCTTCCAACTGATGTGTAAATAACTCCTCTGACAGATCAAGTGAAGCGGCTGTGGTGCTAGTGTTGGTGGTGGCGGCGGGCGGGCGAGTGGTAACTTGAGAGGTGCCCGAAGCTGAGCTGGAGGAGGATGGTGCGTCAAGGTTCCGAGCGGAAGCTGTAGATGATTGAGTGTCCTGTGTAAGCCAGTCAACTATGTTCTCAGAATTTTTCGAGTTCAAGGTACGTGGCCTCTGAACACTGGGCATTATTCTAGGGCCAAAGGAAATCACAGCACCACGACCACGACGGCCCCTGCGGGGTAGTCTGCCTCTGCCCGTCATTTTTTTTTTTTTTTTATTAGTGGCATTATGCGTGCAAGATACTGTGCCACGCTATATCAGTGGTGGGCAGTGGGCACAGTACAGTCAGTGGGCCTGACACTCACTGGCAGGCAACTGCAATTATATTACAGAGAAAAAATTAAATGACTTTTTTATCTGCAAGGTACTGTGCCACCCTATATGAGTGGTGTGCACACAGTACAGTCTGTGGGCCTGTGGCCTCTCACACATGGGACAGGCAACTGCATTATATATATATATATATATAAGCAGACTAACTTACCAGCCCTAAAAAGGGTTTTTTGGGGTGTTGTCAGGACGCTGTCCTTATAGCAGATGAGTCTTTGAGGACTGGAGTGGACACAGAACACTGACCTAGCTAACGCTTTCCATATTAATTCAGCAGCAGCACTCTCCCTGCTCTAATTAACACTGCAGCTTCAGAATGAATCTAAGATGGCTGCAGTCCTTGCTTTTTGATAGGAAGTGGGAGGGTCTGGGAGGAAGGGTATGTTAATTGTATGGAATGTGTCTGCTGACTGTGAGGTACAGGGTCAAAGTTTGCTCAATGATGACGTATAGGGGGCGGACCGAACATCGCATATTTTCACGCGGCGAGCGCAAACAAGCAATGTTCGCCGGGAATTGTTCGCCGGCGAATAGTTCGGGACATCTCTAATGCTGTCATAGAGCTGTAGGGAAAAGATGAAGATTACTGGTAATTGAATTTTCTTCCCCCTCTTTCCTTTCACTTGTGTATATATATATATATATATATATATATATATATTTCATAAGTGTATTTTTCAGAATCTGAGATTCCTAAATGTATACTGGAAAGGATGAGGAGGGGCAGCTAGTTACTTTCACAGTGTTTCCTCTCTGAAAATAGATGGGGAATCCCCTAGTAATGAAGTTTTGGAGGTTACAGGAAATTTTTTGTTGGCTTTTGTTCTGAAAAAAAAATAAATAAAAATGCCACAGTCAAATGCTACATATAGACTGACATGAAATTATAAAACATCCTAAAAACTTTTTTAGGGGGTTTGTAATACTGTTTTAACAGTTTGCTGGCATTTGCTCTGACTGTGGCATTTTTAACAGTTTTCCTATAGACTTCTTTATTGGACAAATGTAAATAAAACAAAATAATGTGACAAAATGCAACAAATGTATAAATTTCAAGGTTTATTCTTGGAATTGCTTAACCAAAATAAAGAGTGTACAAAAGATTGAAATATAAAAACGGTTTATTACTACGTCAGACAAGTGAGTCATTTTGATCAATGGCAGCTTTGGAGAGTTTAGTCCTGCAAATAAAAGATAAACTCTAGTTTTGGAACTGATGTTTTTGGACACCCTGTTTGGGTTATTTCTTGTTTAGATGCATTTGAGATTAATATCTTCATATACCATGTACTTCTGGAAGATGACGCCATTAAATATTAAAGCCGTGAGTGAATATAATACAGCTGATTAACAATGATTCTGGCAATCTTTTCTGGTTCATTCAAATGCACAAAATGATTTCCATCCACAACAGTGTACTTAAAGCGCTGAAAAGAAAAATAACACAATGTAAATCAAACTACAATCGTATTTGAGCTTCTTTCACAATGACTTAATGGGGCCTGCTCGCATGTGCAGCGGGTGTCATGGCCGGCAGGGCTCTGCTGTTTAAAAACAGCAGAGACGTGCTGCTAACTACCACGACTTTCAATTATGATGATCGCGGTAATTAAAGCCTTTAGATGCTGTGATCAAGTGAGACATGGGTGCCCTCCGCTTCCCCATCGGGTCCCCGTCACTACAGAAGCCTGTGAGATCCAGCTCTTAGGCAGCCAATGCATTACAATACACATTGTCCCAGAGTGCGACAAAAATAAAAAGTAAAAAATAAAAAAAGTGTTTTCCATAATAACAAAATTAAGTTTCAAGTAAAAAAGTAAATAAATGTCCGTTTCCCAAAATAGGGGAAAAAAAAAGAAAAACAAGACATATTTGGTATCATCGCGTCCGTAACGACCGGCTCTATGAAAATATCACCTGACCTAACCCCTCAGGTTAACACTGTCAAAAAAATGAAAAAAACTGTGCTAAAAAAACATTTTTTTTGTCCCCTTACATCACTACAAGTGCAACACCAAGCAATCAAAAAGGCGTATGCCCCCAAAATAGTACTAATCTAACAGTCACCTCATCCCTCAAAAAATGAGACCCCACCTAAGACAATCGCCTAAAAAAAAATATATATATATATATGGGTCTCAGACTATGGAGACACTAAAACATGATTTTTTTGTTTCAAAAGTACTTTTATTGTGTTAAATATAAATAAAAATAGACATATTAGGTATCAACGCGTCTGTAACAACCTGCTCTATAAAAATACCACATGACCTTACCCCTCAGGTGAACACAGTAAAAAAAAAAAAAAAAAAGTGTCAAAAAAGCCATTTTATTGTCAAATTACACCACGAAAAGTGTAATAGTAAGCGATCAAAAAATCATAGGCACGCCAAAATAGTACCAATCAAACCGTCATAACATCCCGCAAAAATGGCACTCTACCTAAGACAATCGCCCAAAAGAATAAATAAACTATGGCTATCAGACTATGGAGACACTAAAACATAAATATTTTTTTTTTCAAAAATGGTATTATTGTGTAAAACTTAAATAAGAAAGAAAAAGTATACATATTAGGTATTATCACGTCCATAACGACCTGCACAAGACGATTAGCAGAAACAAATACATATATGGCATTCAGAAAATGGAGACACAAAAACATAATTTATTTTCAAAAATGCTGTATTATGTAAAACTCAAACAAACAAAGTAGACATATTTGATATCATCACATCCGGAACAACCTGCTCTATAAAAATAGCACATGATCTAACCTGTCAGATGAACTTTGTAAAAAACAAAAATAAAAACTGTGCCAAAGCATCCATTCTTTGGTTACCTTGCCTCACAAAAAACATAATCTAGAGCGATTAAAAATCATACATACTCAAAAATAAAAACCTTGTCACCTTACATCACAAAAAGTGTAATACCAAGTGATCAAAAAGTCATATGCACCCTAAAAAATAGTACAAATAAAACAGTCATCTCATCCTGAAACAAAAATGAGCCCCTATATAAGACAGTCGCCCAAAAAAAAAAAAAAAAAAAACACTATGGCTTTAACCCCTTAAGGACTTATGACGTATCGGTACGTCATGGTTGCCGAGTCCTTAAGGACCCATGACGTACCGGTACGTCATATCTTTAAATCAACAGTGCAGTGCGGCGGGGGTTAATAGGTACAGGATGACCGCTGAAATCATTCAGCGGGCATCCTGTTACAACGCCGGGTGGGCTCATGTGACCCCCCCGTATCGGCGATCGCAGCAAACCACAGGTCAATTCAGACCTGCGATTTGCTGCGTTTCCGGTCCATTCGGGTCTCCGGTGACCCAATGAAGCGGAAAAGAACGGTGATCGGTGGTGTTATAACACACCACCAATCACCGTCCTTGCATTGGGGATGGTAGTGGCGCTGCTGGCTTGTGATTGGTCTGGGGAGAGAGGCGGGAGATTCAAACTCCCGGCACTCCTCTCTCCCCTCCTCTTCCTGCTGCTGTACTGTGAGCATCGTGCAGCACCAGCTCCAGCGACCCCCATCACCCTCCTGCACCCATCAGGTAGGTTAGGGTCAGTGAGGGAGAGGTACAATTAGGAAGGGATAGAGTTAGAGGGAGAGTTAGTTAGGGTCAGGAAAAAAAAAAAAAAACACACAACAGATTAAGCACTGGCTGTGGTGGTTGGGGTCCACTTAGCTGTGAGACAATAGACCCACCCAGCAGTGCTGCCACTTGACCCAACCAAAAAAAAAACTGTAGCTCCCAGGCTATGGAGATACTAAAATTATTTAATTTTTGTTCCTCAAATGATAATATAGTGTATAATCTAAACAAATTATATAAAGTAGACATATTAGGTATCACCATGTCCGTATCAATCTGCCCTATAAAAATAACATTTGACCCAACCCCTCGGATGAACAGCGTTAATAAAAAAAAAAAAAAAACACCAATTTTTTGGCAAATTTTTCCTTTGAATCCATTTTTTCCGGTAATAAAGCAAGGGTTAACAGCCAAACAAAACTAAAAATGTATTGCCATGATTCTGTAGTTTGCAGAAACACCCCATATGTGGTTGTAAATGGCTATATAGCCACATGGCAGAGCATAGAACGAAGGGAACGCCATATGGTTTCTGGAAGGTAGATTTTGATTGACTGGTTTATTTACACCATGTCCCAATAGAAGCCCCCCTGATGTAGCCTAGACTAGAAACTCCAAAAAAGTGACCCCCATCTAAGAAACTACACCCCTCAAGATATTCAAAAATTACATTACAAACTTTGTTAACCCTTTAGGTGTTCCACAAAACTTAATGGCAAATGTAGAAACAATTATAGAATTTAAATTTTTTGTTCGCTTGCGTCAAAAAAGTGTAATATAGAGCAATCAAAAATCATATTTACACTAAAATAGTCCCAAAACAACAACCACCTTATCCCGTAGTTTCCTAGATGGGGTCACTTTTATGGAGTTTCTACACAAGGGGTGTAGCAGGGGGCTTGAAAGGGTACATGGTGTAAATAAACCAGTCCAGCAAAATCTGCCTTCCAAAAACCATATGGAGTTCCCCTTCTTCTATGTCCTGCCGTTTAGCCAAATAGTAGATTACGACCACATATGGGGTGTTTCTGCAAATTACAGAATCAGGGCAACCCATATTAAGTTTTGTTTGGCTGCTAACCCATTTTTCCCAGTAATAAAGTAAGGGTTCAAATGGAAAATTTCCCCCCAAAAAAAAAGAAATTCCAAAATTGTTTCTCCATCTGCCGCTAACTCTTGTAGAACACCTAAAGGGTTAATAAAGTTTGTAAACCCAGTTTTGAATACCTTGAGGGGTGTACTTTCTTAGATGGAGTCACTTTTTTGGAATTTCTCTTCTAGGGGTGCAACGGGGGGCTTGAAATGGGACATGGTATAAACAAAAACAGTCCCGCAAAATCTGCCTTCCAAAACCCATATGGCGTTCCTCTCCTTCTGCGCCCTGCCATTTGGCCAAACAGTAGTTTAGGACCACATATGGGGTGTTTCTGCAAACTACAGAACCAGGGCAACCCATATTGAGTATTGTTTGGCTGTTAACCCACTTTTTCAAGTAATAAATTAGGGTTAAAATGGGAAATTTAAAAAAAAAAAAAAAAAAAATCGAAATTCCAAAATTGTTTCTCCATCTGCCGTTAACTCTTGTAGAACACCTAAAGGGTTAACAAAGTTTGTAAACCCAGTTTTGAATACCTTAAAGGGGTGTACTTTCTTAGATGGAGTCACTTTTTTGGAATTTCTCTTCTAGGGGTGCAACGGGGGGCTTGAAATGGGACATGGAGTAAAAAAAAAACAGTCCCGCAAAATCTGCCTTCCAAAACCCATATGGTGTTCCCCTCCTTCTGCGCCCTGTCGTTTGGCCAAACAGTAGTTTAGGACCACATATGGGGTGTTTATGCAAAGTGCAGAATCAGGGCAACCCATATCGAGTTTTGTTTGGCAGTTAACCCTTGCTTTGTTCCTGGAAAAAATGGATTATATTGGAAAATTTTCAAAAAAATTCGAAATTCTAAAATTTATGTCCATTTGCCATGAACTCTTGTGGAAGACCTAAAGGGTTAATGATGTTTGCAAAATCAGTTTTGAATACCTTAAGGGGTGTAGTTTCTAAAATGGGGCATTTTTGGGTGGTTTTTAATATGTAAGCCTCACAAAGTGACTTCAGACCTGAACTGGTCCATAAAAAGTTGGATTTGTAAAATTTCTGAAAAATTACAAAATTTGCTTCTAAACTTCTAAGCTATGTAACATCCCCAAAAAATAAAATGGCATTCCCAAAATGATCGAAACATGAAGTAGACATATGGGGAATGTAAAGTCATCACAATTTTTGGGGGTATTACTATGTATTACAGAAGTAGAGAAACAAACTTTGAAATTTGCTAATTTTGTCAAATTTTTGGTAAATTAGTTTTTTTTTTTTTTTACCCAATTTTAGCAGTGTCATGAAGTACAATCTCAGAACGGCCTGGGTAGGTAAAGGTGTTTTAAAGTTATTCACACAAAGTGACACTGGTCAGATTTTCAAAAAATGGCCAAATCCTCAAGGTGAAATAAGGCCGAGTCCTTAAGGGGTTAAGGATATGGAGACACTAAAAAAATCATTTTTTCAAAAATGCTTTATTATGTAAAACTGAAACAAACAACCAAAAAATATTTGGTATTGTCGTGTCCGTAACAACTTGCTCTATAAAAATAGCACATAATCTAACCTGTCAGATGAACGTTGTAAATAACAAAAAATAAAAACGCTGCCAAAACAGCTATTTTTTATTACCTTGCCCCAGAAAAAGTGTAATATAGAGCAAGCAAAAATTATATGTACCCTAAAATAGTACCAACAAAACTGCCATCTTATACCATAGTTTCCAAAAATGGGGTCACTTTTTTGGAGTTTCTATTCTAGGGATGCATCAGGGGTTTTTCAAATGTGACATGGCAAATTATCCCAGTGAAATCTGCCCTCCAAAAACCATATGGCATTCCTTTCGTTCTGCGTCCTGCGATGTGCCTGTACAGCAGTTTACAATCACAAGTTGGGTATTTCTGTAAACTACAGAATTAGGGTAATAAATATTCAGTTTTGATTGGCTGTGAACCCTTGCTTTGTTCCTGGAAAAAATGGATTAAAATGGAAAATCTGCCAAAAAATGAAATTCTGAAATTTCATCTACATTTTCCTTTAATTCTTGTGGAACACCTAAAGGGGTAATAAAGTTTGTAAAATCAGTTTTGAATACCTTGAGTGGTGTAATTTCTAAAATGGGGGTCATTTGTGGGTGGTTTCTATTATATAATCCACACAAAGTGACTTCAGTCCTGAACTGGTCGTTAAAAGGTGGGTTTTGGAAATTTTCTGAAAAATTTCAAGATTTGCTTCTAAACTTCAAAACCTCCTAACCTCCCCAAAAAATTAAATGGCATTCACAAAATGATCCAAACATGAAGTATACATATTGGAAATGTACAGTAATAACTATTATATGAGGTATCACTATCTGTTTTAAAAGCAGAGCAATTGAAATTTGGAAAGTTATGAATTTTTCAATTTTTTTGTAAATTTGCCATTTTAAAAAAAAATAAGTCTGAAAAATATTGACTGAAATTTACCATCATGAAGTGCAATGTAGAGAAATAAAAGTTCCTGGACACCACTGAAGTGCAACAAGAGTGGCACTTCTGCCCCACACTGCATCGCCCACAAGGCCACAGAGACTCTATTCAGCGCCAATATTGGCTTACACTACACTCATAGTGTGGCACATCCAGTTTCCTAAAGAAGGCTTTTGCCGAAAAGTAATTTTATTGAAACTGGCAATTCGCATTCTATGTACTCAGCAATATAAAAACACACAAAAAGCACTTCAGTGGTGTCCAGGAACTTTTATTTCTCTACATGAAAATTGGCTTGGGAACCTTTCCCTGTGACCCACACCAATCAATGTGTCACGAGAAAACAATCTCAGAATGGCATGGATAAGTAAAAGCGTTCCAAAGTTATTACCATATAATATAATTAACATAATATTGGAAGTGGTAGAAAATAATTGGGAGCGTTCTGCAGGCGCTTCAATGCAATGTAAAAATGGTTTAACTGCTGGCTTCCTAGTACTTGAATGAGGAGATAGAAAATGAAAATAGGAGTTTGTTGAATCTATTAGGGAATCATTGTACAATAGCAAAGTAACTCTGTGTGTCAGAATTCAACATTAATAGAAGCTCATATCAGCCTGACCAGCTGGGAATAGGATAACCCAGCGAACTTATATAAAGACTAACCACAATTCTTCTCTGATACTAGAGAGAGTGATTAGAATATAAAGCTGATACAAATCGTCTTAGGTTTTTCACCTTTAGAGAAAGTGTATGAGATCAAAAGATCCCTAATAAACTAAGTAATAGGTTCATATATCTCCTAAGTCTCCATACAAAGGTGATAGTGTGAAAATAACACATCGCCTGTTTGAATATTAATTCCCAAAATGTAAGGGATGAGTATCTAAAGCAGATGAATACTGATAAAAAAGTGATCCATCAACTACCACTATACAGCCCTTTTCTTTTAACGTCACTTGGCTTTTTGTAGGGAAGTTATTCCCTTTTTAATTGGATTGAATAAAAGTTAAATCTTAATATAAGGCCATAAACAGAAAATGTAGCTATTAGCTAAACTTGTGTATTAATACCATATAAAGTGACACATGTAAAATTTCGAAAAAACGGCCTGGTCCTTAAGATGAAAAATGGCAGTGTCCTGAAGGGGTTAAAAACCAATAAATACTTTTTGAAACTAAAACTCGTAAAACGGTGGCGGAATTGAGTTTTTTTTTCCAATTCCACACCATTTCAAATTTATTTTACCGCTTCCCACTACATTGTATGCCATAGCTTAAACACTCTTAATGACCAGGCCACTTTTTACAATTCTGCACTACACTACTTTCACCGTTTATTGCTCCGTCATGCAACTTACCACCCAAATGAATTTTACCTCCTTTTCTTCTCACTAATAGAGCTTTTATTTAGTGGTATTTCATTGCTGCTGACATTTTTACTTTTTTTGCTATTAATCAAAAATGACCAAAATATTTGCAAAAAAATGAAATTTTTCACTTTGTTGTAAATTTTAAAAAAAACTACATTTCTATATAAATTTTTCTATAAATTTATTGTTCTACATGTCTTTGATAAAAAAAATCCAATAAGTGTATATTTATTGGTTTGGGTAAAAGTTATAGCGTTTACAAACTATGGTGCAAAAAAGTGAATTTCCGTATTTTGAAGCAGCTCTGACTTTCTGAGCACCTGTCATCTTTCTTCAGGTGCTAGAATGTCAGTATAGTATAAATACCCCCAAAATTACACCATTTTAGAAAAAAGACACCCCAAAGTATTCGCGGAGGGGCATGGTGAGTTCATGTATCATTTCATTTTTTTTCACAAGTTAGCGGAAAATGACACTTTCTGAGGAAAAAATAAAATATAATAAAGTTTCCATTTCTGCTTACTTCTGGCAAAAAAATAAAAAATCTCCCACGGACTCACTATGCCCCTCAGTGAATACTTTGGGGTGTCTACTTTCCAAAATGGGGTCATTTGTGGGGTGTGTTTACTGTTATGGCATTTTGGGCAGGGCTAAATTGTGAGCAGCCATGTAAAACCTAAAGGTACTCGTTGGAATTTGGGCCCCTTTGCGCACCCAGGCTGCAAAAAAGTGTCACTCATGTAGTATTGCCTTACTCAGGAGAAGTAGGGCAATGTGTTTTGGGGTGTATTTTTACATATACCCATGCTGGGTGAGAGAAATATCTCTGTAAATTGTCAACTTTGTATAACATTTTTTAAAAGTTGTCGATTTACAGAGATATTTCTCACACAAGTATGGGTATATATAAAATACACCCCAAACACATTGCCCTACTTCTCCTGACTACGGCGATACCACATGTGTGACACTTTTGCAGCCTGAGTGCTAAAGGCCCAAATTCAATGAGTACTGCTAAGATTTCACAAGGCATTTTTACGCATTTGGATTCCAGACTTCTTCTCACGCTTTAGGGGCCCCTAAAATGCCAGGACAGTATAAATACCCCACATGTGACCCCATTTTAGAAAGAAGACACCCCAAGGTATTCCGTGAGGGGTATGGTGAGTTCATGTAAAATTTTATTTTTGTCACAAGTTAGTGGAATATGAGACTGTAAAAAACAAAAAAAAAAAATATCAATTTCCGCTAACTTGTGCCAAAAAAAAAAAAATTCTGTGAACTCGACATTCCCCTCACGGAATACCTTGGGGTGTCTTCTTTCCAAAATGGGGTCACTTGTGGGTATTTATACTGCCCTGGCATTTTAGGGGCCCTGAGCGTGAGAATCCAAATGCGTAAAATGCCCTGTGAAATCCTAAAGGTACTCATTGGTTTTAGGGCCCCTTTGCGCATCTTGGCTGCAAAAAGTGTCACTCATGTAGTATCGCCGTAGTCAGGAGAAGTAGGGCAATGTGTTTTGGGGTGTATTTTATATATACCCATACTTTGTGTGAGAAATTTCGCTGTAAACGACAAATTTTTAAACAATTTTTATACAAAGTTGTCAATTTACAGAGATATTTCTCTCACCCAGCATGGGTATATGTAAAATACACCCCAAACACATTGCCCTACTTCTCCTGACTACGGCGATACCACATGAGTGACACTTTTGCAGCAAAGAGGCCTAAATTTCAATGAGTATATAAAAATACACCCCAAAACACATTGCCCTACTTCTCCTGAGTAAGGCGATACCACATGTGTGCCACTTTTGCAGCCAAGATGCGCAAAGGGCCCAAATTCCCAGGATTAAATTTAGGATTTCACAGGGCATTTTTACGCATTTGGATTCTCACGCTTTAGGACCCCTAAAATGCCAGGGCTACCCCACATGTGACCCTATTTTGGAAAGAAGACACCCCAAGGTATTCCGTGAGGGGCATGGCGAGTTCACAGAAAAAATAATTTTGGTGCAAGTTAGCGGAAATGTGATTGTATTTTTATACAAAGTCTCATATTCCACTAACTTGTGACAAACAATAAAATTTTCGTGAACTCTACCATTCCCTCACGGAATACCTTGGGGTGTCTTCTTTCCAAAATGGGGTCACTTGTGGGGTATTTATACTGCCTGGCATTTTAGGGGCCCTGAGCGTGAGAATCCAAATGCGTAAAAATGCCCTGTGAAATCCTAAAGGTACTCATTGGTTTTAGGGCCCCTTACGCATCTTGGCTGCAAAAGTGTCACTCATGTGGTATCGCCGTAGTCAGGAGAAGTAGGGCAATGTGTTTTGGGGTGTATTTTATATATGCCCATACTTTGTGTGAGAAATTTCGCTGTAAACGACAAATTTTTAAACAATTTTTATACAAAGTTGTCAATTTACAGAGATATTCTCTCACCCAGCATGGGTATATGTAAAATACACCCCAAAACACATTGCCCTACTTCTCCTGACTACGGCGATACCACATGAGTGACCTTTTGCAGCAAAGAGGCTTAAATTTCAATGAGTATATAAAAATACACCCCAAAACACATTGCCCTACTTCTCCTGAGTAAGGCGATACCACATGTGTGCCACTTTTTGCAGCCAAGATGCGCAAAGGGGCCCAAATTCCCAGGATTAAATTTAGGTTTCACAGGGCATTTTTACGCATTTGGATTCTCACGGCTTTAGGACCCCTAAAATGCCAGGGCACCCCACATGTGACCCTATTTTGGAAAGAAGACACCCCAAGGTATTCCGTGAGGGGCATGGCGAGTTCACAGAAAAAAAAATTTTGGTGCAAGTTAGCGGAAATTGATTTATTTTTTACAAAGTCTCATATTCCACTAACTTGTGACAAACAATAAAATTTTACGTGAACTTACCATACCCTCACGGAATACCTTAGGGTGTCTTCTTTCTAAAATGGGAGTGAGTGTTTGTACTGCCCTGGCATTTGAGGGTCTCCAGCAATCATTACACGTATGGCCAGCATTAGGAGTTTCTGCTATTCTCCTTATATTGAGCATACGGGTAATGAGATTTTTTTCGTTCAGCCTCTGGGCTGAAAAAAAAATGAACGGCACAGATTTCTTCATTCGCATCGATCAATGTGGATGAAAAATCTCTGCCAAAATCAGTGACTGCGGTGCGGTGGGCTGGGCGCTAACTACCTAACAAGTAGCTAACTAACTGGCGGTGATAAGGGACCCTTATGCCCCATTCACACGTCCACAATTCTGTTTGCGGAGCGTAATTGCGGACCCATTCATTTCTATGGGGACAGACTTTGTCCCGTTCGGATCGGAATTACAGATCCGCACTTCTGGGTCTGCACTTCCGTTCACAAAAATATAGAACATGTCCTATTCTTGTCTGCAATTGCGGACAAGAAAAGGCATTTTCTATATAATTCTGGCAATGTGCGGATCTGCAAAATGCGGAAAGCACATTGCCGGTGTCTGTATTTTGAGGATCTGCGGATCCGTGGATCAGATCCACGGATCCGCAAAACACACATGGGCGTCTGAATGGAGCCTTACAGGGGTGTGATCAATGACAGGGGGTGATCAGGGAATCTAGATGGGGTGATCAAGGGGTTAATAAGTGACCGGGGGGTGTAGTGTGGTGCTTGGTGCTACTTTACATAGATACCTGGTCCAGAGGTGGTTGATCCCAGCAAATGGGACCACCAGAGGACCAGGTAGCAGGTATATCAGATGCTGTTAACAAAACAGCATCTGATATACCACTCTATGCGTGCGCTTTCAAAGGAGATCTGGCGTCTCGCGAGATGACAGCGCCGATGCGTCCACCCAGAGAAAGAGGACCGCCTGCCGGACGCATCCGTGCGTTAGGCGGTCCTCAGGTGATTAATGGTAACACAACTTGCCCGCAAAATATAAGCCATCATACTGCTATGTGAGCGGAAATATAAAAAAGTTATGGCTGAAGGAAGATAAGGAAGAAAAATGAAAGCATAAAAATGAAAAACCTCCAGTATACTAAGGGTTAACCACTTCCAGAATGGGCCATTTACCCCCTTCTTGACCAGGCCTAATTTTGCAAATCTGGCAATAACTATGTGGTCAGCCTCTATGTGGTAATAACTTTGGAAGGTTTTACTTATCCAAGCCATTCTGAGATTGTTTTCTCGTGACACATTGTACTTCATGATAGTCATAAATTTGAGTCAATATATTTCACCTTTATTTATAAAAAAAGTCCCAAATTTACAAAAAATTTTGAAAAATTAACAATTAGAAAAATTTCATTCTCTGCTTTTAAAACAGAAAGTGATACATTATAAAAAATGTATTACTTAAAATTCCCCATATGTCTACTTTATGTTGGCATCATTTTGTAAATGTCAATTTATTTTTTAGGACGTTAGAAGGCTTAGAATTTTAGAAGGAATTCTTAAAATTTTTAAGAAAATTTCCAAAACCCACTTTTTAAGGACCAGATCAGTTCTGAAGTTACTTTGTGGGGCTTACATAATAGAACCAACCCATAAATGACCCAATTTTAGAAATGACACCCCTCAAACTATTCAAAACTGGTTTTAGAAATGTTGGTAACCCTTTAGGTATTGTACAGGAATTAAAGTAAAATAGAAATTTCGAAATGTCACTTTTTTTTTGCAGATTTTCAATTATAATAATTTTTGTCCTGGCACACTTCAAGGGTTAACAACAAAACAAACCTAAATATTTATTACCGTGATTTAGCAGTTTCCAGAAACACCCCATATGTGGTCATATACCGCTGTTTGGGCACACGACAAGGCACAGAAGGCAAGGGGCGCCATATGGTTTTTGGAGGGCAGATTTTGCTGGAATGGTCTTTGAGCACCATGTTACTTTTTAAGAGGCCCTGAGGTAACCCCCACAGTGAAAACCCCCCAAAAGTGACCACATTTTGTAAACTACACAACCCAAGGAATTTTTAAGGGGTGTAGCAAGCACTTCATTCAACAGCTGTTTCATAGAATTTGTAATACTTGGGTGTGAATTATTTTTCCCCAAGAAAATGGTGCTTTAGGCCCAAACTTTCTTTTTCACAAAAGATAACAGGAGAATATCCCCCAATTTGCTACCCACTTTCTCCTGAATATAGTAACACCCCAATTGTGGTCGTAAACTGTTATTTGGGGATACGCCAGGGCTCAGAAGGGAAGGAGCGACATCTGGATTTTCTAACAAGGAATTTTCGGTCATGATTTTTAAGAGCAATAACTTTTTTATTTTTTGTTTAATTGAACTGCGCAAGGGCTTATTTTGTGCGAGAGAAGCTGTACAGTCGTGGCCAAAAGTTTTGAGAATTACATAAATATTGGAAATTTGAAAAGTTGCTGCTTAAGTTTTTATAATAGCAATTTGCATATACTCCAGAATGTTATGAAGAGTGATCAGATGAATTGTATAGTCCTTCTTTGATATGAAAACTTGATATGTTAACTTAGGGTACTTTCACACTAGCGTTTTGGATTTAATCCCAAAAAAATGTCCACTGCATTTCATTGCTGTCATTGAAGGACCTGCTAAGATCATTTCAGTAATCGTCTTGTTAACTCAGGTGAGAATGTTGACGAGCACAAGGCTGGAGATCATTATGTCAGGCTGATTGGGTTAAAATGGCAGACTTGACATGTTAAAAGGAGGGTGATGCTTGAAATCATTGTTCTTCCATTGTTAACCATGGTGACCTGCAAAGAAACGCGTGCAGCCATCATTGCGTTGCATAAAAATGGCTTCATAGGCAAGGATATTGTGGCTACTAAGATTCCACCTCAATCAACAATTTATAGGATCATCAAGAACTTCAAGGAAAGAGGTTCAATTCTTGTTAAGAAGGCTTCAGGGCGTCCAGAAAGTCCAGCTAGCGCCAGGATCGTGACCCCATTTTAGAAAGAAGACACCCCAAGGTATTCCGTGAGGGGTATGGTGAGTTCATGTAAAATTTTATTTTTTGTCACAAGTTAGTGGAATATGAGACTGTAAAAAACAAAAAAAAAAAAATATCAATTTCCGCTAACTTGTGCCAAAAAAAAAAAAATTCTGTGAACTCGACATTCCCCTCACGGAATACCTTGGGGTGTCTTCTTTCCAAAATGGGGTCACTTGTGGGGTATTTATACTGCCCTGGCATTTTAGGGGCCCTGAGCGTGAGAATCCAAATGCGTAAAAATGCCCTGTGAAATCCTAAAGGTACTCATTGGTTTTAGGGCCCCTTTGCGCATCTTGGCTGCAAAAAAGTGTCACTCATGTGGTATCGCCGTAGTCAGGAGAAGTAGGGCAATGTGTTTTGGGGTGTATTTTTATATATACCCATACTTTGTGTGAGAAATTTCGCTGTAAACGACAAATTTTTAAACAATTTTTATACAAAGTTGTCAATTTACAGAGATATTTCTCTCACCCAGCATGGGTATATGTAAAAATACACCCCAAAACACATTGCCCTACTTCTCCTGACTACGGCGATACCACATGAGTGACACTTTTTTGCAGCAAAGGGGCCCAAATTTCAATGAGTATATAAAAATACACCCCAAAACACATTGCCCTACTTCTCCTGAGTAAGGCGATACCACATGTGTGCCACTTTTTTGCAGCCAAGATGCGCAAAGGGGCCCAAATTCCCAGGATTAAATTTAGGATTTCACAGGGCATTTTTACGCATTTGGATTCTCACGCTTTAGGACCCCTAAAATGCCAGGGCACCCCACATGTGACCCTATTTTGGAAAGAAGACACCCCAAGGTATTCCGTGAGGGGCATGGCGAGTTCACAGAAAAAAAAAAATTTTGGTGCAAGTTAGCGGAAATTGATTTATTTTTTTTACAAAGTCTCATATTCCACTAACTTGTGACAAACAATAAAATTTTACGTGAACTTACCATACCCCTCACGGAATACCTTGGGGTGTCTTCTTTCTAAAATGGGGTGAGGTGTTTGTACTGCCCTGGCATTTGAGGGTCTCCGCAATCATTACACGTATGGCCAGCATTAGGAGTTTCTGCTATTCTCCTTATATTGAGCATACGGGTAATGAGATTTTTTTTTTTTCGTTCAGCCTCTGGGCTGAAAAAAAAAAATGAACGGCACAGATTTCTTCATTCGCATCGATCAATGTGGATGAAAAAATCTCTGCCAAAATCAGTGACTGCGGTGCGGTGGGCTGGGCGCTAACTACCTAACAAGTAGCTAACTAACTGGCGGTGATAAGGGACCCTTATGCCCCATTCACACGTCCGCAATTCTGTTTGCGGAACGTAATTGCGGACCCATTCATTTCTATGGGGACAGACTTTGTCCCGCTCGGATCCGGAATTACAGATCCGCACTTCTGGGTCTGCACTTCCGTTCCGCAAAAATATAGAACATGTCCTATTCTTGTCTGCAATTGCGGACAAGAAAAGGCATTTTCTATATAATTCTGGCAATGTGCGGATCTGCAAAATGCGGAAAGCACATTGCCGGTGTCTGTATTTTGAGGATCTGCGGATCCGTGGATCAGATCCACGGATCCGCAAAACACACATGGACGTCTGAATGGAGCCTTACAGGGGTGTGATCAATGACAGGGGGGTGATCAGGGAATCTAGATGGGGTGATCAAGGGGTTAATAAGTGACCGGGGGGGGGGGTGTAGTGTGGTGCTTGGTGCTACTTTACATAGATACCTGGTCCAGAGGTGGTTGATCCCAGCAAATGGGACCACCAGAGGACCAGGTAGCAGGTATATCAGATGCTGTTAACAAAACAGCATCTGATATACCACTTTAATGCGTGCGCTTTCAAAGGAGATCTGGCGTCTCGCGAGATGACGCGCCGATGCGTCCACCCAGAGAAAGAGGACCGCCTGCCGGACGCATCCGTGCGTTAGGCGGTCCTCAGGTGATTAATGGTAACACAACTTGCCCCGCAAAATATAAGCCATCATACTGCTATGTGAACGGAAATATAAAAAAGTTATGGCTGAAGGAAGATAAGGAAGAAAAATGAAAACGCAAAAATGAAAAACCTCCAGTATACTAAGGGTTAACCACTTCCAGAATGGGCCATTTACCCCCTTCTTGACCAGGCCTAATTTTGCAAATCTGGCAATAACTATGTGGTCGCCTCTATGTGGTAATAACTTTGGAAGGTTTTTACTTATCCAAGCCATTCTGAGATTGTTTTCTCGTGACACATTGTACTTCATGATAGTCATAAATTTGAGTCAATATATTTCACCTTTATTTATAAAAAAAGTCCCAAATTTACAAAAAATTTTGAAAAATTAACAATTAGAAAAATTTCATTCTCTGCTTTTAAAACAGAAAGTGATACATTATAAAAAATGTATTACTTAAAATTCCCCATATGTCTACTTTATGTTGGCATCATTTTGTAAATGTCAATTTATTTTTTAGGACGTTAGAAGGCTTAGAATTTTAGAAGGAATTCTTAAAATTTTTAAGAAAATTTCCAAAACCCACTTTTTAAGGACCAGATCAGTTCTGAAGTTACTTTGTGGGGCTTACATAATAGAACCAACCCATAAATGACCCAATTTTAGAAATGACACCCCTCAAACTATTCAAAACTGGTTTTAGAAATGTTGGTAACCCTTTAGGTATTGTACAGGAATTAAAGTAAAATAGAAATTTCGAAATGTCACTTTTTTTTTGCAGATTTTCAATTATAATAATTTTTGTCCTGGCACACTTCAAGGGTTAACAACAAAACAAACCTAAATATTTATTACCGTGATTTAGCAGTTTCCAGAAACACCCCATATGTGGTCATATACCGCTGTTTGGGCACACGACAAGGCACAGAAGGCAAGGGGCGCCATATGGTTTTTGGAGGGCAGATTTTGCTGGAATGGTCTTTGAGCACCATGTTACTTTTTAAGAGGCCCTGAGGTAACCCCCACAGTGAAAACCCCCCAAAAGTGACCACATTTTGTAAACTACACAACCCAAGGAATTTTTAAGGGGTGTAGCAAGCACTTCATTCAACAGCTGTTTCATAGAATTTGTAATACTTGGGTGTGAATTATTTTTTTCCCCCAAGAAAATGGTGCTTTAGGCCCAAACTTTCTTTTTCACAAAAGATAACAGGAGAATATCCCCCCAATTTGCTACCCACTTTCTCCTGAATATAGTAACACCCCAATTGTGGTCGTAAACTGTTATTTGGGGATACGCCAGGGCTCAGAAGGGAAGGAGCGACATCTGGATTTTCTAACAAGGAATTTTCGGTCATGATTTTTAAGAGCAATAACTTTTTTTATTTTTTGTTTAATTGAACTGCGCAAGGGCTTATTTTGTGCGAGAGAAGCTGTACAGTCGTGGCCAAAAGTTTTGAGAATTACATAAATATTGGAAATTTGAAAAGTTGCTGCTTAAGTTTTTATAATAGCAATTTGCATATACTCCAGAATGTTATGAAGAGTGATCAGATGAATTGTATAGTCCTTCTTTGATATGAAAACTTGATATGTTAACTTAGGGTACTTTCACACTAGCGTTTTGGATTTAATCCCAAAAAAAAATGTCCACTGCATTTCATTGCTGTCATTGAAGGACCTGCTAAGATCATTTCAGTAATCGTCTTGTTAACTCAGGTGAGAATGTTGACGAGCACAAGGCTGGAGATCATTATGTCAGGCTGATTGGGTTAAAATGGCAGACTTGACATGTTAAAAGGAGGGTGATGCTTGAAATCATTGTTCTTCCATTGTTAACCATGGTGACCTGCAAAGAAACGCGTGCAGCCATCATTGCGTTGCATAAAAATGGCTTCATAGGCAAGGATATTGTGGCTACTAAGATTCCACCTCAATCAACAATTTATAGGATCATCAAGAACTTCAAGGAAAGAGGTTCAATTCTTGTTAAGAAGGCTTCAGGGCGTCCAGAAAGTCCAGCTAGCGCCAGGATCGTCTCCTAAAGAGGATTCAGCTGCGGGATCGGAGTGCCACCAGTGCAGAGCTTGCTCAGAAATGGCAGCAGGCAGGTGTGAGCGCATCTGCACGCACAGTGAGGCGAAGACTTTTGGATGATGGCCTGGTGTCAAGAAGGGCAGCAAAGAAGCCACTTCTCTCCAAAAAGAACATCAGGGACGGATTGATCTTCTGCAGAAAGTATGGTGAATGGACTGCTGAGGACTGGGGCAAAGTCATATTCTCCGATGAAGCCTCTTTCCAATTGTTTGGGGCATCAGGAAAAAGGCTTGTCCGGAGAAGAAAAGGTGAGCGCTACCATCAGTCCTGTGTCATGCCAACAGTAAAGCATCCTGAGACCATTCATGTGTGGGGTTGCTTCTCATCCTAGGGAATGGGCTCACTCACAATTTTGCCCCAAAAACACAGCCATGAATAAAGAATGGTACCAAAACACCCTCCAACAGCAACTTCTTCCAACAATCCAACAACAGTTTGGTGAACAACAATGCATTTTCGAGCACGATGGAGCACCGTGCCATAAGGCAAAAGTGATAACTAAGTGGCTCGGGGACCAAAACGTTGACATTTTGGGTCCATGGCCTGGAAACTCCCCAGATCTTAATCCCATTGAGAACTTGTGGTCAATCCTCAAGAGGCGGGTGGACAAACAAAAACCCACTAATTCTGACAAACTCCAAGAAGTGATTATGAAAGAATGGGTTGCTATCAGTCAGGAATTGGCCCAGAAGTTGATTGAGAGCATGCCCAGTCGAATTCCAGAGGTCTTGAAAAAGAAGGGCCAACACTGCAAATACTGACTCTGCATAAACGTCATGTAATGTCGATAAAAGCCTTTGAAACGTATGAAGTGCGTGTAATTATATTTCACTACATCACAGAAACAACTGAAATAAAGATCTAAAAGCAGTTTAGCAGCAAACTTTGTGAAAACTAATATTTGTGTCATTCTCAAAACTTTTGGCCACGACTGTAGTTTTTATTGGCACCATTTGGTATTCTGGTTGCTTTTTATCTCATTTTTGGGAGGTGAAGTTGCCACTTTCTTAGAGCCATATTTTTTTCATTTTTCTTGCTATAGTCTTGTGTGAGGACTTGTTTTTTGCGGAACGAGGTGACGTTTTTATTGCTACCATTTTGGGGTACATACGACTTTTTGATTGATGTTATTGATGTTAAGTGTTTTGTGAAGTGACTAAAGAAAACTGTTTTGGCATCATTTTTATTTGTTTTTTTTTTACATCGTTCACTTGATGGGGTAGATCATGTGATATTTTTGTAGAGCCAAATATGTTTATTTTTATATTGCAATTTTCATAGGACCATATTTTTTATTTCTCTGGCTGTGGTCTTGTGTGGAGGCTCATCTTTTGCAGGATGAGGTGACGTTTTTATTGCTACCATAGTCGTATTGCGGGCCGCAATACGACCACGGCGGGACAACGGCTGTGTGAAAGGGCCTAAAGCTGTCTGTGAGGCACAGCTCAGCAGGCAGAGTCTCAGAATCCCAAAGACTGCAACAGTATTCTATCACGGTGTAAGGGACAAGCAATCAGAAGATCACATGTCCAAGTCCCCTAAGGGGGCTAAAAGTTACTTTGTGAAAAAAAAGGTTAAACATAAAAACATTAACAACTCAAATCACCCCCATTCACAATTTTACATATAAAAATAAACAATAAAAAATAAATATAATAGGTATCGCTATGTTAAAAATACTATAAATCCATGGTGCACCATTTTTTTTTCACTGTATAACCCCAAAAGGTGGTCAAAAAGTTGCATGTACCCCCAAAATGGAACAATTAAAAACTACAGTTTGCTTTTTCACCGTTTTCCATTACAAGATATGGTAAATTAAATAGTGCTATTAAAAAAAATACTTGTCCAGCAAGAAAATTTTAAAGTTGTGGCTCTTGAAATCTGGTGAGGATGCAAAAACAAAAATGGGCCTGGTCCTTAAGGGGTTAATCTTTTTAATAATGACCTGAATTGAATAGAAAGTAAAACGTTACTGCAACCCTGTATAGTCACTACACAGAGCTGTGCTACCGGCTCTACTCTGTGTTCGTTCCAGTGGCTGTTGCAAACAGCTGATCGGTGAATTGTTCGTCCTTCCCCAATCCGATACTGATGACCTATCCTATGGATAGGAAAAACACACAAAATTGCTGCACTCCCCATTCCTCCCCTAATGGGCTCTATTGTATGTTACCAACCAGGGTGATCTGTCCCTAGTATATTCACCCAATAATCCAGTAGGGTCATAGCACACAGGTTTCAGTATATAAAAAATCATCTTGGTTTATTCAACATCATGGGTCCACACTGCATTTTAGCTTCAGAAAAGCTCAGTATAGAGCCAAAATATTGCATGGACATGTGGTGTTTAAAAAACCAGGAGGAGGTTGGTGTACTGCTGCCCCTTACTGGAATATTGGACAATCTTAAGAATAGATCCTCAATATTTCGAACCTGGAAAACCAGTATAAGGCCTCTTTCGCACGAACAATACGGATTATGTCCGGATCTGTTCAGGAAAAAACTGATGGTTTTGCATGCAAGTGCTGTCACTTTGTCTGCGATTGCGTTCCGTGGTTCAGTTTTTTTTCACGCGGATGCCATCAGTTTTAATGTATTTTTCACGCATGTGAAAAAAAAACTTAAGAATTACAAATAACATCTCCTAGCAAAAATATATGAATGAAAAACGTTGTGCATCCGGACTGGATCTGGTTGCATCCAGAGGCAATGCATTTTTCAAGCAAGCCCCATTCACTTCTATGGGACCAGGGCTGCGTGAATCACGCAGAATATAGAACATGCTGTAATTTTCACGTAACACAAAGATGATGCCTGAAAAACATTGCTCATGTACACAGACCCATAGAAATGAATGGGTCAGGATTCAGTACGGGTGCAAAGTGTTCAGTTCTCGGATTGCATCCATACCGAAAACTCGCTCGTATGAAAGGGGCCTAAGTGTACCCAAAAATGGTGCCATTTAAAAACAAAACTCATACCATAAAGAATAAAAACAAGTACCTTATATGGTTATGTCAATAGAAAAATAAAAATGCAAAGATGAAAAAAGAAAAAAAAAAAAAATCACTTTGTGCTGGGGTCCAAAACTGGCAACTAAACAAATGAAATTCAGTAAAAATAAAATATTCCAGCATTTCCTCTCTTAGACTACTTTCACATCTGCGTTTTCAATTCCGCTATTGAGATCCGTCATGGGATTTCAATAGCGGAAGAAAACGCTTCAGTTTTGTCCCCATTCATTGTCAATGGGGACAAAACTGAACTGAACGAAACACCAAAATGTATTCTGTTCCATTTGGTTGTGTCCCCATCATGGACAGAAAAACACTGCAAGCAGCAGTCCGTCCTTACACACAATGTAAGTCAATGGGGACGGATCCGTTGTCTCTGACACAATAGAAAACGGATCCACCCCCCATTAACTTTCAATGGTGTTCATGATGGATCTGTCATGGCTATATAAGACATAATACAACCGGATCTGTTCATGATGGATACATGCGGTTGTATTATTGTAACGGAAGCGTTTTTGAAGATCCATGCAAAAAACGGTAATGTGAAAGGAGCCTTATTCTTATTTTATTTGACCCTATTATATCTCATAATGCAATTAAAACTTAAAGGGAACCTGAGGGCAGCATAAAGTCGTGACAGACATGCTGATGTGTCACTCATGAGCTAAAAGTAAGTGGTTGCTGAGAACCAGCATCATAATCATTGCAGCACAGGCCTTGAAAAGAGTCAAATCTACTTGAGAAGAGTCATGGTTATTGATAATCTTCTGCTCCCCCTGTCCATCTGCTGATGATTGGCAGTTCTCTCCTAGAGAGAAAGGAAGAAAACTAGGTAGAAGACTGTTAGTCATCAGCAGGTGGGCAAGGAGAGCAGGAATTCATGAATAACCAGGACTCTTCTCAGGTGGCCATGACTCTTTTCCATGTCCATTCTGCAATGATTGTGATGCTAGTTCTCGGCAACCACTTACTTTTAACTCATAAATGACAGACCGCTGAAATCAACTCACCTGTCTCTACTTTATTCTGCCGTTAGAATAGGTAGCATAAACTTGATGACAGGTTCCGTTTAATAAATACTGAAATTTTCAGTATGTGTCCCAATAGATCAGCCAGTTTGTCACCCTCCTCATGTTCCTTCTTTACAAGGATATAAAGATAGTTGAGCTTTGTCCCCTTTGCTTTACATCCCATATTTTTAGCCATTGAGCAACGCAGACAATTCTGACGACTAATGTAAACGTCGTAAATGGTTAGTTTCATCATTCTTTTTATGGCTTTAGTATTCCTTTAAGGGTATCTGCACATACGCTTGTTTGGATTTTTATAATGCTGCAGAATTTTTCCATATTTAAACTGACCTGCGCGATGGAGCAAATTTTGAAAACCACAGCATATCAATTCTTTGCATTGATTTTCATTTTGGATTTGATACTTGCAATGCAAGGAGTCAAATCTGGGGCAAATGCCCAACAAAATCAGCACATAACACAAGCAAATTTTTCAACAGATTTCCAAATCAAATGCATTCATATGTGCAGGTAGCCTAAAGACAACCTGAAAGAAAAAATACTTAGAGAGGAGCTGTGAAACATTTTACAACTTTGATAAAAAAAGGTGCTGCCTCTTTCCAGAGGCAATGTAAATGCACGTCACCAGTACATACAGACACTGATGAAATCTCACAAAACCCTAGCATGCACATAAATTGATTGACTGAAATATTTGCCCCATCACCTATTCCTGTGAGGCTTACATTGATACAATCACAGAGTTAACCCCTTAATGACCGGGGCATTTTGTACCTTCTAACCAGGGTTATTTTTGAAAATCTGACACATATCACTTTATGTGGTAATAATTTTGGAACACTTTTACTTATCCAACCCATTCTGAGACTGTTTTCTCGTGACACATTGTATGTCATGACAGTCATAAATTTGAGTCAATATATTTCACCTTTATTTATGAAAAAAAAAAATTACGAAAAAGTTAGAAAAATTAGCAATTTTCAAAATTTCTATTTCTCTGCTTTTAAAACAGAAAGTGATACCTCATAAAATATTTATTACTTAACATTCCCCATATGCCCACTTTATGTTGGCATCATTTTGTAAATGTCATTTTATTTTTTGGGACGTTAGAAGGCTTAGAAGTTTAGAAGCAATTCTTAAAATTTTAAAGAAAATTTCGAAAATAAACTTTTTAAAGGACCAGTTCAGGTCTGAAGTCACTTTGTGGGGCTTACATAGTAGAACCCCCCCATAAATATCCTATTTTGGAAACTACACCCCTCAAGTTACTCAAAACTGTTTTTCCAAACTTTGTTAACCCTTTAGGTATCCCACAAGAATTAAAGGGAAATGGAGATTAAATTTCGAAATTTCACTTTTTTGGCAGATTTCTCATTTTAATCCATTTTTTTCTTTAACACATCGAGGGTTAAGAGCCAAACAAAACTCAATATTTATTACCCTGATTCTGCGATTTACAGAAACACCCCACATGTGGTAGTAAACTGCTGTATGGGCACATGGAAGGGAGCAGAAGAAAAGGAGCGCTGTATGGTTTTTGGAAGGCAGATTTTGCTGGACTCGTTTTTAGACACCATGTCCCATTTAAAGCCCCCCTGAGGCACCCTACAGTAGAAACAATCAAAAAGTGACCCCATTTTGGAAACTACAGGATAAGGTGAAAGTGTTATTGGTACTATTTTGGGGTACACATGATTTTTAATCGCTCTATATTATGTTTTTTGTGAGGCAAGGTAACCAAAGAATGGATGTTTTGGCACAGTTTTTATTTTTTGTTTTTAACAACGTTCATCTGACAGGTTAGATCATGTGCTATTCTTATAGATCAGGTTGCTACTTGCTACGGATGCGATGATATCAAATAAGTCTACTTTGTTTGTTTCAGTTTTACATAATAAAGCATTTTTGAAAAAAAAAAAAATTTTTGTGTCTCCATTTTCTGAATGCCATATTTTGTTATTTTTCTGCCGATCGTCTTGTGCAGGGGCTTGTTTTTTGCAGGAAGAGTTGCCGTTTTTATTTATTTTTACGGTGTTCACCTTACGGACGTAGCAATACCTAATATGTATACTTTTTCTTATTTAAGATTTACACAATAATACCATTTTTTAAACCAAAAAACTTTAGTGTCTCCATAGTCGGAGAGCCATAGCTTTTTTATTTTTTAGCCAATTGTCTTAGGATGAGGTGACGGTTTGATTGGTACTTTTTTGGGGACATACACCCTTTTGATTGCTTGGTGTTGCACTTTTTGTGATCGTAGATGACAAAAAATTTCATTTTATTTTTTTATGGCGTTCACCTGAGGGGTTAGGTCATGTGATATTTTTATTGAGCTGGTTGTTACGAATGCAGCAATACAAACTTGTTTAGGGCATTTTATTTTTACCCAATTATGAATGTGTGTACATGGGAAAATGTTAGATTTTTATTTTATTTTTTTACACTTTTTTGACTCAGACCCACTTGGTTCTTGAAGATCCGGTTGGTCTGATGGCGCTACAATACACTGCAGTACACTGTATTAGGTACTGCAGTGTATTTTCAGGCTCCCTGTCAGGCTTATATACCATGGCAAGACTGGATGCCTGTGTAACGTATTTGTGAAACAGTGATATGTTTTAACTCAAGATGTATATTTGTGAGTATAATAAAACCATTTGATTTTATTTGGAGTTCCCTTCGTTTAGGAATACAACATAGGGCTAATCCTGGTGTGGTGGTGTGAACGATTCTCCATGTCCGGTTTCCATCTTGGAATCTCATCTGTTTGATGGTCTACACATTCCTGAACAAAAGCAGCGCGGCCAATTTCCTTATTATAATAGGTTTTACCTGCCAAAAAAGTAATTATACACAGACTAACCTCCTTTAAGTTTTCTTTAAATCCAGTTAGTATGCTCTGTGCCACATCTGTGCTAACTCCTCTCTCTGAATCAGCAGCGGGTCCCTCATTTGCCCTGTGAGAAAACATTACCAGAAGACATAAGGCAGCTGCCAGCACAGCGCCTTCCTTAGGACAAATGAAACGCCCCGGAAAGCATCAGTTGGACTTTTATTCCACTATTTATTACGTTTTCTTTATTTATATAATCAATAAATATCTTAACCATTTATGAGAAAGTGTTGATTGAAGTCAGTTTTTATACTTCTACCCTCTACACATGGGAGACATCACCACTGAGGCCAGTCACTGGGTGCAGCGACCAGGTTACCCACGTCAAACCGGAAATTGACATGCAGACAGTGGCGGTCTTAACCACCATGCACTGTTATTTCATAAGTATAGTATATGGGGGTAATGGAAAGCACAGTAAAGCACAGTATTGGGGTGGCAGCAAGATAATACTGTAGGGGCACCAGGAGGGGGAGGGGGGATGATGGAAAAGTGAGGAAACTAAGATGTCTGTGTGGTAAACTCTGCAGAGATGAGTTGTGGCTGGAATACGTTGTCATGGTGGTATGGTAAGAATGGAGAAAATTAGGAAAGAGAACTTCTGTATCAGAGAAGACATCACTGCATGTAAGAAGTATTGGTGCTGTATGTAATGTCTAATTCAAATATGCCTTTAACAATAGGGCTGTGGAGAAGGGGTTGGATTGAGAATTTGGCATGGGGAGAGCACCATTTCAATTTTCACTTCAGGTAGAAGAAAGCTAGAATCGGCCCTGACCACAACTTTCAACTGTACCTGCGTTCTGAGGATGCAGAAACAGTTGTGGATTAACTGGGAACCTCTCCCAGAATAGCGATTCCTGGTTGACTGTATGATTAGGGCCCACAGACAACATTACTTCAGGCCCCAAAATTGTCAAGCCTGCCCCTACACACAGAGGAGAGAAGTTAAAAAAGAAAAATAGAGGTTGAGTGATTCTGCCTCGGCAGAAATACCCTGGAATACAGGCGCATGGTGGGTGAAGGTAGTCTTAGTAGGAAGAGATTTGGTGGTGACCTAAAATCGGTACCGTTTAATGGACAATTCGGGAAGGCAGCACAAGTGTTACAGGAAATGATAGAGGGTTCATTCCCTTTGAGAGAGTACAAAAGGTGGATGGACTGGGTTAAGTGGTTCCAAATTAAATGGACCCACCGTACCAAGGTCCGAATAAAACACTAGTAGAGGCGCCACTCCCAAAAGGGTGTAGATAGAGTCGACAGAATTGATAGAAGGTGTAACCCCCGTAGCCTGAGGATGATATCTACACAGAGTGTGGTGTCTACACTGGAGAGATGTTTCAGATTTTCTCTATTACTGAGATAGATGTTTGAGGTATATGTACTCACTTCACAGGGGGGTAGTCACAGGACAAAGCTCAAGACACCTGTGGCTAACTGCCCCCCTGGCCAGGATCGTGTATCTGATGGTAATGAGTTGATGGCAGCCCAAACTGGAGGCTTCTGATCAATGTAGTTTATTATGGAAAAAACTGGCCCAACACGTTTCGGAGGTATAACAACCCCACCTTCTTCAGGGGTTACATAAGGAAAACAATATATATATATATATATATATATATATATATATATATATATATATATATAGTATATGTAGGAGAAAACAATAAAAGTATATATAGTATAGGTAAAAAAAAAAAAAAAAAAAAAAAGGACACATCAATACAGCACATGTGAAGTACACATAATGGTCAAAACGGCAAACATCTGTATATGAATGTGCCCAGGGATATACACGAAGGCAGCTATAACCTCTGGGGTTTGTGGACAATGTGTGCATTTATACTTTTAACCAAATCGAGTACTATTCCCTAATTTCTTAGAATATCAGCCCAAATTCTGTTATCAATCCCAAATAGAATGCATAGGTTGCCAGCAAGGCACATTCTCAGTTAAATCGGTGAATGTGGGCAGGTGAAAGATCATATACCTTTCCCGTGAAGGTATGTGATCTATCCCCTGCCCACGTGTCCTTTACGGCCCACTGGGTCAATGTGGTTCCTGCACAGCCACACCTGCAACTTGGCCAGGTGACGCCGCTTCCGCCTGCATGTTGCCACACTGTTGGTCCTGCGACAATGTACGCCTCTGCCTCCTCATCCTCTACCGTGTCCTCAGCCTCCACTGCAGGGACAAGTCACAGTGCCCCTCCAGCATACCACATGTGCAAGGCACAGTGGTGTCATGCTGTTCTGCACCTTGTTTCCCTGGGCGAACAGAGTCACGCAGGGGAGGAGCTGCTCCATGTCCCTCATCAAGAAATCGAATCTTGGCTTTCTCCGCGACAACTTAAAATCGGAATCATGGTGACTGACAACAAGAAGAACATTGTGTTGGCGCTGCATCAAGGAGGGCTGAGCCATGCACCCTGCATGGCGCACATGTTCAATCTGGCTGTCAAGCGGTTCCTGAAGTCTTCCACCCCTCTGCAAGACATCCTAAAAATGGCCAGGAAACTGCATGCACTTCAGCCACTCGTACACCGCAAAGCACACCCTCCTTGAGCTGCAGCGGCAGAACAGCATCCCCCAACATAGGCTGATATGCGACATTTTCACCCGTTCGAATTCCACCCTCCATATGTTATACCGACTATACGTAGAGAGAAAGGCCATAAATGATTTCTTAATGATCCAAGCGGACAGGAGTACTCCTCTGTGTAACTTCGATGTCAGCCAGTGGCAGCAAATGTGTGACACCTGCCGTTTGCTCAGGCCCTTTGAGGATGTCAAGTTATTTGTCAGTCGTGAGGACTACGGGATGAACAATGTTATTCCACTGCTGGTAAATCTAGCTGGTCAGGGGACTGGAGACGTGGTGCCTAGATCTCACGGCCACATGACCCCTCTGGGGGCTGAACTGAAGGAGGAGGACATTGGAGCACAAGCATCTGACGTCACACGCTGGCAGCTGGAGAGAGCGCATCACAGTGTCGCTCCGGCCGCCATCTTCCTTCCCCTCTGCATGTAATCCACCGGGACCGCTGCAGGGGGATCTTCGCATGGGACAGCAACCGTCTGCGCCCATGCCCAGGCCCCAACAAGAGGAGGGAGAGCCGAACTCCGGGTCCGACTTCGGCCTGCATTTTCTCCTTCACAGGTGGGCCCATAAGACCCTCCATGCACCTCTCCTGATAGGACAGGAAAAACACTGGTGATGGAGGGAAGGAGTGGGTGTTTTTCTTGTGCTATCAGAGGAAGTCAGTCTCAGGATGTGGTGTCATGGACGTATTTATATACTTAGTAGCATTATTGTAAGTGCCCCTCACTATTAGCTACATCTTAAAGAGGACCTTTCATTGGTCCACAGTTTATCAGTTAATGGTATGTACATTGAGAGCGGCACCCAGGGATGTCCCTGCACTTACTTGTATCCCTAGGTGCCGCTCCGTTCATCCTCTGTAGCCCCCGGTACCGGCGCTCCTGCTGCTATAATTTTGCCTGGGGCGGAGACTTCTTCTTCTGCCCTGGGCGTCTTCTTCTCCCAGGGCTGGAGCGCTGGCAAATCGCAGCGCTCAGCTCATATTCAGGATATAGGGCAGAAGAAGAAGTCTCCGCCCCAGGCAAAATTACAGCAGCAGGAGCGCCGGTACCGGGGGCTACAGAGGATGAACGGAGCGGCACCCAGGGATACAAGTAAGTGCAGGGACATCCCTGGGTACCGCTCTCAATGTACATACCATTAACTGATAAACTGTGGACCAGTGAAAGGTCCTCTTTAAACAAATAACGAGCATAATTTTAATATTGAGAATATATACTGTAGGTTATTTAGGATGTCATGTGGTTGATGATTGGCAGTGGCGTTGCTAGGGCTGGTGTCACCCAGTGCGGTAGAAAATTGTGTCACCCCCCCCCCCCCCCCAAGCACAATCCCCGCACACCCCCCCCCCTCGCTTGGGTTCAAATTCTAGTGCCCCCAACAGGCCCCCAACCCCCGGCGATCTGTCTTCTGTCTGCTTAGCACCCCCCCCCCCCCCCACACACATATTTTCTTACATATTCTTTTCTGTGATATCCAGAATACAGCACCACATACCTTACATCCAGTAACTTCTCTGATGCAGACCTTCTTTCCTCATCTTCTCCTTTCAGACCAGACCGCCATGATGATTTTTCACCCATCTCTCGTCTCTGTAGTTTGACAAAAGACATCTTAGGTTCCTACTTTTCCATCATCCTCCTACCTTATTAAAAACTCACCTGCCACCTTCAATAATAAAAATAATAATGTGCACTAATTCAAAAGTGCTCGCGTTCTGTGTGGCAGCGCAAAATAACTCCATCAGCGCCGCCAGTTGAGCGAATGTCCCCATAATGTGTGCAAGTATAAAATACCCCTATATAATGCCCCTAGTAAATGCCCACATAGTGCTCCTCTCCTCTTCCCCATAGTGCCCCCAGAATGTGGCAGTATAAGATTCCCCCATAGTGTCCCCCCAGAATGTGCCAGTATTAAAATGCCCCTTCTTAGTGCCCCCGTAGCATTCTTCTCCCCTCCAACACCATAGTGTCCCCATAATGTGCCAGAAATGCCCCCAGTAGATGCCCCCATGTGCCAGTAGATGCCCCCATGGTGTCCCTCATGTGCCAGCAATGCCCCCATAGTGTCCCCATGTGCTAGCAATGCCCCCATAGTGTCTCCCATGTGCCAGCCATGCCCCCATAGTGTCCCCCATGTGCCAGCCATGCCCCCATAGTGTCTCCCATGTGCCAGCAATACCCCCATAGTGTCCCCATGTGCCAGCAATGCCCCCATAGTGTCTCCCATGTGCCAGCAATTCCCCCATAGTGTCCCCCATGTGCCAGCAATACCCCCATAGTGTCCCCATGTGCCAGCAATGCCCCCATAGTGTCTCCCATGCGCCAGCAATTCCCCCATAGTGTCCCCCATGTGCCAGCAATGCCCCCATAGTGTCCCCCATGTGCCAGCGATACCCCCATAGTGTCCCCCATGTGCCGGCAATGCCCCTATATTGTCCCCCATATGCCAGCAACGCCCCCATAGTGTTCCCCATGTGCCAGCAATTCCCCCATAGTGTTCCCCATGTGCCAGCAATTCCCCCATAGTGTTCCCCATGTGCCAGCAATGCCCCCATAGTGTCCCCCATGTGCCAGCAATGCCCCCATAGTGTCCCCCATGTGCCAGCAATGCCCCCATAGTGTCCCCCATGTGCCAGCAATTTCCCAATAGTGTCCCCATGTGCCGGCAATGCCCCTATATTGTCCTCCATATGCCAGCAATGCCCCCATAGTGTTCCCCATGTGCCAGCCATTGCCCCAAAGTGTCCCTTTTATGCCAGCAATGACCCCCTAGCGCAGCCCAGCGCCTCACAGAAAAACAAAACAAAAAACAAAACACATACTTACCTCCATGGCAGCGATGTGATGCAGGCCTCTTCTGGCCTGTGTCCCAAGCAGTACAGCTCAGTCGGAGCGATGACGTAATCGCGCCGCCTGCACCGGCCTCTGATAGGCTGCTGGCCTTGTGCCATACCCCCTTCATGTTGATAGCACTGACTCCATATATGGACACAACCATATATGGAGTCAGAGCTCAGACCGGGAATGCAGCCGACACTGGTGTCACCCCATCAGTGGTGTCACCCGGTGTGGCCCGCACCCCCCTCCCAACGCCACTGATGATTGGATTTACTTTATATCTAATTATTTTAGGACATGGTAGGTACTATATATTTTTGTTGCATAGACTGTCTTTATGATAGTTAATATATTTTTTATTCAATGGGATTATTTGATTATTTAGATTTATTTGAGAGCCAGATATTGGTTAGTATTTTTACAAATCTGTTAATTGCGTCTATACATGCATGCATTTTCATTAAAGAATCTGATACTTACAGTATAACATAGACGTCACACTGAAGGGACTTCATCATATACAAAGCCTGCTCAAGAGTAATAGGCACTGAATTGATCTGGGGACAAATATAAAAGTAAATAAAAGAATGTCGTATCATGAAAAGTGTTTCAGCTCTGCTGTTAGCACTGAATTTTTTTCCACTACATCGTTCTTCCTCACCACAAACTTGCCCCTGTCACAATGACCTTTCCGAAGGCCTGTCCATATCTCAATAAGTGGATTATCCAGATAGGTCCTGCATCATTTAATATTTTTGGTTGAAAGCAGAACTCATTGCAAATTGCTTTATGGTAACAGACCAGAGCCAATCGAGTGATGGCTGCAGTTCACAAGATTGCATACAAGTCTGTGGTAAACCTGTAGATGGTATAGGTTTATGTCGTCTAGACCTGCCCCAGGATTACTGCAGTGGCTGATGCTGGATGATAAATCTAGTGCATGACTATACACCTTTGTCCAAATACCTTTGTGCACATTTTGTCGCAGAATTCTCTACGACTGTAAATCAGTTCCATTTACCTGAATGAGGCTTGTAAATCCATGTTCTTGTTGCCCCATTAAAACGAATGGAACTGATTTTCAATCGCGGAAAATTCCACAAGAAAATCTGCAGTGTGTGAAGGCACCCTTAGGGCTCATGCACAGGACTGTAAGTAATTTGTAGGCCGCAAAAAATATGAATGACATCCATGTGCATTCAGTATTTTGCAGATCGGAACATTGGTCCCTAATCGACCAGTCCTATCCTTGTTCGTAAGATGAACAATAATAGGACATGTTCTATTCTTTTGTGGAACGGACATACGGAAACGTACTGCACACAGAGTAACTTTGTTTTTTTTTAGACCCATTGAAATGAATAGTCCACAAAAAAAAAAAAAGGAACGGCTACGGAAAGAAAAAATGTTTGTGTGCATGAGTCCTTATATGCTCTCTCCTTTTACAATCCACACCTGGATGCACTGCTAGGCTGAAAAAGGGATTTCCTAGCGCTGGCAGCGAGTTTTACGCTCCAGACTCGCAGCGTGAGTATCACGCAGCTCCCATCCTGAAATCCCAGCACAGCCGGGGTCGCATAGCATTATATTGATTTATGATGCTACAGTATGTAACTCTTAGAGGTCTGGAATGTATTAGATAACACTGACAGCATCATGTCAGTGTTATACAATACATTCCAGAACTGTAAGGGTTACATAGCATCATAAATCAATATAATGCTATGCGACCACGGCAGTGTTGGGAGTACAGGACGGGAGCTGTGTGATGCTCACAATGCGAGTCCGGAGCGTGAAACTCGCTCATGTGAAACCAGCCTTAGGAAATTTTTCAGTGCTGGGAGTTCAGGACGGGTGCTGTCTGATACTCACACTGTGATTCCGGAGTGTGAAAGTTGCTGGTACACATTCAGGTTTTTTTTATGAAGCCAAAACCAGGAGTGGATTGAAAAAAGTGTAGAAGTTCTATCTGTCGAAAATACCTACTATCCGGTTATGATCCACACCTGATTTTGGCTTCAAAAACTGCATCAAAAAGCCTGAACGTGTGTCAGCACCCTAAGCGTCTCCTAGCAATGATTTGTGAAATACATCCCAAACACAGGTAGTGTGTCTGGCTTTCACAAACTTATAAGACTTCAACTGGTGTGTTTGGTCCGCAAAATGGACCAAAGAAATGCTGTCCATGAAGACTTACAGTACATGTCTTGCATTGCAAAACCGGGAAAAACTCTTTGAGATAAGACTGAAAAAAAAAATCACAATTCCACCAAAATTCACTGTACGCTAAAAATGACATGATGTCCTTAATCTGTGGGTCAATATGATTATGGCAATACCAAATTTGTGTTGTTTTTATTTTGTCTTATCACTTTAAAAAAAATAAAAACCTTAGCATTTTCTTTGCACTTTCCATTTTCTGATAGCCATAACTTTTTTTTATAACTGTTTACAGAGCTGCATGAGGATTGTTTTGTGCTGGATGAACTGTAGTTTTTATTGGTACCATTTTTTGGGTACGTACAACTTTTTGATGACTGTTGCTCAATTTATTGTGGGGGGCAAGGTAAATAAAAGATGGCAAATCGCATATTTCAGACATTTTCAGACACAGCAATATCTGTTATGTTTATTTTTTATTGTTTATTTTATATGTAAAATTGGGAAAGGGAAATATATATATATATATATTTAACTTTTTACTCAGTAACTTATAGCTCCCTTAGAGAACTATCATGGTCTAAGCCAGGCATGCTCAACCTGCGGCCCTCCAGCTGTTGAAAAACTACAACTCCCACAATGCCCTACTGTAGGTTAATAGATGTAGGCTGTCCGGGCATGCGGGGAGTTGTAGTTTTGCAACAGCTGGATGGCCGCAGGTTGATCATGCCTGGTCTAAGCAATTTTCATTGCCTGCCTGTGAAGCTGTGCCTCATGCACAGCTTTACAGGCAGCTTACCATGACAACTCCGCAACTGCACTGCGGGTGCTCTGATCAGAAGACATAGGGAGCCACCTGCCTCTGCCTAACCACAGATGCTGCAATCACTATTGAATGGGGCATCTGAGGGGTTAAATGTCCGGTTTCAGCATCATCGCCGAACCCGGTGATTGCGGCCGGGTGCCTGCTTTATTATACAGCCGACACCCGCCATGTATGAAGTGGGCTCAGCACAGCAGCACACTCCATACAAGCCCTTGCGCCTAATGCCATACATGTACAGCATTATGCATTAAGGGCTTAAACTCCCTGTACTTCAAGTAAAAGTTCTAGTCTTACCATAGTGATCCTTATGTCGCGACTAAATACCACACCTAGAGTAAAAAACAAAAGTTTAATTATTCTGACAATTAATATTATTAAAAAACCTACAGCAAAATGATCACCTTCATATTAAATAAAGTGTCTCTTTATATACAAGAATAATACATAACAAACTTTGATTAATCTTTCAGTTATGATTGAGAAGAGGAATTAAGATTGCAACCCAGTTTAGGGAGACACACAGGATGTTGGTCAACATTGTTATTATAAATACTAATATTGGAGCTGCTTAACCATTTGAAGGACAGATGTTCGTTAATATGATACCAAATTTTAAAGGCTATGGACCCCTATGGGGACAATTCGTATCATTGCATTCTACTAATTTTGGGCTAAAATCTTTTTTTCCAATTGGTCTTTAATAAAAATTTAATACAGCCATTTTCCTAATACAGCTTTCAGCCTCTATGTATTTGCAGAGTAGCAGGCTTTTTATTTACTCTGTCAGGGAACTGCTCTGATGGCTGCATGTGCCGCCCTTATCTCTGAAAAAAACAAAAAAATTATAATTACACTCAACGGTAATTTGATTTTCCAGAGTCAATGACAGCACCAGGGGAGAGGGTCCACCTCCCAGGACAGGAAACCCACAGGTATAAAAATGGAGGAGCCTCTCCCTTCTTCAGTGGTTTTCAGAGACAAGAAGCCCTCTGCAATCCAATCATCCGACTATTCTTCCTTGCTTGTCTGAAGGAAAACGCTCTCCTCATGTTTAATTATATTCTCTTTTCTTTTTCTTTTTTTTTTGCACACCCTGTGACCGTACCCAAGAACCATCACCAAACACCAATGCAGAAGGGTGGGAAATATAGGGGTGCTGTCATGGACTTTGGAAAATCAAATTACTAGTAAGTGCAATTATCATTTTTCCCAATCGTCCATGACAGCACCAAGAGAGATCCCCGAGAAGAAGTCAGGGTGGGACCACAGCTTGGAGAACCCAAAGGACAAGTCAGAAGCTAAGGAAAGATCCGACCTATAGTGCCTATGGAAGGTTAATGCAGAGGTCCAAGTAGCGGCTTTGCAAATATCTTAAATCGATGCTTCTGCTCTTTCTGCCCAAGAAGTAGCCACCGCTCTTGTCGAGTGAGCCGACCATCCCAAGGGAACCGGCTTATGCAGAGAAACAGTAACTAAACAGCCTTATCTACCTAGCTAAGGAACTTTTACTAGTTGATTTCCCTCTATTGGGTCCTGCAAACTGTATAAACAATGAAGTTGATTTTCTCCATCCTTTAGTAGCCTCCAAATAATCTAACACACATCTCCTAACGTCCTAATGGTTGAACTCAATCTCCTTCAGATTTCTAGGATTATTACAAAAGGAAGGGAGAACCACTTCCTGAGCTTTATGGAAATCCGAAACTACTTTGGGGAGGACGAAGAGTTATCCTATCCTCCTGAATGGACATATAAGGAGGGTTAATGGAAAGAGCTTGCATTTCACCTAACCTCCTGGCAGATGTGATAGCCACTAAAAAAAACACATTTTAATGTCAGGATCTTGATGGAGACATCGGAGAGGAGTTCAAAGGGTGGTTTAACCAGGGCCTGTAAAACTAGGCCAAGGTCCCAAGGAGAGACTCTAGCGACACTGGCCGGGGTGTAGAAACATATTTACAAAACCTATCAATTAGAGGATGAGCAGCCAAACTTGTATCAAACAGGACACTTAAGGCCGAAATCTGAACCTTTAAGGTACTCAAGGCCAACCCTCAATCTAACGCCCTCTGGAGAAATTCTAAAATCTTTGGAATGCTAAGCTGACAGGAAGGGGAAGGAGGGACCCCAAAAACCTAAAGAACACAGACCAGATCCTAGCGTCTATGCCAGTACTTCCTTCCTTCCTGCTCTTTAGCAAGGTAGAGACTACCGTGTCTGACAATCCTTTCTGAATAAGAAGAGACCTCTCAAAAGTTATGCTGTCAAGTGCAGACCTTTGATTGTAGGCCCACTATCATTGGGCTCTGAGACAAGAGATTTCCAGAAGCACCCATGGATCCCTGACCAACAGTAGTCTTAACCAGGTGAACCATGTTTGACGGGGCCAAAAAGGGGCTATTTATATCACAGAATCCCTGTCTTCCCTTATCTCTTAATACTCTCTGCCTGAGAAGGTGGTGATGGTGAGTTCACTAAAAGAGTTCAAGAGGGGCCTGGATGTATTTCTGGAGTGTAATAATATTACAGGCTAGAGATGGGTCGTTGATCCAGGGAGTTATTCTGATTGCCTGATTGGAGTCAGGAAGGAATTTTTTTCCCCTGTGGGGAAAATTGACTTCTACCTTACAGGTTTTTTTTTTTTTTTGCCTTCCTCTGGATCAACTTGCAGGATAACAGGCCGAACTGGATGGACAGATGTCTTTTTTCGGCCTTATAAACTATGTTACTCTGGGGATTAACTGCAGAGAAGGGAATGCATACAGAAGACCCCTGTTCCACGGCTTTAGGAAAGCATCTACTGTTGTGGGAGAAGCCCCCGGACAAAGGGAAAATAATCTTTTCACCTTTCTGTTCCCTCTTGTAGCGAAAAGGTCTATATCCGGCAACCCTCACAGACTTACTATCTTGACAAAGACCTCCTGATTTAAAGACCATTCTCACTGATCCAGCCTGTGCCAACTCAGGTAGTCCGCCCTCCAATTGTCCACACCTCTGATATGCATTACAGATAGTAACAACACCTTCCCTTCTAACAAGGAGAAAATTTGACTCACATTTCCTACCAATTCTTTGGACCAAGTTCCCCCCTGATGATTCAGGTAGGCTACCACAGAACCATTGTCTAACAAAAAATATTTAAACGGCGGTTCTGAAGCAAGGGCAGAATCCTCTGCAAAACCTTCAGAACCACAGCTAATTCCTTTGCGTTGGAAGAAATTTCCCAATCTGAACTGTCCCAAGACCCCTGAAAAATCCTGTCCTGAACATGGGCCTCCAAACCAGAAGGGATGGCATCTGTAGTAACTACTAAGGGGTTTACTACTCTTTACAAGACCCCCTGACCTAGATTCTCTTCCAACAGCCACCACTCCAGTGACTGACGGGTCTCCCCGGAGATGAGGATTTTGTTGTCCAATTCCTCCAGATTCCCTGACCAAGACTGGAGAATCTCCCACTGGAGCCACCTGGAATGGGCCTGTGATCATAGAACTGCTGGAATGCAAAACGCTAAGGTACTTAGGGTGGACATAGCTTTTTTGACTGGGACATAGGGATATAGAATTAGATCCACTGTCCTTACTTTCTCCACTTTGCCTAAGTTCAAAAAGGATTTCTGGGACGTCGAGTCCAACAGTATGCCCAGGAACCTCTGTATTTGCTTGGGGAACATTCTGGATTTTTTACGATCCAACCCAACGAACTCAGGATCTGAATTACCTGCGAAACACAAATTTGCCTGGATGGAGCCACTTTTAAAAAATCGTCCAAGTATAAGATAAATAAAATGTCTTTCTCCCTTATGTGAACAGACATTTCTGCTACCAGCTTGGTAAAAATACAGGTAGCCACAGAAATTCCAAATGGTAGCACCTTGAACTGGAAGTGTCTTATTCTCCCCTGCATCCGAAGAGCCACTCTTAGAAACTTTTGATGACCCGGATAAATAACCAAACCCTTCTTCTCCAGGAGGGCAAGGGATAAGAGCACCTTTTTCTAACCACCTGAAATTTTTGACCTATTTCTCAGATGAAAATTGTTTCTGGCGGGGAAGAACTGAACTTCAGCCTGAACCCTTCTCTTAGAGAGATTAAAATCAATCTACTGTTGGAAATTTTGGACCTGGCGGGAAGGAAGTTTGACAATCTTCCCCCCCATCCAGGCGTCATTGTGGATTATCCTTTTTGGGGGCAGAGCCCTGACCCCTGAATAGGAAACCCTTTGTTTTAGAAGAGGAGAATTTCCACTTGTTATTCCTTCTACTAGGACTTCTTTCTTTACCGGAGAACCTTTTATTCTGATGAAAGGAATTATTAACCAGTGGGGAACCCCTTCTTTCTATCACCATCTTTTTCTAAAATATCATCTAAAGCTGACCCAAATAAATACTTGCCCTCACAAGGAATATTACAAAGGCGTTTTTTGACACCATATCTCCTGTCCTATTCTTTAACCATAAAGCATTACGGGCTGAATTAGACAAAAAAGCGGACCTGGCTGATAATCTCACAGCGTCCGCAGAGGCATCTGCTAAAAAATCAGCAGCCTTAGCAATTACTGAAATATTCTCCAAAAATTGTTCTCTTGGAATGCTATCTTTGATCTGAGCCTCGATCTGGCAGTACAAGTAGCAGCAATATTGGGCTTAAAAGAAGCACCCACCGATTCCCATGTACGTCTAAGAAAACTGTCTGCCTTCCTATCCATAGCCGCCTTTAACTGACATGAATCGTCAAAGGGAAGGGAAGACCTATGAGAAACCTTTGCTATGGGTGCATTAATTTTTGGAGCCCGGTCCCAAGATTGGCAATCAGACTCCTCAAAGGGGTACTTCCATTTAACTGATAAAGGAATAAAGCTCTGCTTATCTGGGTTTTTCCATTCATTAGATATTAAAGAAGAAACTTTTTTATTAATGAAAAAAGACCAGTTCTTCTTCCCCTTAAACATTAAATCTTGAACGGAAAGGACTTCTTTTTGGTCTTTGATGTTCATAGTGCCTCTGATTGCTTTTAATAGCTGATCCGTATCCTGAATAGGAAAAAGGGTTTACCACCCCTGTCTCCTTCAGAAGACGAATCTGAATCCAGTTCCCCACTTTCTAACAAAAAACTCTCATCTTCAGAGCTAGAGACACCCAAGTATGCTGACGCAGATTTGTCTTGGGTCTTATGAGGAACTTTCTTTGATTTAAGTGCGCTCCCCACTTCCTCTCTGATTAGTTTCTTCATGCATTTCATCATAGAAGGAGACTTTTCCCACAATTGTAGATTCAACACAGGGGCGACAAAGTAGCTTAGTATAAGTGGGAACCAATTTCGTTTTACACAATCCACATTCCTTATATTTTTTTTTTTAGAGGATGCCTTTTTTGGTTTATCCTGAAAAACAATATACTGCCATAAGAGGGAGTTCAATAACACAGAACATATCACCAGCCATACCCTCCATTTATGCCACAGGCGCATGGGTAGACGGTTCTCTCTGGTCATCAATGATCTCCATGACCTTTAGTAGCCTGGATCCAGACCTTCCCTACAAGGATCCTAGGCTTCCAGCTGGGTCTTTAAATTCAAAATCCCTTTTCCCGCCCTTCCAAAATATGGAATGCACATGGACGTCATCCGTATTTTTTGCGGATCCGTTTTTTGCGGACTGCAAAATACATACGGTTGTGTGCATGAGGCCTAAGTGTGATTTCCTCCTCTTTATCTGTGAGCTCCGGAGCTGAAAACAAACATAGTGGGAAGTAAGAGAAATGACGTCACAGCAGTAGAGTGCAGTACAAGAGAGCTACCCTCTGCTTGTGAGAGAAAAGCACCTAGCTGTGCAGCTGAACAGGAGAATAATTAGGCAAGCCCAAAAAAGACCTATTCCTTCACAGTTATGATTGTACAAAGAAGCAAAGCCACTATGCAAACTTTTTTTTTGAAAACTCAGGTACGCTTTAGATAAGTGTTTATGAGCTATCAGGAGTTCAGAGATAAGGGCTGCAGTAGAGAGAAAGCCTGCTACTCTGAAAATACACAGAAGCTGAAAGCTGTACTGTGAAAACTACTGAAAGTTTTATTAAAGACCAACTGACAAAACATATTTGTAGCCTAAAATTAAGAACAAAATGTAATAATAAAAAAAAAATGCCCTCAAAGGTGTCCATAGCCTTTAAGCTACAGCCCTTATGTTCTAGAAGTGGAAATCATTTATTAAGTCTTCAAAAACACCATAACTGCCACATTTTTAATGTAGCATTTTCACTACACACTTTTGAATTGCATTTTCTACAGGAGAATCTCTACAACAAGCCACATTATTTTTTCTTAAAAGCCATAGACAAAAAACGCCAAAAAAAAACAAACATCTAGAGTTGGCACCCCCCCCCCCAAAAAAAAAAAAAAAAACACAAAAAAACCTGTGTGAATCCAGCCTTAAGGTATTGTGTCTTCTGAATCACATCAGGCTTTCACTCGCTGCCATCAGCCATATAACTGTCAGATGACAATAAATCACTATCTTGTTTTTTTATGTAGCAGTGATGCACTTATAAATTACATAAAATAAGACATTCATTTTAGGTTGGTTTCTAAATCATACACTCCTAAAGAAATTAATATTTTGCACATTCTCAGTGATACTGGATCTGGTAATTTTACTTAAACTGGTCATCCAGAAACAATTTTGAATTTCCGCCAGCAACCTATGCTAGTATGTGAGCAGGACTGGTTGCCTCCACTTGCAGAGCTGCCTGGGGGAAGGAGGGGATGAGGTGCCTCACTACACACCTCTCTACATTAGATGGTAAAGATGTGATCCTGCTTATGATATGCCATCATAACTGAGCAGCCTGAAAGGAAAACTCTCAAATATGTAGTATATGCAAGTGCCAGAGTGTAATATGTAGGCAGCTCTGCAAGTGGAGGCAATCAGTGCTGCTCACATACTAGGACAGGGTGCTGGTGTCCATTTTTAATAATTCCTAGAGAACCTTTTTAAAGGGAAACACCAAAACACCCCCAAATGAGTAAAGAGTAAGCTGTGTATAATGTAAGTGATGCCGAGTCCAATTATGTAATTTTATCTTCATACTCACTTGCATTCTGATGCTGTGCTTCCACAAACCAACAGTAAAATGCATTGAGAGGACTCCCATGCTCACGGAGGTGACTCAAGGAGGAGCTCTTACAATGCAATTTGATATTACGAATTGTGTTTTTACAGCCAAATTACAGTTCTAAAATAGTTTGCACGGATTTTGTTTTCTCATGAAACACTACCCGTATCCTAAAAGGGGTTGTCCAGCTTTTGCACCCATAAAACAAATTCATACTCACCTGCTCCTCACTGTTCCTTTTCGGCTTCCTGGCTCCATTTGGTGATCTTCTGATCTCCGGCCTACAAACCTAAAGATAGACGGAGTCACATCACTGTGGAGGCCAGGACCTGACTGCAGCGATGGACATGATGCCATTAGTCTGTAAGTTTACAGGCCAGGAACTGGAAGATGGCTTAACAGAGCCAGGGAGCCAGAACAGAGCAGCAGGGAGCAGGAGTATGATTTTTTTCAACAGGTAAAACACACTGTGGGAAGCAAGCAAGAAATGCCCAAAAGCTGGACAACCCCTTTAATGCTGAATGGTCTTGTGTACCTTGTATGAAGTGTTTTTGCCCTTCTCTTGTTCACTTTTCTTTAATTTCTCGCTAATATTTAATATATTATACATATATATAAGCAATATCACCACTTACCACCAGGCACGGGTTTAGTTCCACGCTGAAGGAGCACTTTGGCAGTATCATAATTTAATGATTGATTGCCATTTAGTAACCTACATAAATGTCAAATGGTAAATGAAGTTGCATAGATATTGCTGACTCAAACAAGTACATAAAAAAGGGTTCAACAGGGAAGAAATAAAGGAATCTTGCATAAGAAAGAAAGAAGATTGCGGTATTCTATCACAATCCCAAATTACATAAAAAAAAAAAAAAATCCATCGGGGAGACCCATCGTGTCAGGTATAGACTGTTTAACCAGTTCCTTGTCTATGTACATCGACCAACAACTACTGCCGTAGGCACAGGCACTTCCCACATACTTGAACACAAAACACACGTTACAAATTCTGAACAAAGTCAAATGGAAAAAGGATTACATAATTGGCACATTGGATGTCAAGTCACTTTATACTGTGATCGAAAATAAAAAAGGTTGTGATGCAGCTAAATATATTTTAAAAGCAAAAGGAGAAATGACAGAAACACAAATAGATTATCTAGGGAAGTGTATTATTTTTATTTTGACGAAAAATTATTTTACATATAATGAAAATTTGTACCTCCAGTCATAGGGGACCGTGATGGGGACGAGGTTCGCAAACCTATACGTCAGATGGTGGGAGCATCAATATATGCACCCCAACAGCGAGCTCCGGGCGGGCCTCGCCCTCTGGCTGCGTTTTATTGACGATATCATTTTTATATGGGAAGTGGGGGGGGGGAAGGTTAGTTACAGGAATTTTTAAAAGATATTAATAAAAACGAATTTTATTTAGAATTTACGTCAACCTACAGTAGGACAAAAATAAACTTTTTAGATTTAACAATATATACCGAATATATTCTCTCCTCGAGAATCTGCACAAAAACATTCAATAAGCCGACCGATGCAAACAGTTTAATCGCAATGGAGACCTGTCATCTACCGAGCTGACTAGAGAATATCCCAAGGAGCCAGTTCTTACAAATTAAAAGAAATTGCACAGAAAAAGAAGAATATGAAAGGGAGGCAGAGTTCATGCAAAAGAAATGTAAACATAAGGGCTATGATAGAGGGAAATTGATGCAGCAAAGAATAGAAATAGGCCAATTGAATAGACAGACTTTATTGGAAGAAAGAGAGATAGAAAAAACAAGAATAAAAGTAGAGGAAGAAATATCAATCCCTCCATTAATCATACCGTACAACAGCCAAGCGTTACATTTTATAAAAATAGTTACAAAACATTGGGATACCCTCACAGAGGGCAAAATAATCAGTGAACTCATCCCTGCAGAACCAAAATTGGTATTCCGCAAAGCTAAAACATAGGCAATTTGATTGCATCCACAAATAGATGCACAATAACAAATAATAGTAGGGGAAGACATTCCAGAAAAGAAGGTCAAAAAAAGAATAGGGTAACATGTATATACACTGAACAAAAATATAAACGCAACACTTTCAGTTTTGCTACCATTTTGCATGAGCTGAATTCAAAGATCTGAAACATTTTCTACATACACAGAAGACCCATAACTCTCAAATATTTTTCACAAATTTATCTAAATCTGTGTTAGTGAGCACTTCTCCTTTGCCGAGATAATCCTTCCCACCTCACAGGTGTGGTATATCAATGTGCTGAATAGACAGCATGAATATTGCATAGGTGTGCCTTAGACTGCCCACAATAAAAAACCACTCTGAAATGTGCAGTTTGATCACACAGCACAATGCCACAGATGTCGCAACGTTTGAGGGAGCGTGCAATTGGCATGCTGACTGCAGGAATGTCTACCAGAGCTGTTGCCTGTGCAGTGAATGTTCATTTCTCTACCATAAGCTGTCTCCAAAGGCGTTTCAGAGAATTTGGCAGTACATTCAACCGGCCTCACAACAGCAGACCACATGTAACCACAGCAGGTCAGGACCTCCACATCCCCCGTAAGGCAAAACTGTGCACATTTCAGAGTGGCCTTTTATTGTGGGCAGTCTAAGGCACACATGTGCAATATTCATGCTGTCTATTCAGCACCTTGATATGCCACACCTGTGAGTTGGCATGGATTATCTCGGCAAAGAAGAAGTGCTCACTAACACAGATTTAGACAGATTTGTGAATATTTGAGAATAATGGATCTTTTGTGTATGTAGAAAATTTTTCAGATCTTTGAGTTCAGCTCATGCAAAATGGGAGCAAAACCGAAAGTTATATTTTTGTTCAGTGTAATATAAAGAGAAAATACGAGGGACATCCTCTGTCACGCCACTATAAAGTAAGACACGGAGGGAATTTTGCCGGCTCAAGCTTTTGTGGGGTAGAAATAGTAAGGAAAAATAAAAGGGGTGGCGGCTTTGTTAAGGAAATGTCCAAAGTTGAAACAAAATGGACATTTAATATAGATTCCTTAATACCAAATATTCTGAATGCCGAGATAGAACTTTTTGCGTTTGAGTAAGGCTGCGCACGTAGAGGTACACTATATGCCACTGTAAAGCAGAGGATAAGGGTCAAACACGAACATCTAAAAGTGAGCGCATAAATAGAAGGCACTAGAAGAGCCTTGTAACACTCCCTGAGGAAGGACAGCGTCACTGGCTGCTCCAGCCAAATTAGGTTAGCAAATAAAGGAGCGCTATTGAAGCAAGCAAGTACATTACACTAAAACATAGCTCTACTGATATTTTCATCACTGCCTTGTCCAGCGCACGATACACAGAACCGATTAAACAATCATCAATATGTTAGGTTGCAGACTAAGTTCTTTTGGCCAATAAAGCCTCTGCAGGCTTTTCCCTATGCTTCCATCACAAAATCACATTTACGGTCAAATCTCCCCAAGTCATCTTATATACAAAGTCGGCATGTTGTCTGACCAGTACTTCAGCATGAAAATACAAAAGCAAAACTCTTTTTGCTAAATGGGGCTTTACCTAAATTCTCAGTTTCAGCTAATCTGAAGAGTGTTTCACCCTTCCATCATGCTATTAGTTCGGTGATCTCAGCTCTGATCAAGTGTCCACGTGACTAGCTGTGGGCTCTACTGGTGAAGTCTCAGACGGGTGTGTTCCCATTTCTTCCTGTTCAGCTGCATGTACATTATGCACCTGAACAGGAAGATGCAGAAGTACATCCAGCTGAGACTTCAGCCCGAAGCTAGTTGAGGGTCACGTGAGCGGAGACGAGATCACCGAACTGATAGTTCGACAGAAGGGGCGTACTACTGAAACTCTCTTCCTTCCACAAGTTATCTGAAACAAGGCACTGAGAAGAACAGTATGTGCTATGCAGATAATCAGTGTATATACTGTGCATGCACTGACTTGTGTGAATTTATGGCTTGAAAAAGAAAACATACCTCTGCAAGGCTTCTTCCGCTGTATAAACCTTTGCTCCATTTGCACCTTCAAAGCGAGAGTATTGGGTGACTGTCTTTTTCATATGGCTCAGTAATACGTCCTGAAAACACAATTATCAACACTTACAGTGTTTTCAAACAACTTTGGCTTAGTTGGCACAAGTGTTTTGGTTAGCTTTTGGTCAGGCATAGTTCACACAGAAAGTGTTTGGTCAGTGATTTATACCAGTGACTGTGAGCCAAAACCAGGAGTGGAGCCTGCACAGAGATATAATGGAAAGATTTGCACTTGTACTGTTTTTGGCAAACACTGAGATGTGAATTAGGCCTTAGAAGACATCTAAATGTGAATGAAAATACAGCAGAAACGTTGATGGCAAGAATTGGGACTAAAAAGCTTGCATTTCATGTGCTTAGGCTACTTTCACACTAGCGTTAATATTTTCCGGTATTGACATCCATCATAGGGTCTCAATACCGGAATAAAACGCTTCTGTTTTGTCCCCATTCATTGTCAATGTGGACAAAACGTAACTGAACAAAACGGAATGCTCCAAAATGCATTGAGATCCGTTCTCCTACCGTAAAGCAAACCGCAGCATCCTGCAGTTTGCTTTCCGTCCTGAGATGCGGAGCAAGACGGATCCGTCATGACTCACAATGCAAGTCAATGGGGACGGATCCGTTTTCTCTGACACAATCTGACACAATAGAAAACGAAAACAGATACAGATGGTTGTATTATCAGTAACAAAAGCGTTTTTGATGAACTCTGCCAGATCCAGCAAAAACGCTAGTGTGAAAGTAGCCTAATTCCCTCGGGCATCTGTCAGCAGATTTGTACCTATGAACCTGGCTGACCTGTTACATGTGGACTTGGCAGCTGAAGGCATCTGTGTTGTCCCATGTTCATATGTGCCCGCATTGCTGAGAGTTGCTTTAGGAGCAATGGGGGCATTGCCATTTCTCCTAGCGGCTCTGCTATCTCTGCAACTGCCTCACACTGTGCACTTATATTGACAGGGCCAGGAAGTGATCACTACTGGCCCTGACCTCTCCAATCAAGGTGGAGAGGGCGAGGTAGTTGCAGAGAGCTGAGCCTCTAGGTGTAACAGCAACACCCCCATTACTCCTAGAGGCTCATTTTTCTCAGTCATTCGGCACATATGAACATGGGACAACACAGATGCCTTCAGCTGCCAAATGCACATACAACAGGTCAGCCAGTATCATAGGTACAAAACTGCTGACAGATGTCCTTTAAAAAGAGATCTTGAACTTGTCACATTGAACATGGTATCTGAGCTGCAGGCAGAAGGTTATAGAGCAAAGGGAGCTGAGCAGATTGATATATAGTTTTATGGGAAAAGATTCAGTAAAACGTGCATTTAAATTCCTTCTCATTCTGGGCTTTGAAGTCCAGGAGGCGGTCCCATCAGTGACTGACAGGTATCTCTGTATACACAGTCATAGAGGGAAGGCTGTCAGTCCCTGTTAGGACCACCTCCTTGACTTAAAGTTAAAAGAATGACATACAGATCATACTGAATCTTTTCCCATAAAAATATATATCAATCTGCTCAGCTCCTCCTGCTCTATAACCTGCTGCCTGCAACTCAGTTCAACGTGACAGGTTCTCTTTAATATCTCATTCACTTTGCTGGTACTGCACAACACTGTGGATATGCTGCAATAGTAATTCTGCTGCATTTCAATCTCAATTGGATGTACTTACTCAGTATTTTGCTGCAAAAATTTCTGTGACTGCCTAATTCATCAAGACAGGGTTTGAAGAACCATCTACTACGCTATAGAGTAGGGAGACCCTATGCACCAAAAAGTGGTCAACTGGTTCAGTTAACGTTTGTCTAAGGCTACATGCACATGACCGTTGGTGTTTTGCGGTCCGCAAACCGCGGATCCACAAAACACGGAAGCTGCTCCGCGTTCCATTCCGCAATTTGCGGAACGGAATGCGGCCCATTACAGAAATGCCAATACTTGTCCGCAAAACGGACAAGAATAGGACATGCTCTACTTTTTTTGCGGGGGCACAGAACGGAGCAACGGATGCGGACAGCACACGGAGTGCTGTCCGCATCTTTTGCGGCCCTATTGAAGTGAATGGGTCCGCGCCCGAGTTGCAAAGTATGCGGCTTGGAAGCGGACCCCAAGAACGGCCGTGTGCATGAGGCCTAAGGTGTATGAAAGGCTTTGGTTTCTGTTGTCGCTTCGAGACCCAGTTTATTAAGTGAGCTCATACTAAGCTATATAAATGCTCCAGCATTACTGGAGGTTAGCTTTAACCCTTAGGAAATCAGAGTTTTTTTCATTTTTGCGCTTTCATTTTTCTTCCCTATCATCCTTGAGCCATAACTTTTTTTTTTTTTTTTTTTTCTGTTCACATAGCAGTATGAGGGCTTATTTTTTTGCGGGACAAGTTGTACTTTCTAATGCCACCATTTAATATGGCATACAGTGTAGTGGGAAGCAGGAAAAAAATTCCAAATGGGGTGGAATTGGGAAAAAAACGCAATTCCTCCACCGTTTTACGGGTTTTGTTCCCACGGCATTCCGTTTGCGACAAAACTGACCTGTGCCCTTCATTCTCAGCGGAGATCCACCGACCATAACACCCGCTGCACGTGCGAGCAGGGGCCATGTTTGCCCGTCGCTCCAGATCCTTAGCGAAGGAGTTAAAGGGGTTTCAAAGCCCTACGGTGTGCCTGTAGTAGCACTTAGTTTTATAAAATTTGGCACAAGTGCAATGTGGTTTAACCACTGAAAGAACACCAGGGCTGCACCAGTTAAAGTACACCAGGGGTTACCTGGCAACTTTTTATAAAAGTTGAACATCATAAATGAGACGTGACCCTGTTCTAATCTCTGGTCCCAACCATCTTTTCACTCCACTTCTGAAAGTGGCAAGGCTCAGCAAATGTCGCAAAAAATGCACACAGAGCATTGCACTAGATGGCTTGTGACTTTAGTACAAAAAAGAAAAATGGCATAACAGATTTGATAAACGATCCACAATGCAGTGGTGGACTGGCCATAGACCCTACAGGGAAGCTTCCCGGTGGGCCGATGCCAAGGGGGCCACCTGGGCCCTCCTCACTGCCCATGGCAAGTATGACTCCTGATGCTCCCCTCCTGACTCTTAAATTAACTGTATTGCCATCCTGAGGCAACTGGGGTAGGGGGACAGAATGTGGCAGCTGAGCTGGCCACCAAAAAGGGCAGTTTTTGGGGAGGTATTTTGTGCTGCTGGGGCATTATTTTGGGATGAGGATCTGCTGGGGTGGTATCATGTGCCACAAAATGGTATTGCTGGCTCTGCCTACGGCCTCATGCACACGACCGTTGTTTGATTCCGTGTCCGTTGCTCCGTTTTTCGTGATTTTCTGCGGACCCATTGGTTTCCAATGGGTCCGTGGAAACCTCGGCAAATGCACCGTTTGTCCTCCGTGGTCCGTAATTCCAGTCCGTCAAAAAAATATAACCTGTCCTATTCTTGTCCGTGAAAAACGGTTCACGGATCTATTCAAGTCAATGGGTCCGTGAAAAATGCAGATGGCCATCCGTGTGTCATCCGCGTTCCGTGTCCGTTTTTTTTGCGGATCCCTTGCCAGGCACTTAGGAAACATTGTCAGCCTGTCTTTTCGTAAAATCTTTTGGGTCATGTCCGCTAAAAAAAACGGAAGACACACGGAAACACAATGGAAGGCAAAAACGGACACGGATCACTGAACAACGGAACCCCTTTTTGCGGACAGCATAAAAAAACAGTCGTGTGCATGAGGCCTACTTGTGCTAGCCCTGCCTTCTGCCAATTTGGAACCAACTATAAAATGGGGCCACTTTTAGTTTTTTTTCCTGGGCCACTTTAAATTTCCAGTCCACCCCTGCCCCTTTGTGTTCAAAATATGCACTCTTTATCAGTGCTGCCATGTGACTATGACAACTAAGGACCCCCTGGTCTTCAATGACCATGCCATCATGGTTACATTCTTGGTGGCTTGAATATTGTGTAAAAAGTCCCAGCTCACCTCCTCTTCCACAGCCCTGTGCAGGGAACAAACCAGGCAAATCCCACAAACAATAGAAGGAAAAAAGTTCCAGCACTCTCAATAAAACTTTGTTGCGCTTTATTTCTTCTTGTAGTAAATAACTCACATAGACATAGTCCTCCACCCAAGCAAAAGTTGATGCGTTTCTAATACAGGTGTGTTCTTAGTCATAACCAAATGAGACTCCCTCTGCTGACTCCCTCTAGACTTTTAAATGCAAGTCACACCTCCAATCAAGTTGGGGGTGTGGATAGAGATTTACCTAATCTCTGGTGCAGAGAGAGAAGTCATCAACTTGCTACATATAACACATATCATACAAAAGTAAAATTATACATAGTGGAACATTTCATATAACAATTAAAAAAATCAATAATATTATTTAATATATAAATCAAAAGAAAGTGTATATATTAGAAAAGCAAAAAAATGTTTTAAAAAATGTTTTTTTTATTGTATTGTTTATATAAGATCTTAATAAATCTTAATAATAATACAGGTAAATCTCTATCCACACCCCCAACTTGATTGGAGGTGCGACTTGCATTTAAAAGTACAGCAGAGGAAGTATCATTTGGTTATGACTAAGAACACACCTGTATTCGAAATGCATCAACTTTTGCTTGGGTGGAGGACTATGTCTATGCGAGTTATTTGCTACAAGAAGAAATAGCAAGCCTTCTTATATGGCTTGAATATTGGCAGGTACTGTGTGTTTAAACACTGAAGTGAGAGATGACTAGGATCCCCATACGGCCCTGTGACAACACTGAACCTGCAATCAGGACAGGAGGTGTCGTCACCACATCTCCAGAGCATTTACAGGCCTAAGGGCCTTTAACATCATACTCTGAAAGCACAGAAAAGTCAGTTTCCACTAAATCACCACGACGGCCCACAGGAGATGGACCCCTGACCTCTGTAGGGGCAGGAACAGAGAGAGGATAAAATCCCCCCCTCCCACCACCAGCACCAGTGTGTCCAAAATTATAGAGACATAATAAGGTGGTGAAAAACAAATAATTCTAGAGGATATTATTTCATAACCTCAATGTTAATAAGAAAATAGGGTAGGGAATATAGGTGCTGTCGTGGTGATTTTGTGGAAAACTTAATTACTGGTAAGTCTAATTCCGGCTTTCCACCTCATCACCACGGCGGCCCATAGGACATATACAAAATCATAAATTAGGGGAGGGTGACTGCCTGAAGGACCTTATGTCCAAAAAAAAAGTCTGAACTACATGAAAGATCTAGCCTATAGTGTTTCATAAATGTTCTGCCTGTGAAGAAGACATTACTCTAGTCGAGTGGGCTTTAAGGTTGGAGGAGCAAGGAAGGCCCTGAATCTCGTAGGAAAGAGAAATGGTATCCCTAATCCATTTTGCTAGAGAGGACTTGGAGGTTCTCTGACCCTTACTCTTACCCGAGAAGGATTAATAGGTTATCGGATTTCCGGAAGTCCTTTGCAACCTCAAAGTACCTTACCACTGAGCATCTAACATCTAGTGAATGAAAGCTAGATTCTTTACTGTTAGAGGGATTGCTACAGAAAGAAGGCAATATTATTTCTTGCTTACAGTGGAAATCAGATACAATTTTTGGGAGGAACCCAGGATCCACTTTGAGGATGATTCTGTCATCAGTAATATAGAGATAAGGTTCTCGTATGGATAAGGCTTGAATCTCGCCCAGCTTGAGTTAGGTGTTTAACAAAACGTTGGTAACTTTGCATTCTTCTTTGAGGCAAATAGATCGATCTGAGGGGTGCCCCATCTGTCTATCAACATTTAAAAAAACGTCCCGATTCAGAGACCATTCGGTGTGGTCAATTTGCTGTCAGCTGAGGTAGTCTGCTTCTACATTCAGTGCTCCCTTTAGGTGGATCGCTGAAATGGATTTTACGTGGGACTCTGCCCAATTGAAGTTTTTTTCTGCGATGGACATCAGTTCTCCTGACCTTTTCCCTCCTTGGTGAGAGAGATACGCTACAGCTGTCATGTTGTCTGAGAAGACTTTTACATGTAGGTCTTGAAGTAGATCTTCCGCTGCCTTTAGCGCCTCCCAAACTGCTCTCAGTTCTCTGAAGTAATGATCCCCCACTTTCTCTCCCCATCCTTTTTCACTTGCATCTGTAAGGACTTGAATGTAAGGAGTTTTCTCCCAGGGAACTCCCAAGGAGAGGTTGTCCGAGTTCGCCCACCAGTCTAGGGAAGTCTTCACTGTTGGAGGAATAAACAGCTTGTGATCTAGGGAGGTCTGCTGTCTGTTCCAGACTCTCAGGATCCAGGCTTGGAGGATCCGGTAGTGCGACTGGCTCCAGGGGACAGAAGGTATACAGGGCGAGAGGAGTCCTAGAAGGCTCATAGCTTCTCTTATGGGGCAGGACCTCTTGTTCTGAAAACGACGGATCCCTATTTGAAGGTTCCTGATTTTGTCCAATGGGAGGAGCGTATGTTGCTTCTGTGAATCTAGAATGACCCCCAGAAAATGGATTGCACTGGATGGGAGTAGATTAGATTTTTTGAGGTTTACTAACCAACCTAGATTCTGAATGAATGACAGGAAGGATTTTAGGTCTGATTTGAGCTGGCTTTCGGAGTTCCCCATCAGGAGGAAGTCGTCCAGGTATGGTACAATCATCAGGTCCTTGTGCCTCAGGGAAGCCACCATCTCGACCCCGAGTTCCGTGAAGATTCTGGGGGCAGATGATATCCCAAAGGGAAGGGCTGTAAATTGAAGGTGGAGGATCGCGCCCTTGCGGTCTCAAATAGCGAATCTCAGGAAATTTTGGGAATTCGGATGGATCGGGACGTGATGGTGAGCATCCCTTAGGTCTACTGTACACATCAGAGCATTCCTCCCTATAAGTGGTATCAGGGATTTTAGGGACTCCCTCCTGAATTTCCAATAGACTATAAATTTGTTTAGGGTCTTTAAATTTATTATGGTGCGAAAGGATCCTCCTTTCTTCTGTACCAGGAAGAGATTTGAATAAAACCCCTGACCTATCTGTGTTGATGGTACTTGGGTTACTAAGCCCATCTCTAGAAGGGACCCCCTGCAGAATTCACGTGTACGTTTGAAGAGCCTCGACTGGTTATGATGAAACGGTTTGGGGGAGATGAAGAAAATTCTATCTTGTAACCGGAATTTATGATTTCCAGAGCCCAAGGGTACAAGGTAATGGACTCCCCCCGACCCTGGCGTCATTGTCTGGACTGTCAGTATATTTATTCTGGGAAGAGGGTGGAGTACCTCTACCTTTGCCTCCTTTCGGGTAGCTCCAGCGCCCCGACTTTCCTTTATCCCTGTAGGGCCTACTCTGGCTGGCGGAGGCACGAAAGAGATATTTTCTCTTGTAGGGACGTTCCTCAGGAAAACCTTTTTTCTTGTCTGCTGCTTTTTCCAAAATGCGGTCTAAGACAGGGTCGAAGACGTACTCCCCTGAGAATGGAATAGAGCAGAGTTTCATTTTTGATGTCTTATCCCCTGACTAGCACTTCATCCACAAGGCTCTGCGAGCCGCATTGGATAGGCCGGTGTGTTTGGTGGTAAATCTAACAGATTCCGTTGATGCGTCCGCCATGAAAGCGGTGGCGGATTTCAGCATGAGAAGAGAATTTAGGATTTCTTCTCTAGGGGTTTTATCACGAATATGAGCCTCCAGCTCATTTAGCGTTTCATTGAATATTTTACATTCATTTGGATCAAATAGAAGTCGATTCTTAAAAGACTTAGACACCCCTAAACGTTTTTCCGGACTAGACCATTCTTCAAGAGCCATCTCCCATATGTTTTCGTTAATCGGGAAGACACGAGTTTTCTTAACCCAGAGTCCCCCGCCTTACATAGTCTCTTATGGTAATCATCTAGAAGCCGCTTATAACAGGATATGCATTTAGCAGGCTTCCTAACCTTCTTCTGCGCCTCCTTGGGGGCCTGGGAGGGGAGAGTAAGAATAGTCAGGCTGATTAAATATACCTATATAGTAATAGTATAATGAGCCCCAAGCCTGAGAATAGGTGGAGAGGAGGAGAGAGGAACAGAGGTTCCTGACCACAAGTGCAATGAACCATAAGGTACAGTCACATCTCCCCACAGGGGAACTTACAGCATGCGGCACAGAGGAGTCTCCTGGGGAGCAGGGTTCCGCTGACATGCTGGCACAAGCAACCGCTGTTGCCTCGGCACTTCCATGTGCTGTGCCGATGTTTGCAGGAGACGTGCACCTTATACGTCACTTCCTCTTGTCCACCGGAAGTGACGTTGCTGCCTAGCGCAAAGCGCCCAACGTGCAGCCCGGCTACAGTCATAGGAGGCCCAGCGGGAGATCGCGTCCAGGGGAGCAGGCTCACGTATAAAACGGAGTGAGGCCTCCCACATCACCCCTGCCCAGCGTTAGTACTGGGAGAGCAGGGGGACACCAAGGCAACTCCGATGGTGGTGTCGGGGATATTAAAACTTGCACTTCATGAAAAAGGAAACACTGGTGTTGGTGGTGGGAGGGGGGGATTTAACCCTCTCTCTGTTCCTGCCCCTACAGAGGTCAGGGGTCAATCTCCTGTGGGCCGTCGTGGTGATGAGGTCGAAACACCAGATCAAGGTAATACAAGTTAAAACCGCGGTCAACACTTGAACATGCACTTTTCCTGTCTCGAGTCAAAACAGCACAAACAGACTGAGCTTATATGGAAAACGCTGGCTCTTTGCCCTAATCATGAGGCAGACTGCACAACACTGCAAGGTGGAGACCCCTGACATCTACTAAATACCTGCATTGCCCATAAGGGTAAGTTCACATGGCCTTTTATCTGTTCAGAATGAGAAATCCACAATATGCAACATTGAATGAGGCCTAAATCCTAAATCCAAAAAATATTTTAACACAATAATCATTTACAAGCATTCTGATATCTGATTACAGTAATAAAAAACTTAGATGAAAGAAATTCTTTGTTAAATAAATGCAATAATACTTACTGTACTGGAAGGGAAAAATCCATAGCAATCCAGAAGTGTTAGGTGCTGAACTGTCTCAGGAAATACCGATGCAAACTACAGAATAAAGATAATTTTTTAAAGGGGATGGCCACTTTATTTTAAGCTTATACATCTAAATGGTATATGGAACTTATTGATATACTGGGGAAGCTATCAAATTTATCAAAACTAGTCTAAAGGAATACTGGCTTAGTTGCTCATAGCAACCAATCAGATTCCACCTTTCATTTTTCAGAGCTCCTTTGGAAAATGAAAGATTGAGTCCAATTGGTTGCTATGGGCAACTAAGCCAATATTCCTTTACACCAGTTTTGATTAATTTCACCCTGTATCGTTAACTCATGCACACAAGTGTGTGCGCACCGTGCTGCATACCACAAATAGCGAGGCGCAATGCATGGGCATCGTCTGTGTGCCTGCCCATTCAAGTGAGTGGGTCCGCATCCGCAAGATTTAGTCTGTATCGCATAAAAATAGAACATGTTCTATTTTCTTGTGGTGCGGAGGCACGCCCTGAAATACCAGAGAAGCGCTCCGCACCACTCCGTAACTTGAGGATTACGGACCCATTCAAGTGAACGGCTCCTCATCCGTGATACAGAGCGCAAGCGGCCTATGCCTATATATTGCAGGCCCACTGTTTGTGCGCCGTAATATGGGTACAGACCGCACACGTTCGTGTGCATGAGCCTTAGGCTGTCCTCTAGATCAGTGTTTCCCAACCAGTGTGCCTCCAGCTGTTGCAAAACTACAACTCCCAGCATGCCCGCACAGCAAAAGGCTGTCCGGGGATGCTGGGAGTTGTAGTTCTGCAACAGCTGGAGGCACACTGGTTGGGAAACACTGCTCTAAATCATTGAATCTCAACCTGTGGCACATGTAACCCCATAGGTTATGCTCTGCAGGTTGAAGGGGTAAGTGGGACTGCCCTAAAAGCCAGCAATGTAATACTGCTGTTCATTAGGGCCTCTCAGTATTCAACTGTATCATTACCCTGAGGATGGTGTTACAGATGAATGCTACAGCGGATCATGGGAGCCAATGTCTCCCTGCCCCACAGTTCACTGTAATGGGATACAGGAACTAGGCCTGACAGAGCCTATCAGATAATTATCATCATCTCGACTACCTGAACCAGGCTGCAAGCAGCTGAGAACGCAGGCCAGAAGAGGCCTGCATCATGAACCACATATTTACTACTAGGGCACACTGAAGGCTGTAATACTACTGGGGGCATCATGATGGGCTTTATTACTATTGGGGCACTATAGGTGGCATTAGTACTACTGGGGGCATTATTATTATTTCTACTTGGGATATTATGGTGGGCTTTACAACTACTGAAGTGCACTGTGGTGGGCATTAATACTACTGGGGCACTATAGGTGGCATTAGTACTACTGGGGGCATTATAGGCAGGCATTATTATTTATGGAGGCATTATTTCTACTGGGGCACTATAGGGGGAGTTATTACTACTTTGGGCATTATGGTGAGATTTATGACTACTGGGGAACATTATTACTTCTGGGGCACATTATAACTATTGGGCGCATTGTAGGAGCATTATTACTACTACTACAGTCAATCTAGTAGAGAATTATTACTATTGGTTGGATATTTAAAAGCACTATTACTGGCAAAGCATAAGTTTAGCACAATTCTTGTTGAGGGACACTATTTTTACTACACTATTTACTGGGCACAATTATTTTTGAGAGCACTGTATGTCAATACTTATTGAAAGTATTAGGTACTAGTATTTTCAGGGACACCTTCTGCAGCATAGTGTTAGGGAGGACAGTGGGCACAGTATTAGGGGTGGCCAGACGGGGTGGTCAGAAGGTGGGTAGGATGATGGAAAAGTAGGATCCTAAGATGCCTGTGGCAAACACTGCAGAGATGAGACATGGCTGAAAAAAGCCATCATGGTGGTCTGGACCAAATGGAGAAGATGAGGAAAAAGAGTATCTATATCAAAGGGTACATCACTGGATGTAAAAGTGCGGTGTTCTCCTGTATTTTTAGTAGTGTTAATGTAATTTAAAAAGTAACAGTCATCCATCATGGGTCCTAATGTGGTGTCTGTCATTTTGGCAGGAATGCATGCTGCACTATTCTTTTTGTCAAATTTGAAGGAACTGCTGAAAGAGGCTTGGAATATAACAGGGGCATGACAGTTGCCTTATTTTGTTAACATTTATCACTGCTCGGTACTCAGTTTGAACTTTATGGTCACTAGAGGGTACTTGGTGTGAAAAGATTGAGAACCACTGCACTAGATAATTGAAGCCATGCTCCCCTTCTTGGACAGTGCTCCTATCCATAAAATAGCTTCAGATAGAGGAGAATGAGACCACTTCACCAAAACTCCTCCACTGAAACACAGTGCACTAGACTCCCGATTTCCAAGCCTGAATATATGAAGATAACAGGTTAAATTGGAAGCAGGATGACATGCTTGTTCACATACAAGCATTCACAATACCATTTAAATTTATAGACTTGAAATAAAGTGTGAAACCCCTTATATGAAAAATGTACACTCAGCATGTCTATAGAAAAATGATTTTACATTTACATAAAAGGTTATTATATAAAATTAGAATGCTTGGACTAGGAGAAAATATCTGTATGTGGGTAAGTAACTGGCTCATTAATAGAAAACAGAGGGTGTTTATTAACGGTACACACTCAGATTGGGTCACTGTCACTAGTGGGGTACCTCAGGAGTCAGTATTGGGCCCTATTCTCTTCAATATATTTATTAATGATCTTGTAGAAGGCTTGCACAGTAAAATATAAATTTTTGCAGATGACACTAAACTGTGTAAAGTAATTAACACTGAAGAGGACAATATACTGCTACAGAGGGATCTGGAAAGATTGGAGGCTTGGGCAGAGAAGTGGCAGATGAGGTTTAACACTGACAATGTAAGGTTATGCACATGGGAAGGAATAATGCAAGTCACCCGTACATACTAAATGGTAAAACACTGGGTAACACTGACATGGAAAAGGACTTAGGAATTTTAGTGGACAGCAAACTAAGCTGCAAAAACCAGTGTCAGGCAGCTACTGCCAAGGCCAATAAGATAATGGGTTGCATCAAAAGGGCCATAGATGCACTTGATGAGAACATAGTCCGGACACTACAAATCACTAGTCAGACCACACATGGAGTACTGTGTACAGTTCTGGCCTCCTGTGAACAAGGCAGATATAGCTGAGCTGGGGAGGGGAAGGGAGACTAAAGTAATAACTTGAATGGGTGGACTACAGGACCCAGAAAGATTGTCAAGCTTAGGGTTATTCACTTTAGAAAAAAGACGACTGAGGGGAGATCTAATAACTATGTATAAATATATCAGGAGTCAGTACAGAGATCTCTCCCATCATCTATTTATCCTAAGGACTGTGACGAGGGGACATCCTCTGCGTCTGGAGGAAAAAAGGTTTGCACACAAACATAGAAGAGGATTCTTTACGGTAAGAGCAGTGAGACTATGGAACTCTCTGCCTGAGGAGGTGATGATGGTAAGTTCACTAAAAGAGTTCAAGAGAGGCCTGGATGTATTTCTGGAGTGTAATAATATTACAGGCTACAGCTACTAGAGATGGGTGGTTGATCCAGGGAGTTATTCTGATTGCCTGATTGGAGTCGGGAAGGAATTGGCTTCTACCTCACAGTTTTTTTTTTTTGCGTTCCTCTGGATCAACTTGCAGGATGACAGGCCGAACTGGATGGACAGATGTCTTTTTTTCAGCCTTATAAACTATGCTACTATTGAACACCTTACAGAACACACAAGCATAAGGCCTATTCTTGTGCATGGGGCCTGTACAGTGGCATGCAAAGACTGTATTAAATTGTATTACAGACCAATAGGCACGCTGTACATTGCTATATGACTTATCTCTATGCTACTCTACGGTTTATTTTCCCTGTGGTAAAATTCTTCCACAATAAAGCTTGCGATGAAACAATCACACAACAATGAGGTCATATTTTTTTTTTAGTACTTATAAGGCTCTTTTGCAAAGATCATTTGACAGGAAATACTATTAGGGTACACCCACATGTTCTGATTTTCCTGACGCAGTTTTTGAAGTCATAATCAGGAGCGGATCATAAAAGGAGACAAAGTATAAAGGACATACTGTATGCTACTTCTCGTCTTTTTCGCTTCCAAAAACTGCATGCAGAAACCTGACTGTGTGGTCACATCCATAAAGTTTATTTCCTTTCTTCTATAAAATATTCTGTTATACTTTAGACATTTCCTGAAACATTAACCACCTCAGCCCCCCTAGCTTAAACCCCCTTAATGACCAGGCCACTTTTTACAATTCTGCACTACACTACTTTCACCGTTTATTGCTCGGCCATACAACTTACCACCCAAATGAATTTTACCTCCTTTTCTTCTCACTAATAGAGCTTTCATTTGGTGGTATTTCATTGCTGCTGCCATTTTTACTTTTTTGATATTAATCAAAAATGACCAAAATTTTTGCAAAACAAATGACATTTTTCACTTTCTGTTGTAAAATTTTTCAAATAAAACTACATTTCTATATAAATTTCTCTCTAAATTTATTGTTCTACATGTCCTTGATAAAAAAAAAAATGCAATAAGTGTATATTTATTGGTTTGGGTAAAAGTTATAGCGTTTACAAACTATGGTGCAAAAAATTTTATTTACACACTTTAATTTAGGCACATATGAACATGGGACCAACACAGCGCACATGCAACAGGTCAGCCAGGTTCATAGGTACAAATCTGCTGACAGAAGAACTTTAAGTTTAGGATTTGTATTTCACACCCAATATACTGTATCTCCTCATCTGATTAAGTCTTCATACACTAACAACCTGATGAAAAAACAAAGGAAGTAATGGACCCCAGATTGTTAGGAGAAGGCATTCTCTCACCATTCAGTTATTTTATTTATTTCAATATTTAATTTTACACATTGTTTATTCTGCACCACACCAGGATCCACAATTAGTATTCAACTCTATATAAATAGAAATTTCACAACTGACTTACTTTTACTCCAACAACACCACCTGCAGAAAAATGGAAAAGTAAAGAAAGTATTCTTCAGTCAGGAAATTAGTAAAAGAACACTTGTTGCTTAGTTTAACCAGTTAAACTAAGGCACATTTTCCATTTTTAGTATATGCATCTCTGAAAGCCATAACGTTTTTTTCCATTTGGTTATGTAAATAGTTTTGTACCTTTTTCATTCATACATAGCCTTTATTTTATGTCATTTTATCTTAGTATTTTTGTTTTTATAAAAAAGAAAAATGTTACAAAAAGGAAAAAATAGTCATTTTTATTTTTTTCTTAATAGTGAAATGTGAAACTAAAATATTGATTACTTTAATTACTTATCACCAGCTCTCAACCCCTAATGCAACCATCTCCCTCTCCTCGCCATGACCCCAGCCCCAGTGAAATAAAATACTTACCTCTACTGTAAGGACGCTCTCCACAGCTAGTCCATCTTACATGCACTATGTCCTGGCGATGTGTCAGAAAGAAAGTGCAGCGTGGTGCGGGCCGGCACCACGGAGCAGTGAGTAATAGTAAGCGCTTTTGCATCATGGATTTTTTTGTGTCAAATTACTCCATTCAATCAAGTAATCCTTTCAGCCTTAGTTATGGTTACTGGGAGGCTGGGCTAAAAGCTGCAGTGCAGTATGTGGTGGCTTTATTTTTAACCATTTTTATATTATTTTTTTCTATTGTACACTTTGGGGGAGATTTATCAAGACTTACGCTTTCTGTGCCTGTCTTGATATCCTTTGCGCTTATGCGCCCGTATTCCTAACCAGAAATCTCTGACAGTTTAGAGCTGCCATAGATTTCTGCCTTTATTTACACCAGAAAACTGGCGTAAATTAAGATAAATTTGTCGCTGTGGCTGGACACGCCCATTCCCTGCCCTCGTCACACCCCTTTTAGAAAAGTGGCGAAGACGACAAAAAGGAGAGATGCGACAATGTTTTAAAAAGCCATACCTGCGACTTTTTAACGCCACTTTTCAGGCGTAAAGGGAATGATAAATCTCCCCCCTTGTGACCTCCATAAGGCCATATAAGACCTTTGCGGGACATTTAACGTTACATTTTTTTATTAAATTTATTCCCGATTTCATCAGTAACTGAGGCTAGCTAGTGCTGTACAATCTCACTGCAGAGCTGATCTGGGTCTGATCTCGTGTCGGGTCCCAACCCCTGGAAATAACATAACCCTGTCATTGTCGACTCTGCCGCAAGTACACAGACCCACATCAATATACAGTATAAATAAGTATATATCTATACACACATATACACAGATATACACAGGTTCTGTCATGTATAATAGGTAATATAACTGCTCATCTTTTGCCTCCTGACCACTGCACAGGTCAAAAGTCTATAAAACTCTTATAGAAGTCATTGAGGTCCCCTTCTCTCTAAATTATGTTAACAACAGCTCAGGCAAGATAGCAGCTCCCATAATCATGTTCACAAAATAAAAAATATCCAATCAGAAAAAAAAAACTGATTAATAAAAAAAAGTATGCGTCTAACTATCTGGCTGTAACTGGCAGAAAAAAAATATAGGTGACACATAGCCTTTAAATCTAGTAGCCTACTGAAGGATCCAATTGCATCTGCAGCCCTTAGGGTACTTTCACATTTGCGGCATAGCTATCCGGCGGGTGAAAAGCCTGCCGGATCCGCCATGCCGCAAGTACCCGTGCACTGCCGTGCTGCCGCTCCGTCCCCATTGTTTATAATGGGGCGGGAGGCGGAGCTACGGTGCATGGCAGAGCACGGCCGGAGATCGCCGGACTAAAAGTACTGCACGTCTGACTTTTCAGTCCGGCGATCACTGCCGTGCTGCACCGTAGCTCCACCCCTCCCCCATTATAGTCAATAGGGACGGAGCGGCAGCACGGCAGTGCACGGGTACTTGCAGCATGGCGGATACGGCAGGCTGTTCACCTGCCGGAACAGCCTGCCAGATAGCTATGCCGCAAATGTGAAAGTACCCTTAGAAGTCTTTCTAGGAGATAGTTTGTGGGAGCATGATATGCTTATGCTCACCTCCAAGGAACTAGGTATGGACTAATACAATAATACAGTAAATTCTTACCCATACTGTGTCCTATTATTGAGAATATTCGCCAACCTAAAGCTATGGAAACAGAGAACAAAATATAATTAATATTAATAATATATAATTTTACAATATGTGAAATGGTCTGGAAGTAAGAGAAATATTTGAAGCTGTATTCACATCTCATTTGTTAGGACTATTTTGTCCACTAAACTGTCGAACTCTTGAATGGAACATAGATGTAGACCATCATAGTCAAGGGGGTCTGTCTGGTTCCATTTGCATCACTTATGTGCGAGATTCTGCACTTCCTTTATATCCATTGTTCTGCCCTCCTATAACAATGGCAATGGAAATCAATAGAGCCAATGTGAGCAAGCTGAAGTATTTCATCTTAAAGGTAACCTGTCATCATCTTTATGCTGCCCATACTAACGGCAGAATAAAGTAGAGACAGGTGAGTTGATTTCAGCGGTCTGTCATTTAAAAGTTAAAAGTAAGTGGTTGTCGAGAACCAACATCAACTCAATTCCAAATGTGGACCAGGTATAATAAAACATAACTTTTACTTCAAATCATTTCTAAAAGCATATGGTGGCAGTGAACGAATGACAGATATACATACATATAACATAAACTACCACCCTCTGGGGCCGCAAAGGGTAAGTATAGTATGAGTGGCTCTTACCCCATCCTGTAGTCATGCGGCCAACAAACAGTGGGTGGTGTCAGTGCCCCAGAAACACTGGTGATCAGAGGTGTCTGTAGTTATGGCAGTATGGACACTCCTTGTGCCCCATTATTGAGCCCTCCCTAGGTAAGGTGATGAGGGGCTATCCAATTTAACCTGCCTAACAGACACAGGGCACCCGCCCCGACAGGGGCGACCCCATACGGAACCTGTCCCTGTATTGGGGCCTATTCCCTATAAAGCCCTAACTATACAGCCCTACATGCCATGCTTACTGAAATCAAAGGATTCTACAAAATACAGAAAGGACATACACAAGCCATGATCACTAAATATACTACACACATAAACACAGAAAGTGCCTAGTTAGTATATATGAACTACTTACTACTTCAAGGTAGCGATTGCTTTTAATGAAGAAAGTGTGGGAGGTCAGTGGCACTTATCCCACTGTGTGTGGAGAAGTGTCTCCAACACACCTTTTCATCTCACCGCTGAATGCGAATAGTACGGGGATATGGAATGGAGAATGCGCCATGTCTTCTTTTAAATGCAGCGCCTCTGACATTTACCACCCACTTCTGCTCACTTACCGCCGTGACCCTCATGTGGAACGCACGCTGGCAGTGCGCTTGGCCACCCCCGGAAGTAAGCGTCACGTGAACGTTGGGGCTGCCGGAAGCTCTGTACGGCTGTGTGTATGCGTCCCATGTTGCCAGGTAATCTGACGCGCACAGACACAGCACGTTCGTATGTCATCACGGATGCTGGATGGCGAGTTTCTTAGGCACAATCGCTCATTATGGATTTTATGGGCAGTTGTCTCAGCACATATATCCTCACAAAATCTAGTTGTGAGATGCAGATAGAGGGGGGGGGGGGGGGGCGGAGAGAGAAGAGATGGAGGGGGGGGGGGGGAGTAAATAACACCCAATTACATCAATGCTCCAAATACAGTACATTGTTACTGGTCACAATGTAGATAATGATAATCTCAGATAAAGCAGGTAAAACTTTGTTGCTCATTGAGGCCATTGGGGTGTACAGTTTTTAAATATCCATCTTGCCTCGCTTTGGAGGATTTCCCCCCCCCTCATGGGTGTATTAACTTTCTCAATACCCATGAATGAGAGGCACCTTGGGTCCCCACCATGCTCAGTCCTTGCATCTAGGAGAGAACTGACAATCATCAGCAGATAGGTGAGAATGCAGGAGATTAAGTATAACCATGACTCTTCTCAAGTAGATTTGATTCTTTTCAGGGCCTGGGCTGCAATGTTTATGATGCTGGTTCTCGGCAACCACTTACTTTTAGCTCATGAGTGACACATCAGCATGTCTGTCACGACTTTATGCTGCCCTCAGTGAGGTTAGCATAAAGTTGATGACAGGTTCCCTTTAATTCATGAAAAATATTTGAAGTTTTGCTTTCCCTTTAAAGGGATATTCCCAATGCTTAATGTCATGGCATATTGTATGACATTATGAATGGCAGAGGTCTAACCTCTAGGTCCCTGCTAATCCAGACAATGAAGAGTGTTGTAGTACTCACCATGGCAGACATCAGATCAGAAAGTAATAGATCCTAGCAATGTGGCATCAATTACTTAAATAGGATATTCCCTTTAAATGGAATGTGTTATCAGAAAATTGCCTATTGTTTAAATCATGTTTTTATGTTAGGCTACTTTCACACTAGCGTTTTTTGCGGATCCGTTGTGGATCTGCAAAAATGCTTCCGTTACAATAATACAACCGCATGCATACGTCATGAACAGATCCGGTTGTATTATGTCTTATATAGCCATGATAAATCTGTCTTGAACTCCATTGAAAGTCAATGGGGGACGGATCCGTTTTCTATTGTGCCAGATTTGTGTCAGAGAAAATAGATCCGTCCCCATTGACTTACATTGTGCGCCAGGATCCGTTTGGCTCTGCTTCGTCAGGCAGTCGGTTTTTACTGTCCGCCTCCAGAGCAGAATGGTGACTGAACGGAGGCAAACTGATGCATTCTGAGCGTATCCTTTTCCGTTCAGAATGCATTAGAGCAAAACTGATCTGTTTTGGACCGCTTTTGAGAGCCCTGGACAGATCTCACAAACAGAAAGCAAAAATGCTAGAGTGAAAGTAGCCTAACACAAATACCTGTACAAAACAGGAAATCACCTATTATTAGGCCTAGTGGCCAATGTGAAAATTGCAGGATTACATACTTTTTTTCCCCACCAAAAATCCTATAAAAATGGTTAACATAAAATTGTGATTTAAACAATAGGTAATATTCTGATGATTCGGTTAGTGGACCGACAAAGATCCTTGTAGGGGTCCTAAACTAAATATTTCTATTGCTACAAATCCGCGCCTAACACTCCTCCACCCGACATGCGGCTTTGTCAGGGGCTTGGAGCAATAATTGCTCCAAGCCCCTGACGAAGCCGCATTGCGGCAAATAAGTCGGGTGAAGGAGTGTTAGGCCTCTTTCACACTAGCATTTTAGCTTTCCGTCCTAGAGATCCGTTCTCGGGTCTCTAGGACGGAAAGCTACTGATCAGGATTATCCCCATGCATCCTGAATGGAGAGCAATCCGTTCAGGATGCATCAGGATGTCCTCAGTTCAGTACTGACACGTTTTTTGGCCGCAGCAAAATCCGCAGCATGCTGCTAGTAGCGTCCTGGCTGCCATAGTAACACTGAAAGCATTTTGAAGACTGATCAGTCTTCAAATGCTTTCAGTTCACTTGCGTTGTGTCGGATCCGGCGTGCACTTCCGGCGACGGAAGTGCACGCCGGATCTTTACAACGCAAGTGTGAAAGAGGCCTTAGGCACAGCATTTTAGGCAGGAAAGGAGGGCTAATACGCCCCATGAATTTGTGTGACCCCCACTGTTTGTTTAGGGGCAGATACCTTAGGCCTGTGAGACACCTAACAGAAAGATAGCTCTCAGGGACAGGAATTAAAATGTCTGTACTTATGATTTTGTTACTATATCCAAGACACTGGATTTATTTTAGTTCATTTACTTAGGAAATAACATATAGCCTGATAATTCTTCTGTTCATCAATTGTCATTTTTTCGCATTCTTAAGCTATTAAATACAAGAATTTTACTGTATATCTACTACTATTATATTCAGATGCACCTAATCTGTATTAATGCCAATGATCTGTACTATTACCATTGATCCCATTAATTTACCCTTATTTTTAGTTATTCTCATTTTTTCTGTTAAATAAAATATTTAGCAAATTTTCTAATAAAACTGAAATTCTCAAGGAATTAAATGTAGTGTGCTGGTACTGAGCCGCAGTTCCTACACATCGGAACTGAGTAGTGCTCTTGGTCTGAATGTGAATCGACTGTATGTGATTTTAACCAATCAAACAATCCTATTACCACTGGCAATAAGTGCCACAAGTTTTTGTGAGATTGAGTGCGATACTTACCAATTCTAGTGTCATAATTCAGACGGCAATAGAAACCATTAAGAGTGTGAATGAGAAATAATTTCCCACTCCAAACTGTACCACAGAGTGGCCAGCAGAGACTTAATAATAGTTGTGTCAGCTCAAATAAAATTAATAACATTGCCAGCACTCTCAGCAAGATAACACTTAATGGTAGCAACCTAGGTTGCACCTAATTGTGCACCAATGAACTCCTAGTTTTGCACAGCAGTACCACACATGCAAACTACAGTCGTGGCCAAAAGTTTTGAGAATTACATAAATATTGAAAATTGGAAAAGTTGCTGCTTAAGTTTTTATAATAGCAATTTGCATATACACCAGAATGTTATGAAGAGTGATCAGATGAATTGCATAGTCCTTCTTTGCCATGAAAATTAACTTAATCCCAAAAAAAACTTTCCACTGCATTTCATTGCTGTCATTAAAGGACCTGCTGAGATCATTTCAGTAATCGTCTTGTTAACTCAGGTGAGAATGTTGATGAGCACAAGGCTGGAGATCTTTATGTCAGGCTGATTGGGTTAAAATGGCAGACTTGACATGTTAAAAGGAGGGTGATGCTTGAAATCATTGTTCTTCCATTGTTAACCATGGTGAACTACAAAGAAACGCGTGCAGCCATCATTGTGTTGCATAAAAATGGCTTCACAGGCAAGGATATTGTGGCTACTAAGATTGCACCTCGATCAACAATTTATAGGATCATCAAGAACTTCAAGGAAAGAGGTTCAATTCTTGTTAAGAAGGCTTTAGGGCATCCAAGAAAGTCCAGCAAGCGCCAGGATCGTCTCCTAAAGAGGATTCAGGTGTGAGCGCATCTGCATGCACAGTGAGGCGAAGACTTTTGGAAGATGGCCTGGTGTCAAGAATGGCAGCAAAGCAGCCACTTCTCTCCCAAAAAACATCAGGGACAGATTGATCTTCTGCAGAAAGTATGGTGAATGAACTACTAAGGACTGGGGCAAAGTCATATTCCCTGATGAAGCCTCTTTCCAATTGTTTGGGGCATCAGGAAAAAGGCTTGTCTGGAGAAGAAAAGGTGAGCGCTACCATCAGTCCTGTGTCATGCCAACAGTAAAGCATCCTGAGACCATTCATGTGTGGGGTTGCTTCTCATTCAAGGGAGTGGGCTCACTCACAATTTTGCCCAAAAACACAGCCATGAATAAAGAATGGTACCAAAACACCCTCCAACAGCAACTTCTTCCAACAATCCAACAACAGTTTGGTGAAGAACAATGCATTTTGCAGCACGATGGAGTACCGTGCCATAAGGCAAAAGTGATAACTAAGTGGCTCGGGGACCAAAACGTTGACATTTTGGGTCCATGGCCTGGAAACTCCCCAGATCTTAATCCCATTGAGAACTTGTGGTCAATCCTCAAGAGGTGGGTGGACAAACAAAAACCCACTAATTCTGACAAACTCCAAGAAGTGATTATGAAAGAATGGGTTGCTATCAGTCAGGAATTGGCCCAGAAGTTGATTGAGAGCATGCCCAGTCGAATTGCAGAAGCCCTGAAAAAGAAGGGCCAACACTGCAAATACTGACTCTTTGCATAAATGCCATGTGATTGTCGATAAAACCCTTTGAAACGTATGAAGTGCGTGTAATTATATTTTACTACATCACAGAAACAACTGAAACAAAGATCTAAAAGCAGTTTAGCAGCAAACTTTGTGAAAACTAATATTTGTGTCATTCTCAAAACTGTTGGCCACGACTGTACACCTGATCCTTAATGTAGCCTAGCTATCCTCAGGCACCAATTGCAAGTGAGGAACCGTCACCACCTCCTCATTCCTGATAGTTTTAACCTATCCCTGTAGGTCTTGTGACTTTAGATTTGTAACAATAAAGATATTTAGTTTAGGATCTTTGTCAGTCCACTGACCGAATTAAGTATTTGTGAAATTATCCTGAGGGCCCTAAAATTGGGCATATTCTGTTTGTCATTTTCTGATGATGCATCCCTTTTAAAGAATTATCCCACAAAGAATATTGTTTATAGTTAATTCAGCTGAGCACCATTACTGCAACAGCACTTGATCAGAATCTCCTATGAGAAAGAAAGAAGACGCTGCAGCATCAAAAGCAGCCGGCTCATCGCACCATAGATTCCTCAGCATACCTGAAGGAGCAGAAAAAGAGGCATGCGCGCCCACCTCTATACATTTACTGAGGCAGACGCACAATTGCTGTTCAATAGAAACAGCACTTGGCGCTATACTAACATTATTTCTGGAATATTTAGCATAGATAAAAGCATTATTTCATGAGCATAAATACAAATAAGTTTATAATTGTGGGTTTTAACTATAAACAATATTGTGAGATAACCCTTAAAAAACATTTCCCGTGCACTCATTTAATACATATACATTAGTATGCGTAGAGATTTACCAAGCATGGGTCATAAAATACATCAAGCTCAACTTACATGTTATCACTCTATGTATATCGCTCACATAGTCCAGATATTGATACCTCATTCCTTTAGGAATATGGGAGGACTTTCCATGTCCTGAGAAATCCAAAGCTACATAGTAATGGTCTGCAAAATAGTTAAGTATATTTCATACCACTGTATATATAGAGAAGAAAAATTATTTACAAATGTGTTTTAAGTAGTATTTAATTTTATATAAATAAAAGGGGGGTTTGACACCCAGTTCCCCCAGTGATTAGCTGTTCATTCACTTCTATGGGGCTGAGCTGCTCGTAGGTCATGCGACTGATGAACATGTCGTCACTGGCCTATGCAAAGCTAGAGAAGGCTGCAGTGCTACTGCAAGCGTTTCTGCATTCGCAAACAGCTGATCTGCTGCTTGTTCGACCCCCACCGATCAGATACTGAGTATTAGTCATCAGTAAAAAAAAATATACTCTCGGAAAAACCCTTTAAGGCTACTTTCACATTAGCGGCAGCCTATAACAATTTGTACTATTTTGTCAGGTCCTTGATATAAAATCCATTTAAATTTCAGGTTGTAAAGTAATAAAACAAAAAAACACCAACGCGAGGTAAATACTTCCACATGGTACTAATTCACACATTTTGTGGGCATAAAATAAGATTTGGAAATTCATTTAACTCAGTAATACAATTACTTTACAGGGGCCACAATCCTAGATTCTGTGTAAATAACGTTCTTAAAGAATGCATGTATTAGATTCCATACTAATATTAACGGCTTTCGGGATGATGTTACAGAGGCGAAGATTGGCCCCTACCAGGCCTGCGTTAGGGGAGGCAGGGGTGCAAACTGGGCAATTTCCCAGGGCCCCCATGGTCTAAGGGGCTTCCTGTTTCATCGCTGCTGTTCACGTCATTGAGGTGAGCAGACGGATAGCTGAAAAGCCACATCCAGGCACCATCTTTAAAGACCCGACATGCTCCGTACATGTATGGCAGATGTCGGAAAAGGTCAATCGTCACATGATCAAATGTGTATGGGGCACAGCTTTCTTTCTGGATGGACTGCTGGAGCTCGTAGAGGTACTTTGGGGGAGAGGGATTGTGTATGCCTGCAAGCGGCCGGATGAGGCAGGGTCTAGTGATGTGCAGTGCAGGTCTCGGGTACATGCTGTATGATGACCCGCTCTATTGCTGTAGCTTTTTGTGAGGGAGGGGAACTCATTCCTGTGAGGGGAGGGGGCATGTGGCGTATTCCTAGGGTCTATGAGACTGCAGATCTTTTGATTTTGCTCATGGCCACATTTTGTCTAAAACTGTCCCTGCCCTTTACACTGATAATGTATCGTCATTTTTGGAGGAGGTCCCTAATTAGTACTATGGCTGCTATTAAAACTTGTGGGTGATACTCAAGTTTGTCGATCAAGTGGTAAAAATCTGAGTTAAAGGGGTATTCTCATCTGAAACAATGGGGGCATATCACTAGGATATACTTCCATTGTCTGATAGCTGCGGGTCCCACCTCTGGAACCTGCACCTATATCGAGAACGAATCGAGCAAAGTGGTGGCTGGAATAGTCCGGTCGGGCCACCACCAAGCGTTCTCCCCATAGAAGTGAATGGGAGCGCACCATGCATGCACAGCCGTCACTCCCATTTACTTCTATGGGCCTGACTGAAATAGCCAAGGCAGTGCTTGGATATTTTCGGCGGCTCCATAGAAATGAATGGAGGGTGGCTGCGCATGTGCAGTGTGCCCTCCACCACTTTTGGGGCTCCGTTTAGACAATGGATATGCCCCCATTGTTGCAGATGAGAAAACCCTTTTCCTTGTCGTCCTTCAGCAGCAGCACCCATGGGGATTTCTAATCCTCCTGAAACATAGGACAAGGAGATGTCAATTAATCAATTAATCTCAGATCCTTTATTACTCCCTAGGTTAGAACCTCCTACTTTGTTTTTTTTCTGTCCTTCCTGGATAGTCTAGGAGGTGGACATGTTGGGAGGTATATACGTTTTTTCTTATTACTAACTTTATATTGTCTGTGCCCTCTTTTAGCGGGTATTTGACACAGCTTCTGTGTTTCGTCCGCAACATGAAGGGCTGCAGTGCTTGCACTGTGTACTAGCATTATTAGTGTGATGCAAACTCACTTAAGTATGTCTCTACGAAGCAGGCTAAAATTTCTGCCTAAATTAGTCACTGTTAACTAAACTTGCCTTACTTGATTTATTCCAATGCTAGAGCTGGTCTGAAAATTACACTGCACAGACCAGGGCTTACTAGGAAGTTCTTTGTTTCTTCCGCTTAACCTTCTGGTTTGGGGTATTTCCCTCTGGAGGTTTTGCCTTCTCCCTGCCAGCACTGATTGCGTGTCTCGCCTCGCATGCACGCTACGTGGGGAGAAGAGAGGGATAAAACATGGCGCTGCTTTGCCGTGCTCCGCAGTGTTCCCTACAAGGTAAGGGGAGCAATGGAGTCCAGGTTGTTAGGCATCTTGCGTAAGTTCTTCAGTTCTTCTGTGTACAGAGTCTCTAATGCGCTGGTGGTGTGTCCTCTATAAGTGGAGCTTGTTAAATGGACTCTTAGGTGTAGCTGTTATATTCAGTACAATAAAGCAGAGTAATCTATATCTTACTCTGCCCTATTGTAATTGTTTCAGTGTTCTGAGGATTGAACTCTTTTAGCCCAGTGGTTAATGTTCTGGTCTTTAGAAGGTTGTGAGTTCAGATTCCCAAAAAAAAAAAAAAAAAAAAAATGAACCTGCACTTTAGAGCTGATCGCGAATATCAGCACTTTGAGAATTAGCGAAGATCTTGAAATAGTGCTATAGCTTCGTAATCATTGGTTTGAGTGCACAATATGCGCATATTACATTGCTGATTTTATAAAATCAAGAAAATAATGACTGGAGATCACATGGCGAATATTAGGCCAAAAATTCTGAATATATCGCAAATACGAATATTATCGCAAAAGATAGACTGCTTGGGGCTGAGCAAGTGCCAGCTTAGGAGACCGACTGGGAATCTGTGGATCTCTAGAAACTTCTCCTCAAGGAAGTCTGCTGGGAAACGCAAACACATGTCATGCAGATCATGTAACACTCCCTTGCCTGATTGCGTGACTTATTTCTGCTCAGACTGCAGAGCTAACAACTTTCCTGTGGAGGATTAGCCCCTTTCCAATGGGATGTATTGCTGTGGATGAAGCATTGTGTCCATCATTTATTCAAACAGTCGACTGCTAAAGCCTCAGGCCAGGCAAAGGCAGCGCTCGTTTTTGGGGACCGCATGATTTCAAGTGGTATATAGGCATATAGAGCAAATATAACAGCCTTGTGCTCCTGCCAGGCAAAGGCAGCACTATCCTCCTATACAGAAAAAAAAAAAAAAAGATGGAGGCGTGGGTTCACATCACACTTCAGCCAGTGCGCTGAGAAGCCGGCAATTGCACCAAAGTAATGAAAAAAGTGCAAGTCTCATCAATATCCAACTAAGCACACAACAACTTCTAAAAAAAAAAAAAAACTTTCTGCATAGTTTCTGCTAAAGTTGATGTCACCATATCAGAATTATTTTGACGCACTTTGTGGATCCGATAGATGGAAGATTGGTTGGTGCTTTGCACGTAGGATGCCTTTCACAACGGCCAAATTTGCAGCCTGGTCTAGGGCGTTAGCCAGACCCGTTACAGCGGTTAGAAAATCTTTATGGTAAAACCTTGGGGGGCAGATGTTCACTCAAAGAATACACTTGGTGCAATGGGCTTTTCGGACCAGAAAATGAGCCACTTATGGAAAATCTGTCAAAAAAAAATATATTTGCTCCACTAGAGGAAGGGAGAGTAGAAGATCAGAACAGTAGAACATCTGCGTCAAGAGGTGCATCTCCAAAGGATCCTCTACACTGCGAAGAAGGTCAGCGGTAATTCTAAGCTGAATGTTCCTGCACTTGTCAAATCGCAGAAGATAAACATCTTAAGAACAGGTATTTACAAGGTTTGGCTGGTTGGGAATCCCTGGTCCGTTGATATGGGAAAGACAGTTCTCAGGGCTCAAGGCTATTCCTAGTCCCAAAACTTCAGATGAGGTGGAGGACTATTGTGGATCTGAGGTATCTAAACAGGTTCATACGCAAGAAAAAGTTCCGTATGGAAACGGTTCGGTCCGCGCTAAACCTGCTAGAACCAGGAGATTACCTCACTATAATAGATTTAAAAGATGCTTATGTGCACATTCAAAAAGCATCAAAAATTCCTGCGCATAGCCAGTTATGTCATCTGCAGTTTAAAGCAATACCGATCAGGGTTTTCATCAGCCGCATTCACATTCACAAAGGTGGTAGCAGCAGGTGTTGTGGACCTCAGAGTATCGGGGATAACTATAATCCCATATCTGGACGACTGGCTGGTAAAGAGGGGAGACCGCAGAGAGACTCAAAGCGCATCTCCAGTTAATCTTGAACAGAATCCAGTCTTTATGCTGGATAGTCAACAGACAAAGATCCAGTATCTTCCCATCTCAGCAGAAAAAGTTCCTGGGCTTCATTCTGGACACCAAGGAGATGACCGTTTCCCTTCCAGTGAAAAGAAGGAATGTCTGCGCCAGGATGTATAGCTTCTAAGGAACGTCAGACCTGTATCCCTTCGGCAGATGATGAAGACATTGGTTCTTATGGCGGCAGCCAGGCAGACAATCCGTGAGCAAATTGGCACACAAAATACCTGCAACGCCAAATTCTGCAGAAGTGGGATCGAGACCCCAATTTTCTAGACAGTACCACAATCGTCTTCAAGGAGACGAGGACATCCCTGAGGTGGTAAATGACTATAAACAATAGAAAAAAAATTGCCCCTCCCAAATGGACCGATATTACTACTGATGCTTCGGCTACAGGTTGGGGTACCCACATGAGGGGCCAGAGGGCAAAACGAGCCTGGACTCCAACAGAGAGACTGTTATCCTAAAATCTCTGAGATCAGGATTCAATGCCCTAACACATTTCCACCCCTTGGTCCAGGGACGAACCTTAAGCGTCAAGTCAGACACCATGACCACTGTTGCATATTTAAATCGCCAGGGAGGTACTAGATCCTTATCCCTACTCTAAGAGGTGGAGAGGATCTTTGTATGGGCGGAAGCCAGTATTCAACTGCTGTCAGCTGTACACATCAGAGGAAGGAAGAATACTGTTGCAGTCAGGATAAGCCACGACTTGCCCCTCCCGGGGAATGGTCTTTGGACCCCAAAATATTCCTTTAACTCAAGAGGCGTTGGGGTCAACCCCAGATAGATCTGATGGCTACCTGAGCCAATGCAAAGGTGCCTCTATCCTGCTCCTTGTTCAGGGAAGGCAACCCTTGAGCCTTAGATACCCTCTCAGTCCCTTGGGACTTCAGGTTGGCCAACATCTTTCCGCCCACTCCTATGATACCAAAGGTCTTACAGAAGATCAAACGGGATCAGGTCTTGACAATCCTGATATGCCCATACTGACCCAGATGGGTGAATGATTAATCTAAGCTGAATGTACCTGCATTTGTCAGATTGCAGAAGATGAACAGCTTCAGGCCGGGCAAGTTCCAGCTTGGAAATCCCTGGTTACATTGATTAAAACATGGTTAACACCACTAATGCTGATGAGCAGGAAGACCTTCTGGAGGCTTCCACAGATTCCACACCTAGTAACTCAGAACGGAAGATGTTGTCCGGATCTACACCACCTGAAATTGACAGCCTGAATGTTGACTGCTCCTTCTAGCAGGACAGGGCTTATCAGATGCAGTAATCAGAAAGCTATCACAGTCCAGAGCACGTACAACAAATAAAGTGCACATCAGAGTCAAGAAGGTGTTTGATCTTTTGGTGTGGAAAAAATGGAGTATCTTGTCCTTCTCCTACAACTTAGGATATCCTGAATTTCCTGCAGCAAGGTTTTGACAAAGGCCTAAAGCCAGGTACAATTAAGGTCCATATATCAGCCTTATCAGCTTCATTGGGCAGACAGTTATCCAGAGAACCACTAACACAGAGGTTTGTTAAAGCAATCAGAAGAATCGGACCTCAGGTCATAGACCCGATTCCGAGGTGGTATCTTTGTGTGGTTCTGGATCAACTTTGCAATGTTCCCTTCGTGCCACTGCAGGACTCAGATTTAAAATGTGTCCATGAAGGTTTGTTTCTTAGTGGCAATCACTTCGGCCAAACAGGTGAGTGAGATACAGGCCTGGCATGTGCCTAACCTTACTTAATATTTCTGCAAGATAAAGTTTTATTAAGGACATTGCCAGTTTTTCAGCCTAAGGTTCCATCCTTTGCTAATCTGAATCAGCAGATTGAGTTACCAATAGTTTTCCCGGAGCCGTCTTCGGAGGAAGAAAGTATACTTCACTCTCTGGACTTGGGTAGAGCCCTAAAGTTATATGTCAAAAGGACGAATGTGTTCAAGAAGACTAACCATTTTCAGTCCCCACCCCAAAAAAAAGGAGAAAAATTGATAAAAGCCTCCTTGTCCAGATGGATAAGGGAGGCTATCACTATATGTTATAAGCAGAAGGGAAGTACCCAAGCCTATAAAAGCTAATTTAACTTGCGAGATGGCTACATCATGGGTGGAGTAGAATTTGGTTCCTATAACACCAGATCTGTAAAAAGTAACATGGAGCTCTTCCAATACGTTTGTGAAGCACTACAGGCTGGATATGCGGCAGATGAAAGAGACTGTTTTTTGGCAATATAGTGGTAATAGAGTCCGCAGACATTATGAAAGCCCTCCCTTTAGGATTAATTGCTTAAACCCCATGGGTACTGCTGCTGAAGGACGACAAGGAAAGTGTAATTTTTCTTACCGTAAATTCTCTTTCCTTTAGTCCAAAGCAGCAGCACATACTTACCCGCCCAATAAAATAAAATATAAAAAAAATAACAGACTGGAGTGGTTTATTGTTTCTTTTAGGTTACTTGAAACTACACAGTAGGAGGTTCTAACCTAGGGAGTAATAAAGGATCTGAGATTAATTGATTAATTGACATCTCCCTGTTCTATGTTTCAGGAGGATTAGAAATGCCCATGGGTGGTGCTGCTTTGGACTAAAGGAAAGAGAATTTACGGTAAGAAAAATTACACTTTAATGCTGGTCAACAGCAGCCTGCGGACTTAGAGTGGGATACTATACCATGGACTGTAAATCCACCATACAATATTTAGGAATACTGGTCTTCACAACAGTTAGGTTTTGACCGTCTAAATCTAGATCCCTTCCTGTGTAAATATAAAAAACTAGAGCCTTGTTATAGAGTACCACTGTCTGTTGTGGGCAGGATTCATTTCATAAAAATGATTTGGAAGCCACAGTTGCTATAACTTTCTAAAATACTGGCATTTTTACCTCTCTTTTTATGTATGGGATTTTTGTCAGTTATATTAATATGGAGTTGGTCCTCCTAGGCAGCTAAAACAGCTTCCACTCTTCTGGAAGGGTCCCAGTGTATAAAATAAATACCGGTAACTGTATATATCTTTAAACAAGCAATGTGTTGACTTCATCACATCCAAGGGTATGTGTTGTGCTGTTATTATGGTTCATTAGTCTTTATACTATAGATTGTCATATCATTTGGTTATAGAAAATGTATTGTTTTTCTTTAACCCTTTCCTAGCAGACAGAGATTTTCAGTTTTTGCTCCTGGCCTTCCCGGGGCCATAACTTTTTTATTTGTCCATCCACATAGCCATATGAGGACTTGTTCTTTGTGGAACAAATTATACTTTCTAATGCCACCATTTACTATTCCACAGGATTTAGTGGGAAGCTGGAAAAAAATTCTAAATGGGATGGAATTGGAAAATAAAGACAATTCTGCCACAGTTTTATGGGTTTTGTTTTTACGGCGTTCACTATGCGGTAAAACTAACTTGTGCTCTTCGTTCTCCAGGTCAGGCCTCATGCACACGACCATATGTATTTTGTGGTCCTCAAAAAATACGGATGATTTTTTTGCAGAGCGGAAATACGGATATACGGAAACGGAATGCACACAGAGTAACTTCCGCAAAAAAAAAAAACTGAATGGACACGGAAAAAAAATATGTTCGTGCGCCTGAGGCCCGAGTATGAATACGGCGATACCACATTTGTATAGTTTTTCTTGTTTTAACACTGAAAAAAAAACTTTTGAAAAACCTCATTGCCATAGTCTTACCCCCATAATTTTTTTCTAGTTGTATCTAAGGAGCTGTGTGAGGGCTCATTTTTTGCAAGATGATCTGTAGTTTTTATTAATATCATTTTGGGGTATGTTTAAAGGGGTTCTCCGGGCTTTTACTATTTATGACCTATCCTCAGGATAGGTCATCAATATCAGATCGGCGGGGATTTGACACCCGACACCCCCGCCAATCAGCTGCATGAGGAGAAGGCGCGCGCAGCGTGCACTTCGTCTCCCTTCTCCCTTTCCTGCTCACTGCTGCTGTCTATGGAAAAGCAGCAGCGAACATGAAGAGAGAAGGGTTATGGCATGCGCGCGCCGTTTCCTCATACAGCTGATCGGCGGGGGTGCCGGGTATCCTTTATGGAAGCGCACATTAGTACCAGAGGACCGGGAAGCGGTGAATGCAGTGCTTACTGGACTCTGTACTCACCAATTCCTGGTGCAGTCGGCTGTGCTGTGACTGCGCACAGCGTAAGGACACTCGGTGACCTCACACTGTAACACGTCAGGTCACAGCACAGCCACTGCAGGAAGAAGAAAAGAGCTGGATCCTGGGAGCCCATGTCATCCGAAGCAAGAGAGGTCAGTTGATTTTTTATTTTATGTGCTCTAAGGCAAGGGGGGGGGGGGTCTCATCTAAAGCATGGGGGTCATATCTAAGGTCTGGATGGGGGGGTCTTATTTATGTTTGGGCTCTTATCTGATGTCTTATTAGCATTGGGGGTCTGCTCTGTGGTCTGATTAACATTGGGGGTCTAATTACTGGCCTGTTTTAGGTGTAGAAAAAGGTCAAAATCTAGCTGTTACATTTAGAACTGGCGCTGGATGCACCGAAGTTATGGAGAGGTTTTTGGGTTTTAACATTACGCATTCAATGTGCACTAAAAAAATGACATGACATCCTTTCGCTGCAGCTCAATATGATTACGCTTGTATAGTTTTTATTTTATTACTGTATTTTCTGGCGTATAAGACTACTTTTTAACATATGAAAATCTTCTCAAAAATCAGGGGTCATCTTATACGCCAGTATACTGCGTGCTGAAACTTAAGAGGACCTTTCACTGGTCCAATGATTGTTAGATAACGATATGTATGTGTAGAGCAGCGCCCAGGGATCTCCCTGCGCTAACTATTATCCCTGGGTGCCGCTCTCCACATACGGTATATATCATTATTTAACAATCGTTGGACCAGTCATAGGTGCTCTTTACTTCCAAGCCGGCCTGGAGAAGCTGTCCTTCTCCAGCTTCAAGGACAGGCGCCCTCTAGCTGAGCCACGGTGCGCTGCATCCCGGCCAGTCGCTCCTGAAACAGCCCCCTCTCCCTGCTCTCAGTGGTTTTCTCATGCTCAGACCGTCTGTTTAATTTTTATTTGGTGTGTGTTGGAAGAGGGGTAGTCTTATACGGCAAGTATAGCCCAAACCCCATATTTTAACAATAAAAGTAGGGGGTTGTCTTATATGCCCAGTCGTCTTATACGCCGGAAAAAAACTCCTGCAGCAAGATCTTCCTGGATGATAAAGAAAAGGAGCAATAGCACTAGTATCGAAAAAATGCAAATACTGGTATCGTATTGATTCGGGTATCAAAGTATCAAAAAAGTATCAAGGTTTTGATACCCGATGCAACCCTATTCTACACTGTTCCTTAAAAAAACACGCATTTACATGTGGCAACTTCTCAGTATTTCAATGAAAATGTACAGTAATCTTGATCATTTCGTAGAGATGGAACCATCAAAGTCTAGACGGACCATTGCCAGACCATTGCACAGCGATTTGTGAAATTCAGACTTTCTATCACTGATCCTGTTGTGTCTGGGGTCAGAAGGTCGCAGCGGGTGGCTACTCCCTCGGTTTCAAGAGATCTCTCCATGACCTTGTTCTGCCCAGCAGAGTTTGAGAATCATTACAGATCACGTCTGCCTCAGTTTTGGTATTTCTGTAGTGATTAGTGTGGTTATAGCACCATCTTGCGGTGTTAATTTGTATTACACTTTGTTTTTTCTATTACATAGACTGCTGCATTGTGGGTGGTGCAACGCATTGTGGGAGTGCAAAGCATCCTGGGAGAGAGAAGCCTCCAGTCTCCAGGACACATCAGCAGAGCTGTCATTTTGCATATCTCCTTCTCAAACTCTGCCATCCTTGTAAAAGCATATCTGATGAGAGATCTACCTTTGTTTCAGGGATATTGTGTGTTGCAGAGCTGTTCAGCTATTTGTAATTGTTACTCAGGGAATTGTTATTACTGTTAGTTAGATATGGAGTCTTATGTGTAGGCAGCCATTTTACCATGTGCTTCAGTGTTATGCAAATGTTACAGTACTTGCTATTCTATACTTTATACTTATACTTTCTATTTGTATTCTTGTAGTTTTACCAAACAATGCTGTTTTGCCAATCAACAATCCTGTTTTACCAATAAACAAGTTAGACTACAAAGAACAGTCCTTTTATTTGGAAGACAGGAATGGTTTATGCTAAATGTCAGACTGTACACTGTGTGAACGTGTATGAAGACAGAACAACCTAGTGGTGGGAATGGATTCCGGTCCAGGTTTTCCTGCTTAGGTTTGCAATCCTTTTTGTCAGCCACTCCCAGCTACTATATATTCTCCTTTTCTGCTTCCCTTGTTACCAGATATAGACCTTCTTTCCAGATCTTTTATTATGACCTCTGGTAGAATTGGAGTTGCTGTGGAGCTGTTGGAACTGGTGCTGTCGGATCTCCAATTCTGTCCTGTTTGTTGTCTCCCTGTTGGGGATTGTTTGTGCTGTTTGTCCTTTCCCTGTTGTTACCCTAGGTGTCAGTGGTGAGGACTAGTGCTCCCATCGCCCTATTCACTACCTAGGGCTTATTTCAGGGTAAACCAGGGAAGAGGCACGTGATCTGCATATGGGTAAGCAGCCCTTCTAGGGACCTCATGGCAGCCAGGTGCCAGTGCTAGGCGAGTTAGGGGTCACCATTCCTCCCTCTCCCTAGTGAAAGGGTACTCTCCTTCCTTCCCCTCTGCGCTGCACGTCTGTTATCTGCCATATCAGACGTGATCATTTCACAGCAGAAATTATTTGTATATTGTGCTGCATATAGTATATGCAGCAAAACCCCATTCACTTGACCAAAGCTGTGCTGCCTTCCCCTGCCCAATGCTTGTCCAGGAGTCCCCATATGAATATGCCACATTAAAACATAGTAAAATCCCCTTTAGGATATAAGGGCGTCAGGCACATATAAATTCTCAACTCACCTTGGGGAAGCAATGGAATAAGTCTGTCAAAAGTGTTGGCATTATCCAACCAACCATGTAAGCACAAAACAGGTTGCCCTTCGGATGGGCCCCAGGCCTTGGCTGCTAGGACTCCCCATGGGACGTTAAACCTCAGTTCTGAAATAAGACATAAAAATACAGTTACCACCACAGAGTATTTAGAAGGTATACTGGTGAGTGATCAAAGACGATGGATGGTGAATTCAGCAATATCTACTATTGGGAAGTCTTTAAAGGCTATGGACACCTTTGGTGGCTAAAAATCATTTTTCAGTGTCTTTATTAAAAGTTTTCAGTAGTTTCCGCTGCTTCTGTGTATTAGTAGTGTAGCAGGCTTTTGGTTTACACCGAGTCCAGTCAGAAAGCACCTCCGATGGCTCATGTGTAGCCCTTATATCTGAAGCTCATAAACACTTATTATGAGGCTTCTTTTACACCTGTGGCTGGATATTTCGGCCAGCAGGTCTGGCAGACAATGCTGGGAATGGGGTGAACAAACAATGTGCACCAGTTGTTGCCCGAATGATTCTCGGCATATTAACTAGGTGGTGGCCAGATCTATGCTGGACCGCATTATAGTCAATGGGGTCCGTAGTGAAGGTAGAAGTATCCACAATGCCTGATCCAGAAAACTCTGACAGGCTGTTCTCTACCAGAGCAGCCTGCCAGAGTTCCCTGCCGCAAATGAGAAACTAGGCTAACTCAATTTTTATTAAACCCATAAGAATATGGCTTTTATACAGTAGGTCTTTATGACCTGTCAGGAGTTCAGAGAAAATGGCTACACTGCACATGAGCCATAAGAGCTGCTGTCTGGCCGGACTCTGTGTAAACAGAAAGCCTGCCACTCTGCAAATACATAAAAGCCGACACGGTACAGGGAAATAATGCCAAAAAAAAAAAAAAAAATCGAAGACTAATTAAAAAAATGATTTATTGTTCAAAATGAGTAGAATGCAACAGTGTCCACAGCCTTTAAAGTATAAATGTCATATTTTCAGCCAATGCTTAGAGACAGAGATAGGGAACATTTTTCTAATATAGATTATTTTTAGTGGAAAACTTGGGCAGAAATTCACCTTAGCAGTGCCCTGTAAGGCACATCCGTCTTCCCAATACAGTACAGTGCTGTACTGACTAGGAAGACTCACTGGGCTGAAAGCTGCTGGGCGTCTGCCCTCACTGCTCCTTCACAGTCGGGAGACGGTAGAGTAATAACTATAGATTAAATATATATGTATACACCTAGGTCTCTCAGTTCTTCTTTACTCCTGGCACCCTATGTAATGAACCAGCCACCGGGAGAGATGTCTGAGCAGGCAGTAAGTGCTCACTACTAGCAATGCAGGGTGGCAGGGGGAAGCTCCTACTCTATATAGAGACTCAAACCACTGCCTCTATAAGTAAAGCGACCATAAAAGACCTTGTGAGAATGGGTAACCTGACAGTGAATTCTCAATGGACACCCAGTATTTAGAAACATCATTGACCCACCAGGATTTCAAGTGAATCATAATAGTCGCCCTGTAATAAGAAATTACACAAGGGCATCCCAACCGCCCTTTATCCGCAGAGAGTAAAAGAGCTTTCATGGGCACCCTGACTCTTTGGTTCTTCCACACAAATCTCATAATCAGACTTTGAATCCTAGGGTGCCCAATTGGCAGGTTTCTAAAATAATATACAATCTTAGGCAACAACATAATTTTGGCTGCGGAAATGCAGCCCACCCAGGAGATCGGTAATTTAAAATAATCCATAGTATCACTCTGGAGAGTAGATAGTAAAGGCAGAGGCATTAGAGGTTACTAACTGGGATGGGGGAAGCTAAGCACAATGCTCAAATAGGGAATACAGCTTACCATATAGGCTACATTCACAAGACCGTGAAAACAACCATGTAACGGACGATTTTTTTTAATGCAGTCACATGGCCGTTTTCAGAACTACTGCAGTCTATGGGGCTATTCATTTTTTTACCGACCAGTGAATGCAGCTGTCAAAAAAATAGGACATGTCCTATCTTGGACAGTTTCATAGCCAGGCGGACCCTATTGAAATCAAGGGGACCGTTTTATTAACAGCTGCTTAGATAGGAGTGCACCTGTCTAACGAGTCACGACACTAGTAAAAATGGTCTTTCAGGGGTTAAGAAAAAATAATAATACTCACCTCAACCACTCAGCTCATTGCACACACGGAACACTATCTCCTCATGCAGAATGACCCGACACTTCCAGTGTCTTAACGTCATCACAGGTCCTTTCAAGCTACACTGTGTGAGGAGAAAGGGTCCCCTTCACTAGATGCAGCAGAAAATGTGATACATCATGACGCAGGTCCTGTCCTGTGCATACAGCGAAGAGAGAGTGTTCGCTATGCATTCAAGAGGATGAGGTGAGTTTTTTATTTTTAATAAATGTCAGCACAAGCGGGGATGGAGGGGAGAGGCATTATACCGGGGACACAACTATATATACAGTCATGGCCGTGAGTGTTGGTACCCCTGAAATTTTTCCAGAAAATTATTGAAATTACACATGTTTAGTTCCTATGTGGGTATTGGTACAACTATTTATATAGTATATATTATATTTGGTTGCACACCCTTTGGAAGAAATAACTGAAATCAATTGCTTCCTATAACTATCAACAAGCTTCTTACACCTCTCAACTGGAATTTTGGACCACTCTTTTTTTGTAAAGTGCTCCAGGTCTCTATTTGAAGGGTGCTTCAATAGGATTTAGATCTGGACACTTCAGAACCCTCGCGCACTTTGTTCCCATCCATTTCCAGGTGCTTCTTGAAGTATGTTTGGGGTCAATGTCCTGCTGGAAGACCCATAACCTAGAACACAAACCCAGCTTTCTGACACTGGGCCCCACATTGCGACCCAAAATCTTTTGGTAACCTTCAGATTTTATAATGCCTTGCACACAGCGCACTGAGGCAGCAAAACAACCCCAAAACATCTTTGAACCAACACCATATTTGGCTGTAGGTACTGTGTTCTTTTCTTTGTAGGCCTCATTCCTCTCTATTAGGGTGAATATGACAAGGGTCCTCACCCCTAAGGGGGCGAATAGCTATTAAATAAAAAATAAATTAAAAAAACACCAAAATATTGGAATGCACACAGATTTTTTTGTGTTTTATTTTTTCCACGTGGTATCGAGTATTGCAATACCTTTTTATGGTATCGAAATCGAATCTAAATTTGCGTACCGTGACAACCCTAGCCTATACTAGTAATAGGCCTAAGCCTGTACAAGGCTTTCATCCTGATTACTAGTGTAGTCTAATGCATGCCTGTAGGTGGCAACACTGCATTGGAATATACTAAATTCAGTATTGTATAGATATGCATTACAGAATACAATTTGCCATTTTTGTCACATCTTCCAAAAAACTGAATGAAAAGTGATTAAAGGGTTGTACACACTCCAAAATTGTATCAATAAAAATACCGATCGTCCCGCAAAAAATGAACCTCCACACAGCTCTGTAAACATAACTATAAAAAAGTTATAGGGATCAGAATGTGGCGATGAAAACATAACTATAAAAAAGTGGCGATGAAAAGAAAAAAAGTTTATCCAAAGTTTTTATTTTTTTATAGTATTAAAACACAAGAAAAACTATATTAATGTGGTATCGCCATAATTGTACTGACCTGGGGAATGAAGGTAACAGGTCAGTTTTTCTGTGTAGGGAACGTCATAAAAACAAAACCCATAAAACTGTGGCATAACTGCATTCTTTTTCTAATTCCAGACCATTTGGAATTTTGTTCAAGCTTCCCACTACAATGTACGCAATAGTAAATGGTGCCATTAAAAAGTACAACTTGTCCGCAAAAACAATCCCTCATACAGCTATGTAAACAGAAAAATAAAAAGGTTATGGCTCCGGGAAGACAGAGAAAAAAACTAAAATGTAAAATACCCGGGCACCTCATACAGGTTATACTACCCTGCTCCCCAGCACCGACATCATTCCTGATGCCCGCACAGCCACCGCTGCATCACCCCCATCGTGCGGATCAAAAAATTTAGCAACTTTGGTCCGCCAATAGAAGGCCACGAAGAGCTCACCTGTGATCATAGGGATGTTTGTTCCCGTCGCAGCCTGCTATTGGCTGCCCGCGGATGTTTTGATCAGCGCAACGGGGAGATGCAGCGGCGGCCATGCGGGCATCAGGAGCAACGAGGGTGTCAAGGAGCGGGGTAAGTATAACCTGTATGAGGTGCCCGGGCATTTTGGGGGGCATTATAGGGGTTAGATAACCCCTTTAAGTCCCTAGCCATAGCAGGCTGCAGGCATAGGGACCAGTTCATTATGTTAATTTATGAGGTGTGATCATGAATGGATTAAATATTCTCTCTATGTACCCCAAATGCTGCATAAGAAATCTACAGCTGGTCTTGCTGTAGGAAAACATACAAAAGCAAATCAACAATACAAACAGGAAAAAAAAGTTGCAGAATTTCAGTATCAAATTCAGGTGTGTATAAAGCAGACATTTAACCAGTTTAAGGTTAACCAAGCCAACAAGGCTTGAGAAGGACAAAAGTTAACCATGATAAGATAAATGCTGACCTTTGAGCCCTTTAAGGGTACTTTCACACTTGCGTTGTTTGATTCCGGCAGGCAGTTACGTTGCCTGAACTGCCTGCCTGATCAGGCAAACTGTATGCAAACGCATGTCCTTTTTTCAGACTGATCAGGTCTAAAAATGCCTAATCAGTCAGAAAAATGCATTGCAATACCGAATCTGTTTTTCCGATGTCATCCGGCAAAACGGATCTGGTATTTATTTTTTTCACATTTTTAAAGGTCTGCACAGACCAGAATGCCGGATTCGCCATTGCGGTATTTTTAATGCCAGATTCGGCACTAATGCATTGCAATGGAATTTAATGCCGGATCCGGCATGTGTTCCGGAATTGGGGACGGAGATAATACCGCAGCATGCTGCAGTATTATCTCCGTCCGAAACGCCGTTCAGTGACAGAACTGAAGACATCCTGATGCACACTGGACAGATTTCTCTCCATTCAGAATGCATTAGGATATAACTGAATGTTTTTTTCCGGTATGGAGCCCCGAGGACGGAACTCAATGCCGGAAAAGTTTAACGCTAGTGTGAAAGTACCCTAATAAAGTTTAATCTACTTGGGAATCTCTTTGCAAGCATAAACTGTACTTTTTCTTAGAAAAAAGTTATTCACTGAAGGGGTATGTAAAATTGTTTCTCTGACACAAACAATCCTGTATATGTAGCTTCTTTCTGCAGTCTATTTAGAGACAGGGTGCAAATTATGCAAAGGGTAATCACATCCCATCAAAGATGACATCTCAGGTTGTGACCATCACTCAAGCAGCAGCTCCATCTGATATAGTAGGTAATCTAGCACTGAAGCAACATCACATGCGGCCATAGTCCTATAATTAGGGGAGTTGAACAAAGCTCACATGTTGTCCTTCAGATGGACCCCCCCTCAAGATTAACTGCAGATTACAAGTAGAAAAGGCAGCAAGAGCTCATTTTCCCTACATTGGGCCAGAACTTCCACAAGAAGAGACACTGGCCTACATTTTATGGGGCTTCATCTCAATTCTAAAGTAAATTGCTCCAAAATTTGGAGCATATCATGTAAGACATATTTATGAAGAAACTAAGCCAAAAAGAATTCACTGTGATTTGCCCACCAAACGGGACAGTCTAAAGGCACACCAAATTTATCATCCAGGATCAGCCACAATGATCGATCTGGTGGATTTTTAGACTGTCTAAGGGTACTTTTACACTTGCGGCATGACGGATCCGGCAGGCTATTTAGCCTGCCAGATCCGTCCTGCCGCAAGTACCCCTGCACTGCCGTGCTGCCGCTCCATCCCCATTAACTATAATGGGGCGGGGGGCTAAGCTACGGTGCAGCACGAAGGTGCACGGAAAAGATCGCCGGAGTGAAAAGTCGGACATGCAGGACTTTTAGTCCGGCGATCTTCGGCCGTGCACTGCCGTAGCTCCGCACCCGCCCCATTATACGTGAATGGGGACGGAGCGGCAGCACGGCAGTGCACGAGCACTTGCGGCAGGACGGATCCGGCAGGCTGAACAACCTGCCGGATCCGTCCTGCCACAAGTGTAAAAGTACCATAAAGGCTCTTTCATAGGCCCGAGGACCGGGACAATTATCGAGAATGAGCATAACATTGATCTGTGTAAACAATGATGTTCTGCCAGCAAACAATCAATCTGTATGCGGAAGATCTTTGCCCCCAAAAATGAGATGATGAACATTCAGGTCGTTCCAGGTAAGTGAGTCTTTAGCTTGCACTAGGGCTGCACGATATGGGAATTTTGTGCGATTCCTATTAGGATCCTAAAAATTCCGATATTTTAAGGGAATTGTGCTAGAGGTCTATCTGCTTGGATTTTCAAGGTAAGAGCACACACAGATGACTGATAATGTGAAATGTAGTTATGCTGAACTCAAGAACTGAAATGCGCAGTGTTTTTCAAAATAAAATACATATTTGCATTACTGCAAAAGTACAAAATACAAAACTTGCCATTTTCTTAATAGCACTGCACAGAAGAGATAAATAAAATAGATATAAGAGCGTGTTCATTAATATAACGACTTTCCACCAGCCCCCCCCTCCCTCCCCGCACTGTAACTGATGTATCGCTGGCCGCGCTGTGCAGCATAGCGGCCAGAGATACAGTGTTAGTGTCACGTAGAAAGTCAACCATCGCTTTATAAGATGCACTGCGATTAATTGCGATTGTAATTGCTTTTGCGATATATTGTGCAGGCCTAGCTTGCACTGTCTATTAGGCAGGATTAGTAAATATGCCCCGTTACTTGTGGCTGCTCTGCACTCTCTGGCTAATATATGAGGGTCCTGTTAGTGTAACATCTTTTCTCAAATAAGCTTTTCAAATAACCAGAAAAGCAGTCATCATAAAATGCCTTCTTATTTGAATATCTGTAAATACAAAAGATCTCTAGTCAAATAACGTGTTATACCAACAAGAAGATAAGTGCATGTTCAAACAATGGGATTTGTTGTAGCAATTAAATAAAAAGTACCTTTTGGCACAAATGCCATGTCTTCTCAGTCAACTGCAGAGTAAAAGCACAGAAATTGCATGTTAATGTTTAATCATGAAGAAAATGCCTGCTCCGAACTCTAACCTGCATGAGTCTGGCCTAGTGTGAACATTACGGTAAATTCTGTTTCAAACTTTGCCCTTAGCCTAAGTTTACCATCAGTATTACATCTTCAAAACAGAGAAAATCCCCACCTACCCCAAGAACCAAACTCATCTCGCCATAGAACGTTTGAAGTCATGTAGGGAGATTGATGAAACAATCAAAGCTTTAATTTCTGTTGGTGGTTTTGAAAAAGCTATGCTGCAATTGGTTGCCATGTGTTAAAAAGTTTTTCTACTAGACAGTTTCATAAATCTGACCCGGTGGTGTGGACACTAGGCTATGAGATGCCACACATGCTCAGCATAATCGTTCAACTGTATCCTGAGCTGTGATAGGGGGAGCATGGACACGCCCCCTGAGCTGTGATAGGGGGAGCATGGACACGCCCCCTGAGCTGCAGCAGAGAAGCCCCTCCCCTTGAGCTGCCTGCTTGATATAAATCTAGCAGAGCAATGAATGGGGAGATCCTGGATCCATGTAAGATACAGGGCTGGTTCTAGCTTTGTTAGAAAGAGACTGTCATTAACTATATGATGTCTGATTTTCATGTTTTACATTAGTCATGGGATAACCCCTTTCAGCCATATTCTTATCAGTGTGACAAGAATTGAGCTGTAATGAGCATTTATGAGCTGTCAAGTGGGGCTACAGCCTGAAAAGGCAGCTCTGTACATTGAAACTGAGAGTCTGCAGATACACTCTCAACCTCAACCTCTGTAGTACAAGAATAAAAAGAAGGCAATAATATAAAAAAAATTATCGGTGAAGATGTCTATAGCCTTTAACCCCTTAAGGACCCAGCCTTATTTCACCTTAAAGGGGTTGTCCCACAACGCCTTTTCATACTTACCTGCTGCCAGCGCGCTGTTCACATCCTGGATTCTGGCTGGGGGCAGGCTCCATCTTGATTGACATCTTCCCCGGCCGGGCCGCACGCTGGACTGAACGCGCAGGTCGCCGCGCATGCGCCCTGGTGACTTCTTCCTGGAAAGTATACTATACTGGCCAGGAAGAAGTCACCATAGCGCTTGCGCGGCGTCGGCATGTGCTTTCAGAACTGCACGCGGCCCGACCGGGAGAAAAGAAGAAGTCGTCTGCGCAAGCGCGGCCACCGAGATTTGGGAGGAAAGAGGTGGCCGTAACCAGGGGAGACGGAAGACAACAGTCAGGTAAGTATATCTTAAATTTCTTCTAAGGGGTGGGAATTAGTTAATTAAACATATTTAGAAAAATTATCAGTGTTAAATCATTAACAGATTTAACAGTGATCATTAAGATGGAAATACCCCTTTAACCGCTTCAGCCCCCCTAGCTTAAACACCCTTAATGACCAGGCCACTTTTTACAATTCTGCACTACACTAATTTCACCGTTTATTGCTCCGTCATACAACTTACCACCCAAATGAATTTTACCTCCTTTTCTTCTCACTAATAGAGCTTTCATTTGGTGGTATTTCATTGCTGCTGACATTTTAACTTTTTTGGCTATTAATCAAAAATGACCGCAATTTTTGCAAAAAAATGACATTTTTCACTTTCTGTTGTAATCTTTTTTTTAAAAAAAACTACATTTCTATATAAATTTTTCGCAAAATTTATTGTTCTACATGTCTTTGATAAAAAAAATTCCAATAAGTGTATATTTATTGGTTGGGGTAAAAGTTATAGCGTTTACAAACTATGGTGCAAAAAAGTGAATTTCGGCATTTTGAAGCAGCTCTGACTTTCTGAGAACCTGTCATGTTTCTTCAGGTGCTAGAATGTCAGGATAGTATAAATACCCCCCAAATCACACCATTTTAGAAAGAAGACACAATTTCCACTAACTTGTGCCAAAAAAAAAAAAATCTTCTATGAACTCGCCATGCCCCTCACGGAATACCTTGGGGTGTCTTCTTTCCAAAATGGGGTCACATGTGGGGTATTTATACTGTCCTGGCATTTTAGGGGCCCCTAAAGCGTGAGAAGAAGTCTGAAATCTAAATGAGTAAAAATGGCCTGTGAAATCCTAAAAGGTACTCATTGGAATTAGGACCCCTTTGCGCATCTTGACTGCAAAAAAGTGTCACATGTGGGTGAGAGAAATATCTCTGTAAATGACAACTAAAAAAATGTATACAAAGTTGTCAATTTACAGAGATATTTCTCTCACCCAACATGGGTATATGTAAAAATACACCCCAAAACACATTGCCCTACTTCTCCTGAGTACGGCGATACCACATAGTGACACTTTTTGCAGCCAAGATGCGCAAGGGGCCCTAATTCCAATGAGTACCTTTTAGGAGGGCATTTTTACGCATTTTCTTTTCATGCTTTAGGGCCCCTAAAATGCCAGGGCAGTATAAATACCCACATGTGACCCCATTTTGGAAAGAAGACACCCCAAGGTATTCCGTGAGGGCATGGTGAGTTCATAGAAGATTTTTGGCACAAGTGGCGAAGTGATTTTTTTACAAAGTCTCATATTCCACTAACTTGTGACAAAAAAAATTTTACATGAACTCACCATACCCCTCACAGAATACCTTGGGGTGTCTTCTTTCTAAAATGGGGTCACATGTGGGGTGTTTGTACTGCCCTGGCATTTGAGGGTCTCCACAATCATTACATGTATGGCCAGCATTAGGAGTTTCTGCTATTCTCCTTATATTGAGCATACGGGTAATGAATTTTTTTCCGTTCAGCCTCTGGGCTGAAAAAATAAATAAATGAACGGCACAGATTTCTTCATTCGCATCAATCAATGTGGATGAAAAAATGTCTGCCATAAAATGTGCAAAAAAAAGAAAAAGAAGAAGTAAGGCCCCATTCACACGTCCGCAAAAATGTCCGCATCTATTCCGCAATTCTGCGGAATAGATGCAGACCATCCAGTGTGAATGGGGCCGGCGAGTGATGCGGAGAGCACACTATGTGCTCTCCACGTTAGCGATTTGTGGAGCTGCGGCCGCAAACTTCCAGGTTTCGGCCCTAAACTGATCGACGCAGCTCCGCCAAAAGATAGAGCATGTCCTATTCTTGTCCGCAATGCGGACAAGAAAAGGCATTTTCTATATAGTTCTGGCAATGTGCGGATTCGCAAAATGCGGAAAGCACATTGCCGGTGTCCGTGTTTTGCGGATCCATGGATCTGCAAAACACATACAGACGTCTGAATGAGCCTTACAGGGGGGTGATAAGAGACAGGGGGGGTGACAGAGGGTGATCAGGGGGGTGACATGGGGTGATCAGGGGTTAATCGGGGGTTAATCAGTGACAGGGGGGGTCTGTGTGGTGATTGGTGCACTTACATATGTTTCCTTTGGTGGTCCCAAGCAAAAGGGACCACCAGAGGAACGAGCAGCAGGCATATCAGACACTGTTAACAAAACAGCGTCTGATATGCGATTTTTTTTAACTTCTACAGCCTGCCAGCGCATGATCAGCGCTGGCAGGCTGTAGTTTAACTTCTCCCCGACGCGATCCTGCGAGATGACACGCGGATGCGTCTAGGAAGAGTAAACCAGCCGCCGCCTGGACGCATCCGTGCGTACAGCGGTCCTGGAGCTGGTTAAGGACCCGGCCATTTTTTGCAAATCTGACCAGTGTCACTTTATGTGGTGATAACTTTAAAACGCGTTTACTTATACAGGCCATTCTGAGATTGTTTTTTTGTCACATATTGTACTTCATGACACTGGTAAAATGAAGTCGAAAATTTTTATTTTTATTTATAAAAAAATACCAAATTTACCAAAAATTTGGAAAAACGTGCAATTTTCCAAGTTTCAATTTCTCTACTTTTATAATACATAGTAATACCGCCAAAAAAAGTTATTAATTTACATTCCCCATATGTCTACTTCATGTATGGATCATTTTGGGATGCCATTTCATTTTTTGGAGACGTCACAAGGCTTAGAAGTTTAGAAGCAAATCTTGAAATTTTTCAGAAATTTTCAAAAACCCACTTTTTAGGGACCAGTTCAGGTCAGGCCACTTTGTGAGGCTTACATAATAGAAACCACCCAAAAATGACCCCCTTCTAGAAACTACACCCCTCAAGGTATTCAAAACTGATTTTACAAACGTCATTAACCCTTCAGGTTTTCCACAAGAGTTAAGGGCAAATGGAGATAAAATTTCAGAATTTCCATTTTAATCCAAATTTTCCATTTTTATCCATTTTTTCCAGTAACAAGGCAAGGGTTAACAGCCAAACAAAACTCAATATTTATTGCCCTGATTCTGTAGTTTGCAGAAACACCCCATATGTGGTCGTAAACTGCTGTATGGCCAAACGGCAGGGCTTAGAAGGAAAGGAACGCCATATGGTTTTTGGAAAGTGGATTTTGCTGGACTGGTTTTTGACACCATGTCCCATTTGAAGCCCCCCGATGCACCCCTAGAGTAGAAACTCCAAAAAAGTCACGGACTGCGGGGATCAGAACCTTTCAGCCGGCATTAGAATCCTCTGATTGGCTAGTCTGTACAGACTAGCCAATAGGAGCGATCGCTGGCCAGGGACCGCTCTGATTGGTCCCCAGCCGGTTAGCTGAGACCCCTGGCTGTGTGTAACAGTCGGGGTCTCAGCGCTGTCACCATGTCTGCAGACATGGTGACAGTTTAACTGTAGGACGAGAATGCTCGTCCTAATGCGCTAAGTGCCGCTCAGTTAGGACGAGCATTCTCGTCCTGGGTCCTGGAGGGGTTAAAGGGAATCTGTTGTTTTGGTTTAAAGAGTCTTCTATCAAAGCTGTAACTGAGCATTACTAAGGAGAGCGAGTCTTCAGCGTTTTACTGAGCACTAAAGACATCTGTGTGTAACAAGTCAGTTAGTGAGGGTTATAGGCAGTGATAGATACTAAGAGTGGGCCATATAAACGATATACCATATAAACTAGATAAATTTGGGCAATGATATAGATTTTGTCTATATCGCCCTATCGCGATAGATGACCACGTAGCAGTAGTGAATTGAAGAAGCTTCTCACTCACTGCTCTGTAGCCTCCTGACTCGGCACCGCACTGCACTGGTCAGAGCCTTACGTGCACACATCATCAGTGCGCTGTCTGACGCTGTGTGTGACGTCAGGTCCCTCCCAGTGCATGCTGGGAAAAAGATGCGGTCCGTCTCCTGCGGACTCCATCAGCAAGCCGCGCACCCTGCAGGAAAGGTAAGTATTTTGGCTATATACATGGCTATGCATGGGGCTGATGGCGCTGGCTGGGGGACATGGATGATTGCAAATAGCAATGGCATGGGGCTGTTGGCGCTGGCTGGGGGACATTGATGATGGATGGCAAATGTCAATGGCATGGGGCTAGGAGTGGGCAATATAAACGATATGCGATATAAATGATATCAATTTGGGCAACGATATAGATTTTGCCGATATCACCCTACTGAGATAGATGACCACGGAATAATATATCGCGATATATATCATTATTTTAGGCCATATCATCCAGTCCACAGTCAGGGACTGAGGTAGTGACAAGAGGTTACATGTTACACACAGGCATCTGAAGACAGATTCTCCTTAGCAATGCTAATCGAGCTTTGTTAAGAAGACTTTTTACACCCTGTTTTCTAGCAGAAAGAAACGTATTTCCCCAATAAAGTACATTACAAAAATGTTTAACATCCGTATCCCTACACAATATTAAAAAACGCATGTATCACCGGCTGTAAAACGTTTCATCCAACAGAGCAGAGGCTTTAGAGACTCACCACTATCTGAAAGGGAATTTAAGATAAAAAGGTCTCCTCTGCAGTCCTGTATCTCCCCGTAGTTATTCCATAAATTCCACACGCTGTCAGTGCAGATGTCTCTCGCCGCAATCACAGCTATCCATACTGCTATCTGCAGAGGATCGTAACTCCCAGCTGGGCGAAGATGGAATAGATGGCTTCAAGTCGCTCCAAGGAGAGGGATCGCTAAATGGAACATACAGGTATATAGTGCACACTGTCAGGAAAGGTTAAAACTATACGTTTTATTTCAAACTCACAAAATATCCGAAATATGAAAGGCATATAAACGCCTGACCCAGGGTTTAACCCACTCTCGGCTTCCTTTTCCCATGCCCCAGAAGAAGCCCAGAGCGGGTGAAACTCTGGGTCGGGTGTTTGAGCAATGCTTGTTATATGACTTGTCTGCTCGAGTGGTATCTGGGAGGATATCTAAATAGGAAAATCCTCAACTGAGAATCTTATTGGATTTTCCTTTTCGATAGTAGGATCCCTAAGGGTCTTAAACATAGACACAACCTCATTTATGAATATTAATTAATTCACTCTACCATAACAGTTTGTGATTTCAGATATACCTAGCAAGTGTTTATTTTTATTATTTGGTTTTTCATTAAGGTTTTAATTATGTTATATATGGAAACACATGCACCAGGACATATGTCGACGGTGCTGTTTGATTTTAAAGGAGGGTTCAGTTGGAACCCGGTCAGGCTAAGACTAAGGCGTTCAGCCAAAACACGCAAACCGGATATGCTATACTGCAAAAAGACGTGTTAACTTTACTTGGTATGTTTTAAGAAGCCTTTAAACCCTTAAAGACCCCCACTGTACATGTACGGCGCTGGTGGACGTTACTTAAGGACCAGCGCCGTACATGTACAGTGATCTGATCGGGTGGGTGCAAGTGCTGCGCCCGCCCGATCAGCGGCAGTGGTCCGGCAGTCACTGACAGCCGGACCCCTGCTGCATACACCGGCACAGGTGAAAATGTCCATGGCGGCGTATTAACCCCTTGTATGCCGTGGTCAAAGCTGACCGAAGCATGCACGGGGTTTGCGGACGGTACGGGTACCCTCCGCTTCCCCATCGGGTCCCCGCGCTGCAGTGACGGGGACCCGATGGCAGAGAAGGCAAGCCCGATGCATTCCATATGCATCGGGGCTTGCCTCCTACGGAAGCCTGCGAGATCCAGCCCTTAGGTTGGGTCTTACAGGCAGGCTGTCAGCATAAAAGCTTACAGCCAATGCATTACAATACACAATGTACTGTTATGCATTGCAGAGGGAATCAGACCCCCAGAAGTTGAAGTCCCAGAGTGGGACAAAAAAATAAAAAGTAAAAAAAAAAAAAAAAATGTGTCCTCCATAATAAAAAAATAAATAAAGTTTCAAGTAAAAAAATAAACACTCCTTTCCCAAAATAAAACACATAAAATTGTGAAAAAAGAAAAACAGACATATTTTGTACTGCCGCGTCCGTAACGACCGACTCTATAAAAATATCACATGACCTAACCCCTCAGGTGAACGCCGTCAAAATAATAAAATAAAAACTGTGCTAAAAAAAACTTTTTTTGTCACCTTACGTCACTAAAAGTGCAACACCAAGCGATCAAAATGGCGTATGCCCCCCAAAATCGTACCAATCTAACTGAAACCTAATCCCGCAAAAAATGAGCCCCTACCTAAGACAATCGCCCAAAAAATAAAAAAAACATGGCTCTCAGACTATGGAAACACTAAAACATGATTTTTTGGGGTTTCTAAATGCTTTTATTGTGTTAAATGTAAAAAAAAACAAAAAACTGTAGACATATCAGGTATTGCCACATCAGTAACGACCTGCTCTATAAAAAATATCACATGACCTAAGCACTCAGATTAAACAGTGTCTAAAAAGCCATTTTTTGTCACCTTACATCACAAAAAATGTAATACCAAGCGATCACAAAGTCATAGGCACCCAAAAATAGTGCCAATCAAACTGTCATCTCATCCTGAAAAACTGACACCCTACCTAAGACAATCGCTCAAAATATATAAAAAAACCCAAAAACTATGGCTTTCAGTATATAGAGACACTAAAAAAAAAAAAATTTTAAATGCTTTATTATGTAAAACTGAAACAAAATTTGGTATTGTCGCGTCCACAACAACCTGCTCTATAAAAATAGCACATGATCTAACCTGTCAGATGAATGTTGTAAATAACAAAAAATAAAAACGGTGCCAAAACAGCTATTTTTCGTTACCTTGCCTCACAAAAAGTGCAATATAGAGCAACCAAAAATCATATGTTCCCTAAAATAGTACCAACAAAACTGCCGCCTTATCCTGTAGTTTCCAAACCATGCTTTTACATGGCTGCTCACAATTTAGCCCCCCCCCCAAAATGCCAGAACAGTACAAACACCCCACAAATGACCCCATTTTGAAAAGAAGACACCCCAAGGTATTCGCTGAGGGGTGTGGTGAGTCCATGAAAAATTGAACTTTTTGTCAAAAGTTAGCGGAAAGGGAGACTTTGTGAGAAAAAACAATACAAAATCAATTTCTGCTAACTTGTGCCAAAAAAAAATCTTGTGTGAACTCGCCATGCCCCTCACGGAATACCTTGGTGTGTCTTCTTTCCAAAATGGGGTCACATGTGGGGTATTTCTACTGACCTGGCATTTTAGGGGCCCTAAAGCGTGAGAAGAAAAATGCGTAAAAATGCCCTCCTAAAAGGTACTCATTGGTTTTAGGGCCCCTTTGCGCATCTTGGCTGCAAAAAAGTGTCACTCATGTGGTATCGCCGTACTCAGGAGAAGTAGGGCAATGTGTTTTGGGGTGTATTTTTACATATACCCATGTTGGGTGAGAGAAATATCTCTGTAAATTGACAACTTTGTATAATTTTTTTTTAAAAGTTGTCATTTACAGAGATATTTCTCACACAAAGTATGGGTATATATAAAATACACCCCAAAACATGTTGCCCTACTTCTCCTGAGTACGGCGATACTCATGTGTGACACTTTTTGCAGCCTGGAGTGCAAGGGGCCTAAAACCAATGAGTACCTTTAGGATTTCACAGGGCATTTTTACGCATTTGGATTATCACGCTTTAGGGCCCCTAAAATGCCAGGTGAGTATAAATACCCCACAAGTGACCCCATTTTGGAAAGAAGACACCCCAAGGTATTCCGTGAGGGTCATGGCGAGTTCACAGAATGTTTTTTTGGCACAAGTTAGCGGAAATTGATATATTTTTTTTTTTACAAAGTCTCATATTCCACTAACTTGTGACAAAAATAAAATTTACATGAACTCACCATACCCTCACGGAATACCTTGGGGTGTCTTCTATCCAAAATGGGGTCACTTGTGAGGTATTTATACTGCCCTGGCATTTTAGAGGTCTCTAAAGCCTGAGAAGAAGTCTGGAATCCAAATGCGTAAAAATGTCCTGTGAAATCCTAAAGGTACTCATTGGTTTTAGGGCCCTTTGCGCATCCAGGCTGCAAAAAGTGTCACTCATGTGGTATCGCCGTACTCAGGAGAAGTAGGGCAATGAGTTTTGGGGTGTATTTTTATATATACCCATGCTGGGTGTGAGAAATATCTCTGTAAACGACAACTTTTAAAAAAATTTTATACAAAGTTGACAATTTACAGAGATATTTCTCTCACCCAGCATGGGTATATGTAAAAATACACCCCAAAACATATTGCCCTACTTCTCCTGAGTACAGCGATACCACGTGTGTGACACTTTTTTGCTGCCTGGGTGCGCAAAGGGGCCCAAATTCCAACGAGTACCTTTAGGTTTTACATGGTGGCTCACAATTTAGCCCCGCCCAAAATGCCAGAGCAGTAAACACACCCCACAAATGACCCCATTTCGGAAAGTAGACACCCCGAGGTATTCACTGAGGGGCATAGTGAGTCTGTGGGAGATTTTATATTTTTTTGCCAGAAGTTAGCAGAAATGGAAACTTTATTATTATTTTTTTTTCCTCAGAAAGTGTCATTTTCCGCTAACTTGTGAAAAAAAATGAAATGATACATGAACTCACCATGCCCTTTCGTGAATACTTTGGGGTGTCTTCTATCTAAAATGGTGTCATTTGGGGGGTATTTATACTTTCCTGGCATTCTAGCACCTGAAGAAACATGACAGGTGCTCAGAAAGTCAGAGCTGCTTCAAAATGCCGAAATTCACTTTTTTGCACCATAGTTTATAAACGCTATAACTTTTACCCAAACCAATAAATATACACTTATTGGATTTTTTTTAATCAAAGACATGTAGAACAATAAATTTTGTGAAAAATTTATATAGAAATGTAGTTTTTTAAAAAAAAATTACAACAGAAAGTGAAAAATGTCATTTTTTTGCAATAATTTCGTTACATTTTTATTAATAGCAAAAAAAGTAAAAATGTCAGCAACAATGAAATACCACCAAATGAAAGCTCTATTAGTGAGAAGAAAAGGAGGTAAAATTCATTTGGGTGGTAAGTTGTATGACCGAGCAATAAACGGTGAAAGTAGTGTAGTGCGGATTTGTAAAAAAGGGCCTGGTCACTAGGGGGGTATAAACCTGTGGTCTTCAAGTGGTTAAAAAGTGGGATTTGGAAATTTTCTGAAAAATATCAAGATTTGCTTCTAAACTTCAAAACCTAACGTCCCCAAAAAATAAAATGGCATTAACAAAATGATCCAAACATAAAGTAGACATATGGGAAATGTAAAGTAATAACTATTTTTGGAGGTATCACTATCTGTTTTAAAAGCAGAGAAATTCAAATTTAAAAAGTTGCGAACTTTTCAAGTTTTTTTGCAAATTAGTTTTTTTTTTAAATGAAAATGAAAAATATTGACTGAAATTTACCACTATCATGAAGTACAATGTGTCACGAGAAAACAACCTCAGAATGGCTTGGATAAGTAAAAGCGTTAAAAAGTTATTACCACATAAAGTGACATGTCAAAATTCCCAAAAACGGCCTGGTCCTTAACCCCTTAGGGACCCTGCCATTTTTCACCTTAAGGACCAGGCCATTTTTAGCAAATCTGACATATGTCACTTTATGTGGTGATAACTTTAGAATGCTTTTACTTATCCAGGCCATTCTGAGACTGTTTTCTCGTCACACATTGTACTTCATTACAGTGGTAAAACTAAGTCAAAACATTTCATTTTTATTTACAAAAAATACCAAGTTTACCGAAAATTTTGAAAAATTTGATAACTTCCAAATTTCAATTTCTCTACTTTTAAAACAGATCGTGATACCTCCAAAAATAGTTATTACTTTACATTTCCCAAATGTCTACTTCATGTTTGGATCATTTTGCAAATTAGATTTTTTGGGGATGTTAGAAGGCTTAGAAGTTTAGAAGCAAATCTTGAAATTTTTCTGAAAAATTCCAAAACCCATTTTTCAAGAACCAGTTCAGGTCTGAAGTCAATTTGTGAGGCTTACATAATAGAAACCACCCACAAATTACCCCATTTTAGAAACTACACCCCTCAAGGTATTCAAAACTGATTTTACAAACTTTGTTAGGCCTTTAGGTGTTCCACAATAATTAATGGAAAATGGAGATAAAATTTCAGAATTTGGCAGATTTTCCATTTTAATCAGTTTTTTTCCCGCTAACAAAGCAAGGGTTAACAGCCAAACAAAACTCAATATTTATTGCCCTGATTCTGTGGTTGTAAACTGCTGTACGGCCACACGGCAGGGCGCAGAAAGAAAGGAAGGCCATATGGTTTTTGGAAGGCAGATTTCACTGGGATAATTTTAAGTTGCCATGTCAAACTTGAAGACCCCCCTGATGCACCCCTAGAGTAGAAATTCCCCCAAAAATTACCCCATTTTGAAACTAAGGGATAAAGGTGGCAGTTTTGTTGGTACTTTAGGGTACATATGATTTTTTACACAAAACGACAAAAAAAAGGCATGGTGATAAAGTGGCTTTTTTGACACTTTTTTTTAAGGTGTTCATCTGATGGGTTAGGTCATGTGATATTTTTAAAGAGCAGGTTGTTACGGACGTGGCAATACCTAATATGTTTACTTTTTTATTTACTTAAGGTTTATACAATAACAGCATTTTTGAAACCAACAAAATGATATTTTTAGTGTCTCCATTTTCTGAGAGCCATAGTTTTTTTATTTTTTGGGCGATTGTCTTAGGTAGGGGCTCATTTTTTGCAGGATGAGATGATGGTTAGATTGGTAATACGCCCTTTTGATCTCTTGATTTAGCAATTTTTGTGATGTAAGGTGACAAAACAATGTTTTTTTTAGCACCATGTTCATCTGAGGGGTTAGGTCATATGGTATTTTTATAGAGCCGGTCAATACGGATGCGGCGACACCTAATATGTCTACTTTTCTTTTTTCCCTATTCTTTACAAATTTTTTTATATTTTTTTTTACTTGAAACTTTAAAAAATAAATTTTAACTTTATTTTTTTTCAGTACTACCCTGACCCAAACATCGCAGGGGTCTGGTTTACCGGATTTCATTTCCTGCCACCAAGCCACGCACGTGCTGAGAGTGGTAGATTGGTGTCGGCATCAGCCGAATAAACAATGGATAGCGGTGGAGCAATCCTTTCTGCCCACTACACTAGCTGCGATGCCCTGGTTGGGATCCCATATATCATTGGTGGCATGTACTCATCCCACCATATGAATCGACACTTCGTTCAGTATCGTCTGTGTTTGAGCTGCGGACATTTCTCAGTCTCCTTCACCGTAGGGTTTCTATACCAACATTTTGATTCGGTTTCGGTACAATAAAAAAGTATTGCGATACTCGATACCATTCAATACCACACGAAAAAAATAAAAACACCAAAAAAAGCTGCGTGTGTTCCGCATTTTATGGAACGTCCAGGCCCATAATCGAACAGTCCTATTCTAGACAAGGTGACTAAAAAAAAAGGAGCGAATTATGCAGTTTTGATATATTTCTTTCTGTTACGGCGTTCACCCCATAGGAGATTTTTTTTACATTTTAATAGTTTGGACTTTTCGGACGTTGCGATATGTAATATCTTTATTTATTTATTTAATTATATATTTTATATGGAAAATTGGGAAAGGGGGTGATTTATATTTAATATTTTGGTGTGGTTTTTTTTCTTCTCACTGTATATTTAATAACTATTTCCCCCCTTAGGGACTAGAACCTGGGATCTTTTAATCCCTTGTCCTATTCACCCTGATAGAGCTCTATAAGGGTGAATAGGATCTCACCCTCTACCTGCTGTCCTGTGCTTTGTGCACACAGCAGCAGGGAGCAGACTATGGCAGCCAGGACTTCAGTAGCGTCCTGGTTACCATGGTAACCGACGGAGCCCCAGGAATATACTGCTGGGGCTCCGATCACAGCTGCCAATGCACTACCAATGAGGAGGAGGGGAGAAGGGACCCTGTGGTCACTGCCACCAATGATTTTAATACTGGGAGGGTTAAGAAGGGGGGTGCACTGGGCCACTAATGATTTAATACTGGGGAGGGGGGACACACTGTGCCACCAATGATAATTAACGTTTAATACAGGAGGCTGGGTGTGGGCATCAGAATCACATAGCTGTCACCCAGCCTCTATGACAGGAAGCTGCGATCAGCGGCAGTTAACCCCCGGGGTTAACTGCCGCTGATCGCGGCTTCCTTGGCTGGGTGACGGCTATGTGATTCTGCACCCAGCCCTACAGTATTTGTAATAAACGTTAAAGAGGACCTCTCATTGGTCCATACTTTATTAACCAAGTAGCAGGACATGTAGGGCATTCATGGGGGATGTCCCTGCACTTACTATCATTTCTGCATATAGCAGGAGGAGAATGTAACGGGGGCCACAGCGGCGCAAAGGAGCGGCGCCCAGAAATAATAGTAAGTGCAGAGACACACCCCATGTAGGCTCTACATGTCCTGCTACTTAGTTAATAAAGTATGGACCCATGAAAGGTCTTGGTGGCGCAGTGCGCTCTCCCCTCATCCGCCTCTCTCTCACCCGATTGGTGGCAGCGGCAGCACGGGGGAGGGAGGGAGTGACTCCTTCTCCCCTGTGCGACTGAGGGAACATGGAGCGCGCTGATAGCAGGTGCTCCATGCTCTTTGATACTAGGCTGTGCAGTAGCGCATCCTAATATCGAAAAATGTCAAATGACGGTATTGAGGTCGATACCTGACAAAAGTATTGAATGGGTATCGGAAATTCGATACCCGAAACAACCCTACTTCAGTGATGTTCCCTATTCTGGGTAACCCCATGTACCCTTTGGGATTGGATCAAGGTCCGTTCCAGCGGTGAGTGAGGGTTTAGAGCACATCATTTTATCACGTCCAACTCTTGGCCCTCTTCTCAATCACTCAATGACATCTCGGACCCATTTGGTCTGTCGAGTTGGCAATCACAACAACTACAAAAAAAATTCACATCGCTACCTGCAGCCTCTACATGAGTCAGAACCGATTTTGACCAAATCTGTTATACGAGGGGGGTAATCAGACATGCGTTGTATCGACTATATGGCATACTCATCTCTCCGTCTAACCAACCTTCTCCTACCTATATACTCAATTAGTAAAGGGACCTGGGACTTACCTTTTCACCGGAACAGAAAGAACGCACATATACATTAACACATAAGACCTTCATTGCCAGCAACATCCAGGAAACAGGTCCTCTCCAGATGGTACAGGGTACCGTCCAAGCTGCATTCTCTTTTCCCTACAGTCTCCCCGCTTTGTTGGCATTGTGGGAGAACTGGAGGGTGGATTTTACATGTCTTTTGGGAGTGTCCCATGCTAGCCAGCTTTTGGCATGGGGTGTGGCGCATCACGTCTAAATTTACTTCCCATGCAACACCTACATTCTTCCTGCTCCATCATAGCGAGATTCCCATGTCTACATACAGGAGGTCGGTGGTACAACATATGGTCAATGCCGCAAGAGCATGTATCCCTTGCATGTAGAAACAAACATCTGCTCCCACAATAGAAATGAGAATGGAGGACCTGACAGCATCTTTGAGAGGTATAGAAGATACCAAATTCTATAAAACGTGGCAACATTGGATCATATTTCAAAGCTCCCAGGAATATACGGTAAACTTTTTTTTCCCTCCTTTCCCTTCTCTCTCCTTAGATTCCAGATTTCCCTACCAACAGTTGTTTTTTGCTGTCCGCAAATCGCGGATCCGTCTCCCTTTTTTTTCACATCCACATCCTTTCCTTGTGTCCGCAATTTTGTAGGTTGTGTTTCCGTGTGTCTTCCATTTTTTTTGCGGATCCGCAAAAAAAACGGAAGGCTTGAAACAGTTTCTTAAAGTACCTGCACAAGTGCCCTGGTTTGCAAGCAACCATCCGCAAAAAAAACGGATGCGGATGGAAAAACGGAAGGCTTCAGTGTGGCTTCCGTTTTTTTTGCGGACCCATTGACTTCTATGGGTCCGCAAACCGTTTTTTGCGGACAAGAATAGGACATGCCATATTTTTTTTGCGGACGTGAAATGCGGAATACGGACGCGGACAGGAAACGGAAGAGGCATCAGTTTTTTTGGCGGATCCATAGATATGAATGGGATCCGCAAAAAAAAACGGAACGGAAGCTGAGAAAAAACACTGTCGTGTGCATGTAGGCTAAGAACATCATTTTACATTTTGAGCCCTGGGCATTATCTGATTGTCTGTGCCTTTTGTGTATCTATTGAGTCCAGTTGTTCATTTATGCAAGCTACCTAACATTGTTGTTGGGCTGCGCCCCATTCATGATATTTTTGTCTGCTATAAAATACAATTGAAAAGCTAAATAAAGAATTTATATAAAAAAAACTGCCATAAGACTGCCATAAGACTGGTGTGACGCACAATTTTTTTCTGTCATTTTGAGGAGTTTTGTGAGTTTTAGCAATAGATTTGTGAGTTTTTCTGCCATAGAACAGCATTTTTTATAGTTTTTTTTTTTTTTGATGCATCAAAAAAAAAAAAAAAATGCATGTGCATTTTGTTAATAACATTTTTACCGATATATTTTTCCCATACAGCTCTACAGAGGAGCACAAAACGGCATTAAATAATGCCAGGTGCTAAAACCCACTATGTGTCCAAAAACTGCTTAAAAACCACTATGGTACCTTGTTGGGTAATTTCCTGTAAACCTTGACCTGGGAGTGGCTCCAGCTTTAAGCTATCTGCACACATTTGTGGGATGTCTTGCAACTTGTGCGTTTCGTCAAAATCGCAGCATGTTCTATATTCTGCAATTTTCACACAACGCTGGCCTCATAAAAGTGAATGGGGCTGTGTGAAAATTGCATCGCATCCGCAAGCAAGTGCGGATGCAATTTTCACGGATAGTTGCTAAGATGTTTGTAAACATTCAGTTTTTTTATCACGCGCGTGCAAAACGCAATAAATCGCATTGCACCCACGCGATAAAAACTGAACAACTGAACGTGATTGCAAACAAAACTGAATGGACTTGCTTGCAAAATCGCGCATGTTTCACTGAACGCATCCGGACCTAATCAGCTCGCGCTCGTCTTTTTGGCTCCGCAAAAATATAGAGCATGTCCTATTCTTGCCCACAATTGTGGCCAAGTATAGGCATCTCTATAGGGCTGGTGGCAAGGTGTTTTGCGGATTCGCAAAACACTACGGACGTGTGAATAAGGCCTTACACCGTAGAGGCCTGGGGCTAATGTCTGCAGTAATGCCGACTGCAGCCATTTAACCCCTTAGATGCTGTGGTGAAATGTGACCACGGCATCTGGGAGCGCTAAAACTGGGGGCTTTCCCTGGCTGAGATTGGGGAAGGATCCCATACTAGTAATAGGCCTGAACAACAAGGCTTACAGGCAGATTACTAGTATATTCCATTGTAGGCCTGCAGGTGGCAGTACTGCATTTAAACATACTGAATCCGGTATTCTGTAATGCATAGATATCCAATACAGAATACAAGAGGGAAGCTAATGATTGCTTGATACAGTCACCTAGGGTGAATTAAAAACAATTAAGTAAAAAAGTTTTAAAAATATTTTTTTTTATTTCTTATTAAAAAAATTCAGTTTCTATTAAAGTATAAAATTATTTATCCTGTACAGCAAATGGCATTAATGAAAAAAATCAGAATGGACAATTTTTTCATAACTGCACCTCCAAAAAATGAGTATTAAAACACAAAAAAACGATATAATGTGTTATTGCCACTGACCTGGAGAATCAAGGCAAGTGGTCAGTTTTACAACACAGGGAATTCTGTAGGAAAAAAAAAAAACACAAAACTAATTGTTTCCCCACTTCCACCACATTTGGATTTTTCCCCAGCTTCCTACTACATTGCATACAATACATACAAGCCTCATGCAGCTATGTAAATGGAAAAATAAAAAAAGTTATGGCTCCGGGAAGGCAGGGTGTGAAAATCACAGGGTTCTGAAGGGGTTAAAGTAAAATTTCCAATCCCATCTTCTGACATGCCAATGAGGCACATCAGAAGAGTTGACCCTGGTTATCACTTACATGAAGAGGCCACGGGTCCCTTTCTGGGACTTATGCACATAATTGCGTATGTATTGCGGTCCGCAAAGCACGGATCCACTGAAACCACATACTGTTCATGTGCAATCAACGTTTTTCTCTCTCCCATCAACAGAAATGAACATTCATGTCCTCAAAATAGACAAAAATAGGGCGTGTACTATAATTTGCGGAACAGCCATAGAGATGTGGACGGCACACTAGTGACATCCTTTTGCTGTCCATTTTTTTGTTTTCTTCACGGCCCCATAGAAATGAATGGGTCCCTATGCAATGTTGACACAGATACAAAATAAGGTCATGTGCACACCCCCTAATCATCATATTTTAGAGTATCCTTGCTATGCTGGGTGTAAAGACAATTCCAGGGACCCTGTTAGGACGTTTATGTGGCTGATGGGCTAGGTGCGCGGATTGCCATCCTGTCTTTTTCTGCAATCAGCATGTGCATTCTGGCTAAATTCCCAGTTTAATAGGTGCAGTGTGACCAAGAGTCCAATGTATTCACCAGATGCAGACTCATCCTGACCTCGCACAATGCAGATTTTCTAGCAGAAAATAAGTTCCATTCATCTTAATAGAGCTTGCAGAAATCCATGAGCTTGCTGCCCCATTCATATGAATGGAACGGATTTTCAGTCGCAGAATTTTCTGCTACTAAATTTGCCGGGGATCAGCGGCTGGAGGGCAGGGGAGCCTGCCTCTCATGAATTGGACTTCAAAGTGTCCTGGATAGGGTTGAGCGAACTTGTGTTTTAAGTTCGGCATCCGAAGTTCAGGTTCGGGTTATCGCAGAATCCCGTTATGGATTCCAAATTCCGTTATGGTCCGTGGTAGCGAAATCCATAATGGGATTCTGCGGTAACCCAAACCCAAACTTCGGACGCCGAACTTAAAACACAAGTTTGCCCAACCCTAGTCCTGGACCTCTGTGTGCTGCACATATAAGACCTCACAGATTGCAGAAACACGCGGGGCGTGCCAGACAGTAGCGCGTGCTGCCCTAGAGACCTTACAGATATATAGGACTGGCTGCATGCTTGGATTTTTATGATAAAGGGGAATCTTCATTTCATTATAGGTGTTCTATCTTTATATCTATCATAGGAAACCTGGCAGCAGCCACTACAGTAGGCATAACCTGGGCACAATCCTTATGCTGCCATTCAGACAAAACAAATCATTCCTACCTGCCCCCTAAAAGGAACTACACAAATAACTGCCCTTCCATACTTTGAATAATTGGAGATAAAAACTGCGTTTACCAGTTTCGTAGCCCAGTCCACCACCGATCACAGGAAACGGAAGAACGAGTCCGTATCAGCGCGCGCCCGTTTCTCGCCAGGCTGGGAGCCGCTGAGCCGTGTTTTGTCACTGGACAGTTGTTTCCGCTCACGTGGAGGGAAGGGCGGGCGGCTGGAGCCTATGCAGACATCTTCACCCAGGGAATCATCTGCCCTCGGCACCTAGCCTGGATACCCCACACTTACCCACCAATTACTAGCGCCATCATTCACATCACTCAGCGATCAGTTTTGATGGCGTATAAAGGTTATCTGCAGCATGGCTGAGAAATGGAAATACCGCTCCCAGGGACATCGACAGGTCCTGGTGGTCAGGTGTGTAGACTGTATTCCCCTAGCCTCCTCTGCCCTATTGGGAACACTGGGGGAGATTTAGTCAAAGCCTCAGGTGGCCTCCCTGGTGGAAGCGCTCACCTCTGAGAGGCCGGGTCACAGACAGCACGACGAGGTCGCTATCATCCTGCTGACTGAGCGGGGCCACCCACTGGGGCCACTACTGGGGTCACTAAAAGGATTTTTTTTTTCTTTTTTTACTGGAACACATAAGGGGCATTTTTATACTGGCACACAAAAGGGAGCACTATGGGGACATAAAAAGGGGTATTTTTTTGTACTGGCGCATTATAAGGGGTATTATTTTGTACTGGCACACATAAGTAGGTATTGTTTGTACTGGCACACATAAGTAGGTATTGTTTGTACTGGCACACATTTTATAAGGGGGTCATTTTTGTACAAACACACATTATTAAGGGGTATTTTTATACTGGCACACAGAAGAGGGCGTTTTTATTGTACTGGCACACCTTATAAGGGACATTTCTATGTGTTGGCACACATTATAAGCAGGTATTGTTTATACTGGCACACATTAAAAGGGGGCATATTTTGTTTTGGTGCACAGTATTAGGCTACTTTCACACTCGCGTTTTGGCTTTCTGTTTGTGAGATCCGTTCAGGGCTCTCTCAAGCGGCACAAAACGGATCAGTTTGCATTCTAATGCATTCTGAATGGCAAAGGATCCGCTCAGAATGCATCAGTTTGCATCAGTTCAGTCTCCATTACGCTCTGGAGGTGGATACCAAAACGCTAACTGCAGCGTTTTACTGTCCGCATGACGAAACTGAGACACAATCTGGCACAATAGAAAACGGATCCGTCTCCCATTGACTTTGAATGGAGTTCATGCCGGATCCGTTTTGGCTATGTTATAGATAATACAAACGGATCCGTTCATGACGGATGCATGCGGTTGTATTATTGTAATGGATCAATTTTTGCAGATCCATGACGGATCCGCCCAAAACGCGAATGTGAAAGTAGCCTTAAAGAGGTTGTCCGGGCTTTTTCTATCGATGACCTAGCCTCAGAGTATCAGAACGGCGGGGGTCCGACACCCGGCACCCCTGCCGATCAGCTATACGAGGAGACGGCACGCGCAGTGTGCACATGCCGTCTCCCGTCTCTCTTCCTGTCTCATAGACATACAGCAACTCCCAGAAAGATAGAAGGGAGAATGCATGTGTACAAGGGGCCTCTCCTCATACAGCTGATCGGTGAGGGGGACCCCGCCGATCTGATATTGATGACCTATCCGGAGGATAGGTCATCAATAGAACAACCCATCCGGAGGATAGGTCATCAATAGAACGACCCCAGACAACCTGGCTCTGGAAATAAAAAATAAAAGTGGCCCTATGTTGTAGGTGGATTCAAATTGACAGACGGCAGGACAGAACACGTAGGCAGGGACAACAGATGTAGGCGGGACAGAACACGTAGGCAGGGACAACAGATGTAGGCGGGACAGAACACGTAGGCAGGGACAACAGATGTAGGCGGGGCCAGCAATACCCTAGTGCAGAACAAAATACTGTCCCGGCGAAAGCAAATACCACAGTGCAGCACAAAATACTGCCACCCCGCCATAATATTTAACGGTATTTCCGTCCTGAGGATGCCAATACAGTAGAATTCAGGAGGGCACCTGCGGCTGTGGGTTAAGTGGTTAAGTGCCCCTAACGCCTTCTTACTTGTTTCTTGCTTATGTGAGGCAATAAAGAAAGAATTGGACTAAACTAGTGAGTGCCGCCTCTTATCTTCACAATACGTTCTCTGGACTGAATCGAGACTGAGCACCACCGAAGTCTGGTGTAAGCCGCTGGATCATCACCATAGGAAACGTCCCCTTTATGTTTGTGGAGGAATGCCGGAGTAGTGCCGTCCTATTCCTTGATCTATTCATGGTTAAATGTCTAAGTACCTGATACTTCTAGGACTAATTAATGCTGAGAGGATCAGACTGTTATGTACCTGGCCAGTGGCCATGAAGAGAGCTCAGGGGGCCCCTGGAGAATTTCCCTGTAGGGTCTATGGCCAGTTCACCCCTACAGGGTAACTATACCACACTGTGACTAAAGCACAGTTTGCAGGAATCTATCATTTGCAAACCGTTTTTGTTCAAGGGAGAGGGATGAACAGTATTTCACGAGATTTAGTGGGGGAAGTCTCACGAGGGCACAGACTTCCTCAGAATTTTTCTCTTAAAGGGGTTATCCGAGTTATATAAATGTATGTTAAGGAGTAATATAGTACTATATTAAACTATTTACTAAATCACTTACATTATTGATTTGGTGCTGTTTCGCCACTTCAGATTTAGGTCATGTGACCCCCGACGTCATCAACCCTGCTCAGGCGCCGACGTCTCGTTTACAAGCTTCTCCCTGCTTGAGGGAGTGGCCCGGCTCTGTAAATGAGACGTCAGAGCCTTTGGTGCCCGCCCCTCTCTCGCTCTCCTCACACAGCCTCGGCGATTGTAAGCGATCGCACATGCGCGATCCTTACCAGAGCTGTGGTCATAGATTGATTCGGCAGCAGGGTATTCTTCTGGCTCCTTCCCTCACTTCCATGGGCCAGTTTACCTGTTCCCCTCCCGCATCTGGGGATCATTATTAGAGCCCTGGCCCCCTCAACAAGTACACATTACACTCCTAATACCACCCCCAGGACACAAAAAGTAAATAATTGTCCATCATATAGATATAACTATAGCTATATCTAAGCTATTACTATATCAGTATATAAGCTTGAACTGCTTATAAGATATATCTGTATCGAAAATATATATATAACTAATGTTACTTAGATGGATAAAGCTTAGATACATATATAGCTTAGATACATACATATCTTGGATACAGATATATGTCCATCATATAGCTATATCTGCATCTAAGCTTGAACTGTATCCAAGATATATATGTATCTAAGTTATATATATAACTAAGCTATATCTATCTAATATAGATATAGCTCAGATACAGATATAGCTGTATCGAAGCTATATCTGTATTGAAGTTATATATATATATATATATGCTATATCTATCCAATATAGTTATAGCTTAGATACAGACATAGCTTTTATATATATTGCTAAGATAAAGAAATAGCTTAGATACAGATATAGCTTAGATATAGATTAGATAAAGATAAAGCTTAGATACAGATATTGGTTAGAAGCGTTAATTTCCTAACGATAATTTGTTTTCCCTTAGTCCTAACAATAGCACATGTGGGGTTTTATCCGCCCCAGTGAAACTGGTAGGACAGACGGAATATTTAATGAAGTCAAGTAATCAAGTAAATTAACGCCCCCATTACCTCACTACCCCCCCCCCCCCCGATACAACAGTGTGTCATAACAAGAAACTCTGCCAAAGGCAGCGGACAGAGCTGAGATCTGTACCTTGAGTGTAGAAGGGCTGAGGCCCTTATCTAGTCCATCCTGCATGAAGTGAAGAATAGCTGATACTGGAGGATCTCGAGATGGTACTTGATGAGATGCACACTATAGAAGAAAAATACGCTTTACCCTGGCGTAGGCCTTGACTGTCACAGGAGCTCTGGAATGAGGCCTCGTTCTTAAGACCGCTGCTGATAGCCCTTCAGGCTCTAGAAGGGACTCCTCAATCTCCAGGCTGTCAGATTGAGTCTGGATGATCCAGGCAGAGCTGAGTGCCCCGGGACACCAGGTTCTGCATTGGGGGAAGCTTTCCAAATTGCCCTCGGCTCATCTGCATGAGCAGGGTAAACCAAGACCTCCTGGGCCAGAATGGAATCACGGCTATTACTGAAGCTTGGTCCTGCCGAATCTTCATCAATACCCTGGGTATCATGGCGATGGGAGAAAAGATGTAGGCCAGCCTGAACTTCCATAGAATTGACAGAGCGTCTACTGCCAAGGGATTGTCCTCCCGATACAAGGAACAGAACGTTTCCACTTTGGCATTAAATCTTGTTGCCATGAGATCTATGTCTGGGAGAGTGATCTGATGAAAGATCTCCTGATTCAGAGACATTTCTCCTAGAGCCCGGACTCCTCTGCTGAGCTGGTCCGCAACCACATTCAGGGACCCCCGAATGTGGACTGCTTAGAGGTTGGAAAGATTCTGCTCCTTCCAAGACAGAATTAGACCTACTTCTGAGAGTAGACCTGGTGCCTCCCTGTTTGTTGATGTAGAATTGTCCGAGCGAACCCTTACAGCCTTGTTTCTGATAAGGGGGAAAAAATGAAAGAGAGCCATCTAGATTGCACTAAGTTCTTTCAGATTGGATGACATCAAACGCGAGTTGAGTGAACCCGAACTGTATAGTTGGGGTTCGTACCGAACTTTACAGTTTTCCGGACCCGAACATTTCCGTAAAAGTTCGGGTTCGTTCGGCGATTTCTTCACGCTTTTTGAAAGGCTGCAGGGCAGCCAATCAACAAGCGTTTCACTACTTTGCCCTAAGAAGCCATCACAGCTATGCCTACTAAGTGCAGCATGTGACCCAGCCTCTATATAGGCTGGAGTCACGTAGCGCCGCACGTCACTCTGCTGCTCTTAGTGTAGGGATAGGTTGTTGCTGCTGCGAGGCAGAGATTAGGGAAGAAATGCGTTGAACTTGGTGGTGTTAAATCTTCAAACTGAGGGTGCTATGCTACACATTTGTACCCAGCCCTGAGCCCAGTGATACTGAAAAATAATTTCTCGTGCCTTGATCCATTGGGGGACACAGACCATGGGTATTGCCTGAGGTATCAGTAGGAAGTGACACTATGCAAAAACAGAAGCTCCTCCTCCTCGGGCTATACCCCCAGCCTCCTGCAGGAGGACCTCAGTCTTTGCTTAGTGTCTGAAGAAGGAGGTTGACACTTTCTCTTCTCCCGTTTGTTATTTTTTCTTAGGGGACGCAGGCAGCAGCCGTCTTCCTGCACCCCTTGGAGAGTTCAGCCATCCGTCTGCGGACGTGCTAGGCGACCTCCCACCCCCCACTGAAGAAAAGAGGATCCAGGCTCACTGTGTAGCTCTGCATCCTGCCAGCCTATGGGGACACCTGCTGCCTACCCTCATCCAGAGCTCTGCATCTCCCACCCTGTGGAGTCAGACGTCTGAAGAGGTGCATCCCTGCTGGTCCGGACTAAGAGGGAGAAGACTGCAGGATCAGATAAGTATTGCCTGCAGTCTGTGTGTGTGTGTGTGTACTACATACTCCCCCCCCCCTTCTTTTCCCTCCCTCGGTCTTGTCCCTAGGGCTGCCTGGGTGAACCTGAGCAGGACTGGGCTGGGGGCTTCAGGGCTTTTTATTGGAGGCACTTTTAGACACTCTTTCAGCAGCATGGGGCACTTTTTTATTAGTTGGGGACATTATTTTTTCATAAAGCGCGCGCGCGCTTATTTCGCGCCGACGTGACGTCATCAAGGGGCGGAGCTTAATGCTCCGCTCTGGCGTCTTCTTCCTACAATCAGAGGGACGTGCCTGCGCAGCTCCTCCATATCGGGACTTCTTCTGCTCCTGCTCTTAGGGGGATCGCTTCTCTGTCCTTGCTGCAGGCTGCAGACTGGTAGGAGATCCATCTACAGTGCCATCATGAAACATAGACATGGGGGTCCCTCAAAACCGGCAAAAGCCTCTTCTCAGCTCCCTGTTGGCTCCTGTGAAGGGTGTCTTATGCCTCTACCTGAATCAGGGACCTGTGCCTCATGCCCTGCCCCTGACCCAGTCCGTGAGCCTTCTCTTGCTCAGCCCAGTGCCCACCTGTCCCTGCGGAGCCAGCGGTACCCGCTTGGGCCTCCGCCATGTCTAGTGCGGCTGCTGATCTGGCCTTAGTAACCAAGGCGGCCATGTCTTTTATGGAATGGATACCGGCTACCAACCCTGTGGTGCCTCCCGCGCCATCTCCCCCCACTGACACTCATAGGGGACGCTCTACTACCAAAAGGCAGCGGGAACGGCAGCATCCCTCCTCGGATGACTCTGTCTCCCCTCCCCGCCTACAGGCGCTTCTGGACGATTCTCCCCGACAACGGGAGCGCAAGTCTGAAGGGGAATTATCCGTCTCTGACGATGCTGTGGAACGTGAACCCCCGGCCAAGATCTCCACCATGGTGGCTGACTTGGTGGCGGCTGTCCGCGACACATTCCACATTCAGGAGGACTCTCCTGTCTCTTCTCAGAAGTTCGCCCTCTTTCCGCCTAGATGGCAGGAATCAGTGGTCTTTCCCATCCATGCGGAATTTACTGCTGTTCTGTCCAAAGCCTGGGAGCGCCCAAACCAAAAATTTGCGGCTACCAAGCGCATGGCTACCCTTTACCCTTTTCCTCCAGACACTGTGGAAAAGTGGACGTCTCCTCCTAAGGTAGACCCGCCAGTGGCCCGTTTAGCCAAGAACACGGCCCTTCCTGTCTTAGATGGGTCCTCTCTGCAGGACACCGTGGACAGACGTTTGGACTCCCTCTCTAAGTCCATTTTTTCCTTAGCTGGCTCCTCACTGCATCCCGCCTTTGCTTCGGCGTGGGTGGCCAGGGCTCTGTCAGACTGGCTTCAGCGCTATCACCAGGACCTGGAAGACCAGGAGGCCCCTGCGGACACTCTGGACTTTGTTGTTCAGATGACTCATGCGGCTAAGTATCTATGTGAGGCTTCCATGAACGTTGCCTCTCTTTTTGCCGGCATTTCCTCTCTCTCTGTTATTCAACGCAGAGAGATCTGGCTGAAGGTTTGGGAAGCGGACGTTTCCTCTAAACGTTCTTTAATAAATCTTCCCTTTGATGGGTCCAGGCTCTTTGGAGCCCAGTTGGATGACTTCATTGCAGCCGCCACCGGCGGCAAGAGCACTCACCTGCCACAGCCGAGGACCAAGAGGCCCTTACGTAAGTCCTCTGGTCCTCGTTACCAGTCCTTTCGGCGCTTCTCCTCTCCTAGAGCGCCTGATGCCGCCTCTGCCAGATCTTCTCGGGATTCCCGCAAGGGGCCTTCCTTCAAAACTCAGGCCTCCTGGCGCCCCCGGGTTCAAACAGCCCGACCTGCCGCCCCAAAGCAGGCCTCGGCATGAAGGGGCGCCCCCACCCCTCGTGGTGGGGGGCCGCTTGCTCTCCTTCCGAGAGGTGTGGAGAGCGCACATACGGGACGCCTGGGCTCTCGAATTCATCACCACCGGCTACAAACTGGAGTTCCGGTCCAAGCCCCCGGAGCGTTTTTTCCTTTCTCGCATTCCGGGAGACCCGTCTCAAGCCTCAGATCTGCTCAGGGCTGTTTCCTCCCTCCTAGAACGAGGGGTCATCTCCCCAGTTCCTCTGGAGGAACGCGGCAAGGGGTTTTACTCAAACCTGTTCGTTGTGCCGAAAAAGGAAGGGTCTTTGCGTCCCATCCTGGATTTGAAACTTCTCAACAAGTTTCTGCTGGTGCGGAAGTTTCGTATGGAGTCCCTCCACTCCGTTATTGTTTCTCTGCTTCCAGGAGAATATCTCGCTTCCGTGGACATCCAAGATGCGTACTTGCATGTCCCTATCACAGAGTCCCATCATCGGTATCTGCGTTCTGCCATCGGGAAGCTTCATTATCAGTTTGTGGCCCTTCCTTTCGGACTGGCTACCGCTCCGCGAGTTTTCACAAAGGTCCTCGCACCCCTTATGGCGCTCCTTCGCACCAGGGGCATCGCTTTGCTGCTGTACCTGGACGATAATCTGATAAAGGGTCAATCGCCTTCTCAGGCAGAGGACAGCGTGCAAATCACGGTTCAGGCCTTGGAACAGTTCGGTTGGATTGTGAATCTCCAAAAATTCTCTCTCATACCGTCCCGCAGACTGCTCTTCCTAGGAATGATCCTGGACACTTCGGTCTCTCGGGTTTTTCTCCCGGACCCCAAGGCCTCCCAGTTCCGGGAGGCGGTGTCGCATCTGTTACGCTTCCCGACTTCCACTGTTCGGGAGTGCATGAGAGTGCTTGGCCTCATGGTCGCCTCTTTCGAGGCAGTTCCGTACGCACAATTCCACACTCGCCCTCTTCAATTGGCGATTCTTTCCCGCTGGGACAAGTCCTCCCCGGGCCTAGGACTTCGCATCCGCCTGTCTCCCCAAGTTCGGGCGTCCCTCCCTTGGTGGCTGTCCTCCCTGAGTCTGTCATCAGGGAAGTCCTTCCTTCCGATCTCTTGGACGATCGTCACCACCGATGCCAGTCTCTCCGGGATTCTCTGGGATCTCACGGTTCAGGGGACCTGATCGGAGGCGGAAGCTCGCCTCCCGATAAACATCTTGGAGTTGAGGGCGGTGTTCCACTCCCTCTCCCATTGGACGCTTCTCCTTGCAGACCATCCAGTCCGAGTTCAGTCGGACAATGCCACTCACGATGCGTGTGCGCAAATCCCAGTCGCAGAGGATGTCATGTGAGTGCGGCAGGGCACGTGACTCCTGTTAACACAGTCACATGCCGGCCTTGCTATTGTATATCAGCGCAGGCCGGTATAAACAAAAGTAACCTAGCAACAAGGCTCAGAAGCTAGGTACCTGTTTATTAGGCAGGAACAAGATAGAGTCCTGCTAAAAAGGGGATAAATTGGCATTTAATCGGCGCAAAGGTTTAAACCAGGAACCTAACTGGAGCGCCTCCCAACTTTTATTACTGATACATGTCACAAAAGCCATAAGTAGGAAATTACGTGAACAGGTGAAACCAGTAGAAGGTAAATAGCCTATAATTCCCTCAGTTATAGAGGGTTTACAAATGATAGGGAATGTATATAAAGGGGAAGTGTGTAAACCCCAATCAAGTAATTGCTGAGTGTTGGGAAGACAAAAGTTGGTAAATTCCCTCTGGGAGTCATATGGATCTCAATCAAATGAAACAGCCATAATTCAGCTGTTCATTGAGACCGCCTGGTGCTGTAGTACGCAATTGGAAAATCCATCGGTTCCAATCACCACCCCTCTTGGGGGGTGGGACCGCTTCCATGTGCAAAAATCCTGAATGATCGTGGTTGGCAATCACTTAAACGTTTGGTGAGATCAAATTAAAGAAAAACAACAGTAGCACTCAGGGCTATGTTTAATAGGGAAAGTAAGAGCATTTCCACACGCACAATGTGAAGGGAACTCAAGGGATTGGAACTGAACAGCTGTGTAGCCGTATGAAAACCACTAATCAGTGAGGCAAACCAGAAAAAAGGCTACAATTTGCTAGGGAGCATAAAGATTGGACTCTGGAGCAATGGAAGAAGGTGATGTGGTCTGATGAGTCCAGATGTAACCTGTTCCAGAGTGATGGGTGCATCAGGGGAAGAAGAGAGGCAGATGAAGTGATGCACCCACTATGCCTAGTGCCTCCTATACAGGCCTGTGGGGGCAGTGCTATGATCTGGGGTTGCTGCAGTTGGACAGGTCTAGGTTCAGCAACAGTATGTGCTCCAAGAATGAGGTCAGCTGACTACCTGAACATACTGAATGACCAGGTTATTTCATCAATGGATTGTTTCTTCCCTGATGGCACAGGCATATTCCAAGATGACAATGCGAGGATTCATCGGGCTCAAATTGTGAAAGGGAGCATGAGACATCATTTTCACACATGGATTGGCCACCACAGAGTCAAGACCTTAACCACATTGAGAATCTTTGGGATGTGCTGGAGAAGGCTTTGCGCAGCGGTCAGACTCTACCGTCATTAAAGGGCTTCTGTCAGCCCCCAAAAGTTTTTTTTTTTTTTTGGGCTCACTAAAATGGTTATAGGGCGATTATACTAAACATATTGTTGTTAACTTTTTATGTAGGTTAATTTCGCTAGAAAACGCTATTTTAAAATATGTAAATTACCTTGCTACCAGCAAGAAGGGCGGTTACTTGTTGGTAGCCGCCGCATCCTGCTTTCAAAAAAACGCCCCCTCCTACGGTTGATTGACAGGACCAGCGAGCACTCTCCTCCTCCAGCTGGCCCTGTCTCCGTGCGAAATCTCGCGCCTGCGCCGTACCGGTCTTCAGTCGGCGCAGGCGCACTGAGAGGAGTACGCTCGCTCGGCCGCTCCTTCCTCAGTGCTCCTGCGCCGATGACATCAAAGCTACACCCGGAAGAGAAGACGCCGTGAAAAATTAACACTGGATGGAAGTAAATCTTGTGACATTGCAGAAGCTTTTCGAAACAATGCCACAGCGAATGCATGCCGTAATCAAAGCTAAAGGCGGTCCAATGAAATATTAGATTGTATGACCTTTTTTTTTGGTGGCATTTTTCTTTTTGGACAGGCAGTGTATATGCAAACATTTCTTATGCATTCTTTTGACTTCAGGATGCAGTGAATCTGTTTTCAATGTAGCCATTGTAACTCTGGATAAATACAGTATGAATCCAATTATAAGTGTGTAACCACTGCCTATGCTGGATACTAAAGCCACACTTACTTATTTTATTTTATTCTACACTAAAACATTCACTGGGCAGGAGGCCCAATCATATCCCAGGCTGTAATTCCTCCAGTTACCGTAATTCCCTTATGGATATTTGGGAATACATAATGTGGAATGATTGTAACTAGAGGACTGAAAACGCAGTACAAGCGGGACCATGCACTAAAGTGGCAGAATGAATGGCCACTTCAAGTGTAGAAGGTGCATGTCCCACAGTGAAAAAGGTAGCCCTTATTAGCAGCCTAAGGCACCGGGGAAGGTTCTCCCTTTGCTGCTGCTATTAAATTGATGAACTGCCGCCTAGCTCGGCGCGTTTCACCACTGGAGGTGGATCATCAGGAGCATTAACAGTGGAGCGCAGCATTAGTTAATTACTATAGAGGGTATTCAACATAGGCACTATCTCAGTGTGCGCTACGGGCTAAATAGAGTCTGAGATGATCCTGCGTGGTTTACAATACGGCCCGCAGAGGCAGCATGGATATTTAGACTGGGTACTGTCAAACCCACAGGACTCAATGATCAAATTTCCCTTGTTTGTTTCATTGATTAGTGGGAATAATAGAGTACCCCTGGCCATGTTTATAATACCACACGTCACTCAGCTCTGTTCACATTAGCTTTGCAATTGCACCATGTAGGTATGGTTGTAGCCCTTTCATGTATTTCTATAATTTACCAGCAATCATCCTTGCCTATCTGATGTCATACTAACATTTAATAACATCCATGACCCACATCGGTACTATAGGGAATCAGATGGGGCGTTCCACACACCATGGCTCCACCCCCAGGTCTGACCCCCGAAATCTGATTGGTCTTTCCTCCTTATCTGGGCCGCGCTTAAGCCTTATATTCTGCATTTCCCGGTGTGCGCGTCACGGCCATCCTAGTGCCGGACGCAACCTCTCAATACCTGGAGAGGCCAGCGCTCCTCCACGTGTCCTTTGCATCACTGTATGCCGGCGTCTTCTCTACAGCCGGAGAGAACACTCTCCTTCTCACACGTGGCAATAAGAGCTCCTGCAAACCACGCAGGATCAGCTCAGACTCTAGTTAGCCCGTAGCGCAAACTGAGATAGTGCCTATGTTGAATACCCTCTATAGTAATTAACTAGTGCTGCGCTCCACTGTTAATGCTCCTGATGATCCACCTCCAGTGGTGAAACGCGCCGAACTAGGCGGTAGCGCATGAGGCGGCAGTTCATCAATTTAACCGCTTCAGCCCCCCTAGCTTAAACACCCTTAATGACCAGGCCACTTTTTACAATTCTGCACTACACTACTTTCACCGTTTATTGCTCCGTCATGCAACTTACCACCCAAATGAATTTTACCTCCTTTTCTTCTCACTAATAGAGCTTTCATTTGGTGCTATTTCATTGCTGCTGACATTTTTACTTTTTTTGCTATTAATCAAAAATGACCGAAATTTTTGCAAAAAAATGACATTTTTCACTTTCTGTTGTAAATTTTTTTTTAAAAAACTACATTTCTATATAAATTTTTCTCTAAATTTATTGTTCTACATGTCTTTGATAAAAAAAAAATCCAATAAGTGTATATTTATTGGTTTGGGTAAAAGTTATAGCGTTTACAAACTATGGTGCAAAAAAGTGAATTTCGGCATTTTGAAGCAGCTCTGACTTTCTGAGCGCCTGTCATGTTTCTTCAGGTGCTAGAATGTCAGGAAAGTATAAATACCCCCAAATCACACCATTTTAGATAGAAGACACCCCAAAGTATTCACGGAGGGGCTTGGTGAGTTCATGTATCATTTCATTTTTTCACAAGTTAGCGGAAAATGACACTTTCTGAGAAAAAAAAAAAAAAGTTTCAATTTCTGATAACTTCTGGCAAAAAAAAAAAATCTCAGACGGACTCACTATGCCCCTCAGTGAATACCTTGGGGTGTCTACTTTCCGAAATGGGGTCATTTGTGGGGTGTGTTTACTGTTCTGGCATTTTGGGCGGGGCTAAATTGTGAGCCGCCATGTAAAACCTAAAGGTACTCATTGGAATTTGGGCCCCTTTGCGCACCCAGGCTGCAAAAAGTGTCACTCATGTGGTATCGCCGTACTCAGGAGAAGTGGGGCAATGTGTTTTGGGGTGTATTTTTACATACACCCATGTTGGATGAGAGAAATATCTCTGTAAATTGTCAACTTTGTATAAAATTTTTTAAAAGTTGTCGTTTACAGAGATATTTTTCACACAAAGTATGGGTATATATAAAAATACACCCCAAAACACATTGCCCTACTTCTCCTGAGTACGGCGACTACATGTGTGCCACTTTTGCAGCTTGAGCAAAGGCCCTAATTCAATGAGTACCTTTAGAATTTCACAGGGCATTTTACGCATTTGGATTCCAGACTTCTTCTCACGCTTTAGGGCCCCCTAAAATGCCAGGGCAGTAAAAATACCCCACATGTGACCCCATTTTGGAAAGAAGACACCCCAAGGTATTTTGTGAGGGGTATGGTGAGTTCATGTAAAATTTTATTTTTTGTCACAAGTTAGTGGAATATGAGACTTTGTAAAAAAAAAAAAAAAAAAAAAAACTATTTCCGCTGACTTGTGCCAAAAATAAAAATTCTGTGGACTCACCATGCCCCTCACAGAATACCTAGGGGTGTCTTCTTTCCAAAATGGGGTCACATGTGGGGTATTTATACTCACCTGGCATTTTAGGGGCCCCTAAAGTGTGAGAATCCAAATGCGTAAAAATGTCCTGTGAAATCCTAAAGGTACTCATTGGTTTTAGGGCCCCTTTGCGCACCCAGGCTGCAAAAAGTGGCACTCATGTGGTATCGCCGTACTCAGGAGAAGTAGGGCAATGTGGTTTGGGGTGTATTTTTACATATACCCATGCTGCGTGTGAGAAATATCGCTGTAAACGACAACTTTTTAAATTTTTTATTCAAAGTTGTCAATTTACAGAGATATTTCTCTCACCCAGTATGGGTATATGTAAATACACCCCAAACACATGCGCTACTTCTCCTGATACGACGATACCATGTGTGACACTTTTTGCAGCCAAGATGCTAAAGGGCCCAAATTCAATGAGTACCTTTTAGGAGGGCATTTTTACGCATTTTTCTTCTCACGCTTTAGGGGTCCCTAAAATGCCAGGACAGTATAAATACCCCACATGTGACCCCATTTTGGAAAGAAGACACCCCAAGGTATTCCATGAGGGGCATGGCGAGTTCATAGAAGATTTTTTTGGCACAAGTTAGTGGAAATTGATTTTTATTGTTTTTCTCACAAAGTCTCCGTTTCCGCTAACTTTTGACAAAAGTTTAATTTTCATGGACTCATTATGCCCTCAGCGAATACCTTGGGGTGTCTTCTTTCAAAATGGGGTCACATGTGGGTATTTATACGACCCTGGCATTTTAGGGGCCCTAAAGCGTGAGAAGAAAAATGCGTAAAATGCCCTCCTAAAAGGTACTCGTTGGAATTTGGGCCCCTTTGCACATCTTGGCTGCAAAAAGTGTCACTCATGTGGTATCGCCGTACTCAGGAGAAGTAGGGCAATGTGTTTTGGGGTGTATTTTTACATATACCCATGCTGGGTAAGAGAAATATCTCTGTAAATTGACAACTTTGAATAAAATTTTTAAAAAGTTGTCGTTTACAGCGATATTTCTCACACCCAGCATGGGTATATATAAAATACACCCCAAAGCACATTGCCCTACTCTCTGAATACGGCGATACCACATGAGTGACACTTTTGCAGCCAAGATGCACAAGAGGCCCTAAAACCAATGAGTACCTTTAGAGATTTCACAGGGCATTTTTACGCATTTGGATTCTCACGCTTTAGGACCGCTAAAATGCCAGGGCAGTATAAATACCCCACAAGTGACCCCATTGTGGATAGAAGACACCCCAAGGTATTCTGTGAGGGTATGGTGAGTTCACAGAAAAAAAAATTTGGAACAAGTTAGCGGAAATTGTTTTTTTTGTTTTTTACAGTCTCATATTCCACTAACTTGTGACAAAAATAATATTTTCCATGAACTCACCATACCCCTCACGGAATACCTTGGGGTGTCTTCTTTCTAAAATGGGGTCACATGTGAGGTTTTTGTACTGCCCTGGCATTTGAGGGTCTCCGCAATCATTACACGTATGGCCAGCATTAGGAGTTTCTGCGATTCTCCGTATATTGAGCATACGGGTAATGAGATTTTTCCGTTCAGCCTCTGCGCTGAAAAAAAAAAATGAAGCGGCACAGATTTTTCATTCGCATCGATCAATGTGGATGAAAAAATCTCTGCCAAATCAGTGACTGCGGTGCGGTGGGCTGGGCGCTAGCTACCTAACAAGTAGCTAGCTAACTGGCGGTAAAGGGGCCCTTATGCCCCATTCACACGTCCGAAATTCTGTTTGCGGAGCGGAATTGCGGACCCATTCATTTCTATGGGGACAGACTTTGTCCCGCTCGGATCCGGAATTACGGATCTGCGCTTCGGGTCTGCACTTCCGTTCTGCAAAAATATAGAACATGTCCTATTCTTGTCCGCAACTGCGGACAAGAAAAGCATTTCTATATAGTTCTGGCAATGTGCGGATCTGCAAAATGCGGAAAGCACATTGCCGGTGTCCGTGTTTTGAGGATCCGCGGATCGGATCCGCGGATCCGTGAATCCACGGATCCGCAAAACACATATGGACGTCTGAATGGAGCCTTACAAGGGGTGTGATCAATGACAGGGGGTGATCAGGGGGTCTAGATGGGGTGATCAAGGGGTTAATAGGTGAGGGGGTGGGGGGGTTAGTGTAGTGTTTGGTGCAACTTTACTGTGTTACCTGGTCCTCTGGTGGTCGATCCCAGTAAATGGGACCACCAGAGGACCAGGTAGCAGCTATATCAGGCGCTGTTCATAAAACAGCGTCTGATATAGCAGTTTGATGCGATTTTATTCGCATCTACAGCCTGCCAGCGATGATCCATCGCTGGCAGGCTGTAGCCGAACTGCTGTGCCGCGCTTTCCTGTGAGCAGCGCGCGCGTTCACAGGAAATCTCGGCTCTCACGAGATGACGCGCCGACGCGTCAACTCAGAGCTACAGGGCCGCCCGCAGGACGCATCCCTGCGTTAGGCGGTCCTGTAGCGGTTAATAGCAGCAGCAAAGGGAGAACCTTCCCCGGTGCCTTAGGCTGCTAATAAGGGCTACCTTTTTCACTGTGGGACATGCACCCTCTATACTTGAAGTGGCCATTCATTCTGCCACTTTAGTGCATGGTCCCGCTTGTACTGCGTTTTCAGTCCTCTAGTTACAATCATTCCACATTACGTATTCCCAAATATCCATAAGGGAATTATGGTAACTGGAGGAATTACAGCCTGGGATATGATTGGGCTTCCTGCCCAGTGAATGTTTTTAGTGTATATCAATAAAATAAGTGTGAATCTTTTTTTCAAGCAGTAATAATACTATTTTCCGGGGGTCACTATGATTGTGTCATATCAAATATTTTTTTTATAGTTTGTTACTCTTACAAAATAAAATAATTTTTAACCCGTTCTTGACAGCAACTTTCCATTTTTTTCCAATTTTGTTTTTTACTCCTTGCCTTCCTAGAGCCATTCACATAGCAATAAGAGAACTTGTTAGTTTGCACTTAAAGGATGGAATTGAAAAAAGGAAATTTGGTTACCTAGAATTTTGCTTTCCTTGAGTCTGAAGTCAGAACATGAAGGGTTCATTTTGCCTCATTCTCCCCACTAGAACCGCCCACCTAGATTAAACATACAATAAGTATAATGACTTAGATAGTATATAAACACGCCGCCAACAACCATACTCGGTATTTTATAAATAGATTTAGACAATAGATGCAGTACAACAACTGCCTTCAGACTCAATGAAGTGATTTGGATAGATAGCAAAGGGTGGGTACTTCAACATAGGACTGCACTTAGTAAACCTGTGCCAAAGCCTGAGCTCTTGGCATTAATGTCCAGCGATAATGCTTCACGAAAGTTCATGGCGTAGACCAGGCAGATACATTACAAATATCCGCTACTGAGACTTGTGCTTGCTCGGCCCAAGATGCTGCTGTGGATCTTGTCGAATGGGCTCTAAGCGGAAACGGAGAGGCATCACCCTCTAAGGAATAAGATTCCATAATTATGGCTTTAATCCATCTAGCGAGTGTGTCTTTAGATGCTTTCTGCCCTTTTCTTGGTCCAGGAAAAAAAAGAAATAGATTTTCAACAGCTCTAAATTCTTCTGTTCTTTGAAGATACATTTCAATAGCTCTTTTGACATCTAAGGTATGTAGGAGAGCCTGATAAAAATAAATTAACTTTATTCTGATAATGGACTGACGTACTAAATAAATATTATTTACTGCCTATCTAAAGTACGTTAAAAATGCTTTATTTGATAAGTATTAAAATGAATGATCTCCACATTGTGCAATCCTGATGGTGCATATGCAGTAGCCCCGATGAAGCACTCAAAAATAGTTTGCTGACTTTGTTAAGGTGCAGAGCTATTTAGAACGCTGCACGCCTCTGATGGTGTGCGTGCAGCAAACAGATGAGCCTCCCGGCATGTGTTAGCCGTAAACGCGCGCAAAAACGCGCAATATTTAAAAGGAGATAGTCCCTCCCCTTGTTCTGACAAGCCTGCGACAGGAGGAAAATAGGCGTACAGACAGTCCGGTCAATCACACCCATTCCTGCCGTCATCACTTGTTCATGACAGGCAGAGAGTAGGTGCAATCAAATGATACCGGTAACGCCTCCTCCTGTCATCTTATTCGGCTAAGGCAGTGGGGAGTGTTTTTGTTTATCAAGGTGACGTATGCTTAGGTCTCATCTATAAGGGGACATAGGGCCCATAAATTTATGTCGGAACAGATAGGTAAAACCCTGATATATGCATATTCAAAAACGCATGTATATCAGAGTATTAGCGCCCATTTCTGTCAACCCAGACATGACAGATGACTCAGATAGCGCTACATGTAGCAGATAAAAAAGCTACTACAGAGGAAAGGTATTGCTCAGTGAAAGAAACATGCGGAGGACACTGGAATATTCCAGTAGATATTCTTTGTCAAATCCCGCTGATTATTCAATAAAACATGCAAATGAGATAGAATCATTTAACCCCTTTATTTTACTGTATTAAGCGTGAATATCCACTGGGCCTCCTTCCTGAGCAGAAGTGTATCCACATTTCCACCTCTTGCTGGTGGTCGTACATGTTCTATCCCCTGAAATTTGAAACAGTCTGTGGTTGTGGGGTGTTCCAATACCGCATGTTGTGCAATCGGGGTATCACCTTTATTTTTGATCTTTAATAGGTGTTTCCCTATGCATCTCCTAAATTCGCGTTTTGTTTTCCCCACATATTGTAGTCCACAGATGCAGGTTGCGAGGTACACTACCCCTATTGTCTTGCAATTTATAAAGAATTTGATGTTAAATGTGTGTCCTGTGGTCGAACTGGTGAAGTATGCCCCTTTCAGGATTACCTTGCAGGCTATACAGTTCCCACACTTATATGTGCCATTTGGTTTATTAGCCCCCAACCATGTTTCACAGGTGAGTGAGTTAAAAGCACTGTGGACCACTTTATCCTTTATGTTGCCCCCACGACGGTATGTAATCAGGGGGTATTCTCCTATCTGGTGTCCAACATCTGGGTCTGTTTTTAAAATATCCCAGTATTCAGTCAGAAGTGCACGTATCTCTTTATGTGCCGTATCATAGGTCCTCAGATGTCCCACTTTTAGGGTGTAGGAGATTCTCCCTATCACATGTAGCCGCACAATGGTAGGCTTGTTTAAGCATGGTTTTTGGGTAGCCTCACTCCACAAATCGTTTCCGGAGGTCATCCGCTGATACGTTAAAATCAGACCACTGAGAACAATTTTGTCTCGTTCTAAGGTACTGTCCATTAGGAATGCCCCTCTTGAGTGAGTGAGGATGTCCACTCTCCCATCGCAAGAGCGCATTTGTGGCCGTAGGTTTGCGAAAAACTTTTGTTTTAAGATAGCCAGAGGGATCAATTTCAATCGAAAGATCCAGGAATTCAAGATGTTTGTCATCAATGACAGATGTGAAGTACAGGCCCAAAGTATTCACATTTAGCTTGGACACAAATTCTGAGAATTGTTTCTTTGTGCCTCTCCATAGGATGAAGATATCATCGATGAACCTCATCCATAGTAAAATGGATGAAGTCCATTCTTCCATCTCGTCACTGAATACCGTCTCTCTCTCCCACCAGCCCAGGTAGAGGTTGGCGAAGGTCGGGGCACAGGGACTGCCCATTGCCACCCCCCTGAGCTGGCGGTAGAGAGAACGGTCAAACATGAAAACATTGTGGTGCAAAATGAAGTTGAGCAAGGTGATTATAAGCTCATTGTGTTCACGAAAGTGGGAGTCTCTTTCTAATAGGAATGCCTGCACAGCTTCACATCCTCGCTGATGTGGGATGGAGCTGTATAGAGCTTCAACGTCTAGACTAGCGAGGAAGGTATCACTATCACATCTGATGTCATTCAGTCTCCTCAGCACGTCCATCGAGTCTCTGACAAACGACGGCAGGCTGGATACAAAAGGCCTCAAGATCTTATCCACATAGACACTAATTCTCTCTGTGAGGCTGCCTATACCCGACACTATCGGCCTTCCCTTCAAGGGGTAGGAAAACCTGGTCTTCACTGGAATGTTCTGAAAAGAATACCGGAAGGAAAGATTCTCTGTTCACATTAAGCTACTTTCACACTGGCGTTTTGGTTTCCGTTTGTGAGATCCGTCATGGGCTCTCGCAAGTGGTCCAAAACGGATCAGTTTTGCCCTTAATGCATTCTAAATGGATAAGGATCTGCTCAGAATGCATCAGTTTGGCTCCGTTCTGCCTCCATTCCACTTTGGAGGCGGAGACCAAAAACGTTTTGGTGTCTGTCTGACAAAACTGAGCCAAACGGATCCACCCTGACACACAATGTAAGCCAATGGGGACGGATCTGTTTTCACTGACACAATATGGCACAATAGAAAACAGATCCGTCCCCCATTGAATTTCGTTTTGGCTATGTTAAAGATAATACAAACGGATCTGTTCTGAACGGATGCATGCGGTTGTATTATCTGAATGGATGCATTTGTGCAGATCCATGACAGATCCACACCAAACGCGAGTGTGAAAGTAGCCTTAGAAGACGGTCGTACTTTGGGCAAGAAGGATGGCATGGTCCGCAATAGTACTCCATCTGGCAGAAATCTCTGATACGGATATTTAGAAGATAGAGCCTGTAATTCTCCAAGGCTTTCGGTAGATGTGATGGCGACCAGGAATAATACTTTACAGGAGAGCAATTTTAGTTTAGCTTGTGCCAATGATTCAAAAGGAGCACCTGCCAGTTTTTTTTTTTTAGTACCAGAGATAAGTCCCAGACAGGACTAGGGTCTCTAATTGCCAGTTTTAACCTTTTTACTGCTTTAAAGAATCTGAATATTAACGGATGATGTACAAACTTGTTCTCAGTCATGGCATTGATTGCTGTCATATGGGCTCTCAATGTATTTGGGTTTAGACCTTTCTGGAAGCAGTCTTGAAGGAATTGGAGAATGGAAGAAACATTAATGTCTGTACAATTAGACTCCATCAGCCAGGATGCAAATTTTGTTCCATATCTTTGCATATTTAATATTTGTAGAGTCTTTATGGGCACAGAGTATAGTATTAATCACTGACTCAGAGAGACCTTTTTCTTCTAATCTCAATCTCAATCTCCAAGCTGTAAAATGAAGTCTGTCCAGGTTTTGGTGATATAGCCCGTTCTGTAATAACAGAACGGGAACAAGTGGAAGTTTCCAATACTCTCCCTTCGACAGATGGAGTAGAAGTGAGAACCAAGCCCTTCTGGGCCAAAACGGGTTATTTGTATACGGCTATTAGTATAGCCAGAGGCTTCTCCACTAGAATCTACTGTAGAACCCTCAGGATGAGAGGGACTGGAGGAAATATGTAAACAGACAGGCCTTTCCAGCTGATTGAGAATGCGTCCACTATCTTAGGTCTGTCGAACCTGTTTAGGGAAAAAAATGTGAGTAGTTTTCTACTCCGTCAGTATGCCATCAAATCCCAAGCTGGCATGCCCCACTTGGCTGTAACCTGTTGGAAGTAACATGGCTTTAGCTGACAATCTGCCGGATTGATCTTCCTCCGACTCAGATGATCCGCTTGAATATTGCAACAGCCTCTGATATGCATTGCTCTTAAGTCTAGAAGATACAATTCTGCCCAGGCAAAGATCTCCTTGCATAACCTCAGAAAGGACTGACTTCTTGTCCCTCCTTGTTTGTTCAGGTAAAATACAGAAGGAAGATTGTCCGACTGAATCATCACAGATTTTTACATCAGATCTGCTTGAAAATGACATAGAGCAAGCTTGACTGCTTTAAGTTCTTTGAAATTTGACGACTGTAGCATCTCCAGAGTAGACCACCAATCCTGAATCCACCGGTCTTGAAGATGAGCTCCCCACCCTAGGACAGAAGCATCTGTGGTAACTACTACAGGCGAAGAGAACCGAAACGTTTTCCCCCTGGATAAATTTCTGTCCTGTAACCACCCTTTGAGATTTTGAACTGTGGATGCTCTTAATTTGACCCGGGCTCCCAAGTTGTAATGCCAGACTTGTAACTTGTCTTGTTGGAGATCTCTCATATGAATTCTTGCCCAGGGAACAGCATCTATCACTGCAGTTAGGTGACCAAGAGTCTTCATCACCCTGCGGACTGAAGGTATTGGAGAAGAGATTGGAGCTTTTACTTCTTTCTTTAAAGAATTGATCTTTGGTAGAGGTAAGTAAAGGGTCATGGCACATGTATCTATCTGGAATCCCAGAAACAGCTTGGGAGTGGTAGGCTGAATGTCTGATTTTTCTCAGTTGATCGGGAACCCTAATGATTGTAGAAGGTTGGTGATCACCTGAAGATGAGTCTTTAAAAGGACTCTGATGGAGCTACTATGAGCCATTGAGTGGTTCACAACTTTACGGTATCTGTGGTGTTCTGGGGTGCCCTTCCTATTGGAGCCTCCATTATTCATCCTAAGCCGTCCATCCATTGATTCCTGCGGGTTATCCTTGCTATACCCTGACCACTAGGCGGCCTTCCCTCTAATATTCTTCATCCTGCTTTTTACCCACTTGGTGTTCTACCCACCCTCTGGTGCCCGTCACACTATATATATACTTTTACCTCTATTTTTAAGAAATATTTTTTCTTTTTTCTTACATTCTATGATCAAACGCCATCTTCCCCCTGGCTTGGGAACTGGGAACAGCCTGGAATACATTCCTGCCCCTTCTTGATGTCTTGGACACGGTTCTAATGCTCCTTTTTATAGAAATTCTTCTACTAGTTGTATAATTCGTGGATCTTCTTTTTGATTTAGAAGAAATCTGTTTCTTGGATGGTGATGGAATTCTAGAGCATAACCTTCTTTTATGATTTCCAGAACCCATTCGTCTGAAGTGATATTTTGCCAAGCTGAGTAATATTGAGTAAGGCGACCCCCTACTCGTTGACTTCTGGCGTCAGAATTCAGATATGGATGGCTTATTTTCATGTGTTTTTTTCTCTTTGATTTTTCTGACGATACTCCACGGAATCTACGGTCTGTTCTCCCTCTGTCAGAACGTCCACGGAAGCTAGATCTCTGGCATCCTTGTCTTCTGTAGGGTCCAATTTTATTTTTTTTTTACCTGGACTGCTAGAGCTTTATCTTCCTTGTTGGCTTCTAGCAGTTCGTCCAGCTGAAAGCCAAACAATCGTCCTGGCTCAAAAGGAAGTGAATATAGATTACTTTTTCATGCCATGTATCCTCACCACAGTTTCAGCCAAACGGATCTTCTAACAGAATTAGAAAGTGCCATGTTCTTCGCTAGAACTCTTAGAGGGGTTGTTCGGGTTCAGAGCTGAACCCGGACATACCCATATTTTCACCCAGGCAGCCCGCCAGATGTTATCATTGGAGCATTTCATGCTCCTATGCTCTCTCTTGCTCTGGGCTGGATAGGATGGATACAGGAGGTGCACAGAGCATGTTTTCTCTTTAGCTTTTTTAGCGGTCTGGCAGGAGATGACTTCTGAGAAGAATGAGCAGCTAATTCTACATAACAAGCCTCACAGTAATCAGACAGGTGTTCATCAGGAAGTGGCTGTTTACATGACGGACACAGCCTGTCCTTGCTTAAATGGCTGTTTAAATATTAGAAACAGGGACCCAGTTACTCACAAACATCGGCATCAATAAGGAAAGTCTGACCCAGGACAGAAACTGCACCTTGTAACTGCAAGAGCACAGGCACACAGACATCATGGCTCTGCACTACACCGCTTAAATACTTTTGCGCCAGAAACGGGAGGGATGAGGCACGCTGATGACGTCAGACACTGCTGAACGATGTGCGTTCCACCAGTTCATCCCACCGGCTGCACAGGATGCTTACTTTAAATGTAGACACGCGCCTCCCGGCATGTGCGCCGCGCTCACTGCCATGCGATACTGTAACGGATCAACGGGTGTGGACCCGCTGTGCCACTTACCGGTTTGGCTTTGGGCCAAACTTGGGAGCGGAGTCTAAGTGTCCCCATGGTTTTCACCCTTTATCCCGCTCCAGGATGCGGAAGCTGGACTCAGCTGCAGGGGAGACACCAGGTCGCTACCGCAAGAGTGGTCCCAGTTAAGTGGCAGCTGGCTGGGCTGGCCAGAAAGCCCCAATGCTAGCACCGGGGAACAGGCAATATAGCAGACAGCCGCAGGTTAATGCTGAGCTGAACAAGCAGTATAGCAGACCTAGTGCTGTGAGAACAGCAGAGCTGAGTTAGTCCAGGTGGAGCTGGTGTAACGATCTGCACAGCAGAGGCGTGGTCGACAGTCCGGGTCTTCAACTTGAGAGCAGCAAGGTACAAGAGGATCAAGCAGAGACAAGGTCAGGATACAGGCAGAGGTCATAAACAGGATATCGAATGCAGGAACAACAGGAGCCTTAGCTGTAGGAAGTACAAAATTGCTCAGGCATTGCAGGAAGGGGGAAGCAATATAAAGGTGGTGCCTGGCCAGGATTGGAGAGAGGGCGGATTCAGGGGCGTGCATTAACCCTTAAGGTACCAGGACGCCTGCGGCTCCTACAAGATACAACAGAAGCTGTCGTAGCCTGCGACAGCGCACAAAAGCGGGTCCGGAATCTGCAGCGAAGAGGAGGAGCCCCGCGTGCAGCTCGACTGAGGTACGTAGTCGGACGCACTGCACGCTGGTGCACAGGTGTGCTTCTCTTCAGGAATGAGGACAAATAAAAACACAAAGTATGGTTGTTGGGAGCGTGTTTATATACTATCCAAGTCATTATACTAATTGAATGTTTAATCTAGGTGGGCGGTCCTAGTAGTGAGAATAAGGCAAGATTAACCCTTCATGTGCTGCCGAGGACGAAAAGGGGAAAATCTATCTCCACCATAGTTTTATAGGTTTCGTTTTTACGTTCCTTATAAGGTAAAACTGACATGTTAACTTCATTTTGTGGGTCAGTGTGATTACAGCGATACCAAATTTTTATAATTTTCTTGTGTTTTAACCCCTTACTGACCAGCGCTGTACTGACGTGACTTCCCCTCCAGTGCAGTACTAGTATGGCGGAACAAACATGCGGTCCTTGGGTGTAATCGCTCGGTTACCGGGGTGTGATGGCTGCTCTGCATGGCAGGCAGCCATCTTGACTAAGGGCATTTTCGTCTCCCTACTGCCCTGATCTCTGCCACTGGCCGGTTTCTATAGACCGGACCAATGCAGCTTTTATGGAGCTGCCGGGGGTGGGGAGGGGCCTACGGAGGTGATTGATGCAGCACGTGTCTTTTCCGAGGTCAGGCAGGGGACACCAATGTTTGGCGTCCCCTGCCAGCGCTGCATTTGGATGAAACATTGCTCTAGCCCAGGGATGGGCAAACTGCGGCTCTCCAGCTGTTGTAAAACTACAATTCCCACCATGCCCTGCTGTAGGCTGATAGCTGTAAGCAGTCTTTGCATGCTGGGAGTTGTAGTTTTGCAACAGCTGGAGAGCCACAGTTTGCCCATCCCTGCTCTAGCCAATGGCAGTGCTATAGCATCATAGGGATCATAAAGAATCCCAATGCCATTTTAATTGACGACTGCATGCAGAGAGGATCTGTGCCCCTCTGTGCTGTAAATCGACTTGCTGGAACTAATGGTGCACCACGACAGCATCTACTGCATTCCTGCAAAGAGAAACTGCTGCAGTGATGTTTTTTTTATTTTTTTATTTGCACCTGTTCCAGATCCCTAATCCATGCCTCCCCCCCCTCCCAAGCCCTAATCCCTGTCCCTATCAACTCCCCCTATGAACTCCCCCCTCACTCCCTATCCGTTTTGGGGATGGTGAACAATTTGTGACTTTTTTTTAATGTCAGTCTTTACTTTTTTCTGTCTTTTTTATTCCTGCTCTGCACCACTTTTTCTGTGTGCGAGCTGTGAACACCAAGCACCGATCAGACGGTACGTCACTGATCGGCACCTTGGCTCAGTATTTTGGCACAGGTATTTGTTTTATCTGTGCCTTTTTTTTAAAAGTAGTAATAGTAGTTAGAAGTGTGTGTATATATATATGTATATATATAAAACTATGTATGTATGTATGTCCACTAAAGGAATCCACACCGTCACATTTACAATCACGAAATTTGGCACACAGGTACATCCGGTGTCCGGGAAGGTTTTAGACTGGGTCTCGGCTCTCTAGCACGTACCGTTCCTGAGATATTTCCAAAACCCTTATCAGCCAATAGAAGCTCGCAGGCCCTTAGTCTCCACATACACACAGTTTTGCACCAGGTTTCCATAACAACCCAGCCATTTTTCTTCACTGCTGTAGGTCAGCTTTAAAGGGGCAGGGAGCTTTGGATGACACAGTTAAGAGAGCGCTGTGAAGGTCACAGTTAGGTAGGGTGGCCATTGAGGCCACCCTCAAAAGACGGACTTAAAAACCCTTCCCCTGGTCCTACTAAGCCACGCACCCGAACCGGTTAGGCAACGCACCCTCCCACTCCACAGCCCACGGTGATTGAAAAAATGAAGGTAAAAATCCATTTCTGTCAGCTGTAGGGGTGGGAGGAAGGGTGACTTTCTCCCTGCAGCTCACGCTCATACAGCACAGTGCTGCTGTCTGAGGGTGAGCTGTTCAAAAGGACATCCCTGTATCCGTCCAGGACCTGCACCGGACGGAGGACAGGGAGTCTGGAAGCCGGACTGTCCGTCCTAAAACCAGACCTCTGACCACCCTAGGGGCAGGCTGCTGTGGAGGTCACAGTTAAGGGGACGGTCCGCTATGGAGGTCACTGTTAAAGGGGCAGGAAGCTGTGGAGGTCACTGTTAGGCCCCTCTCACACGGGTGTGATTTCCGCGCGGGTGCAATGCGTGAGGTGAACACATTGCACCCGCACTGAATCCTGACCCATTCATTTCTGTGGAGCTGTGCACATGAGCGGTGATTTTCACGCATGACTTCTGAGTTGCGTGAAAATCGCAGCATGCTCTTTATTGTGCGTTTTTCACGCAACGTAGGCCCCATAGAAGTGAATGGGGCTGCGATTTTCCCGCAAGGTTGCTAAGAGACGGGACCCGATCTACAGAATGCTTAGTAAAATGTGGATTAAGGGGTTAAAAATAAAAGAATTAACTCACCTTATCCACTTGATCGCGTAGTTGCCGATCTCTTCTCTCTTCTTCTCTCTTCTCTTCACCATGGTGACGGACCATGATATTGGACCATGTGATGAGCTCAGTGACGTCATCACAGGTCCTTTAGCCGACAGCTAATGACTGAAGAAGAGATCGCAACTACGCGATCAAGTGGATAAGGTGAGTTAATTTTTTTTATTTTTAACCCCTCCATTCACATTTTACTAAGCATTCTGTAGTGAGAATGCTATTATTTTCCCTTTATAACCATGTTATAAGGGAAAATAATAAAATCTACAGAATATTCGACCCAAACCCGAACTTCAGTGATAAAGTCCGGGTTCGGGTCTGGGTACCAAACATGGCGATTTTTCCCACGCGCATGCAAAAGGCATTAAAACGCTTTGCACTCATGCAGAAAAATTGCGCATTTTCCCACAACGCACCTGCCTCTTATCCGGGCATCAAACATGACGCCCATGTGAAAGAGGCCTAAAAGGGGCGGGCGCTGTGGAGGTCTCTGTTAAGGGGGCAGGGAACAGTGGAGTTCACACTTAAGGGGATAGTCCGCTATGGAGGTCAGTGTAAAGGAACAGGGTGTTGTGGAGGTCATATTTTATGGGAACGGAGCTCTGTGGCGGTCACTGATAAGGGGGCGCGATATTGTGGGAATCACTGTTAAAGAGACAGGATACTGTGGAGGTCGCTAATAAAGAGGCAGACACTGTGGAGGTCACTGTTAAGGGAGGAGGGGACTGTGGAGGTCTCTATTAAAGGGGCTGATTTTTTAGGACAAGGCCCAGACCCAACAGGATCAGATTTGGGGGCCGCCGTCTGCAGAGATGGAGGAAAAGACAGGCATCAAAGACCACAGAGGAATGTCAACACCAAGAGAAAGAACTGATACCAGCTGGGGACAGCCTTGTGGTAAATATCTCTTCTATTGAACTTTCGGATGTACAATGTGAATTGTTGAACAAGGGATTGTCATTTTGCCCTTATGTTGTGACCGACTGGTTCCAACTTGAATTAGACCTCCACCGTTTTTTCAGGTCTATCAAGTTGAAATTATGGTCCCAGGACCAACAAAGTGATGTTGGGGTTTCTTCCAGTAATATCAATCCGGAATTAAAACTTAAAGATCTGGACTTATATCTCAAGAGTAATTTTACTCCTGCTGTAAATCATCCAGCTGTTGATACATTAATTGAAGCAGTTAAGTTTGATATGCTTGCTCTTAAAGATGGCAATCATGTGAGAAAACATAATTTATCCAGGGAAGAGAAATCCGCCCTCAAAGAGCTGACCAGTAATTCCATGATAACTATCAAACCCGCCGATAAGGGGGGTGCGATAGTTATCATGGATACAGAATTATATGTCCAGGAAATCAGAAGACAACTTCAAGATAGCGAGGTGTATTTAAAAGTGAGTGGTGACCCAAAATTCAAGTTAATGAGGAGGCTTAGGACGATATTGGATGAGGCGAAGACCCGGGGGATTATTGATGAAAAACTATGGTCCTTCATGTATATTATATCATGGTTGTCTCCGAATCCTGATGGTAGCAAAACAATAGTGTGTAACATCATTCTCTTATTGTAATATGTTATAGTAGAAAAAACTGTTGATTAATCTGTTGTTTTCTTTTTTTTCTTATTTTAAAATATTTTAAATCTGGAATTGGCCCATGAGTCTGAGGATGGAGCTATAGGAATATAGTTTCTATGCTCTGGTACTCGGGGCTGAGACGACAGGGACTGATAATCCTGGGCCGATGCAGCCCTAGATGGGTACAGGAAACTTTGATCTTAATAGGTTAATACATTATGGTTTCCCCTCTGGACATTGTTACTGACCTTTTACTGGGTATTATAATGTATTATTCCCTCTGATTCCAACGCCTAGGTGGCCATGGCTACAGTGTACACTAATGCTATACCATGACATGCGCACAGGCCACGTGTGAATGCTTGCGCCACGCTTGTTGTTAGATTGGATCAGGTGAGCACATGACGTCACAAGTAGGTGGCGCATGTTCCTCACACAGAGTTATGCACCAGCCTTGTTTGTTCTATGCCGGCGCCTGCGCAATGGGTGCTTCTGGACGCTGAGGGATCTTTCCCCATGTGGTGAGTTCTCGTACCTGACAGTATTGTCCTATCACCACATGACTACCATACTTACTATAACATGGGGTAGAAGCTCTTAGCGCATATAGTTGATCAGAAATATGTAGGTCCCTGTCTGATTAGAAGCCACCTTGCCGCTTGGTAGATGGGCCCGACATATTTTTGATCAACTGTATGGGCTAAGAGCTTCTACCCCATGTTATAGTAAGTATGGTAGTCATGTATTTGACCCTGTTCACACATTCCCCTGTTCACCCATTCTTAGTGCATTCAGCAGTGTGCTGCTATTTCATTGGTTTGCTGTATAGTTGTCCGTGTAGCTTGCACCTGCATTTAAATTACCTCTAGGAGGAGCTGTTTCATTTTTGGGTATGTATATATATATATATATATATATATATATATATATATATACACACACACACACACTAGCAGGATGACCCGGCTTTGCACGGGTTTATTTCCACTATTTAATTTAAAGTTTGTGTGTGTCGTTAAAAGACATCCACAGTGTCCCCCATAACAGTGACCCCCACAGCAGTTCATCCCTTAACACTGACCCGCCACAGTGCCCTGCCCCCTCTACATCAAATAACCTGCCCCCTAACAAAGACCTCCACAGCGGACCAGCTCCTTAACAGTGACCCTCTACAGCTATCTACCCCTTAACAGTGACCTCCACAGGGCCCTGTCTCCTTAACATTGACCTCCACAGCACATCTTTCCCTTACTTGTGACCTCCACAGCACCCCGCTCCCTTAACAGTGACCTCCTCACACCGCCCCACCCCTTTAACTGCACTTCGCTCCCTTAACAGTAACCTCCACAGCACTGCCCCTTTAACAGTGACTTCCACTGTTCCCTGCCCCTTAACAGAGACCTGAACAGCAGCTGCCCCTTTAATAGTGACCTCCAGAGTCCCCTCCCCCCTTAAGAGTAACCTCCACAGTGCCCGCCCATTTAACAGTGACCTCCACAGCAGCCCGCCCCGCTAACAGTAACCTCCACAGCTCCCACCCCTTTAACAATGACCTCCACAGTAACCCGTCTCCTTAACAGTGATTTCCATAATAATCTGCCCCCTTAACAGTGACCTCCACTGCGCTTCGTTCACTTAAAATGGGACCTCAACAACACCCGCCCCCTTAACAGTGACCTCTATAGCACCCCTCCCCCCTTAACACTGACCTCCATAGTGGACTGTCCCCTTAACTGTGACCTCCACAGAGGTCTCCCCCCTTAACTGTGACCTCCACAGCACTCTGCCCCCTTAACAGTGTCATCCACAGTGCCTTGCACCTTTAAAGGTGACCTACAGCAGTGGAGAAAAATCGCTGGGTTGCTATGGAAACCTGGTGTAAAACTGTGTTTATGTCGAGACTGAAGGACCTGCTAGCTTCTATTGGCTGATAAAGGTCATGTGACCGTGTGTGTGTGACAGTTGGGATATAAGTGAAAGACCTGTGGGCTTCTATTGACTAATGCAGGTGATGGTGCCATATTTGCATTTTTGGGAATATCTCAGGAACAGTATGTCCTAGAGAGCTAAAGACCCGGTATAAAACCTTCCCGTACACCCAATATGTTTATAAAATCCCACAGAATTAGTATACACTTAAGGTCATGTCAGCCTCTACAACAACGTTGGCTAAGCGTCATAATCGAAATCATATTAACTCACACATAAGCTGTCTTATACTAAGAATGTCCTTCGTTGCCTATAGCAACCAATCAGAGCTCCTCATATTAATGACCTGTAGCAAAATAGAGGCTGAGCTGTGATTGGTTGCTATATGCAGCCTGATTAATATCCAGGCTAACTGCCACAACAGACAATGGCTCTTGTAGTTTGGGCGCTTAGGTTACTAAGCGTATTTTTTGGAAAATAATTGGAAAGCGTGGGGTAAAAATTTCCACTCAAAACAGAGTCTATGACGTTCCCCGAGTCACAGGAGGCAACTGTGCAAAATTTTCTGATTGTAAATGCAGATTCCTTTAGTGGACATACATACTTACATATACTCAACTTAATCTTTTAAATATATATAATCTATCCAAGTTAGTTATGATTTTTAATTTTAAGGCCTCATTGTGCTGGGCTGAAACTTTGCTACTGGGGAAATAAACGGGTCAAACATCCTGTCACTGAAACTGGAGTGCTGCCCCATCATTTGTTTTTGGATGTACTTGTGGATTTTGCCTGAATTCCCAGAGAGATTGCACCCAACTACACTATTGACAGCGCTTCTGTTATTTTTGTTTGTTAAGGGTACTTTCACATGTCGTAGTTTTATTCTGGCCGCATCTCGGCATGTTTGCCGTGCTGCCGCCGGGATTTCGGCCGGCCCCTATTATAGTCAATAGGGCCGGAGCGGACCTCCGGCGGCATGTGTGCACTAGTGGCAGCACGCAGGGCTGGGACAAGGTCCACCACCAACAGAGGCTGAGCTGCCCAAGTGCGCCCCTGTCATGTTACACATGCATGATTTGCTTTTTCATTTTGTGTGTCCCTTCTGTCTTCCCCTAGCTTTGCTCTCTCTCTCTTGTCTCCTCCCTTCTTCTTCTTTCTGGCTTCATCCCTCATCTCAGCTACATGCTCCTGTTAGCTGCTCACAGCATGATTTTTTGAAGTATCCATCTGTTCATCGGTGTATGATCTGCACAGTTTGAAATAAACTTCTTCAGGATCTACAAGGTGTCCTTTGGATCGAGTCACTGTCAGCCAATTCACCTAAGACTGCAGTTATTGCCATCTCATCACAACTGTAAGTTCAGAGATCACATTGTAGTGCTTAGACTGGAGAGGCAGAACAGTCAAAAAATCAGTGAAGGGATCCTACAAGATCTGCCAAATATCTTTCAAGGGATCCTTGCTAGCTATGCATGTATAGTGAGATATATATGGACACTGGAATATAGCAGGATATATGTACAAGCCTGTATACTCCAGCCAGCAAGTAAATCTCAGCATAAGAATTATCTGTTTTCTGCACAGATTATTGAGGAAACTGTTCATGCAACTGTCACATAATCAGCTCCTAGACTGATTGTATTGTCACATGCATTCTACCTACAAGTCAATCTAAACTCTGTATGTAATCCACACTAACATTGCAGCAGCCATTGCTAAACTTCTCTCTGACTCCCCCTCCCACTGGTTGCCTAGGAAACCATCTGCCAGAGCCAGAAGATTGATACATTTCTATGCAAACACATACCTTGTGATTTAACCCTCTCCTGTCACAATGCACCAGCAAGGCAATGTACAATCTGAGGAACCTAATACACAGCAAGGACCTGAACCTCCTACAGATCAGGAGTCAGATCCTCAAAGCCACATAAAACAAAAACGTTCAGTGAAACCAACCTGGAAAGTCCAACAGAACTATGAGGCTGACAGGGCAGAACTGCTGCAGAACCTCAGCCACTCATGGTCTAACACTATTGAATGCATGTCCGCTCTGTCTCAACCAACTCATGAGGTATTGCACCTAGAGGGCGCTGTTAAGCAATTGAATGCTGCCTATGAGAACTACCAAAGACTGTCTGCTAAATATGCTGATCTCTTAAAGCGGTACAACACAGAAATTTCCTTGAAAGAATTACAGGAATTGAATGAGCTCAATCTTGAAAGAGACGATCTAGTAATACAAACAAGGACAAAAACAGATGTAAAAATCACACATCTCCATGAATCCAGATCCCATCTGTCCACAACTTCTAAGCGCTCCTCACAATCTTCCAAATCCTTAAGATCAACATCTTCTACTCTCAGCCAACAACTCATCAAAGCCCGCGCTGATGCAGAAGCTTCTAAAATCCAGGCAGCTTTCGCCCAAGAGAAAGCAAAGATGGAAGCTGAGGCCGCACAGAAGGAAGCTGAGGCTGCACGGAAGAGAACAGAAATGGAAGTTTTTGAAAAACAATGTGAGCACGCCAAAGACATGGCAAGACTAAGAGTCTTAGAGCAAGCTGTAAGTGACAATGAAAGAGGTGTCAGTAGCAATCACTCTGTTACATCTTATGCATCAGTGTCATCACAGACCTCATCAAAACTCCATCAATCTGTCATAGCAGCCAAAGAACTCAACCAAGGTGTTTTCTCTGCATCTACTACACCTTCTCAAGTGGCAGAAACAGGTACGGATAGAAATGACCCATCACACTATCGCACTAACCTGCCATCCTCTAACCAATCCATTATAAGGCTACAAACCAACACACCTTTGGACCGCACACCAGCTCCAGTGTTAAACGCCTTAGCACCATCTTATGTTCCCAAGTCACTCAACGTCAATGTACCAGCTACTGCAACTAACTCAGTCCTGCCTGCAATTGTATATCCAAAGTCTGAAAACACAGACATGTCGCAGTTTGCCAAGTACATCCTTCGCAGAGAACTCACTAGGACGGGCCTCACCTTGTTTGATGACAAACCTGAAAATTACCGAGGCTGGAAATTCACCTTTAAGGCCACAATCAGCGAGCTAGACATCACTGCTGCAGAAGAATTGGATCTACTCATCAGATGGCTAGGTCCTCAGTCAGCTGAACGTATTAAGAGACTTAAAACAGTTTACACTTCCAATCCTGCTGCAGGTCTCGAAGCTGCTTGGGACAGACTTGAACGCAGCTTTGGCAGCTCTGAGGCCATCGAAGATGCCTTACTCAAAAGGTTGCAAGGCTTCCCAAGGATTACAGCTAAAGACAATCTAAAGCTTCAAGAACTTAGTGATCTTCTACTAGAGCTTCAACTAGCTAAGGCTGACACCCGCCTACCCGGGCTTAGTTACCTTGACACCCCTCGTGGCATCAACCCTATTGTTCTTAAGCTACCATATGGCATCCAAGAAAAATGGGTTAGTCAAGGATCTACTTACAAGAAAAGGTATGGAGTTGCCTTTCCTCCCTTTTCCTACTTCTGTACCTTCATAAAGGAAATCGCGGACTCTAAGAATGACCCAAGTTTCTTTTACGGTGACTGTATCCCTCTTAGTCCACCTTCTTCAGGACTTGCAAACACGCGCATAATGCACAGAGACCGCAGGGGTCCAGTGTCAGTGAAAAGGACTGATGTTCAACCTGCACCTGCTACGGTTCTTCTGAAGACTGGACAAAACAAGAAACTTGAGGATCCAAATCGCCAATGTCCCATACATAACAAGCCACACCCACTTAAGAAGTGCATCGGTTTTAGAAAGAAACCTCTACAGGAACGCAAGGAACTTTTAAAAGAATTTGGAGTTTGTTTCAGATGCTGTGCTTCCACAGAACACATGGCAAAAGACTGTAAGGCCATCATTAAATGCATAGAATGCGGTAGTGACAACCACGTTCAAGCCCTTCATCTGTACCAACACAGCACCACTCCATCCACTGACTTTCCCCCAGGGCAAAGCTTGGCGGGGAGAACGCTGAACAAACAGCAACCTCCACCCCAGTGTTCTCAACATGCACTGAAGTCTGTGGGGAAGGACTTTGTGGAAAATCTTGCGCTAAGATATGCTTGGTTCGTGTATACAAAAAGGGCAAACCTGAAAGGGCTGTAAGACTGTATACCATTCTTGACGACCAGAGTAACCGATCTCTCGCAAGTACAAAGTTCTTTGATCTCTTAGGCATAGCAGGAGGTGCTCTACCTTATACCCTGGGTACTTGTGCAGGCATTACAGAAGTCTGGGGTAGAAGAGCCAGTGACCTTGTAGTTACTCCTCTCAATGGCAACTTGGAAATACCCTTGCCTACTATCATTGAGTGTAATCAGATCCCAACTAACAAGGATGAGATCCCCACTCCTGAAGCTGCCTTGCACCATACTCATTTGAAGGACATAGCTGATCAAATACCAGCCTTTGAGGAAAATGCTGATATCCTGTTGCTACTCGGGAGAGACATCCTAAGGGTGCACAAGGTGCGCCATCAAATCAACGGCCCACATGATGCACCTTATGCCCAGCGCCTGGATCTAGGCTGGGTCATTATCGGCAACGCCTGTCTTAGCAATGCCAGGAAACCTCTCTCGGTTTCTTCCTTTAAAACACATGTCCTGCCCAATGGACGCACTACTTGCTTTCCAAGACAACATCACTATAGTGTGAAAGAAAGGCTGTGTGACAAAGGCACGCCAGAGCGCATCATACTCAATGAAAAGAAAGCATTTATCTTTCGGGATGACAACATTGGTAACACAGTGTTTGAAGTAACCACAGAAGACAATGAGTTAGCAGCCACAATGGAAGACAAGGAATTCTTGAGAACCATGAGTAAAGAGTTCTATCAAGATGATTCTAACAGCTGGGTGGCGCCGCTACCATTCCGCACTCCAAGGAAGAGAATTCCAAATAATAGACAACATGCAGATTCACGGTTCATCTCTTTAGAGCGCAACCTGAACCGGAAACCGGAGATGAAGAAACATTTTGTCGACTTTATGCAGAAGGTGTTTGAGAGAGACCATGCTGAACCTGCACCCCTCTTACACAAGGAGAAGAATGCTGGTACCTTCCGTGTTTTGGTGTCTACCATCCTCGTAAGCCTGACCAGATTAGAGTGGTCTTTGACTCAAGCGCCGTCATGAAGGCGTTTCTCTCAATGACAATCTTCTCTCTGGACCCAATCTGAACAACAACCTCTTAGGAGTCCTACTCCGCTTTAGACAAGAGCCAATTGCCATTATGGCCGACATTCAACAAATGTTTCATTGTTTCATCGTCCGTGAAGATAACAGAAACTTTCTCAGGTTCCGATGGTATCGCAATAATGATGTCAACAACGAGGTCATAGACTATCGGATGAAAGTTCACGTGTTCGGCAATAGCCCTTCCCCTGCAGTTGCCATTTATGGACTGAGAAAAACTGCCCAAGAAGGAGAACAGGAGTTCGGGACGGATGCACGTCAGTTTGTAGAAAGAAACTTCTACGTGGATGACGGTCTTAAGTCCCTACCTACGGAAGAAGAGGCCATTGACCTTCTCACCAGAACCCAGGACATGCTTGCCACTGCCAACCTCAGACTACACAAAATTATCTCCAACAGCAATAAGGTAATGGGAGCATTTCCTTCCGATGATCATGCTGTGAGTGCCAAGGAATTCCAACCAGAGTCTGACCTTTCCCTCACACAACGCAGCCTTGGATTGCTATGGGATGTTAAACAAGACACGTTCACATTTCAGACATCAGCCTGCGACAAGCCCTTCACAAAAAGAGGAGTACTGTCCGCAGTGAACAGTATCTACGACCCCTTGGGATTTATTGCACCCTTTACTATTCAGGGTAAGATATTACTCAGACAACTCACTACAGAGAACACTGACTGGGATACCCTGTTACCCAAGGAGAAACAACAAAGGTGGGAATCCTGGAAACAGTCCCTCCAGGCATTGGAACAGTTTAAGATACCACGCTCTTACACCCCTGTGTCCTTGAAGAAGGCTACCCTTCTAACTCAAAAGATCGGGATAGCTAGTATTCCTCCTCAGGACTTTGATTGTACCAATGTTTTACAAACATCAATGGAAACGGGTTCAAAATCTTGCTTATGCATTTTGGAGTCGCTGGAAGATGAAGTACCTTTGCAACCTTCAAAGTCGCAGAAAATGGCAAGTAAGCAAACCCAACCTGCAAGTTGGAGACATCGTTCTCCTCAAAGATAAGGACGCTCATCGTAACAATTGGCCTATGGGTCTTATCACAAAGACTATTCCAAGTAACGATGGCAAGGTACGGAAAGCAGAAGTCAAAGTAATAAAAGAAGGTTCTGCTAGACACTACTTCAGACCCATAAACGAACTAGTACTGCTTCTGCCTAAACAGGAAGATGAACTCCGTACACCGGCCTGATACAAAGGGAGGTAAGAAGGACTGGTGCTGTTGCTGCCTTCCCCTCTGAAGACTGACCTTCAAGCAACTTGTTAAAGGGAGGTAAGAAGGACTTGTGCTGTTGCTGCCTTCCCCTCTGAAGATGACGCACGGAACTTTATCCTTCCTACTGTTGTCTCTAATGTTTTTCTTGTCCATGCTCTTTTTTGCTGTTCTTTTTTGTTGTTGCAGGTGTTCCAGTCGAAAACATCTATTATCCATGGACTTGAACAAGTTATTATTGTTTATTGTTATTTGAAATCATAGATTTCGACGGGGAGTGTCATGTTACACATGCATGATTTGCTTTTTCATTTTGTGTGTCCCTTCTGTCTTCCCCTAGCTTTGCTCTCTCTCTCTTGTCTCCTCCCTTCTTCTTCTTTCTGGCTTCATCCCTCATCTCAGCTACATGCTCCTGTTAGCTGCTCACAGCATGATTTTTTGAACTATCCATCTGTTAATCGGTGTATGATCTGCACAGTTTGAAATAAACTTCTTCAGGATCTACAAGGTGTCCTTTGGATCGAGTCACTGTCAGCCAATTCACCTAAGACTGCAGTTATAGCCATCTCACCAACTGTAAGTTACAGAGATCACATTGTAGTGCTTAGACTGGAGAGGCAGAACAGCCCCCCCCCCCCCAACTTGTGGAGTCTTTACTAAATACTGTTGTAATCACACATAAATATGCACAGTTTAATGTATCAATTAATGACGCACTGTTATGGAGGATCTGTGGATGACACTGTTATGGGGATCTGTGGATGACATTGTTATGGGGGGGATCTATGGTTGACACTGTTATGGGGCGGATCTATGGATGAAACTGTTATGGGGGGGGTCTATGGATGACACTGTTATGGGGTAATCTGTGGATGACACTGTTATGGGGGATCTGTGGATGACACTGTTATAAAGGATCTGTGGATGACAATGCTATGGGGATCTGTGGATGACACACTTATGGGGGATCTGTGGACGACATTGTTATGGGAGATCTATGGATGACAGTGTTATGGGGGATCTATGGATGGCAGTGTTATGGGGGGATCTGTGGATGACACTGTTATGGAGGATCTGTGGATAGCACAATGTTATGGGGGGTCTGTGGATTGCACTGTTATGGGGGGATCTGTGGATTGCACAATGTTATGGGGGATCTGTGGCTGACACTGTTATGGGGGATCTGTGGATGACAATGTTATGGGAGATCTGTGGATGACACTGTTATGGGGGATCTGTGGATAGCACAATGTTATGGGGGATCTGTGGCTGACACTGTTATTGGGGATCTGTGGATGACAATGTTATGGGAGATCTGTGGATGACACTGTTATGGGGGATCTGTGGATGACACTGTTATGGGGGATCTGTGGATGACACACTGTTATGGGGGATCTGTGGATGACACACTGTTATGGGGGATCTGTGGATGACACACTGTTATGGGGGATCTCTGGATGACGCATTGTTATGGGGGGATCTGTGGATGGCACTGTTAAGGATTGTGACTCACAATGGATATTGGGGGCCAGCAAATTATAAGGAGGGTGGGGGATGATTGATAACATACATATCTAAATGGCTGGGGGGGTGAGGGCTTGACTTGAGCCATCTACTGATCAGAGCATTCGAATAGCAGGAATAAATAACATCTAAATGTCTGGTGGGGTAGATGGGGGTAGGACAAGGGCTGATGGGGGAAGGGGGACTGGGTTAGATAATCTATACTGACATACATTTGACACACATACATACTGACATACATATGACACACACATACATACTGACATACATATGACACACACATATATACTGACATACATGTGACACACACATACATACTAACATACATATGACACACACATATATACTGACATACATATGACACAGACACATATATACTGACATACATATGACACAGACACATATATACTGACATACATATGACACACACATATATACTGACATACATATGACACATACATACATACTGACATACATATGACACACATATATACAGACATACATATGACACACACATATATACTGACATACATATGACACAGACACATATATACTGACATACATATGACACACACATACATACTGACATACATATGACACACACATATATACTGACATACAAATGACACACATATATACATATGACGCACACATATATACAGACATACATATGACACACACATACATACTGACATACATATGACACACACATACATACTGACATACATATGACACACACATACATACTGACATACATATGACACACACATACATACTGACATACATATGACACACACATACATACTGACATACATATGACACACACATATATACAGACATACATATGACACACACATATATACTGACATACATATGACACAGACACACATACTGACATACATATGACACACATACATATATACAGACATACATATGACACACATACATAAAAACACACAATATGCACATTACATTACTGCCATTCCATTCCCTTTAACCCCTTACATTTTCTGCACATACAGTCTCTGGTGACTTGGAGGGAGGGCAGGATGCAGAGTATTCCTCCTCCTCCTCCTTCTCTGTCCCGACGCTGCTCTTCTCTCTGTGCTGGGGGAGGAGGTTGTGAATCTCTGGTGCACACACAGGCAGGAAGTCAGGGGCTGGGGAAGGTACGGAGCTGCAGCACACTGCACTAGACTGAGGGAGGGAGGAAGAACACCACTAGGGGGCGCAGGACCGGCTGTTACAGCAGCAGAGCGCAGAAATGGATGCTCTGCTGCTAATACAGCTACACGGCAGCAGCAGGGACTTGGTGAGAGTGGCCTGTGCCTGCGCCCTGAGGCTTGAGCGCCCTGAGGCTGGAGCCTCCTCAGCCTCTGTGTCGGCCCGGCCCTGGCAGCACGGATCCAACAGGCTGTTCCCCCACTGGAACAGCCGGCCAGAGTTTCTTGCCGCTGGTGTGAAACTAGTCTAAGGGTACTTTCACACTAGCGTTTTGGATTCCGTTTGTGAGATCCGTTTCAGGGCTCTCACAAACGATCCAAAACGGATCAGTTAAGCCCCAATGCATTCTGAATGGATAAGGATCCGTTCAGAATGCATCAGTTCGGCTCCGTTCCGCTTCTTTTCTGTTTTGGAGGCGGACACGAAAACGCAGCATGCAGCATTTTGGTGTCAGTCTGACGAGGCGGAACATAACGGATCCGTTTAGACTTACAATGTAAGTCAATGGGGACAGATCCGTTTTCAATGACACAATATGGTGCATTTGAAAACGGATTAGTTCTCCATTGACTTTCAATGTAATTCAAAACGGATCCGTTTTGGACTTTGTCATTTTTCTTTTAACTAATGCAAACAGATCCGTTCTGAATGGATACAAACGTTTGCATTATAGGCATGGGCGTAGGAAGCCCCAAAAATCTGGGGGGACAGCACTTATGGGGCCCCTGTGTCCCCGCCCACCCTCAAGCCACACCCACATATCTCTCCGCCCCCCAAGTGCCAAAATCTCCCCCCCCCCCCTTATGGGCCAGTGGGTCCGGTTTAAAAAAAAACACACACACAAACAAAACAAGACACTTATACTTACCTCCATCCAGGGGCGTAGCTATAGGGGGTGCAGAGGTAGCGGTCGCTACTGGGCCTAGGAGCCTGAGGGGGCCAAAAGACCCTTGTGCCGCATAAGAAGACACACAAAGCATAGAGATGGCCCGAACTATTCACCGGCGAACAGTTCCCGGCGAACATAGCTTGTTCGCGTTCGCCTCTGCCGGGGAACATATGCGATGTTCGGTCCGCCCCCTATACATCATCATTGAGCAAACTTTGACCCTGTACCTCACAGTCAGCAGACACATTCCAGCCAATCAGCAGCATACCCTCCCTCCCAGACCCTCCCATCTCCTGAACAGCATCCATTTTAGATTCATTCGGAATTTGCAGTCTTAGTGAGAGGAGGGAGAGTGTAGTTGCTGCTGATTTAATAGGGAAATCGATAGCTAGGCTAGTGAATTCAGTGTCCACTCCAGTCCTGAAAGACTCATCTGATCTCTGCTGTAAGGACAGCGTCCTGACAGCACCCCAAAAAGCCCTTTTTAGGGCTGCAACATTAGTCTGCTTTTTTTTTCCTTTATATGCATATTGCAGTTGCATGGCCTGCCTGTGTGTGAGGAGCTGCAGGCCCACAGACTGTAGTGTGCCCACTGCCAGTGCCCACCCCTGTCATCCCATGTGGCACAGGACTTTGCATCAACAAAAAAGGATTTAATTTTTACACTTTAATCTAAGTTTAGTTGCCTGCCAGTGTGTGTCAGGCTGACTTCCAGTGACTGTAGTGTGCCCACTGCAAGTGCCCACCACTCATACCGGCTGGCACAGGACTTTGCATAAAAAAAGGCATTTCATTTTTACACTTTAGTGTAATTTCAGCTGCTTGCCTGCTGCCAGTGTGTTTCAGGCCCACTTCCGCTGACTGTACAGGGGTGTGGAATTCCTATCGCCCGACGCCCGGGACATGCAGTTCCGGGCGCCGGGCAGGTAGTTTGGGCAGGTAGCTTAGTCCTGTGGGCAAGTAGCAGGGCTAGGGTGGCGCCGGATTCTCCTCTTATACACAGCCGGGCAGCACGTCCGGGCTGCTTACCGCTGTGTGAACATCGCTCCTGTGCAGGCTGGAAGTCATGATCAGAGGAGTGCGCCATGGGACGGAAGTCAGCTCCCAGCAGAAGAGCGAGTCAGGCAGTCAGCGGCTGAAGCAGTAGTGGGAGCTCCTGTCTCCTCACATGGTGGCAGCCAGTGTCCTAAAAGATAGCCCAGCAGGTAGTGTGTGGTGACTCCCCTGGGTGAGCTGCCGGGTCGCCCGGGGGAGGGGGGGGGGGGTTGCTCGAACTGCCCCAGTATGGCATATACATTAAAGGGATTCACTGCCCCAGTATGCAATATAGTATATACTATACTGGGGCAGTGAATCCCTTTAATGTACATGCCATACTGCGGCAGTGAATCACTTTAATGTATATATTATACATTAAAGGGATTCACTGCCCCAGTATGGCGTGGCTGCCCCCATACAGTAGAATGTCACCTTGTGGCTCCCGCCCCCATACAGTAGAACGTCACCTTGTGGCCCCCGCCCCCATACAGTAGAACGTCACCTTGTGGCCCCCACCCCAATACAGTAGAACGTCTCCTTGTGGCCCCCGCCCCATACAGTAGAACGTCTCCTTGTGGCCCCCGCCCCATACAGTAGAACGTCTCCTGTGGCCCCCGCCCCATACAGTAGAGCGTCTCCTTGTGGCCCCCGCCCCATACAGTAGAACGTCTCCTTGTGGCCCCCGCCCCATACAGTAGAACGTCTCCTTGTGGCCCCGCCCCATACAGTAGAACGTCTCCTTGTGGCCCCCGCCCCATACAGTAGAAAGTCTCCTTGTGGCCCCCGCCCCATACAGTAGAAAGTCTCCTTGTGGCCCCCGCCCCATACAGTAGAACGTCTCCTTGTGGCCCCCGCCCCATACAGTAGAACGTCTCCTTGTGGCCCCCGCCCCATACAGTAGAACGTCTCCTGTGGCCCCTGCCCCCATACAGTAGAACGTCTCCTTGTGGCCCCCGCCCCATACAGTAGAAAGTCTTCTTGTGGCCCCCGCCCCCATACAGTAGAAGTTCAGGACAAGTAGATTGTCATGAGGGACAAGTAGATTGAGTCCCCGCTTTAGTCCTTCGACAAGTAGTTTTTTTTTAAATTTCCACACCCCTGCTGTAGTGTGCCCACTGCCAGTGCCCACCCCTGTCATCCCGTGTGGCACAGGACTTTGCATCTAAAAAAGGCATTTAATTTTTACACTTTAATCTAAGGTTAGTTGCCTGTCAGTGTGTGTCAGGCTGACTTCCAGTGACTGTAGTGTGCCCACTGCCAGTGCCTACCACTCATACCGGCTGGCAGAGGACTTTGCATCAAAATAGGCATTTAATTTTTACACTTTAATCTAAGGTTAGTTGCCTGTCAGTGTGTGTCAGGCTGACTTCCAGTGACTGTAGTGTGCCCACTGCCAGTGCCTACCACTCATACCGGCTGGCACAGGACTTTGCATAAAAAAAGGCATTTAATTTTTACACATTAGTCTAATTTCAGTTGCTTGCCTGCTGCCAGTGCGTGTCAGGCCCACTTCCACTGACTGTAGTGTGCCCACTGCCAGTGCCAACCACTGATACCGGGTGGCACAGTAGCTTGCCGATAAATAAGGCATTTCATTTTTACACATTAGTCTAATTTCAGTTGCTTGCCTCCTGCCAGTGTGTGTCAGGCCCACCTCCACAGACTGTAGTGTGCCCACTGCCAGTGCCAACCACTGATACCGGGTGGCACAGTAGCTTGACGATAAATAAGGCATTTCATTTTTACACATTAGTCTAATTTCAGTTGCTTGCCTGCTGCCAGTGTGTGTCAGGCCCACCTCCACAGACTGTAGTGTGCCCACTGCCAGTGCCAACCACTGATACCGGGTGGCACAGTAGCTTGACGATAAATAAGGCATTTCATTTTTACACATTAGTCTAATTTCAGTTGCTTGCCTGCTGCCAGTGTGTGTCAGGCCCACTTCCACAGACTGTAGTGTGCCCACTGCCAGTGCCCACCACTGATACAGGGTGGCACAGTACCACTTATCGAAAAAAAAATGACAGGCAGAGGCAGGCCACCCCGCAGGGGCCGTCGTGGTCGTGGTGCTGTGATTTCCACTGTCCCTGGAATAATGCCTAGTGTTCAGAGGCCATGTACCCTGACCCCGAAAAATTCTGAGGACGTAGTTGACTGGCTTAGACAGGACACCCAATCTTCAACAGCTTCCGCTAAGAACCTTGACGCACCATCTTCCTCCAGCTCAGCTTTGGTCACCTGCTCTCAAGTTACCACGCACCCGCCCGCCGCTGATAGGAACAGTACTAGTTAAGACACCACTCATATAGGGTGTCACAGCACATTGCTCTGTGCACGCGCAGTGCCCCAATTTGGGAGTATGAGGACCGACCAAGCTGCTTTTTCCATCTCCCGATTCCTGAAATCAATTCAGTTTGGTGTATGAGAGTTTGGTCTGTCATTGTGAAGGTACCAGGCCTAAATTTTTTTTCACAAAAGGCAATCCCTGATATGGGATGTAACAGGGATTAAACTGATGAGAATAGTACTACAGAAAATACCACTCATATCGAGTGTGACAGTAAATTGCACGGCGCAGACGCAGTCACCGTGGATTAAAACAGAGTGGAGGGAGCCAGCGTTTTTTAACCATCTCCCGTTCGAAAAATCTATTCAATAAATGGCCCCCAGATTGGGGACGTTAGAGGGATTAAACTGATGAGAATAGTACTACAGAAAATACCACTCATATCGGGTGTGACAGTAAATTGCACGGCGCAGACGCAGTGACCGTGGGATTAAAACAGAGTGGAGGGAGCCAGCGTTTTTTAACCATCTCCCGCTCGAAAAATCTATTCAATAAATGGCCCCCAGATTGGGGACGTTAGAGGGATTAAACTGATGAGAATAGTACTACAGAAAATACCACTCATATCGGGTGTGAGAGTAAATTGCACGGCGCAGATGCAGTGACCGTGGATTAAAACAAAGGGGAGGGAGCCAGCGTTTTTTTAACCATCTCCCCGTTTGAAAAATCAATTCAATTGACCTTTCGTGGAACCTTGGTGTTGTACGTGGCTGGGTGGAGGAAGAAACCTTCAATGACATCACCGGGACGTGGCTAGCTTGGTATCCAACCTTGTGCAAATGGGGAGTTTGCGGTTGTGCAAATGGACTGTTTGCAGTGCATTAAAAGGGGAGTTTGGTATGTCAATGTCTGAGAATCGGGCGTAACCCTTACACTACCTGATCGATACAACATCATACCTGATCGTATACACACACTGGATGTTTTAAAGCATGTTATTCCAAACAATTTAGGAATGTTACGTGATTTATGCCCTTTATGGATTAAAACCCGACTCTGCGTCCACTACGTAATTTTCCATGGGAGTTTTGCCATGGATCCCCCTCCGGCATGCCACAGTCCAGGTGTTAGTCCCCTTGAAACAACTTTTCCATCACTATTGTGGCCAGAAAGAGTCGCTTTGGTTTTTAAAATTCGCCTGTCTATTGAAGTCTATGGCGGTTCGCCTGTTCGCGAACATTTGCGGAAGTTCGCGTTCGCTGTTCGCGAACTGAAAATTTTATGTTCGCGACATCACTAACAAAGCACTGAGGGAAGGGGGGCCCAAGCTGAAATCTTGCACCAGGGCCCATGAGCCGTTAGCTACACCCCTGCCTCCATCCGTCACAGCGATGCGATGCAGGCCTCTTCCGGCCTGTTTCCCGCGCTGTACGGCTCACAGGCGTCATCGCGCCACCCGTACAAACATCTGATAGGCTGCAGGCCTAGTGCCGGCAGCCTATCAGAGGAGCAGGGAAGGGAGACGCCTCTCCCTCTCCTGCTCCGCAGAACAGCCATCTGTATCGCTGTCCTGCGGACGGCGATACAGACGTCTATGGAGATGAAGCGTTGATCTCCCTGTGCCCCGCCACCACTGCACACATTGTCCCGCTGCCGCTGGGGGGGATTTTAGCATAACTGCCCCCCCCCCCCCCGCATTATTTCCAGGGGGGGATCCGACCCCCCGTCCCCCCCGCTTCCTACGCCCTTGATTATAGGTGCGGATCCGTCTGTGCAAATAAGCAGATGGATCCGCACCAACGCAAGTAACCTCTAAGTTAATTTTTAGCAAGTGTTTTTTTTTGTTTATTTAACTGCAGTAAATTGCAGTGTCTGCATGGAAGCACCAAAACGTCAGCTTGTATACGTTCTGCAACCCTGAGCACCAATCAGTACCATATTTTTTACTGGTTACTTTTGTGCTTAGTTTTCTTTTTTTGGTGAAAAAATTGTACTTAGATAGTATTAGATAGTTATAGATATGTAAATCTCTCTCTCTCTCCTCTTTTCGCTTCTCTCTCTTATATATATCAATCGCTCCCTCTCTTTTATATATATAATCAATTTTAGGTAGTGTTAGTTTAGATGCATATGTGCACCCCTGCACCTGCTGAGTACTGATCAGTTACGGATTTTACTGATCAGTCTGCTTAGTTTATTGTGCAGATTTTTTTTCCTCTCTTTCTCTGTCGCTGTCTCTCTCTCTCTCTTTATAATATATATATATATATATATATACTAGCAGAAGGACCCTGCTTCACACAGGTATATTTCATCTATTTCATTTAATGTTTCTGTGTTAAAAGATATTGACAGTATCCCCCATAACAGTGACCTCTACAGTACCCTGCCCCCTTAACAGTGAACTCCACAGCCCCTTAAAACTGACCTCCCCACAGTGCGCCGCCACCTTAAAATGGGATCTCCACAGCAGCCTATCCCCTTAACTTTTACCTTCACAGCAGCCCGACCCTTTAACAGTAAGTTTCACAGCACCCCACTCCCTTGACATTGACCACCTCTTATCTGTGACCTCCACTGTTCCCTGCCCCATTAACAGAGGCCTCCACAGCACCTGTCCCTTTAACACTGACTGCCACAGTACCCCATTTCTTTAACAGTGACCTCACAGTACCCTGCAGAATTAACAGTGAACTCCACAGCAGCTTCCCCTCTAATAGTGGCCCCTGCCCCTTTAACAGTGACCTCCATAGTGCCCGTGCCTTTAACAGTGACCTCCACAGCGGCCTGCTCCCTTAACAGTAACATCCACAGTGCCCGCCCCTTTAACAGTGACCTCCGCCGTGCCCGCCCCCTCCACAGCAACTGCACCTTTAATAGTGGCCCTGGCCCCCTTAACAGTGACCTCCACAGCAGCTGCCCCTTTAATAGTGGCCCCTGTCCCAACATTGACCTCCACAGCGCCCTGCCCCTTTAAGGCTAGGGCTACATGACGATATGTGTCATGCAACATTTTGTCGTACCAATGTCGCGCAACAATTTTTATAATGATAGGCTATGGTGTCGCACTGCGACATGCTGAGACTACGACAGTCGCAAAAAATCCATCCAAGATGGATGCATGTAGCAGTGCAGTTGTACCCTATGTGTCGTGCGACCTATTGTCCTCGTGTAGCCCTAGCCTAAAGCTGACCTATAGCAGTGAAGAAAAATGGCTGGGTTGTTATTGAAACCTGGAGTACAAATGTGTGTATGTGGAGATTAAGGGCCTGCAAGCTTCTATTGGCTGATAAGGGACATGTGACCATGTATATGGCAGTTCGGATATGAGTGAAAGACTTGAAGGCTTCTATTGGCTAATGCAGGTCATTTTTTGGGAATATCTCAGGAACAGTACGTCCTAGAGAGCTGAGACTGGATCTAAAACCTTCCCGAACACCTGATTTACCTGTGTGCCAAATTTGGTGAAGATTGGTCCAGTCATTTGGTCGCGCATAAAGAACAGACAGACAGAAACTCATTTTTATATATATAAGAGACTAGCAGAAGGACCCGGCTTTGCACGGGTATATTTAATCTATTTCATTTAATGTGTGTCGTTAAAAGATATCGACAGTATCGCCCATAACAGTGACCTCTTTAGCACCCCGCCCCCTTAAGAGTGAACTCCATAGTCCTCCACCCCTTAACACTGACCCCCACAGTGCCCCGCCTCCTTAAAATAGGACCTCCACAGCAGTCCATCCCCTTAACTTTGACCTTCACAGCAGCCCGCCCCTTTAACAGTGAGTTTTACAGCACCCCACTACCTTGACAGTGACCTCCTCAGGGGTCCGCCACCTTAACAGTGACCTCTACAGCACCCCGCCCTTTAACACTGACCTCCATGGCGGACCGTCCCCTTATCTGTAACCTCCACTGTTCCCTGCCCTCTTAACAGAGACCTCCACAGCACCCGACCCTTTAACAGTGACCGCCACAGTACCCCGCTCCCTTAACAGTGACCTCCACAGTACCCTGCTCCCTTAAGTGACCTCCACAGTACCCTGCTCCCTTAACAGTGACCTCCACAGTACCCTGCTCCCTTGACAGTGACCTCCACAGTACCCTGCTCCCTTAACAGTGACCTCCACAGTACCCCGTTCTCTTAACAGTGACCTCCACAGTACCCCGTTCTCTTAACAGTGACCTCCACAGTACCCCGTTCTCTTAACAGTGACCTCCACAGTACCCTGTTCTATTAACAGTGACCTCCACAGTACCCCGCTCCCTTAACAAGGACCTCACAGTACCCTGCTGCCTTAACAGTGACCTCCACAGCAGTTGCCCCTTCAATAGTGGACCCTGCCCTCTTAACAGTGACCTCCACAGTGCTCACCCCTTCAACAGTGACCTCCACAGTGTCTGCACCTTTAACAGTGACCTCCACAGCAGCTGCCCCTTTACTAGTGGCCCCTGCCCCCTAACAGTGACCTCCACAGCGTCCTGCCCCTTTAATGCTAGGGCTACACAACGACATGTGTCGCGTGACATTTTGTCTCAACAATTTGGTGAGCTGTTTGTGAGTCAGGCCTTACGCTCCCGTAATGCCCAACGGCCCCTGGTATCGCCCATACGGCACAGGTAGGTTGAGTGGTAGGGTCTCGGGCTATTTGAGAGACCTTGGCGTGGTGTCCGAGCTTAAGACATGTCCTCCTAGTAGGATGTGTCGAACTAACCTCTCAATTTTAACATCAGTGTGAGGGTTTAGTATTGCCGCAGAGTGCACCTGCCTTTGCTATGGTTATGTTTCTGTGTGTCGTTAAAAGATATCGACAGTATCCCCCATAACAGTGACCTCTACAGAACCCTGCCCCTTAACAGTGTACTCCACTTAACAGTGAACCATGGTATCACACTGTGACATGCTGTAACTGCGAACTGACAGACAATCTATCCAAGATGGATTTTTCTGTGACTGTTGCGTCACAGTTGCAGCATGTCGCAGTGCGATACCATAGTTCACTGTTAAGTGGAGTTCACTGTTAAGGGGCAGGTACTGTAGAGGTCACTGTTATGGGGATACTGTCGATATCTTTAACGACACACCCCACTCCCTTGACAGTGACCTCTTCAGGGGTCCGCCACCTCAACAGTGACCTCTACAGAACCCCGGCCCTTAACACTGACCTCCATGGCGGACCGTCCTTATCTGTAACCTCCACTGTTCCCTGCCCTCTTAACAGAGACCTCCACAGCACCCGACCCTTTAACAGTGACCGCCACAGTACCCTGCTCCCTTAACAGTGACCTCCACAGTACCCTGCTCCCTAGTGACCTCCACAGTACCCTGCTCCTTAACAGTGACCTCCACAGTACCCTGCTCCCTTGACAGTGACCTCCACAGTACCCTGCTCCCTTAACAGTGACCTCCACAGTACCCCGTTCTCTTAACAGTGACCTCCACAGTACCCCGTTCTCTTAACAGTGACCTCCACAGTACCCCGTTCTCTTAACAGTGACCTCCACAGTACCCTGTTCTATTAACAGTGACCTCCACAGTACCCCGCTCCCTTAACAAGGACCTCACAGTACCCTGCTGCCTTAACAGTGACCTCCACAGCAGTTGCCCTTCAATAGTGGACCCTGCCCTCTTAACAGTGACCTCCACAGTGCTCACCCTTCAACAGTGACCTCCACAGTGTCTGCACCTTTAACAGTGACCTCCACAGCAGCTGCCCTTTACTAGTGGCCCCTGCCCCTAACAGTGACCTCCACAGCGTCCTGCCCCTTTAATGCTAGGGGCTACACAACGACATGTGTCGCGTGACATTTTGTCTCAACAATTTGGTGAGCTGTTTGTGAGTCAGGCCTTACGCTCCCGTAATGCCCAACGGCCCCTGGTATCGCCCATACGGCACAGGTAGGTTGAGTGGTAGGGTCTCGGGCTATTTGAGAGACCTTGGCGTGGTGTCCGAGCTTAAGACATGTCCTCCTAGTAGGATGTGTCGAACTAACCTCTCAATTTTAACATCAGTGTGAGGGTTTAGTATTGCCGCAGAGTGCACCTGCCTTTGCTATGGTTATGTTTCTGTGTGTCGTTAAAAGATATCGACAGTATCCCCCATAACAGTGACCTCTACAGAACCCTGCCCCCTTAACAGTGTACTCCACTTAACAGTGAACCATGGTATCGCACTGTGACATGCTGTAACTGCGAACCGACAGACAATCTATCCAAGATGGATTTTTCTGTGACTGTTGCGTCACAGTTGCAGCATGTCGCAGTGCGATACCATAGTTCACTGTTAAGTGGAGTTCACTGTTAAGGGGGCAGGGTACTGTAGAGGTCACTGTTATGGGGGATACTGTCGATATCTTTTAACGACACACCCCACTCCCTTGACAGTGACCTCTTCAGGGGTCCGCCCCCTCAACAGTGACCTATACAGAACCCCGGCCCTTAACACTGACCTCCATAGGGGACCGTCCCTTTAACAGTGACCTTCACAGAACCCTGTACCCTTAACAGTGACATCCAAAGTACCCTGCTCCCTTAACAGTGACCTCACAGTACCCTGCCCACTTAACAGTGACCTCCACAGTGGCCTGCGCCCTTAACAGTAACATCCTCATTGAACGCCAGACAGAATCTCATTTTTATATATACACTTACCTAAAGAATTATTAGGAACACCTGTTCTATTTCTCATTAATGCAATTATCTAGTCAACCAATCACATGGCAGTTGCTTCAATGCATTTAGGGGTGTGGTCCTGGTCAAGACAATCTCGCTACCACTGAGGAAGGAGGAGGACCTCCGAAACGCGTATGGTTGGGCAGCATTGGGCAAACTATTTTATGTGGATCTTTTGACGATATTGTGGACTTATTGATTCCTGCATATCTAAACGGATATATCAGGATCCATTCAAGGATTTAAAGGTTTCACAAGATTTCCTATACAAGGTGGACTTTAGGACCTGGTCTCCACTCAGAGAACACTTTACCTGATCATATGACACGGCGGCGTGTGGGACGCTGCATGTTACTGTGTCTGAAGTATCACAGGGAAGTGGATGCCATTCAAAACCACACATGGAGACCCAGCCACCATTTGCAACATTTACTACTGGATCGGTAACGTGTTCTTTCTGCACACTAGTGCCACTTTTACTCTATCTACCTCTTTTATATTGTGGGACTTTAGGATATTCTCCAAGTGAGACTTTAGGGGTTATTGGACCTCAGTAAACTCCATTACATCAACTCACATCCACTGAGGAGATCTCATTGCCGCTCAGCTGTGTATTTTATGTTGTCGTTTTTACTCTGCTACTTTTGTGTATGTTATATTCATTTATAATATTTACAGCGTGGGGTTCATCATTATACCCCACTATGTTTTAGATTTTCTGCTATTTTATTAAAATAATTTTTATTTTCAGTCTGTGTTTTTTCCTTTCATTAAGTCCTGATATTGAGTGCCCACTCTGTCATTTATTCTTACACGCACTTTTCTGTTTTTTTTTGGCCTTTTTGCGAGGTGGCGATTCAGAGTGAGAGCACCTTTCCATGAGATCCTGATCAATTGAGCCACCTGACACACTACTCTAATCTCCTGAACTCCAAACTGAATGTCAGAATGGAAAAGAAAGGTGATTTAAGCAATTTTGAGCGTGGCATGGTTGTTGGTGCCAGACGGGCCGGTCTGAGTATTTCACAATCTACTCAGTTACTGGGATTTTCACGCACAACCATTTCTAGGGTTTACAAAGAATGGTGTGAAAAGGGAAAAACATCCAGTATGCGGCAGTCCTGTGGGCGAAAATGCCTTGTGGATGCTAGAGGTCAGAGGTGAATGGGCCGACTGATTCAAGCTGATAGAAGAGCAACGTTGACTGAAATAACCACTCGTTACAACCGAGGTATGCAGCAAAGCATTTGTGAAGCCACAACACGCACAGCCTTGAGGCGGATGGGCTACAACAGCAGAAGACCCCACCGGGTACCACTCATCTCCACTACAAATAGGAAAAAGAGCCTACAATTTGCACGAGCTCACCAAAATTGGACTGTTGAAGACTGGAAAAATGTTGCCTGGTCTGAGTCTCGATTTCTGTTGAGACATTCAAATGGTAGAGTCCGAATTTGGCGTAAACAGAATGAGAACATGTATCCATCATGCCTTGTTACCACTGTGCAGGCTGGTGGTGGTGGTGTAATGGTGTGGGGGATGTATTCTGGGCACACTTTAGGCCCCTTAGTGCCAATTGGCCATCGTTTAAATGCCACGGGCTACCTGAGCATTGTTTCGGACCATGTCCATCCCTTCATGACTACCATGCACCCATCCTTTGATGACTACTTCCAGCAGGATAATGCACCATGTCACAAAGCTTAAATCATTTCAAATTGGTTTCTTGAACATGACAATGAGTTCATTGTACTAAAATGGCCCCCACAGTCACCAGATCTCAACCCAATAGAGCAGGGATGCTCAACCTGTGGCCCTCCAGCTGTTGTAAAACTACAACTCCCATCATGCCCTTCTGTAGACTGAAAACTGTCAGTAAACTGTCCAGGAATGATGGGAGTTGTAGTTTTGCAACAGCTGGAGGGCCTCAGGTTGAGCATGCCTGCAATAGAGCATCTTTGGGATGTGGTGGAACGGGAGCTTCATGCCCTGGATGTGCATCCCTCAAATCTCCATCAACTGCAAGATGCTATCCTATCAATATGGGCCAACATTTCTAAAGAATGCTATCAGCACCTTGTTGAATCAATACCACGTAGAATTAAGGCAGTTCTTAAGGCAAAAGGGGGTCCGCCGTATTAGTATGGTGTTCCTAATAATTCTTTAGGTGAGTGTATAAGAGATATATATATTTCAATTTTAGGTAGTGTAAGTGTAGATTTTTGCACGCACGCAACATCTGCGTGTGTGCGTCCTGCAGCTGCTGAGCACCGATCAGTAACATTCTTTTTACTGATCGTGTCTCTGCTCAGTTTTCAGTAAAGGTGTTTTTTTGTTTTGTTTTTCTATAGGCAGCCTTCTGTTCCCTACATTTTTATCTTATTCTTTTTCTTATCTTTTCTTTATTTCTTTCTCTTTTTCTTTTCTTTATACTAAATTTTATTGGAAATTTATTACAAGCCCCCTCACGTGTGAATACATACACATACACCCCCTTGACACTATACATTTTACACATATCAAAAAATATAAAAATGTCCCTGAGAGTGTACGCCATCATTGCCTCTGAAACTGAGTCTGCCAGCAAGGGAGAAGGGGATGCCACTTTCCTCTACTCTACACTAAACTACAAGGATAACCTAACCAAATCAGAACAAAAAGCACTTAATAACCTAAAAAACAATAGGGAAAAAATTACCCGTCAGACAGACAAAGGTGATGCCCTAGTCATTGAAAATTATATAGATTACGAAATGGAAGCCCAGGGAATCCTTAATGATACCATGTACTACACAAAAATCACTTTCGACCCTTTCCCAGGGATAAACAAAAGATTTAGTAGTCTAATCAAAGATGCACATGAAAAGGATATATAAACAAAAAAGAAAAAACTTCCTGTTACCTAGAACACCATTCAACCCCTACTTTTATCATCTCCCAAAGATCCATAAGAGTTTGAAGAATCCCCCAGGAAGACCCATTATTTCCAATGTAAGGTGCGCCACCAGCAACCTATCGCAATACATGGATCTATATTTACAACCATATGTAAAAAACTTACCATGTTATCTCCATGACTCCAGTCAACTCATTTGTGAGTTAAAGATGGTAGAATGGCAGGAAACATATGCATTCCTTGACCATGGATGTCACAGCTCTCTACACAAACATACAACATAATCTAGGCCTCCAGTGCATCAGAACAGCCCTAGAAGCAGACCCAGCCTCAAACCCCCTCAAATAAAGCTCCTGTTGGAAAGTTTACGCCTTATACTGGAAAACAATTATTTTATATATAATGGTACCATATACTGTCACTGTAAAGGGACCGCAATGGGGACATAAGTAGCGCCATCTTTTGCAAACTTATTCATGGGGGAATTTGAAAATATACACATCGCCAACCATCCCATCTATAAAGATCGCGTTGTATATTTCAAAAGATACATTGATGATATATTCATCATATGGAACAAAGATGAAGTATTCGCCAAGTCCTTTAGCAAGTCCCTTAATTGCACTGATTGGGGCATCACTTTTAGTCCAAACTTTAATAAAACAGAAATAGAATTTTTGGATATCATTATCTCCAACTAGAACAACATTATCTACAAAAACCTATTTTTAGTCTGTTGACACAAACAGTTATATCCAAAGCTTTCACTACAAAAAATGGTTACAAAATATACCATATAACCAGTGCAAACGAATGAAAATGACTTCATACAGCAGAGTCACATTATCAAAAAACGAATAACAGAACTGAAGCAGTGGGTATTAACTGCTGAGACTGTTGCCGATTATGGAGCTCAGATCCCCGCAAAAGTGTACAATTGTCTTGCGACATTTGAATCATATACAGGCAGATATCGCAATGCTTCCGGAGAGGCATCTAACTGCCAACGATTTTGCCCCTATGCAAAAGCTGTGGATGGGAAAGGTAATGGGGTCCCCAACGGTTCAGGTTCAAAGTGGAGTACTGATTCTCTTACATCAGAGATGCTCAACCAGCGGCCCACCAGCTGTTGTAAAACTACAACTCTCACCATGCCCTGCTGTAGGCTTATAGCTGTAGGCTGTCCGGGCATTCTGGGAGTTGTAGTTTTGCAACAGCTGGAAGGCCGCAGGTTGGGCATCCCTGTCTTACATAAAAGAGCCCACATGCAGGTTCCTAGGGAAGATCCCTATGGGGAATTTTAGTCTTTACAATCTGTATGGTCCTAACGGATCTAATCAAACTTTCTTTTCCATGGTAACCAGGATGATAGCGGCAGACATGGTCCACCTTAAAATGGTGGAAGGGGATCTGAACACCGTACTTGATGCTATGGAAGACAGAAAGGGAAATAAGAGGTCTACTATGGTACCAAGGGCAAGAGATATGGTTCTGTCCATCTTCTTGGCCACAAATGATCTGATTGATGTGTGGAGGAGGGATCATACTGACAATAGAGACTCATTACACTCATGCAGCTAATTTGTGGTCAAGAATATATTATCTATTTACCAGTCCTCATTTGGAACGAAGCGTAGCATCTACCTCTACAGAGGATTTGGTTATATATTATCATGCCCCAGTTAGTTTAGATCTGTGGGACTTCATACCCACAGAATCGGAGTTTGTTTCCCAATGTGGTTACACGAAAATCAAGATTTTCGCCTGATTCTCTGGGGATAGTGGCTGAAATTTGCCTCTGACAACGCAGCACATAATAACCAAGCTGCCCTATATTGGGAAACCTCTAAAGTGGTCTTGTGTGGTCGCTTGATAGCATATGCAGTGCGTAAGCATAAAACTCTCCACAGCCATTAAGTACATGCTGGTAATGTCCTGAGGGAGGCATATATACTGTTCACAAATTATCCCACACCGGCTCATAAAACATCATGGGGTTCAAGACATGACTACTGATTTAGCCTTCTGGCCTTTATGCTATAAGGGCATATAGTTAATATTGCTCTTTATTTATGGGTCAAATGTTCTGTTTTCTGATAGCAGATACAAATTATTTATAACATATAAAAATAATGTACAAACTTTAAGGATGTCAGATGCTCCTTTCCTGTGTCATTACTTTGTTCTGATGACATCTTAAGTGAATGGTCATATGCATTTATTTGTACTGAACAACCTAGTAAAAATCTGAAAGTTCAAAAAAAAAATATATCATGGGTTATAGCAAGGGCGACATGTGAACATGTGAACAGATTCTGACAGATAAAGAGCGGTATAAGGGTTCTCTCAGAAATGCAAAATATTTCCAGTTCGGGGAAAAAAATGAAGAGGTTGATGGCATGTCTGGCGAAGGGAGTATCTAGTAATAAACAGGTGAACAGGTGACCCGCTTGAGGTCGGAAGGGGAACACCTGACCTCTAACCCTAAAGAGATTAATAACATCTGTCATGCTTATTTCCAGGCCCTTTAATTAGTGAAACCAACTTTCTAGATCATCTCTCCCTCCCGGCGATTACTCCTGAGCAAGAAGCATCCTTCAATAAACCGATCACACTGAAAGAGGTACAAAGGGTAATCAAATCATTATCAATTCCAACCAGTATATATATATAATTTGGGGAATAGTCAAACAGTCAAAATCCAGCAATTTACATCCCCTAAAACATAACTTTTATTGTTTTGATAAAATGTGGGGCCAATACCCCTTGAACTACAGACATAGGGGAACAAACTCTGCACGCCAGTGATACCCGTCACCTGCGACCCTTAGGTAGAGGATAATACTAGTGAAGGATAAATGGCTCAGTTAGAACAATGATATCTGTCCCTGATGTATCCTTAACTAAAGCCTCAGCCCAGGGATCTCCCCTAGTGGTGGGGATTCCCTGTCCTCGTACCTCGTCTAAACTTCCCTAGTGGTCCCTACTAGGGCCTAATGGTATGTCAGTATGTCAGGTGTCAGTACAGCAGAGGTGCCAAATACGATACAAGGCTCAGATTATATACTTAGTGCCCAGTGCTGTAGCGATATGTGGCTCTAAGTACGCAGATGCACCAGTTACTCCATTCACACCGTTTCTGTGGTCCTTCTGAAGGAAGCCTTGTATCGTATTTGGCAGCAGGTGGCAAACTACATCTGGACACTGACAGAGTCTGACCATGAAAGTACTCTGCGGTCTGTATCCACTCACGTTCCTTCTGTGTTGGTAATGTGGGGTGTGCTTTATCGAGAGCACGCCGCTGCGTAGTGCTCTCAATTACGAGCGCGTCATGTGTTTAATATTACATAACAGAACTGTGTCCTCCTGATGAACCCTTGCCTTACCGCAGGGGGGAAACGCGTTGAGGCTTTTTTTCGGCACCTCATGTGAGGTTTTGACTATATCTTTATTCTGCTAAGTAAGGGCTCATAGAGCCTTGGGCTGTTATCACACATGACCCATGGCACCCTAGATGGTTTATCACCAAATGGGGTAATTTTATGTTACTAATCCGGTGCTCTCATGCTGCAGTGAATCCTTTGAGACTGATGCTGCTCAGATATTAATGACAGCACACCTTGCAGTTGCACCGGACTCTGCTGTACTGACACCTGCCACCTGCGTCTCATTGTTCTAACTGAGCCATTTATCCTTCACTAGTATTATCCTCTACCTAAGGGTCGCAGGTGACGGGTAACACTGGCGTGCAGAGTTTGTTCCCCTATGTCTGTAGTTCAAGGGGTATTGGCCCCACATTTTATCAAAACAATAAAAGTTATGTTTTAGGGGATGTAAATTACTGGATTTTGACTAATCAAGTCATTACCCACAGGCAAGGCATCTGGCCCAAACGGGTTCTTAGGGACGCCTCCCCTAAGAAGCTAACATGGCACATATTCAGTTGTTACCCAAATCAGACCGAAAGTTGCTATCCCCAGGGTCATACCATCCAATTTCCTTGATTAATGTGGAAGTAAAATTAGTCTCTATGATTATGGGCATCTTCCGCTCATTTGTGAGCACCCTTTACCACTCCCCTAGAACCTGAGTGTGCACAGGAAACATTCTTTCAGATCCTTTCTTGCTGGGGAAGGGAACAGGTCAGGGATGCCATCTCTCGCCGCCTCTGTTTAATCTGGCATTGGAACCCCTGGCCCGGTGTCTGCTTCAGGAGGTTGCAATATCGGGTGTAATGGGAGGGAGGGAGATGGTCCGACCATCCGATTTTTGCCAATGATATCCTTTTATTTCTGGAGGACCCTGCAACTGACTTGGGAAAGGTCTTCCCGATTCTAGATGGTAGAGGTGGTAGGTTTACAGCAACTGAAATGTCACAGACGGGAATTTCTGTCTGTATGCGTTTCTGTAGGACCGCGCGATTTCTCAATATAGATTATCCACATAGGGTAGAACCATCCAATTCCATAGATACAGGCAAAAACACCGGATTAGATAAATCTCTCTCTCCACCTAAGACTCCTGGGGAACATCAAAAATGCACCAATAGTGAAGCACTGCTAATAGTGTTCGCACTGCGTACTAATATACTCACAAGAGGCGGTGGAAAAACAGGCACGTCAGATAAATATACAGTCTTCTTTTTCCTTATCCACACACTTCCTATAGAATGTTAGAAACCACTCCCATAGTGAAGTATCCTCATGGAACTCAATATAAAACCCTTTTATTATACTCACATATATCAAGGGTAAAACACACAGTAAAACAAATCAGGGTCTGGTGCTGCTGCCCGACCCGGGTTTCGCTCCAAAAAGCTTTATCAGGGGCGTAACCATTGACACTGACATGTATCCTTAAATACTCTAACCCACCCACCTAAATACATCAACATACAAATTTATAAAAAACACACGTTAATACTGTTTCACCCTACTGAAGTGTATCAGCTAAATCCTTCAAGCATATTTAATTTTCTAAATTCATCCCATTTGGTGCATACACATTGGAAGGTCCATTCATAAACCACTACTTACTATCACACTATAAGCAGATGTACCATGTGATTTTACCCAGCCAATCAAAATTTCAAGAGGTCGGCTTCTCTCACAAATACACAATAATGTGTGTATGGAATCGCGGAGCTGCACTTACTCCACTATACAAGGTTTTAGATCAAATTCCACATTCAAACCGGCTGGTTGGATAGTATCCACCTCATAAATCTATTTCACTTTGCGGCGATCAATCTTCGCCACCGCATCTCCACCCCGCCAGTTATCTCTCATCAACTCAATCCCCACAAAGGAGAGACCCCTAGGGTTTTTCTGGTGTGCAGTTTTGAAATGTAATGAGGCTCCATGTGTTTCAAGACCCTTTTTAATATTTCTTACATGCTCTTGTATTCAAGTTTTGAGCTTCCTTATTGTGTGACCTACATACTGGAGGCCACATGGGCACTCCAGCATGCAGACAACTCCCGAACTATCACAAGTCATTTCCCCCATTAATTTAAAATCTTTATTCCTTTTATTTGAATGTACTTTAGTGGTCTGTCTTTCTTTTTTTATCTTGACTTCTATTTTTACAGGGGAGGCAAAAACCACACCAGGAAAATTTATTTTGCCCCTTCTTCCCACTATCCACAGGAATGGCACTATGTACGAGGCGACTTTTGGGACCTGCAGCGGTAAAAGATTTGTGGCAACGTATCTGGTGTTTTATCTTGCTGGGAATTTCTCCCTAGATAAGAATCATATTAGATACTTGGGGATAAATGTGGGCAAAATCTCGGAGTCCATTTATCATCTCACTTATCTTCCTTTGATCAGGAAGAAGGGGACGGAACTTCGGGGCTGGCATAATCTGCCATTGTCATTTCTGGGAAGAATCTATTTAATTAAGATGCCCTCCTTCGCCTGTCTGCTGAACCCTCTCCAGACGATCCCTTTGCTTCTCACACATAAAGATCTATCTAGCCTACAGCCGGCATTTTCAGCCTTCATATGGAGAGGGAAAAGACCTCTTATCTTCATGGCAAAGTTGTCTCAAAAACTCAGGGAGGCATAGGATTTCCACATTGTAGGGGTTAAAACTGGGCATGCCTTATGCTACATGTCTCGGATTGGCTGGGACATACTAATACCCATTCGAGCTACAGTCTGTAGAGTAAACTGGCGAAAAGATACCATATCAGATCTCTAAGTATCTGCCATCATGGTGGAACCTGGGGTTCCCTCAGGGATATGCAAATAAAATGCTTGTGAAGTGGAGGGAAGGAGAAATAACAACTTTGAAGGATTGGTTATCCTTGGAAGAATTACATGGTCAATTCCATATCCCGGTTAACAGTTATTTGTCTTATGTACAGATTAATGCGTTCTATGGGAACCATTTAAGAGATCAGTCAGAGGAGCTGCAAAATAACGACTTTGATCATTATATCAAAGGGGGGCAGGTAAGATGGTCTAATACCTGGCTACATAGGGGCCTCCTGCCTCATATCTGGGGGTCTACATCTCATACAGTATTTCAGTCTTGGAGTAGGATTTTGGAGGATGTGGATTTGCCAAAAAAGATAGTGGAACTTAGGGATGGTTAGAGTCCAAAAAGCGGTTATCAGTGAAAAGTGAAGGGAATCTCATTTCTGTTTTATACATAGGGCTATATTTGCTTTTAATATCCCTCCACATCCAGCAGCTCCTCATCGGTTGATTGCCTGCCCCAAATGCTCTTTCTTGGCAGCAGACTTAAATCATAGCATATAGCAGTGCCCTTTAATCAGCACCTTTTGGACAAACATAATAGCATATATACAGAAAACCTAGGAAATTACTTTGCCACTCAAGAAACTATTTTTTTACACAGTTCCTAATACTGGTCCATTCCTTTTGACTGTGGTAGCAGTGCTCCTGATGGCAAAACGAACGCTGCTCCAATAGTGGTCGAGGCCACAAGTCCCCACAGAACCTGAGGTGACCAATCAATTGGCCCTCTATATGCATCATGACAGGACTCATGCAATGCAACATAAGGTCACCAGAATGGCCCCCTTCTTCCAAAAGTGGAGGAAGTTTATAATAGCTTCACATGATAGGGAAGCTATTAACCTTATTGTGACTCCATTCAAGGATACTGAATGGTACTTAAAGGCTGATATAGGCAGAAGGTTAGAGGCTCTGAAAGTACATTGACTTTCTGAGGGAAATAAAAAGTTTGGGTGGTGCTGACTCTCCTTAGGGAGGGAGCGCTTGGGTCTAGTCGGGGGGACTTGTGGGCTGTGCATGCTCCTATGGAATTCTGGGAGGAAGGGGATAAAGATGGTGATAATGCAGGTTGATGGTGGAATATGACCATTGGCATTTGGACTGTGGGGAAGAGTGGTGGGGAGGGTGTTCAGTGGTAGTGGGGGACAGTGAAAAGCTAGTCTACATGGTTGTATTCTTGTATATGAAAAAAAAAAAAACATTTGAGAAAACCAAAAACAAACAATGTTTAACCTTTAAAAACGATCCTTCTATCTTAAAATAGACATAACATTTTACAATTTAAGCAGCCTTTTCAATTGTGTACTAAATCCTGCATTATGGGAATCCTCTGAGTATTTAAAAAGTCACATGACTATTTGAACCAGTCACCCCCTACAGTTTTCTCCTTTTCATTCATAACCTCTGACATCACTAGGCATCCATTTATCATCTCATTGCCCTCACTTCTACATTACCAGGGATTCCCTAATGCTCCCTAATTACCCTGCTAGACCAGGCACAGTTTCAAATCAGATTCTATATTAAGGTCCACTACTTCAGCTGTAGTGTCCCCAGCTTGTACATCCGCTCTATCTCCCTTTTACTAATATTTGCAACCGGATCTCCTCTCCATTTCTTCTTTACAAGCTCTAGTCCAGTGAGCAGCAACCTCCGGCACTCCAGGTGTTGTAAAACATAATCTCCCATCATGCACACTTGTTTGGCTGCTCCCTGAACTCCCACAGAAGGGAAAGGAGCATGCTGGGAGTTGTAGTTTCACAACAGCTGGAGTGACGAAGGTTGCTGATCCATGCCCTAGTCTGGCAAACTTCAAACCGCTTGGATCACTGTTTGATAAATATGGAATAAAGTACACCAATGCAGACTCAAGCAAAACTGACTTTAAATATTCCCCTCATGATAAACTCCCCCCGTGTGTTTCCAGACCATTCTTTATGTTCCTTAAGTGTTCCTGTTTTTCATCTTCATTTTATGTAAAGTCCTTCCTATATACTGGAGGCCACAAAGGCACTCCAGCATGTATACCACTCCTATATGTTCACAAGTGATCCTCCTATTAACCTTTATTTCGGTTCCCCGACTCGTCAGATTATCAGTTTAAATTGTAAAATATGTTGCCGTGTCTATTTTAAGATAGAAGGACCGCTTTTAGGATTAAATATTGTTGCTTGTTTTATTGTTCAGTGTGGAGGGAATTTTATGTTAATCGCAAAGGAAGGAGAGTCCTTAAAAAGGCCAGAGCTGGATTTGAAATTTGAAACCCCTGAGGAAGCAAGGCAAAACCCGGGTTGGGTGTTTTAACAGTGGTTATTTGTCATGCGATTTTACTCTTCAAATGTGTAAGTAGAATAAAGTGTTTTAAGTATTTTCAGCTGATGGTTCTTTACTATTGGAGACAATCTACTTTTGAGAGGAGGTGTGCAAGATGGAGAAGAACATGGTTGTCTGTGAAAGAAGACATGTGTGCCTCTCCATATGTATGATTGCACCGCAACTGTGTAAGTAGGCATCAGTGTGTGTTTGTTAGCTGGAGCATTAGGGCTCTTTTACACTTACGTATTTCTTTTCCGGCATAGAGTTCCGTCGTCGGGCTCTATGCCGGAAAAATCCTGATCAGGATTATTCCAATGAATTCTGAATGGAGAGAAATCCGTTCAGGATGCATCAGGATGTCTTCAGTTCAGGACCGGAACGTTTTTCGGCTGGAGAAAATACCGCAGCATGCTGTGCTTTTTGCTTTGGCCAAAAATCCTGAACACTTGCCGCAAGGCCGGATCCGGAATTAATGCCCATTGAAAGGCATTAATCTGGATCTGGCCTTAAGCTAAACGTCGTTTCGGCTCATCGCCGGATCCGACGTTTAGCTTTTTCTGAATGGTTACCATGGCAGCCAGTACGCTAAAGTCCTGGTTGCCATGTTAAAGTGTAGTGGGGAGCGGGGGAGCAGTATACTTACCGCCTGTGCGGCTCCCGGGGCGCCCCAGAGTGACGTCAGGGCGCCCCACGCGCATGGATCACGTGATCCATGCGCATGGGGCGCTCTGACGTCATTCTGGAGCGCCCCCGGAGCCGCACGGACGGTAAGTATACTGCTCCCCCGCTCCCCACTACTACTATGGCAACCAGGACTTTAGTAGCGTCCTGGCTGCCATAGTATCACTGAAAGCATTTTGAAGACTGATCAGTCTTCAAATGCTTTCAGTTCACTTGCGTTGTGACGGATCCGGCGGGCATTTCCGGCGACGGAAGTGCACGCCGGATCCTAACAACGCAAGTGTGAAAGAGGCCTTAGTATGTTCACTTTTGAACGTACACCTATGATTAATTACAGCGATTGAAAAACAAAAAGTGCTTGTACTCCTGATCTATAAATCTGGTGAAAGAGCAGCATGTATCTGGTATTTATATAAAATTCTGTTATTGGAGGAAGGGCTTAATCCCAGGTTCTGTGGCGCTCAATTCTGTGGACTGAAAATACTTTTTTTTTCTTTTGCATTTTAGTTGGTGGTGCCTATTATTAGACTTAGTGGTAAAGTGAGAAAACTGTAGACTTTTAGGATCTTTTTTTTTTTTTAAAGAGTACTTGAGTTTTCAAAGAATTTGCAGAATGCCTGTGCTTCTTTACACAATCATAACTGTGAAGGAACAGTTATGTTTGGACTTCCCTACAGTCTTTTACAGTCTCTTTCAGCCATATCATTACCTGTTTCAGCTGCACAGCTAGATGCATTTCTCTCGCAAGCATTAGGTGTCTGCCTTTTGCCAGTACTGTATGCAGTGACCTCACTATGCTTGTTTTCTTCCAGGAGCTCAAAAAGCTGACAAGGAGGGATAAATCACACAGAAAAGCAGGAGGCTCCTCTGACACATCCCCACTTTCTCTCAGCTGCTTTTTGAGTCTCTGTTACCAGGGACAGCGGATCTTGCCTGACAAGACTGCAACTTAGGTGTAAGAAAACCCCTAGTGGCCATGACTTTACAACTTGTTTTTTAGGTGGATGCAGGCATATTTTTAAATGAAGTAACAGTTTATAAGGCTGAAAAACATATGTCCATCCAGTTCAACGTGTTATCCCCTGGAAGTTGATCCAGAGAAAGGCGAAAAAAAATCCTCAATTTTCCTCATTTTAGGGAAAAAAAAATCCTCCCTGACTCAAATCGGGCAATCAGAATCACCTCTGGAGTGAAACTCCAGCAGACCGGTGGAGAATCAGCCAGACATAAACTGAATAAGGGTCCATTCACACATCCGTGTGTGTTTTGCGGATCCACGGATCCGCAAAACACGGACATCAACGATGTGCGTTACGCAATTTGCGGACCGCACATCGCCAGCACTCGCCGCAATTGCGGACAAGAATAGGACATGTTCTATATTTTTTGGAAAGCGATTGCGGAGCCGGAAGTGCGGATCCGCAATTGTGTACCCGGGCGGGACATCGTCTGTCCCCATTGAAATGAATGGGTCCGCAATTCCGTTCCGCAAAATGCAGACGTGTGAATGGACCCTTACCCTAATTTTGATAATCTTTGTGTACTAAAGTCCACCCATTCCAGTTATTACTCTAGTTGCCCTTATCTGAACCCTCTCCAGCACTGCTATGTCTGCCTTGATCACGGGTGGATTGGGAACTTAAAGTGGCCCTGGAAAAAAAAAAAATGAAAGTAGCCTTATGTTGTAGGAGTGTCTAAATTGACCGGAGGCTTGGCAACATAAGTAGGAGGGGTCAGCAATACCACAGTGCAGCACAATATATTGCCCCAAAAACCCACTGTGTTGGCAATCAGTAGCTTCCATTTTCTGTTTGCCTCCGATTAAGGTATGGAGCAGGGGGCTTAGGAGGTGAGATGCGGGGCATAGTTGAATTCAGGAGGACATGTGGTCACTGGCTGGGTACATGTTTGATTCTCACAGTATTAATTACTGCTGAGAGCTCATTATGTGCCGACCAGCGGCAGAAAGGCGAACTTGGGTGGCCCCTGGGCATTAGCCCACCGGGTAATTTCTCTGTAAGATCTATGGCCAATCCGCCCCTGGCATTGTTCACAGGAGCCCAGAATTGTACACAGTACTCCATGTGTGGTCTGACTAGCGATTTGTAAAGAGGCAGGACTATGTTCTCTTCATGTTTATCTATGCCTCTTTTGACGCACCCCGTAATCTTATTGGCCTTGACAGCAGCTGCCTGACACTGGTTTCTACAGCTTAGTTTGTTGTCAACTAAAATTCCTCAGACCTTTTCCATGTCAGTGTTAGGGTGGGTTCACACTAGCGTTATGGTTTCCATTATAACAGAATCCATAAGACAGAATGTCCTAATAGAAAGCTATGGGAAACCATAACGGATCCGTCTGGGTCCCGTTATACAAGACAGAAAACAAAGTTCTTTAACGAGAACCAGACGGATCCGTTATGCTTTTTCATAGACTTCTATTATGACGGAAAGCAAACGGAATGTCTTTTAAAGGCTTCCATTTTGCTTTCCGTCATAATACAAGTCTATGGGCTCCAGAACAGATCCGCCCTCCGTTTTATGGATTCATAACGGAAACCATAACGCTAGTGTGAACCCAGTGTTTTACCATTTAGTATGTACTGGTGACTTGCATTATTCCTTCCCATGTGCAAAACCTTAAATTTGTCAGTGTTAAACCTCATCTGCCACTTCTTGGCCTAAGCCAGCGTTTCTCAAATAGTGGGGCGTGAGGCTCCGTAAAGGGGAGCTCCAGGTGACAGGAGATGAACGCTTCCACTGTGGAAGCGTTCATCTTCATAGTGATCTGTATCGCCATCCTCTGGACAGCGATACAGATCGCTGTGCTGTGCGGCAGGGGAGGGAGAGGCGTCTCCCTCCCCTGCTCTTCTGATAGGCTGCGGGCCTTGTGCCAGCAGCCTATCAGAGCGCTTCAGGCGGCGCGATGACGTCATCGCGCCGCCTGAGCAGAGTGGGACACAGGCCAGAAGAGGCCTGCATCCAGCGCTTCCAGGGAGGTAAGTTTTGGGTGGGTGGGGGGACCCTATTGGGGGAAGGGAGAGCTTGCACATAATTTGGGGGAGAGCCTGCACATGATTTGGGGGGAAGCCTGGACCCTGCACATGATTTGGGGGGAGGGAGTTAATGTAGCCTGCACATGATTGGGGAGGGGGGTTAATGGAGCCTGCATATGATTGGGGGGGGGGTTAATAGAGCCTGCATATGATTGGGGGGGGGGGGGGGGTTAATGGAGCCTGCACATGATTTGGGGGGGGAGGGGGGGTTAATGGAGCCTGCACATGATTTGGGGGGGGGGGTTAATGGCCCTCACCTGTGGGGAGATTGGTGTACTTATAACAATTTTATAGACAAATGATACTATTTACAGTCGCGCGGGGGGCGCGAAATGCTTTCTTCTTCCTAGGGGGGGGGGGGGGGGGGGCATGACAGAAAATAATTGAGAAGCACTGGCTTAAGCCTCCAATCTATCCAGATCCATCTGTAGCAATATATTGTCCTCTTCTGCGTTAATTACTTTACACAGTTTAGTGTAATCCACCAAATGTGATATTTTACTGTGCAGGCCTTCTACAAGATCATTAATAAATATATTGAAGCGAATTGGCCCAATACTGACCCCTGTGGTACCCCACTAGTGACAGTGACCCAATCTGAGAGTGTACTGTTGGAAAACAGAGGGTGGTTTTTATCACTGAGCCAGTTACTTACCCATATACAGACATTTTTCCCCCAGTCCAAGCATTCTCATTTTATATAATAACCTTATGTGGTACAGTATCAAATGCTTTGGAGATACATAACTTCCAATGACACATCCTGCTCCAGTCTAGAACTTTTCTCATAGAAACTGAGTAAATTAGTTCAGGACTGATCCCTCATGAAGCCATGCTAATACACTGTTATAAGCTTATTTTCATTGTGATACTCCGAGAACATCTCTTAGAAAACCTTTTCCCATTTTACCACTGAAGAACATTTTAGGATCATTCCCATCGCATGGTGAGGAGATCAGCACAACCCTTGTAAATGGCAACCTGGAGTAAGCAGTCACAGAAGCAGCCATGTGGGTTTCCATAAGTCCCATAACTGGAAGTTTAGTAGCATATGTATGTCGCCAGTTGATCACAGCCTATTTTCGCTTCTCATGAACAGTCTTCCAGTAATACAACACTTTTTTTATTTTACTGTCCTTCATTGATAAAGGGGGAGGGGGATTGATATGTTCCATTTTAGTGTTACATTTCTGAAGAGGGGTGTCTTTTCCACTAGAGGTAAGGCATAAAAAGACGAGTTAACCACCCCTGAATCTAATCAGAACTTAAACAGGTTTTAATACTGATAACATATCCTCTGGCTAGATCATCAGTATCTGATTGGTGGGGGTCCAACACCCAGCACCCATGCCAATCAGCTGTTTGAGAAGGCAGCAGCACCACGACCTTCTTGCAGCTTTTCTTAGGCTACACACGTTCATCAGTCACGTGGCCTAGACGCAGCTCAGCCCCGTAGAAACAAATAGGGGTGAGGAGCTGTGATACCAAGCACGACTGCTATACAATCTACATCACTGTGCTTGGTGGGCTCAGAGAAAGCTACAGCACTCACAGGAGCGCTGGTGCTTTCTTCAATGGCTGACCAGCAGAGTTCCAGGTGCAAAGCAGGAGTCCCTCCCCCCCCTCCCCAAGTGATTAGATACTGATGATCCAGTGGATAGATCAGTATTAAAATGTCAGTAAACCCTTTTAAATGTTTACTGACATTTACATTGCAGAGGTTTTTGGTCTACTTAGGCTAGTTTCACACTAGCGGCAGCCTTTCTTTGGCAGGCTGTTCTGGCGGGTGAACAGCCTGCCAGATCCGTGCTGCCGCTAGCGGAGGTCGGCTCTGGCCCCATTGACTATAATGGGGGCAGGCTGGAGTTTCCGGCGGCAGCACAGCAAACATGCCGAATGGCGGCCGGAATAAAACTACGTCATTCACCAGTACTAGGCTTAGTTCTATGCAGATCTGTACATGTAGACATAAGTAAGCTGTCACATCACTGCTTTTATTTGTTAGCCATTAAAAGTTATAAGTGCTGGACTCTAATTTTGTTTCCTTTTAGCAAAGCAATAAAAAAAAATTCTCTACTGGTAATACAATATCAGACTTTTTTTCTGTAGACTTATTCCCAGCTACTGTCTCTTTCCCCTTTCACTGTAGACTGTAAGCCTTCACAGTCGGGGCTCTCATTCTTTGTACCAATCTGGCGCTCCAGTAGTTCATGTTTAGTGTACCTGATTTTATTAAGGGTTTACCTACACATGTACAGCGCCCTCGATTTAAGGGAGTTTTCAGATACTTCAATTTTGATGGTCTATCCCCAGGATAGGTCATCAATATCATACTGATTGGGGGCCAACCAATAAGCTGTTTCAGACAGCCAACAGAAACTGCAGGTGCATCTCAATAAATCAGATTATCAAAAAGTTCATTTATTTCAGTAATTGAATAAAAAAAAGTAAAGCTTATATATTATATAGATTGATTCCACACAGAGTGATCTATTCCAAGTGTTTATTTCATTTAATGTTCATGATTATGGCTTACCGCTGAATGAAAACCCAAAATTCAGTGTCTCAGAAAATTAGAATATTGCAAAAAAGTTCAATATTGTAGACTCATAGTGTCACATTGTAATCATATAATCAACACACCTGCAAAGGTTTCCTAATCCTTTAAATTGTGCCTCAGTCTGGTTCAATAGGTTACACAATCATGGGGAAGACTGCCGACAAGGAGGGTAAGCTACAAAAGGTCATTGCTAAAGCAGCTAGCTGTTCACAGAGTGCTGTAGCCAAGCATACTAAGTCAGCATTTCCAAAAATGTAAATATTGTGAAAAAGTTAGGTCTTTTAGACTCATGGTGTCACTCTAAGGCCCCTTTCACATCTGTGTTTTTGCTTTCCGTCCTCGGGGCTCCAGGACGGAAAGATACTGATCAGGATAATCCTAATGCATTCTGAATGGAGAGCAATCCGTTCAGGATGCATCAGGATGGCTTCCGTTCAGTATGTGAATGTTTTTTGGACGTTGACAAAACCGCAGCATGCACAGCAGCAGTTCCGATCGGGGCCCCAGTGTAAACTGGGGCTCCGATCGGTTACCATGGCAGCCAGGACGCTACTGCAGTCCTGGCTGCCATGGTAAGTACTCCGCAGCGGTGTACTTACCTGCGCTGCGGTCTCCGGGCACTCCTTTATGACATCACATCACAGGTCCGGGCGGCGCATTGATCTATGCGCCGCAGGGACCTGTGACGCCATGAAGGGGCGGCCACAGCGCAGGTAAGTACACTGCTGCGGAGTACCATGGCAGCCAGGACTTTCAGTAGCAACCTGGCTGCCATGGTAACCTGAAAGCATTTCAAAGACTGATCAGGATCCTAATCAGTCTTCAAATGCTTTCAGGCGACTTGCGGTCTGACGGATCCAGCGTGACGGAAGTGCATGCCGGATCCTCAAAATGCAAGTGTGAAAGAGGCCTAATCAACACAGTACGCCAGCAAAGGTTTCCTAATCCCTCAGAGTGGGTAGGCTACATAATTATGGGGAAGATTGTTGACTTGACAGATGGAATGAAAAAGTGTGGTAGAAAAAGGTACACAAGCAAACTGGGGAAAAAATAAATAATAAATTGCAGCCTTGACAAAAAAAAGGCCATTTAAGAATTTGGGGGACATTCACAATGGGGGAGTGGACTGCAGCTGGAGTCAGTGCTGCAAGAGCCACCATACACAGAGGTATCCAGGACATGGGTTACAACTGTTACATTCCTTGTAACAAGCCACTCATGACCCAGAGACATCAGAAGTGTCTTACCTGGGCTAGGGAGAAAAAAGACTGGAATGTTGCTCAGTGGCCCAAAGTCCTGTTCTCAGATAAAAGTACATTTTGTTACCAATGTGTTTGTGAGATGATTATATGGCACTTACTAATATAACTTTTGTTGAAATTCTGCACCATTTTATATGGTATGTTTCCTTGTACACAATATTTTATGCTATCCACATAGATGTCCTGTCCATAAAATGGCAGCTGTCCATGTGATGCCTCCTTCATTCAAACACACTACACCTGCTTTGAAATACGAACAGAACCAGTGCAGGTGCAGTGTTTTTGAATGGATGAGGAATGGAGGCGATTTGCCTGATCACGTGACCCTCCATAAAGGTCAACGGTGTTACACTGCGACAGTAGTAGAACGAAAATTCAACTTTGTTGGATTTTTGTGAGATTTGTTGCATGCTCCGATGATGATCATATCAAGGGGGCCAGAGGGGTGAAAAAGAGGGTATGTCTGGGATCAGCTTTGAACCCAACAACCCCTTTAAGGGCTCAACATTTGTCATGCACCATTTTTTGTAAGGATAGTCAATGAAGTCACACTGCGTCATGCTACGCCGCGACAAATCTCACATAAATCTATCCAAGTTTAATTTTTTTTGCACCTGTCATGTCACAGTCATCGCAGTGCAACACCAGTTACTATCATTACGACATGTCGCAGTGTAGCTGTACTCTTTTTGACACTCGACAAATGTTGTGTAGCCAAACCCTTATAGAGATGCTAATTTAATTTTCCAGCAGGACTTGGCAACCGCACGCACTGCCAACAGTACCAATACTTGGCTTAATAACCATGGCATTACTGTGCTGGATTGGCAGCAAGCTCGCCTGACCTAACACCCAGGCTTCCATAACATCTCAGCCATGCCACAGTGATGCAGTAATTCCTGCAGAAGGAGCCCCGACCAAGCATTGACTGCATTTACTGTACTACTTTTCAGCAGGCCAACATTTCTGTATTAAAAATCATTTTTTAATTGGTCTTATATAATATTCTAATTTTCTGAGATCCTGACTTGGGTTTTCATTAGCTGTAAGTCATAGTCATCAACATTAAAAGAAATGCTTGAAATAGATCACTCTGTGTAATGAATCTATATAATGAGTTTGACTTTTCGAATTACAGAGATAAATTTACTTTTGGATAATATGAAATTTATTGAGATGCACCTGTACACCACGGACTGGCCTAGAGGCAGCAGGTTCTGTCCACTATACAGTGGTGGTGCTGCAGCGCAGCTCCCATTCAAGTGAATGTCAGGTGAGCGCCAAGATGATAGCGCCCAAAACTGCAGAGTCCCCATCGCTGGTGGCACCCGGAAATTGCTGAGCTGGGTCAAAACGTTGCTGCTGTTCATGTGATTAAACATGGAATTTTTTGTCACCATCTGAAGTGCTGCAATCCTTTCATTGGTGCCAGATTATATGTCCCAAGGGAAGCAACCAATACAATTCAGAGTAAATTCTAATTTGGAGCAAGTCAAAAAAGTAATTATGTAGATACATAGGAATAGTACAATCACCAAACAGATCATGAAAAAAAATATAAGTAAATTTAAGATGGATATACTTTTTAAAGAGTAAGACCATCCAAATGAGTTTGTGGAGAAGAGAGAAAAAAAAAAAAAAGGTTTCAGCATCGACATTTAGGCGTGATTCGGACAGGCACATTGTCCGTCTGTGTGTGTGTAACGGACTACACATGGACCCATTAAAGTCAATGGTTCGTTTTACACATCAGTTCTTCAGCACAGAAGAAACTCACAATGTGCATTACTCGTCGGTTTTCCCGAGACTCATTCATTCAAGCACAAAAAACAAAAAAAGACATATGGATGTCCATACGGATTGAACTCGTGTCATGCCAACTTCAATATCAAATCCTCTTGTAGCGATCCAAATAGATAACAATAACTACAAAACATTAACAGATTTCCTTTTAAGAAGTAAAAACAGATTGAAGAATTTCAAACGAGTTATGCAGCTCACTGTACATTTAGTTTCCCATAACAGAAACAGTAGAACCAGAAGCGGGCCGCATCGGAATACTAGGACAAAGAGAAAACTGAAATCTTTAATGCAACTGCCCCCACAGACGCTACTACAATATTGGGAAGAGGAATGATTGTCCAATTTCTACCAGAATCCTTCCAACAATAACTACCTGCTGGTGATCAGCGCTAAACAAAACCTCAGGAAGCAAAATAAAGTCTTTGTTCTACAGTCTCTGGGCACATCCGAGAACTGTTCAGAGTATTCTCTGAAATGTCTGCCATTACAGTTTCCAATATGCGTTGGTTTCAGAGCTTAATCTTGAATGCAGTTGGCTGGACAATTGCCGTTGAGCCTGAGGATTTGAAGAGTGCTTTTAGAATAGTATCAGGGTCAACTTCAGCTGAAGGATTAGAAGCAGCACTGGAGGAGGATGTTGCATTTCTTCTAGATTCACCTTCCTTCTTTGTTGTTGAGGGTGTGTCACTTAATCTTCTAAAAAGAAATGGCAATGTTATCATTTTTTTCCCATAAGGGGGTGTTTTTAGGAAAGATTCAAAGTTCAGTTACAATTACTACAGTAAAGAACTATGCCTCAGGTTGGAAACAAAACAATGGAAAAGACAGCAGTTGCATCTTCCCCTTACTTCATTGTGCCTCACATGTGTACAATGCAATGCATTGGTTGAGCTGAACCAGGGATGATGCAGTCACTATACAGTGCCTTGAAAGTCCCCCTTGAACTTTTCCACATTTTTTCAGCTTACACCCACAAACTTCAATGTATTTTATTGTGACTTTATGTGATAGACCAAGACAAAGTAGCAAGTATGTGTGAAGTGAAAAGAAAATGATACATGGTTTTCAAATTTTAATAAATAAAAATCTGAAAAGAATGGCGTGCATTTGTATTCAGCCCCCTGTGTGTAATTTATTCTCAGTATAACTTCAGCTGCTCTATAAGGGCCTCACAGGTTTGTCAGAGAACATAAGTGATGAAACAGCATCACGAAAATCAAGTAACACACCAGGCAGGTCAGGGATAAAGTAAAAAAGTAAAATATTCAAAGCTCTGAACATCTCACGGAGCACTGTTCAATCCATCATCCAAAATGGAAGGAGTATGGCACAACTGCAAAACTAAGACATGGCTGTCCACCTACACTGACAGCCCAGGTAAGGAGAGCACTAATTAGTATAGCAGCCAAGAGGCCCAAGGTCACTCTAGAGGAGCTGCAGAGATCCACAGCTCAGATGGGAGAATCTGTCCACGGGACAACTATTCATCATGTACTCCACAAATTTGGCCTTTATAGAAGAGTGGCAAGAAGAAAGCAAGCCATAAAAGAAGAAGTCCAGATTGCCGTTTGCCACAAGCCATGTAGGGGACACAGCAAACATGTGGAAGAAGGTGCTCTGGTCAGATAAAACCAAAGTAGAACTTTTTGGCCTAAATGCAAAACGCTATGTGTGATGGGAAACTAACATTGCACATCACCGTGAGCACACCATCCCCACCGTAAAAAATGGTGGCAGCATCATGCTGTCAGGATACTTTTCTTCAGCAGGGATAGAGCTGGCCAGAGTTGATAAGAATACAGGGCAATCCTGGAGGAAAACCTGGTAGAGGCTGCAAAAGACTTTAGATTGGGGTGGAGGTTCACCTTCCAGCAGGACAACGACCATAAACATACAACCAGAGATGGAATGGTTTAGATCAGGCATGCTCAACCTGTAGCCCTCCTGCTGTTGCAAACCTACAACTCCCAGCATGCCTGAACAGCCTACAGCTATCAGTCTACAGTAGGGCATGGTGGCAGTTGTAGTTTTAAAACAGCTGTAGGGCTGCAGGTTGAGCATCCCTGGTTTAGATCAAAGCATATTCATGTGTTAGAATGGCCCAGTCAACGTCCAGACCTAAATCCCATTGACGCTCTCCATCCAATCTGACTGAGCTTGAGCTATTTTGCAAAGAAGAATGGGCAAACATTTCAGCCTCTAGATGTGCAAAGCTGGGAGAGACGCACTCCAAAAGACTTGCAGCTGTAATTCCAGCGAAAGGTGGTCCTACAAAATTTTGACTCGGGAGCTGAAATACAAATGCACGCCAGACTTTCCACATTTGTGTTTATTAAACTTTTTGAAAACCATGCATTATTTTCTTTTCACTTCACATGTGGAACAAGCATAGAAAAGTTCAGGGAGTATGAATACTTTTCAGAGCACTGTAGCATCTCACAAGTGCTGGACTCCAACAGTTTCTGTGCCGCCCAATATTCACTGAAATTGTGATTAATGAAACCCAAATTGAAATATAATTTCTTAGCTTTCCTATATATATATATATATATATATATATATATATATATATATATATATATATATATAAAAGGATTATTCTTTGAGAAATCTTAGGGTTTAAAACAGGGATGCCCAACCTGCGGCCCTCCAGCTGTTGCAAAACTACAAATCCCAGCACGCCTGGACAGCCTACAGCTATTAGGGCATGCTGGGAGTTTTAGTTTTGCAACAGTTGGAGGGCCACAGGTTGAGCATGCCTGGTTTAAAACAAAAAATCTCTAAGGGTACGGCACAGTCGTGTCATGGATGTGCTGCGGTCGAGTACTGTTGTGGTTCTACAGACCGTAGCTGCCTCCTATTAAACTAATGAGACTGCACTGTTCTGTGGGTCTGTACTGTTAATAGTCATGTGGCATCTTCATTACCGTGCGGCCACTAACAATACAGACCCACTAACATTAATAGGAGGCAGCTGCGGCCTGTACGACCACAGCGGTACTAGCATCCGAGGGATCTCCCTCCATTGTGTAAGGCATACATAAGAAATATCTGTCACAGCCGTCTCTCCTGATCCCTCCCATACACATGCCCACTCTATTGGGTGAACATGTTATGCATGGAGAGAATAGAGAAAGATGCTTCCAGACAGGTTCAAACCTATATCTAATGTGTCTTTACAGCCTGCTTAAAGGGGTTATTCCTCACATTTAAAATTCTCTCATACACATCTGCTTATTTGGAATAGTTGATTTTCTATGGGTGGGCCACAGCTCATCAAGTACCCTCATTTCCGACAAAGCAATGAATTTATCTAATTAACCCCTTCTTTCCCTGTATAGAAAACAGTCCCTCACATATAGCCCCAGAGATAAGCAAGTTAAGTAATGCCCCTAAAATTTCCTTCTCCGTTGTCTAGAGAAAGACTTCGCTATATATTTCTATGAATTCAAAAGTAGGGATGGCTAAATGAAAGCTGCCTGGACCGCTCCACCTACTTGTCTGCGATTAATAAACCAGCATGTTAGCCCACCTCTGAATGCAGAAAACGGATCAGAAGGATGAACAGCAGGGGAAAACGTAATAAATAAAAATAATTATATTTTATTGCATGTATATAGCAATAATAGTTCATTTGAAATGCCCTATTTAGTGCATGATGGTTTTTCTTTTAAAGGGGTTATCCCACGCAAAGTATCTTACCCATAGCAAGCAATCACAGTGCAGCTTACGTCGTGACATCGAGGAATGAAAGCTCTGCTGTGGTTGGTTGCTACAGGATTGCCATTTGAAGATTTTAAAATTGCATTTATCCACAATGCTCACCTGATCATTGTGATAACAGAAGATACTATGTGTTATATTAGGGGTTAACAAATTAAAGGCACTCTACCATATGAGATACATAAGGGTTTTCATAAACAAAATGAATGAAAAACGAGCTAGTACAATAATCACGAGCTGATGGTAGTGCAGTGAAGCAGACTACCCACTTTCCTGAAGAGGTGGGTTTTCAGGATCAGACACAAATGGTATATAAGGGCTCATGTACGCAACCGTAATCGGCCCGGAAAACATGGTCCATGTGTCTGCCAGTACTCGTGGGCCAACAGCGGCTCCCCTGAACTGACTGTATCTTAAACGCAGTAACTTTTGATTGCGGATCTCTTGTACTGAACTAACATGTACTGTGTGATGACAAATTCTCTCTATTACATAAGAAACAATTATTGAAGATTTTCTCCTTTGCAACCATAGGAAAGTCAGCACTTACAAAAGGATGGGCTGGTCTGATGTAATCACATTGCCATTCAAATGAAGATTGCATTTCATTGGTTGTCCTGAAATTTCAAGTATATAGAATTGGTTAGATGTCAATAAAAATGAATGTCAGAAAAATGTAACAATAGTTTAGCCGCATGTACCTATAGTAGACTACTTTTACATCTGCGCTTTGTATTCCGGCAGAGAATCTCAAAACCGGAGAAAAACGCTTCCGTTTTGTCCCCATGGGGACAAGGACAAAACAGATCAGGATGCATTCCATTCTGGTTTGTTCCGTATTGTGACCGGACACAAAACTACTGCAAGCTATGGTTTTACATCCAGTCTGTGAAACGGAACTGGATAGATCATCAGTATCTGATCAGTGGGGGTCCTACACCCAGGACCCTTACCGATCAGCTGTTGGAGAATAGGTCATCAGTATTGAAATCTTGGAAAAACCCTTTAAAGTTGGTTGCTAGTCTCACAACAACACAAAGACAAGTCATTTGTCTCCCCCCCTTCCCCCCAGCTGTAGACTGTCCAGGCATACTGGGAGTTGTAGTTTTGCAGAAGCTGGAGGGCTGTACGTTGGGAATCCCTGGGCTAGGCCATGGAACCAATGATGATGTTACTGACCTAGGAAGGGGGCGTGGTGCTCATCCCCAATCTGATATTGAAAGGGTATCTCTATGAAAATCTTGGAAAACCCCTTTAAGGTACGCCAGCTGAGGAATATGTAAATGTTGCTTATTTTTTAATAAAAGGGGCAGCATGATGGCTTGGTGGTTAGCATTGGTGTTTCATATCTGCATGGAGTTTGTAGGTTATCACCATGTTTGCATGAGTTTCCTTGAGGTACTTCGGTTTTCTCCCTCACTCCAAACACATCCTGATAAGGAATGTAGATTGCGAGCCCCACTGGGGACAGCAAGTGACCATAATGTCTGAAAAGCGCTGCAGAATGTTTGCTCTATGTAAGCAAAGTCACATAAATAAGTGATTAAGATCCTAGGGTAGGAATCGGCAACCTCCGGCACTGTAGTTTCAGAACAGCTGGCGTTCCGGAGGTTGCCGATTCCCACCCTACACCGATCCAGTAGATCAGTCAGAAGAGCCATGTGAAAGCAGAATTGTGTTCACAAATAAAGTCATAAAAAAAAATCTAATGCTCATTCTTGGATAAAGTCGTCAAAAAGTGTGCTGCGTTATCTCAAAACGAAAATCTCCAGAAGTAACAAAAGAATCCCTGTGCACACAACGTACCATCTAGGTATCTGTTGTTATATTTTTTGTAGGCACCAACTGCATCTTCCTTTCTCACAAACACAACTTCTGCAACTCCTGGGCTCAGCAAGCGGGCACGTTTCAAGGCTCCACATACACAGAAAAGCTCCTGGAAAAAAATAAATAAATGTTATTTTGTCTACATTATAATGGCTGCAGCCTAAAGGCTTAGGGACACCTTCAGAGGCATGTGTTTTTTTTATTATTAATGCATTGTACTCCTTTTCAGGTAAAAATAATACTTCTATTAGTCTTTATTAAAAAATGTCAGCCCCTTTCCCTGTACAGCGTTGAGTTTCTGTCTTAGCAGGCTCTATGTGCAGTGTGAAATATCTGAACTCCTGACAGTTCACACACACATTGCAGCTCAATTCTCATAAAACTGATAAGAACATGCCTTATATAAATGTTAACCCTTTTATGAACGAGCCCAAAAAAGGCCTGACTGTCCAAGCAACTTTTTGCGATCTTGTGCACGTGATGGTTTAGTCCTTAGCTTTTTATTTTATTTGTTTGACTACCAAAATAATGTTTGCATTTTTTTTTTACTTGACACCTAGGACTTTTTATTACAATATTTTTTTGAGATTTTTTCCCCCTTTTTTTAGGTTTAATTTGAAGGAAAATCGCTAATTATTATAATAAAGTCATTATTTGAATTATAGCTTTTTATTTCTTAAATATTAAAACTTAGAAATTAATTATTGCAATGGGTTCCCCATTTTGTGACGATTGTTTTCATATATATGTTTGAACGAACGGGCCGAATATGGTGACTGTTTCTGTTAGCGACTGCATTTTTAATTTATTTTTTACTTATATTTTTATTTATTTTTTAAAAGACCTCTGAAGGACACTGACTTTTTTCACTGTTTCCACTGTAACTGGGAAAACAGCCCAGTGTGGGTATGACACACAGGCCGAGCTGGATCAGGGTCTCCTTAGACCCTGCAGCTCTGCTCCTGCCCCAGACACTCCTGGCAGTCACATGACCGCCGAGACTAACAGAGGAAGCGGCCCTGCCTTTCCTTGCTCCCCCCGCGCTTGTGCAGCGCTGTCCTCCCGGCACAGGAAAAGGCAGAAGCAGTAATAAACCGCTCCCGTCTTCTCCTCAAGGTCCCCGCTGTGTGTGTCAGCCGGGAACCGACCTGCTCTTGCTAGATTGCAGGGGCTTTAAGCCCAGGGATGATCAGAGTAATCTTATTAGAAGAGGGGTGACATTCACAGGTAAATTGTACTTTACTAATAACATGCCTTTCAGGAAGTTGAAGGGTTCAGCAGATACTTACCACAATATCTTCCTCTGTGACTCTTGGGTGCAAATTATTAACGGTCATTTTGGTGCCTTCTAAAGGGCTGAAAACAGACTGAAAAGACGATGAATTGTTAAATGCAATAAAAAGGAATAACCTGAACTGCTCAGAACAGTTAGCTCATTCGGAGTGTAGCACTCCAACCTTATAAAGTACAACTCTGAGGATGCATGTAATTCTCACCTCTGTTGAAGTTGGCTGTACTGAAGAATTAGCCTCCTTTGTGACAAGTATACGAGACACATTGGTTAGCGTCTTAGTGTGCAGTAAAGGTGCTGCAGAGGCGGACTGCGTAGCCACCGGAGCCGTGTATGCATCATTCTGTACCACTTTAGTGAGAGGTAATGTTTGCCCAAGTGAGAATGAGTTTCCAGACATTCCTGGCTACAACAGAAATAAAAACCAAATGCATAATAAAATAACACCTTACTATTCGCATTTCACAGTTTTCAGACTACAAAGCACTAAGGGGGGTCATTTATCAAACTGGTGTAAAGTAGAACTGGCTTAGTTGCCCAACTTTCATTTTCCAAAGGACCTGCCCAAAATGAAAGGTGGAATCTGATTGGCTGCTATGGGCAACTAAGCCAGTTCTACTTTACACCAGTTTGATAAATTAACCCCTAATTTCTTTAGCTGTATATATTCTGGTGATAGTGGGAGTAGAATAAACAGCCATAATACAAATTCTAAACATGGCACCCACAGAATACTACTGGCAGGACTCGGGCTTCATTTGTCTTCATTTGCACCTGGAAACTAGCGCAAATAAAAATAAATGTGTTTGATCCGCTGGTCCGGACTCTTCTCCCGTCACGTCCCCTTTTCAGAAAGTGGCGAGGGTGGTGTTTAAAAAGTCACACAGCGTTTGCGACTTATTATCACCAAAAAACTGACGCAGGGGGATGTAAATCCCAAAATCTTTCAAAAATTATACTAACCTAAATGCAGTGATTGCATAAATTACCTACTGAAGCTACACAACTGAGCAGAACTTACCTAAGCTACCTGGTAGGCAATAGTTGGCACCGTCTATAAGGTGGCACATGCAATTGCTACTTGGTTGCCACCATCATTACAGGCTTTAGCAACAGCCTTGTAAAGGATAATAGGGAACATATGGACTGATGGCATTATAGTAAAGAAAACCGCTTGCGAAACATACAGTGCACGGATTTTGTGTAAATTGTCATTTTGCCCTGGATTTCCACTTTAAGCAACAGAATGTAAAAATATGCAAATAAAAAAAAATCTAAATCCAAGCAATTCTTTTGTTAATGTATTTTCTTTTAATCCTGTGTAGTCTCTTAATATGAGAAATATGTACGTGCCAGCCGTTCACCCCTGCTCTCAGAAGCAGAAAATCCTACAGACTGATACACATTCTGGGCAAGTGGAGTTTTTACCCTTTTCTGCACAGGGTTGGCAGCTGTGATCTTCATCTGTTTTGTGGGGATGTGGGACAGCTCCAGCTCATCATCCATACCATCATCATCTAGATCTTGTGGAGAGACCTGTTGATAGAAAGGTGTACATTTACACCAGAGACCTGGGTGACAATGGGCCATCAACACCAGCTGCTTTCTAAGGCCTCTTGAACATGACCGTACTTTCGATCTGCGTCCAATCCACATTTTTTGCGGATCGCACATGGACCTATTCATTCCTATGGGCAGCTATAATGCACTTACTCTTTCATGTGGCCGATCTGCAAATTCAGAAAATTAGATCAAACAATAGGTGCCTAAAACATCACTTTTAATAATATGTTAAAATCCTCAAAATATCCATGCAATAGTATAAATACACAAAACAAGTACATTGGCGGGGTGCCTGTTAAATATCAAATACATATATCTACTGCCCTAATGTCAAAGTGACAACTAAGGGATAGGTCAGGGCTCGACAAATCCCAGGTCGCCATGGCGACCAGGAATTTGGTCCTGGCGCCTGGGTATTTGTCAGCCCGTTCTCTCAGGTGTCAGGGCGCAGGGCCGGCGCGGACTAGGAGTCAAACACAACAATAGCTGATCTCAGGGAGACCAGCTACAAAAAACACTGTGGAGCCTCACTTAAGAGTCTCAACACAGCAATCCGAAGTGCAAAGTTCCCTGGGAAACAGGAATATGCAAAATAAATGTGGAGCCCCAGTTATGGGTCTACAACACAATGAAAGCCAGATATCCCTCAAAGGAAGGAAAACCAAGCGAAGGGGTGTCTCCATTACAGAGATCACCAAATCCACCATATTAAGTGGCCCCTATGTCAAGATCCCGCTTTTTTACAAGCTTTAAGGATGTGACAGGGAAAACCTAAGCTAGGTATCCATCCACAGACAGCTGTTTTGGGGTGTTGCCCCTCATCAGTGTGGAGTAGGATTCTGGCTAACCGGGAGCAATGCCTCGGAGACCACTCAAACAGGGAACTTTGCACTTCGGATTGCTGTGTTGAGACTCTTAAATGAGGCTCCATGGTGTTTTTTGTAGCTGGTCTCCCTGAGATTAGCTATTGTTTTGTTTGAGTAGTCTCCGAGGCATTGCTCCCGGTTAGCCAGAATCCTACTCCACACTGATGAGGGGCAACACCCCGAAACAGCTGTCTGTGGATGGATACCTAGCTTAGGTTTTCCCTGTCACATCGTTAAAGCTTGTAAAAAAGCGGGATCTTGACATAGGGGCCACTTAATATGGTGGATTTGGTGATCTCTGTAATGGAGACACCCCTTCGCTTGGTTTTCCTTCCTTTGGCGGACTAGGAGTGCCAGCCCCCCTCATGCTGCAGCCGCCCGAGCGCTCTGTATAGAGCCTCAGGCGGCTGCAGCACTGCCCGGGCTGGCGCGTCCATGAGGGCGCACCGCCCGGGTGCAGCATGAAGAGAGGGACTGACTGGAGTGAAGCGCTTAGGGGTGAATGCAAAGGGGGAAGTGAATGACAAGGGGGAGAGAAAGTGAATGACAAGGGGGGAGAAAGTGAATGACAAGGGGGGAGAAAGATAATGACAAGGGGGAGAAAGATAATGACAAGGGGGGAAAGATAATGACAAGGGGGAAGATAATGACAAGGGGGAAGATAATGACAAGGGGAAGATAATGACAAGGGGGAAGATGAATGACAAGGGGAGAAAGTGAATGACAAGGGGGAGAAAGTGAATGACTGACAGGGGAGAAAGTGAATGACAAGGGGAGAGTGAATGACAAGGGAGGAATAAGGGGAAAGATAATGACAAGGGGGAAAGATAATGACAAGGGGGAGAAAGTGAATGACAAGAGGGGGAAAGATAATGACAAGAGGGGGAAAGTGATTGACAGAGAGGAAAGTGATTGACAAGACGAGGGGAAAGAGAATGACATGGGGGGAGTGAATGACAAGAGGGGGAAAGAGCTGGGCGTTGTAGTGATGCGGGGACTGAGCGCCAGCTGGGGTTGTAGTGCTCAGTAAAATGTCATGGTGCCCGCTGTGTTTGTGCCCTCCGAACCCCTCTGCCCTCTCCTCCGACCCTCTGCCCTCCTCCGGACCCTCTGCCCTCCCCTCCGGACCCCTCTGCCCTCCCCTCCGGACCCTGTAATCCTTGTAAGGGTTTCCACATGTCATGGCGGCCGCAAGTGGCGATCACTTGGACGCTGGCAGCGTCTGACGTGTCATATAACCTATTGAAGAGGGGAAGCATTATGGGGGGCACTATGGAGAACAGGGGAAGGAATACTATGGGGGCATCTACTGGGGGCCCTATGTACTGGCATGCATTATTGGGGGGCTCTATGGAGAAGTGTGGGGGGGGAGCACTATGGGGGTATCTATTGGGGGCTTTATGCCGCGGCTCCGCCTGGCTCCTAACTTTTTTAGCTGGCTCCTAGATTCCAAGGAAATTTGTCAAGCCCTGGGATAGGTATATAGGAACAGGGGAGGGAGGGTTGCTGGGTCTATAGCCCTCGGTCCTCACCCTATACTGTATCCCTTACCAAGGATGGCGTCTCCTAAAGGCCCTCTGAAGCTTGCCCTATCAGTGAGGGACTGCCCAGCTTCGTCATGAATGAGGTAACCAGGGGAGTGAGGAGGCCCCTAGAATTATGGCAGATAGAGGACTACAAGCTATAAAAGTATACCCCTTGCCAAACATGTGTCACACCACAGTGTGACAACAAATCGAACAGCTGCGGGGGAGGGTTCCACAGGGTTGCCCCCCTCACAATTCCGCCACACTCAAACCCGACGCGTTTCCCTGGCCTGCCGGCCAGTTCATCAGAGGAAATAAAAGGTACAAGCACGACTGTAATATGTGTATAGTAAAGTGCTCAATTTCACCAGTGCGCAATAATAGCAACCAGATAGCTTAGCTTATGAATCAGGCTTCTGTCAGTCTGTCATGGATTGTGCCGAGTAAGAAAACATTTGTCTTATCGCATGTATTTCATTTTTTTTCCGTTACAGTATTCACCACACAGCATTTTTTTTTAAAATTTCAATAGTTGTGAGCTCTCCAGCTTCTGGGCAGGAGTGATAAAAAGTATTAAAAGATGGGCACCAAATTGAAGTGCCATTTAGTCCTAGAGCCTGCCTCCTTGAAGTGGTGGACATTGCGGGCCATGATGAGCGTCTTGGTGTGCAGCGCCTATTATTCCAGGCCCAGAAGCTGATAGCTCGATACTGGATTCCTCCACAGCCTCTCTCTTAAAGGGGGTTGTGTGCAAAGAGGAAGTGCAAAGCCAAATTTACAGCAATATGGGATGAGGGGCTCTCCGCCAGGGCCGGGTCCTCCACCCCTGGGCCTGTCTAGACTTCCCATGTGTTGGTGGGGGGCAGACTGGGCTAAGTGACTGGATAGCCATATTTGCGTAGGAGTTATATGGCAGGAATCGGAAGAAGTTGGCTGGAGAATAATTGAGGCGCCCTGACTGAGTAACTAGGCATGGATATGGATGGGGCTTACTTATGATGGATATGATTTTGTTGATTATCAGATAAGTGTAATGAGGTGATACTTTTGTTACAAATAGCAGACCATCTCTTCGCTAGGGGGTGGAGGGGATTGGGTGGGGGTTTGGGGGCTTACTTAATGGCTCTGTATATCATTTTTATATCTTGTTACAATATTACTTAGTCCCTATTGTTTAGACAATTTTTCGAACTGTACTTAATAAAAAAATATCCGATTTAAAAAAATATATATTTAAATAGTTCAGACATTTTGAGGGCTTGCTTTTATGTTTTCAATGGTACCATCTAGGGGTACATGACTTTTTGATTGCTCAATACTATGCTTTTTCTGAAGTGAGGTGACCAAAAAATGGCTGTTCTGTTTTTTTTTTATGTCGTTTACCTAATGCAGTAGATCATGCGATTTTATATGTGTAATTAATATGTATTTTTGGGGACTTAAACCTGCAACTATTTGTTTGCTTGTACTATACACTGCAATACTTCCAAAATGTCTTGTATACGACCTGCCAGAAACAGAGTGTAATAAAACGAGTAAGGCTACATTCACACGTCCGTGTGTGTTTTGCAGATCCACGGACTGCACATCGCCGGCACTCTCATAGAAAATGCCTTTTATTGTCCGCAATTGCGGACAAGAATAGGACATGTTCTATATTTTTCGGGAAAGTGATTGCAGACCCGGAAGTGCGGATCTGCAATTGCGGACCTGGGCGGGACATTGTCTGTCCCCGTTGAAATGAATGGATCCGCAATTCCGTTCTGCAAAATGCGAAACAGAATTGCGGACGTGTGAATGGAGCCTAAGATGGCAGGTCTGGAGACTTTCAGTAGGCCCCTGGCTGCCATAATACCCAATCACCACCCCGCAATTGCAGTTGTTAAGAGGTTAACTTGACAAACCCCAAAAAACAGATTAAAAAAATTACCTGTTTCCCAAGTTGGTGGTTGACAACATTTATTCGCATTCCTTTAACCGTGTCCTTTAGACCTGAGGACATTAACTTTGGCTGTGAAACCTGGAAAAACACAAAAACATTCTACATAGGCAAATTCTCCCATTTCTGTAGACTTACTGGTTGTTACAGGCAGGTATTCTAGTCATTACAGCATATCAATAAGATAGTATGTCCCTTCCATCTATGCATCAGTGGGGCTTTCAGATCATTGCTAAAAGCCATCAATGGACCTACAAGGTACTAACGTTTTACAAAGTAATTCTGATTATTGCCCAGTTCCATCGTGTGACTGATACAACTAGGAAAACCTGCAGGCTTACTGAAGTAGTCATGCAGCAGCACTTGCCTGGATGGTCTTGGTAATGTTCATGGCTGAGGAACCCTGTGCCAGAGGCGAGTTCATAGTAATGGCCGGTGCACTCCTCTTCAGACTTAGCTTTTCCCGGGCATCCATCACTTTGGTAGCGTTTCCTCCAACAACTTGCTGCTTTCTAGAATTCAGCATCTCACGAGCATCTTGCACTTTACCCTTTATACGGAAACGAGCATCTTTTGCCACCAATTTCTCCCGGGCATCTTTTATCCCTAGCTTTAATCGGGCATCTGTAACGCCTATTTTCTGACGAGCATCAAACGTTCTCTGGAAGTTGGGGGCCGGTACACGACTGACTGTTGTAGGTTGGATCCTGGATCTCATACCTCCCATAGCCCCTCGATTATTCACCCTAGACAGGAAGAACATACCAGTGGTGTTTAGTGAACCTTGCAGCATAGAACATATCAACCAACCCAAAGATAAAATACACATGAGGCAGTAAGTATATGCAATGTAGTCCTTTATATGCTGAAGTTTACAGGACAGAAAAATCATACAAAGTCATTCTAGTGAGTTAAACATTATATCCGAGCATCATTTTAAAGGGGTTGTGCAGGTTTGTGGAGAAATGAATTCTCACCTGCTCCCTGCATCTCTTCACTGGTCTTCTAGTCTCAGTCGATCAACTTCCGCACCTACTGGGTCACATGTGCCGCTGCAGCCAATGACTGGCCTCAGCAGTGATGTGTCCCTAGCCGGGAGGTGACTGCTAGGCTGCAATGTGCACATGAACCATCCAAGCAGAGGTTGACAGATGGTAACCAGAACAGAGCGGAGAAGGCAAGTATGGATTTCTACACAGGTATTCTGGGCTGGGGTGCAAATAAAAAAAAATCACAGAAACCCTTTTAATGGCTTTCACATATGGCCATTATATAGAATATAGCTTTATGACACTGAACCATAATACGGCACTACATCTACCAGCAAACAGTGTGCATCAGAATGCTTCCAATGCCAGGAGCGGGGATCTTAGGCTACTTTCACACTTATTCTTTTCCGGTATTGAGTTCTGTCCTAGGGGCTTAATACCGGAAAACACTGATCAGTTTAATCCTGATGCATTCTGCATTCTGTTCAGGATGCATCAGTTCAGTCCCTCTTACGTTTTTTGGCCGGAGAAAATACAGCAGCATGCTGCGGTATTTTCTCTGCCCAAAATTCCGGAACACTTGCCGGAATGCCAGATCCGACATTCATTTCCACTGAAATGTATTAGTGCCGGATCCGGCTTCAAAATTACTGCATTGACGGACCCGGTCGGCGCAGACCTTTAAAAATGCGAAAAAGATAAATACCGGATCCGGTTTTCTGGATAACAACCGGAGAGATGGATCCGGTATTGCAATGCATTTGTGAGACGGATCCGAATCCGTCTACATACAGATTGCCAGATCTGGCGACTGAACTGTCTGCTGGAATCCAGCAACGCAAGTGTGAAAGTACCCTTATCTGAAGGACGTGTGCAGTTACCCTTCAATAGTCTACACGACTGCCTCTCCCGTAGAGGGGGCCTAACAGCACTGCTTCTGTGGGTGACTAGTGGGGGGACCACAGGACTAAACAGGTCGATGACTGGTCGAATCGATCGTCATATAAAGATTTGCTGCTCCCATTCAGCAAAGCTGTCAGAGGGGTTGTCTGTGCTACAGTTACTGATGATCGGATGGGTCATCAAGAAGACACTGGTAAGGGTCCTTCACCGGGTCGCCCCACTGATCAACTGTTTCAGGAAACTATAGTGTACGGAGAGGCATATACTGTGTAGAGCCAGCATACAACAGCTCCGATCCCATTCACTTCAACCGACTCAGAGTCCGTACACTGTATACTTCCCAGCTCTCCGGCTCCCTGATGTTGGAGGTCATCAATATCCGCAGTCCAGACAACCCTATTAAAGGGGTTTTCCTGAGATATTTTTTTATAGATTACCTATGATCAATACCAGACTGGCGGGGGAGGCGTCCCATTGACGGCTTCCTGTAATTACACCTGCTCACCGCTGCAATCTGGATAGTGAGCAGGTACACAATGAAGAGAAGGCTGCGATGGCAAGGAGCTCAGCATTCTCTTCAACCAGCTGATTGGCACACGGGGAGGGGGGGTTTGGGTGCTGGACCCCACCGAACTATAGGTCATCAATAAAAAACATCTTTAACTAGTGCAGACTGACTTGCTACAAGCAGAACCACAGCGATACGTCACAATGCGATATGTCATTTTCCCGATTTTCTGTCCCAGCATGTTCCATCTTCTCCCAGTTTTCAGCAGGTCTGGTCTATTCAAGTCAATGGGTCAGTGAAGAAATGGTAAAAGCACGTGGCTGCCGGTTTTTCACCGATGGTAGCTAGGAAATGCTCTCATTCCTCTGCTTCTGTTTACTATGGATGACGCACGGAATCCGGTCAGAAAAAATTGAACGAAATAGTAACTTCCATGAAGAGCCTCCATCTTCCAAGTTCTGTATGGTGTGATGGAGGCCTATGGGAGGAGGTGGCCACAGCTTCTCTGCCGTCCCACAAGCCACATGTGCCCAAGATCCAGATCAGGCGTGCACAACCTGTTCTGGTTGGGTTTCTGTGTAGGACCGCGCTGCTATTTCTTCACTGGAAGAGCCTTCCTTCCAGCATAAAACCTTTCACATCTCTGGACATAGAAAGAAACACTGAAATCCCACGTGTGGGCGCCCCTCATTCAACCCAGTCCTGTGGAATAGCAGGAGGGCGCACCGATGGTGAGGTACTGATAACCCAGGTATACGCAAACAGACTCTTTATACAAGCATATCAAAATGTCAAGACGCTGATCGTCCTCCTACCCCACCCGGGTTTCGCTTCTGTGCATCATCAGGGGCAGATATCCAACCCCTAAGGCTTCGTTCACATCACCGTTCATCCTAAACGGAGCAGGAGAAAGGAAAGGACGGATTCGGCACATAACGGTGATGAGAACGAAGCCAAGGACCCCATAGACTATAATGGAGTCCATTAGGTGTCCGCTCAGAAGATGATTTTTTAGGGGAGACAAAAGTAATGCATGCAGGACTGAAAGGTGATGTGAACGGAGCCTTACAGGGACGTCTGAAATCAGGTAACAATGTCCCACCCTTTTTCCTAGGCTAGGACGATCAGCGTCTTGACATTTTGATATGCTTGTATAAAGAGTCTGTTTGCGTATACCTGGGTTATCAGTACCTCACCATTGGTGCGCCCTCCTGCTATTCCACAGGACTGGGTTGAATGAGGGGCGCCCACACGTGGGATTTCAGTGTTTCTTTCTATGTCCAGAGATGTGAAAGGTTTTATGCTGGAAGGAAGGCTCTCCCAGTGAAGAAATCGCAGCGCGGTCCTACACAGAAAACCATGGACTATTTAATGTGAACTCGACCCACTTCACACCTGGACCTGCCGCGCTAACGAGACAGGCCAACGTATCTGAGCTATTCTGTTCTGGTTGGGGCCACATTGTTCGACTGAAGGAATAAGTTCGAGGAGTGAATGAAATGCTGTACTTCTGGCGCACTGTACATACGGTATACACGATGAATGTCTGGTTACACCCCCAGAATTCCCATCTGATGGGGGAATACAAGAAAGATACATGTCTGTCAGCGGAGGGTTGGGGGCCGCACAGAATGGTATTGAGGGATCTAGAAGAACAGGGTCACTACAAGGGGCGAGGGTTTATTCATGTCGATCTTCCTCCTCAGAGTTCACATACACTTGAACCTTCTGGGGGAGATCGGTAAATTAATTAGTAGGGCCGAGTTCACACGGAGTTTGCACAGAAAACGTGCACTCCACCTCCCATTGACTTCAGTGTGAAAACTAGTATTGAGCCAACTTGTGTTTTTAAGTTCTGCGTCCAAAGTTTGGGTTATACGAAAAATCCCGTTATGGATTCCAAATTCCGTTATGGTCCGTGGTAGCGGAATCCATAACGGGATTCTTCGATAACCCAAACTTTGGACGCAGAACTTAAAACACAAGTTTGCTCGACACAAGTGAACCTGACGGCAATCTACAGGCCGCGTCCCGGTTTTACAATCCTCAGAGCAGAATAAAGAAGCCACACGTCCATTCTCAGTGGGGCCAAACACGTCCACAGTTCCCAATGAAAGGGGCAGAATCAAAAACCGCAGGCGATTGTGAACCCAGCTGCACAGACTCCGGGTGATCGCACATGGGCCATTCGTGTACAGGTCTAGTGTGAACGAGCTGCAATGGCCACGGCCTAAATCTCTGCAGTAAACTACTGCACGGCGGCCGCCGGTGCTGCCTCACACACCAGGCCTCGTCCAGTCACTAGGCTGCACTACTGAGCGACGCCAGCAGCACCTACCACAGACTGTTTACAACACAGCGGCGCCCACCTACCGGCTGTACGTGCCCATTCCCACCGCCATCCCTCGTTTCCTGATCAGTTCATCCAACGACACGTCGGCCATGTTCCTGAAGAAACCCCGCACCTTCCCAGAAGCAACCGTAAGAAAGGGGGCGGGGAAACGCTATGGAGTTACGTCACGACGCTAGGTAGCCGTCGCGCTTGTTTACTACCGTCATGCATTTCGGCCGTGTTGGTAATTTGCATATATCGCTTCGCGTTTTATTAAAACAAGTAATGACAAGATGGATTTGATAAAGCGCAGATCACACAGGCAGGCTGACGAGTAGAGTGCAGAGCTGTCGGCAGCCCGATGGAGCGCCAGCACTGCCCCTCTCCCTGATGTAGATGAGGGGGCTGCTGACAGCGACATGGCGGGGCTGGCGGTGGTACGGTATGCCTTAAACTAATGAGTAAGGAAAATAACGAGCCGGGGTAACGCCTGGTTCCTCACTGCTCATGTGAGAAGAATTTTTGAGCGGGTACAGGTCGCCCCGTGGAGGACCCGTCTACTTTGCGGGACCTTCAGGAGCAGTGATCTGCCCGATCCCTCTGTGGTGAAGAAAATTAGATGAAGCTGCTCTTTGCTGTTCTGTAAGGGCAGGTGGAGGTGATTTCACCACAAAGCCTGGTCCTTGTTCACACTGCTAAGGAGGCCATAAGGCAGAAGCAGTGGGATGACCTTAGATCACCATAGGGTCAGCTGGCAGCTTCCACAGTATGAGGGGTCGCTATAGCGATCGCTGTTTAGACCCCATCATCAGCTGCCCAGAAAGGTTGGTGGTCTGCACATCAGAGGATCATCAGCATATTTGCACGGCCAGCCGTTCCTGATAATCTGTCCTGATCCTGCAGATGTAAGGCTACTTTCACACTTGCGGCTTTGAGTTCCGTCGTCAGGGCTCAATACCGGAAAAGAGCTCCTGAGTTTTACCCCAATGCATTCTGAATGGATAGAAATCCATTCAGGATGCATCAGGATGTCATCAGTTCAGTCACTGTCAGTCGTTTTGGACGGAGGAAATACCTATCTCCGTCCGAAATGCCGGAAAACATGCCGGATCCGGGATTAATTTCCATAGTAATGTATTAGTGCTGGATCCGGCATTAAGAAATACCTGAAGGATGGATCCGTCCCTCCGGTATGCGCATGCGCAGACCCTTGAAACTGAAAAAATAATACAAGGCGGAACCGTCTATCCGCATGACAAGCGGAGAGACGGATCCGCTCTTGCAATACATTTGTGAGACAGATCCGCATCCGTCTACAAATGCTTTCAGTTGTCGTGGTTAGACGGATCCAGCGACAGAACTGCCTGCCGGAATCCTCTGCCGCAAGTGTGAAAGTACCCTAATATGAATGAGAGACGCTATTAACCCCTTCCAGCAAAAGCCAATTTGGACCAAATGCCGAAGCCCCACTTTTCAAATGTGATGTGTCGCTTTATGTGGTGATAACACTTTTTTCGTGACATATTGTACATCATGTTAGTGAACTAAGGCATCTGCACATCTGCGGTTTCCTTTCTGGCATTGAGATCCGTCATAGAAAAATGTTTCAGTTTTGTCCCTATTCATTGTCAATAGGGACAAAACAGAACGGAGTGCGCCAGAATTCATTATGTTCCGTTTTGTTGCGTTCCCATGCAAGCAGCGTGTTTGACTGTGTCATGGGATACTGATCCAGACGGATCCGTCATGAAACACAATGTAAGTCAATGGTGACTCCCATTGACCTACAATGAATCTAGTGCCGGATCCCTCTTGTTCTGAACGGATGCACATGGTTATATTATATACCGGATGTATATGGTTATATTATATACCGGATGCATATGGTTGTATTATATACCGGATGCATATGGTTATATTATATACCGGATGCATATGATATATTATATACCGGATGCATATGGTTATATTATATACCGGATGCATATGGTTGTATTATATACCGGATGCATATGGTTATATTATATACCGGATGCATATGGTTGTATTATATACCGGATGCATATGGTTGTATTATATACCCGATGCATATGGTTATATTATATACCGGATGCATATGGTTATATTATATACCGGATGCATATGGTTATATTATATACCGGATGCATATGGTTATATTATATACCGGATGCATATGGTTGTATTATATACCGGATGCATATGGTTATATTATATACCGGAGGCATATGGTTATATTATATACCGGATGCATATGGTTGTATTATATCGATGCATATGTGTATATACCGGATGCATATGGTTGTATTATATACCGATGCATTATATACGGATGCATATGGTTGTATTATATACCGATGCATATGGTTATATTATATACCGGATGCATATGGTTGTATTATATACCGGATGCATATGGTTGTATTATATACGGATGCATATGGTTGTATTATATACCGGATGCATATGGTTGTATTATATACCGGATGCATATGGTTGTATTATATACCGGATGCATATGGTTGTATTATATACCGGATGCATATGGTTGTATTATATACCGGATGCATATGGTTGTATTATATACCGGATGCATATGGTTGTATTATATACCGGATGCATATGGTTGTATTATATACCGGATGCATATGGTTGTATTATATACCGGATGCATATGGTTGTATTATATACCGGATGCATATGGTTGTATTATATACCGGATGCATATGGTTGTATTATATACCGGATGCATATGGTTGTATTATATACCGGATGCATATGGTTGTATTATATACCGGATGCATATGGTTGTATTATATACCGGATGCATATGGTTGTATTATATACCGGATGCATATGGTTGTATTATATACCGGATGCATATGGTTGTATTATATACCGGATGCATATGGTTGTATTATATACCGGATGCATATGGTTGTATTATATACCGGATGCATATGGTTGTATTATATACCGGATGCATATGGTTGTATTATATACCGGATGCATATGGTTGTATTATATACCGGATGCATATGGTTATATTATATACCGGATGCATATGGTTATATTATATACCGGATGCATATGATATATTATATACCGGATGCATATGGTTGTATTATATACCGGATGCATATGGTTGTATTATATACCGGATGCATATGGTTATATTATATACCGGATGCATATGGTTGTATTATATACCCGATGCATATGGTTATATTATATACCGGATGCATATGGTTGTATTATATACCGGATGCATATGTGTATATACAGGATGCATATGGTTGTATTATATACCGGATGCATATGTGTATATACAGGATGCATATGGTTGTATTATATACCGGATGCATATGTATATATACAGGATGTCATATGGTTGTATTATATACCGGATGCATATGGTTGTATTATATACCGGATGCATATGGTTGTATTATATACCGGATGCATATGGTTGTATTATATACCGGATGCATATGGTTGTATTATATACCGGATGCATATGGTTGTATTATATACCGGATGCATATGGTTGTATTATATACCGGATGCATATGGTTGTATTATATACGGATGCATATGGTTGTATTATATACCGGATGCATATGGTTGTATTATATACCGGATGCATATGGTTGTATTATATACCGGATGCATATGGTTGTATTATATACCGGATGCATATGGTTGTATTATATACCGGATGCATATGGTTGTATTATATACCGGATGCATATGGTTGTATTATATACCCGATGCATATGGTTATATTATATACCGGATGCATATGGTTGTATTATATACCGGATGCATATGGTTGTATTATATACCGGATGCATATGGTTGTATTATATACCGGATGCACATATGGTTGTATTATATACCGGATGCATATGGTTGTATTATATACCGGATGCATATGGTTGTATTATATACCGGATGCATATGGTTGTATTATATACCGGATGCATATGGTTGTATTATATACCGGATGCATATGGTTGTATTATATACCGGATGCATATGGTTGTATTATATACCGGATGCATATGGTTGTATTATATACCGGATGCATATGGTTGTATTATATACCGGATGCATATGGTTGTATTATATACCGGATGCATATGGTTGTATTATATACCGGATGCATATGGTTGTATTATATACCGGATGCATATGGTTGTATTATTTACCAGATGCGTTTTTGCTGAACCCATGACGGATCCAGCGAAAACGCAGATGTGAAAGTAGCCTTACATGAATATGAATAGTTACATTCCCCATATGTTTACTTCATGTTTGCATCATTTTGTAAATGTTATTTTTTTTTTAGGACATTAAAAGGCTTAGAATTTTGGAATCAAGTTTTAAATCTTTCAAGAAAATTTTCAAAACCATCTTTTTCAACAACCAGTTCTGCAGTCACTTTAAGGTGCTACACAAGAATTAAAGCGTAACTAAACCTTTGAGTAAAATTGTAATATGTTGTCCCTAATGCCCTAATAAACGTTTATGTAATATACTCTATTAATTAATTTAGTATTTTTATTAGACTTTTCCCTACCTAATGTAAGTGCACCATTCTCTGTGCGCTTAAAACTCAGTTCTCTGTACACCGCTGTCAGCTCAGCGGCGTACGGACTGTGGGCTTTAGACACTTCATGAATCGGGCCGCAAGAGCAGTGAGTAGGGGCAGGAGCTCATATTGCTGCTCCTGCCTGTGCGCCCCGGAGGTTTCCTAACTCCTGGCATAGCACATGGGTACCCTGTACCCATGGACTGTGCCCAGATTAACTGAGCAGAACGGGCTCCTGATTCGCTATGCTAAGTGCTCACATGCAGTTCTCTTAGCTTAGTGGAGCAGGCAGAAGCAGGAACCGGTCTACTTAGCTAATCCTGGCATAGTACATGGGTACAAAATTAATTAATAAAGTATATTACAAAAACTTTTATTAGGGACATCATATTTAAATTTTAGTCAAATGTTTAGCTACTCTTTAAAGGAAAATATCAAAGAAATTTCACTCTTTTGTGCTTTACCAATTTAATAATTTTTACTGTAACATAGCAAAGGTTAACAGCTAAACAAAAATCAATACTTATTACGCTAATGATGCATTTTAAAGAAACACCCCATATGTTATCGTAAACTACTGTATTGGGCACATGGCAGGAGTCAGAGGGGAAATAGCCCCATATTGAGGTTGGAGGGCAGATTTGATAGGAATAATTTTCAGGCGCCATGTCGCTTTTGAAGACCGCCTGATGCACCCCTAGAGTGGAAACTCCCAAAAAGTAACTCTATTTTGGAAAGTACACCCCCCAAGGAATATTTCAAGGGGTGTAATGACTATTATGGCCCAATAGACGTTTGATAGAATTTTGAAACACCTGGCCCATAAAACTAAAAATGAAATTTTTTTTTTTTACTGGAATTTTTTTTTTTTAGGTCCAACTATTTCAGTTTTACAAGGGGTAACTGGAGAAAATGCACCTTATAATCTGTTATCCATTTTCTCCTGATTACGGCAACATCGCATATGTGCTTGTATACAGGGGCGTAGCTAAATGCTCATGGGCCCTGGTGCAATTGCAGTGGTGAGCAGGTAAACAGAGCAGAGAAGGCAGCGCTCGTACGAAAAAAGCGATCAACCCCTTTATAGACATACTTGGAAACATTACATACTGCGCTACAGAACATACAGGGTAATACAGCGCCCCATACCTCTTACATCCAGTGACATCTCCTCTGATTCAGATATTCTCTTTCCTCATCTTCTCCTTTCAGACCAGACCGCCATGGTGACTTTTTTCAGCCGCATCTCCTCTCTGCAGAGTCTAATAAAACAGACATCTTCTCAGGGCCCGCGCTGCAGTCACCTGGCTGCCTGCAGCATCAGGTCAGAGTGTGCTCTGTATGTCCTGATACTGCAGGCAGGCAGGACACAGCAGCTCATGCCCCAGGAAGGGCGAGCAGGAGGAGGGGTAAGTACAGTACAGCGCTCACAGCGCTTCACTCCCTGCATACTAGTGAGCGCTTCTATCATTTTTTTCAATAAAATGACATATTAGGTCCAAATGTTTCAGTTTCACAAGGGGGGAACAGGAGAAAATGCACTCCACTATGTGTTAGGGTCCTTTCACACTTGCGTTCTGAGGATCCGGCAGGCACTTCCGTCCCGCCGGATCCGTCAGAACGCAAGTCGCCTGAAAGCATTAGAAGACTGATCAGGATCCTGATCAGTCTTCGAAATGCTTTGAGGTTACTATGGCAGCCAGGATGCTATTAAAGTCCTGGTTGCCATAGTAGTAGTGGGGAGTGGGGGAGCGGTATACTTACAGTCCGTGCGGCTCCCGGGGCGCTCCAGAGTGACGTCAGAGCGCCCCATGCTCATGGATCACGTGATCAATGCGATCACGTGATCCATGCGTGTAGGGCCGCACGGATGGTAAGTATACTGCTCCCCCGCTCCCCACTACACTTTACCATGGCAACCAGGACTTTAGCGTCCTGGCTGCCATAGTAACCATTGTGAAAAAGCTAAACGTCGGAACCGGCTAAGCGCCGAAACGACGCTTAGCTTAAGGCCGGATCCGGATTAATGCCTTTCAATGGGCATTAATTCCGGATCCGGCCTTGCGGCAAGTGTTCAGGATTTTTGGCCGGAGCAAAAAGCGTAGCATGCTGCAGTATTTTCTCCGGCCAAAAAACGTTCCGGTCCTGAACTGAAGACATCCTGATGCATCCTGAACGGATTTCTCTCCATTCAGAATGCATTGGGATAATCCTGATCAGGATTTTTCCGGCATAGAGCCCCGAGGACGGAACTCTATGCCGGAAAACAAAAATGCCAGTGTGAAAGAGCCCTTACCCATTTTCTCCTAAATATGGCAACCCCCCCATATGTGCTCCTCTCCAGCTGTATGGGCGAGGAGCAGGGCTTAGGAGTCAAACTACAAAATATAGATTTTGCAGGTCAGAATTTGCAGACATGGATTTAAGGTGCCATGTTGCATTAAAAAAAAAAAACTGTGGTCCCCAGACAGAAAAAAAAAAACAATAAGTGACTCAATTTTGCAAGCTGCACCCCTCTATGAACATTTTAAGGGATAGAAAAAGCACTTTTGACCAACACTTGTTAAAGAATATAGAGGCACATGGCTGTGAAAATGAAAAATTACACAATTTAAAGAAAATATCACTTTAGGTGCAATATTTCATTTTCACAGGGGGTAACAGGAGAAAATGCACCCCACTATGTGTTACCCATTTTCTCCTGACTATGGCAACACCTCATATGTGCTCCTATCCTGCTGTATGGGTGCACAGCAGGCTCAAGAGGCAAACTGCAAAATACAGGTTTTGCAGACATGGATTTTAGGTGCCATGTCGCATTTAACCACTACAGGACCGCCTAACGCACAAAAGCGTCCGGCGGGCGGTCCTGTAGTTCTGACTCGACGCATCGGCGCGTCATCTCACTTGTGAGCAGTGCCGCGCGTCTCACAACTTGTACTGCAGCCTGCCAGCGATGATCAATCGCAGGCAGGCTGTAGATGCGAAATAATTTGCATCAAACAAGTATATCAGACGCTGTTTTGTTAACAGCGTCTGATATACCTGCTACCCGGTCCTCTGGTGGTCCCATTTGCTGGGATCGACCACCAGAGGACCAGATAGCTATGTAAAGTTGCACCAAACTCTACACTAACCCCCCCCCCTCACTTATTAACCCCTTGTTAACCACTTGATCAACCCATCTAGATTCCCTGATCACCCCCCTGTCATTGATCACACCCGTTGTAAGGCTCCATTCAGACGTCTATATGTGTTTTGCGGATCCGTGGATCCGCGGATCTGATCCACGGATCCGCAGATCCTCAAAACACGGACACCGGCAATGTGATTTCCGCATTTTGCAGATCTGCACATTGCCAGAACTATATAGAAAATGCTTTTTCTTGTCCGCAATTGCGGACAAGAATAGGACATGTTCTATATTTTTGTGGAACGGAAGTGCAGACCCGGAAGCGCGGATCCGTAATTCCGGATCCGAGCGGGACAAAGTCTGTCCCCATAAAAATGAATGGATTCTCACGCTTTAGGGCCCCTAAAATGCCAGGGCAATATAAATACCCCACAAGTGGGATTTAAAAAGGTATTTTTTTATATATACCAGTACTTTGTGTGAGAAATATCTCTGTAAACGACAACTTTTTAAAAAATTTTATACAAAGTTGACAATTTACAGAGATATTTCTCTCACCCAACATGGGTATATGTGAAAATACACCCCAAAACATATTACCCTACTTCTCCTGAGTACGGCGATACCACATGAGTAACACTTTTTTGCAGCCTGGGTGCGCAAAGGGGCCCAAATTCCAACGAGTACCTTTAGGTTTTACATGGCGGCTCACAATTTAGCCCCGCCCAAAATGGCAGAACAGTAAACACACCCCACAAATGACCCCATTTCAGAAAGTAGACACCCCAAGGTATTCACTGAGGGGCATAGTGAGTCCGTCAGAAGTTAGCAGAAATGGAAACTTTATTATTATTTTTTTTTCCTCAGAAAGTGTCATTTTCCGCTAACTTGTGAAAAAAAATGAAATGATACATGAACTCACCTTGCCCCTCCGCGAATACTTTGGGGTGTCTTTTTTCTAAAATGGTGTCATTTGGGGGGTATTTATACTTTCCTGGCATTCTAGCACCTGAAGAAACATGACAGGTGCTCAGAAAGTCAGAGCTGCTTCAAAATGCCGAATTTCACTTTTTTGCACCATAGTTTGTAAACGCTATAACTTTTACCCAAACCAATAAATATACACTTATTGCATTTTTTTTATCAAAGACATGTAGAACAATAAATTTTGCAGAAAATTTATATAGAAATGTAGTTTTAAAAAAAAAAATTTACAACAGAAAGTCAAAAATGTCATTTTTTTGCAAAAATGTCGTTAAATTTTTATTAATAGCAAAAAAAGTAAAAATGTCAGCAACAATGAAATACCACCAAATGAAAGCTCTATTAGTGAGAAGAAAAGGAGGTAAAATTAATTTGGGTGGTAAGTTGCATGACGGAGCAATAAACTGTGAAAGTAGTGTAGTGCAGAATTGTAAAAAGTGGCCTGGTCATTAAGAGTGTTTAAGCTAGGGGGGCTGAAGCGGTTAAAGGGAGACTGTCACCAAAATTTGACAGTATAAACTGCTTATATGGCGCTCTAGCACAACTACACAAGATTTCAATGGTACCTTTCTTGTATTCTTCTTACTGTCACCAGCTGAAAAAACAATGTTTAATCCATATGCAAGTGCCCAGGGGAGGGGTTCTTGTTGTAGGTGCCCTGGCTGCTCTGCCTTCTTTTCATATTACCCCTCCCCAGCCTCTTGCTGGTCCCGCCCTGTAAGGCCGTTTCATTATCCCAAGTACCAGCCAAGATCAGGCGTGTGCGCAGTTCACTGCCGGACGGGGCATGCGCACTGCCATGCCCATTGTAGGTAGCGACATCGCTTCATGTTGTGCGCATGCGCCGGCGAACGGCACAGAACCAGTGGCGAGCGGGTGGACTGGAAGCAAGCAGGAAGACTGGACACAAGCCAAGCGAGAGAGAAGTAAGTATATCCCCACCACAGTGCGCATGCCCGGGCTGACGGTGAACTGCACACGCTCCGAATCTTGGCCGGTACTTAGGATGATGAAAGGGCCATACAGGGCGGGACCAGCAAGAGGCTGGGGAGGGGTAATATGAAAAAGAGGCAGAGTAGCCTGGGAACCTACTGTACAACAAGAACCCCTCCCCTGGGCACTTGCGAGCCCTCATTTGCATATGGATTAAACATAGTTTTTTCAGGTGGTGAAAGTCAGAAGAATACAAGAAAGGAACCATTGGAATCTTGTGTAGTTGTGCTAGACCGCCATATAAGCAGTTTATACTGTATTGTCAAATTAAGATTCCCTTTAAAGAAAAACCCTGAGGTCACCAGACAGTTAAAAACCCCAAGAAGTGACACCATTTTGGAGACTACACCCCTGTAAAAAACATTTTAAGGGGTAGAAAGAGCACTTTTGACCAAAAAGGTGTCTCACAGAATTTAGAAAATGCACCTCACTATGTGTTATCCATTTTCTCCTGATTATGGCAACACCCCATATGTGCTCCTCTCCTGCTTTATGGGCGCAAGTATAGATTTTGCAGGCTAGAATTTGCAGATATGAATATCTGGTGCCATGTTGCTGTAAAAAAAAGTTACCCCATTTTTGAAACTGCACCCCTGTATGAACATTTTAAAGGTTGGAAAGGGCACTTTTGACCTAACAGGTATTTCACAGAAATGACTATGTAGTGGTTGGTGAAAAGTGGATCTGTAAGCTATGCAGACTAAATCAGAGATATAAGCTGGTATTGAGGCTCCGTAAGATCTCTATGCTTTACTCCATACTAAGTGCCACGGAAGACGAGGTGAAACCCTCCTTTTTGCTAGAATGGGAAAAAGAGCTTGGAGTTGCTCTACATCAGCAAGAGGTAGATGTGATATTAGCTAACTCCCATGGTTTCTCACAATGTGTAAAACTGCAGGAGAACCACTATAAGCTTCTCACTAGGTGGTATAGGACTCCGCAGTTTTTGTTCGCTAGGGGTCTGTCGCCCACTCAGGTGTGCTGGAGGTGTGATGGAGGCATCGGTTCACTGTCCCATATATGGTGGACCTGCCCACAAATCCAGAAGTACTGGAAAGATGTAACTGACATGATTGAACTGGTCATGAAGGAGAAGCTTGTACTCACGGCTGAGATGGTGATATTGGCTAAACCGTGTGGTCACTACACTCCCTCTAGGAGTAACCTGGTGACTCACTTGATAGCAGTGGCAAAGTCCTTGATTCCTCTCCACTGGTTGAGTAGTTCACCCCCTACCGCTCAAGAGTGGCAGACGAAAGTATGTCAAATTTCTAAGTTCGAGGAGATGACCAGCTGGCTTCAGAGGTCCCATGATAAGTATCTACAGATCTGGGGTACATGGAATTCGACGTTTGAGGTTTAACCCGTTTCTCGATCCAATCTCAATATCTATACGTCTTCCCATCTGGTGCGACTTATGGAATGAGATGGGTGTGATGACTGGCTGGTATACCTGTCTGGTTGGAGAGATTAAGAGCACCCCCCCCCCCCTTTTTCCCCCTTCCCTCCTTCCTGTACTCACCTTCCCCACCTGTCCTGTACTTCTTCTTCTTCTTCTTCTTCTTCTTTCCACTCAATCTCTCTCTTCTTCTTTTTCTTCCTAGTCATATTATATTATTTTCTCTTTTGTTTTTCTTTCTCTCTATTCTATTTACATGAGGTTTCGTATGTTATCTCACAAGTTCCTGGCTTCTTTTCCTGAGGCTGCTGCCCAAGCCTTCTAAGAGGCTACGACTCACATTAAGACGAGCTGCTGCACGTTGTGTACATGTATGGTACTACGTAATGACTGTCCATTTTCATGTCACTCTCGTATGTGATGTATATTTCTACGAAAATTTATAAATAAAGAATTTACAAAAAAAAAAAGAGATATAAGCTGGTAAAAGTACAGGGTACAACATGGATGAAATGAATACTCCATGGATGAGTGGTAGATTCTGAAATCTATCTTTGATGCACAGGCCAGGTTTTTCAGAGCAGGTTTTGCAATGGTAAATGATGTCTTTCCTTATCCCCCTTTTGGAACACACTCTGCATCTTTTTTGGGTCCTTCCCTTGCTCGTTGTTTGGAGGACTTCACCAAGGAAATGTTGCCCTGGAACAACATTGCCCCATAAGGTCCTGAAGTACTGGGGCCATCCCCATGCTGGTTTTGAAAAAGTAGGGCCTTGATCACTACTTCTTGAAAGTGAGTAAATGTAAATAAAGAAATATAAATAGCACGTATGTGGAAGACTCGTGTAATAGTTATCCACCTAGAGGTAACCCTTATCCAGCAGTGCGTGCAGTAAGTCCCACACTATTTTTCCATGGGACAGGGGGGCATTCTGTGGGTTCAATCCGAGAGTGTTTTCCTTCATAAAACCGGAACCTATAGGTGTAACCAGAGCTACTCTCACATAGTTTATACATTTTTATGTCATACCTTGCCCTCTTGCTGGGCAGGTACTGGTGGAATTTTACCCTCCCATTGAAATATATCAGTGATTCGTCTATACTGATATTATTTCTGGGGTGTACGTTTCAGAAAACTTGGTGCTAAAGTGGTCAAGGATGAGCCTAATTTTAAACTTTAATTCTAAAATATCTATTTCTGTGAAGCCTGTGCAGTCAATCTGGATTCCAGAGTTTCCCACAAACTCTGGAATTTGGGGCTGATATTCTACAGGTGGGGTCCATACAGGCTCACTCTGGGGGGCTGCCTCAGTTGCTACCCTGGGTCGCCTTCTAGAGGGTCCCTGATCACCGGATGATGATAATGAGGAAGAGGAGTAGACTAAGGTGGCATCCCCTTCTCCCTCGTTGGCAGACTCAGTTTCAGAGACAATGATGACATATGCCTCTTCAGCTGAATACATTCTCTGGGATGAATGGGCGATTTTTATTTTGATTGGGGTGTGTGTTGTGTGTGTGATTTAAAGGGAACCTGTCACCAGGAAATTCACTGATAAACCAGGCATGCTGCCCTGTAAGGCTCACTCTGCTGAATATAATGATCCCTTTCACTTGGTGATCTGTTGTTTTATTGTGGAGAAATAGTACTTTTAATCCATATGCTAATGAGCTGATTTGAGTCCTGTAATCGATATGAGTCCAGCTTTTTTTCTATTCAGAGCTGTAGCCACTCCCCTATTCACGTCTTCAGATGTAAAAGGGGAGTGGTTTATTACATCATTCATTCATTTTAATAATTGTTTATCAAACGTGTTTATCACCCCATGAACAAACTAGCCCTTATTATAATTACTAACTTCAATAGTATATTCCTCCCCTTTTTTTACCTTAGTAATATAATACCTTAGCATTCCCTGTTATTCATTTTCCCGCCAATTATTAAAATGAATGAATGATGTAATAAACCACGCCCCTTTTACATCTAAAGAAGTGAATAGGGGAGTGGCTACAGCTCTGACTAGAAAAAAACGCTGGACTCATATCAACTACTGGACTCTAATCAGCTCATTAGCATATGGATTAAAAGTACTTTTTCTCCACAATAAAGCAACAGACCAACAACCAAGTGGAAGGTATCATTATATTCAGTACAGTGAGCCCTACAAGGCAGTATGCCTGGTTTATCAGTGAATTTCCTGGTGACAGGTTCCCTTTAACACATGTAAAGTGTGTAGATTTATTTATCGTCGGGGCGGTATATGTATGTGATTTCACACGTCAAGGGGCTTGTAATAAATTTCCAATAAAATTTACGAGAAAGAAAAAAAGTGAACAAAAGAGAGAAAAACATAAGAAGAAGAATAAGATGTAAATTCAGATAAGAAAAAAGGCTCCTTACAGAAAAAAAAAAAGAAAAAACCTGCACGGAAAACTGGGCACAGGCACGATCAGTAAAAAGTATGTTACCGATCGGCCCTCAGCATATGCAGGACATACATACACAGATGGTTTGTCCATGCAAAAATATAAACTAACAGTACCTGAAACAGACATATATATTGTCACTTAGGGAAGGGATGAGTGCAGCCCTAATATCCACCCACACCTCTATCCTTACCTACTTGCACGGCCCGTCCTAACTGACGGCGTACAACTTGGCGACGGTCCCTAGCTTAGATACGTGCAGGGGTCTAAGGAAGAAGAAGAGCGTAAACAGAATCAAGGAAGCAAGGGTCAAAACCAGGAGGTCAGGCATGTATACAAGGATAATACAATACGCGGTCAAGAGAATCCGATGTCAGAAGGCTAGAGGGACACGTAAATACCAAAAGGAGGTAGCAAAGCCAAGGTCACAAACAAAGCCGAGGTCAGAAGCCAAGAGGTCACGTCAAATACAAAGGAGGTAGCAAGGTTGAGGTCACAAACAAAGCCAAGGTGAAAACAAACAAGGTCTCAATATACAGAATGCTGGTGAGGGTAGCAAGACCAATCACAGGCAACTTGTGGCCAGCGTCACGTGATTCGTATTGCACATAACACAGCTGAGCGGCGATTCATTATTATCAGCGCTCAGATCCCCTGTTGCTCTTTTTCTAGGGGATGGAGGACGCCGGCCACGCTGAGGAGAAGTGCGCGGCCGATCCTCCCCACCCCCTGGTCCCCATGGAGACGAGGACGCGGGCGGCTCCCTGTGACATTAGCCCCCCCCCCCTTCCTCGATGGGCCACCGGACCCATAATCACTGGAGTGGGTTTCCCTGGGTGAGCCAGATGAAATTTTCTCACCAACCTTGCAGCATGCATATTACTAGCCGGCACCCAAGACCTCTCCTTAGGTCCAAAACCTCTCCAATGGACCAAATACTGAAAAGAATTCCGGATGTTTCTCACATCAATAATTCAGGAGATCTCAAATTCAGGTTGACCCACATCCTCCACTGGGGATGGAGATTCCTGTGTAGGGGATACAGGGGACACATACTTTTTGAGTAAAGATTTGTGAAAAACATTATGAATACGAAAAGAGTCAGGCAATCGTAACTTAAAAGACAAAGGATTAATAATGTCAACAATCTCATAAGGCCCAGTAAACTGTGGTGCAAACTTATCGGAAGGTACTTTCAGAGACAGATTCTTGGTGGATTGCCATACTTTATCACCCAACCCAAAATCTACTCCTCGAGAGTCGAGAGCGCTTTTTTATCTGCATTAGTTTCTTGAATCTCTTGGGCTTTTTTCAGGTTCGACTGAACCTGGGCCCAAACTGTGCACAGTTCTTTAGCTACCACATCAGCTTTCGGAATTTGTGAAGAAGACAACGAAAATGAACTAAAACGCGGATGGAAACCAAGATTACAAAAAAAAAGGAGACATACTAGTAGATGAGTTCACCTGGTTGTTAATGACTAATTCAGCCAGGGGCAGATGTTGCACCCACAGCTGTTGATTGTCAGGGACATAGCATCTCAGATACTGCTCCAGAGACTGGTTCAAACGTTCAGTTTGACCGTTGGTTTCCGGATGAAAGGCCGAAGAAAAAGACAAAGAGTTGTTACATTTATGACAAAAGGCCCTCCAAAACCTTAAGACAAATTGAACACCTCTATCTGAAACCACATTCTCTGAAATCCTGTGTAAACGTATAACATGATGATCAACAAACAACGAAGCTAGAGTCTTGGCATTAGGCAATTTAGGCAGAGGGATGAATTGTACCATTTTACTAAATCTGTCTACGACCATCCACACAACCGACTTTGCCTCTGAAACCGGTAGGTCATGATAAAGTCCATAGAAATATGGGACCAAGGCCTACTAGGGATGGGCAGTGGTTGTAATTCGCCCACTGGACGAGACCTAGGAGTCTTGGACCTAGCGCAATTCTCACATGAGGACACATATGCGTGGACATCTCTAGATAGGGTGGGCCACCAATAAAACCTGGAAACAAGTTTCTTGGCAGCATTAATACCTGGATGTCCACTAAAAACAGTTCTGCAAAAACAGAGTTGTGGCACTCACCCAACAGTCGGAGGCATAAATGACCAGGGACAAACAATTTATCATTAGGAGATTGTACAGGAGCCAAGTGTTGTCTCGCAGAAATTTCAGTCGTCAAATCAGAATAGACCGAAGCCACAATGACTCCTGCCGGCAAAATTGATTCAGGTGGAGTGTCCGGAGGTTGAAAGGCACAAAAACTCTGGGATAGGGCATCCGCTTTGATATTTTTACTTCCTGGCCTGAAAGTAATATAAAAGTTAAAGCGAGTAAAGAACAATGCCCATCTAGCCTGCCTGGGATTCAAACGTTTAGCAAATTCTAAAAACATAAGATTTTTATGGTCAGTAAGTACTGTAACACGATGCTGAGCCCCCTCCAAAAAACGATGCCATTCCTCAAAGGCCCATTTAATAGCCAGTAATTCTCGGTTCAAAATATCCCAATAGATTCTCTTGGTCGGAGAGAACTTACGAGAGAAGAAGGCGCAAGGCCTCAAGTTAGTGAAAGTTGAAGACCCCTGGGATAGTACAGCTCCTACCCTCTGCTCGGAGGCATCAACCTCAACCACAAAAGGCTTCTCTTGGTCAGGTTGGACTAAAATTGGGGCGTTCACTAGTGTTGATCGAGCACCAAAGTGCTCTGGTGCTCGAGTAGAACACCTCAAGATGCTCGGGTGCTCTACTGAGCACCCAAGCACAATGGAAGTCAATGGGAGAACCCGAGCATTAAACCATGCACCCCCCTTGCTCTAAAGAGGGGAGGTTGTCTGGTTCACATGAAAAGGTCAGAAATTCATGGAAACACCACTGAAATGGTTCGGAAACAGCATGGGGAGGATGTCTGGATGCATTTTGGACTCCCAGGTCGCTGCTGGGAACGTTCTTGTCCGAGTAGTGTGTCAATTTTACAGACTGACAATAATATGCACAAAACTGAAGATAAAATTGATTTTAGAGGAAAAATTGTTAGGAAACATTCTTTCCTGTATACTTACTTGTATATAAAGTGCAAGTGCTGCCAAAAATTACAAGGAAGAAGCACTCCGATACAACCTGTATATCACATTAAGGAAGGCCTCATTCACATTGTGGTACAATTGTTTAGGTAGAGGAACTCCTACACTCATAAAGGCTATGCACTAAGTGAAAGAGCTGTCAAAAATTACAAGGAACCGGCACTCCAATACACCCTTTATTATACATAAAGGATGGCATCATACACACCCTTGAAAAATTATTATTGATGGCCTGCTGCTGACCATCAAAAACATTAGGAGCAAGGGCCTGCTGGTGACCCTCTAAAACATTAGGGACGAGGGCTTGCTGCTGATCTGGCCATCTAAAACATTAGGGGCGAGGTCCTGCTGCTGATCTGACCATCTAAAACATTAGGGGCGAGGGCCTGCTGCTGAGCTGACCATCTAAAACATTAGAGGCGATGGCCTGCTGCTGATCTGACCATCTAAAACATTAGGGGCGAGGGCCTGCTGCTGATCTGACCATCTAAAACATTAGGGGCGAGGGCATGCTGCTGATCTGACAATCTAAAACATTAGGGGTGAGGGTCTGCTGCTTAACTGACTCTCTAAAACATTAGGGGTGAGTGCCTGCTGCTGATCTGACCATCTAAAACATTAGGGGGAGGATCTGCTGCTGATCTGACCATCTAAAACATTAGGGACGAGGGCCTACTGCTGAGCTGACCATCTAAAACATTAGAGGTGAGGGCCTGCTGCTGAGCTGACCATCTAAAATATTAGGGGCGAGGGCCTGCTGCTGAGCTGACCATCTAATACATTAGGGGCGAGGGCCTACTGCTGAGCTGACCATCTAAAACATTAGAGGGGAGGGCCTGCTGCTGAGCTGACCATCTAAAACATCAGGGGTGAGGGTCTGCTGCTGAGCTGACTCTCTAAAACATTAGTGGCGAGGGCCTGCTGCTGAGCTGACCATCTAAAACATTAGGAGCGAGGGCCTGCTGCTGAGCTGACCATCTAATACATTAGGGGCGAGGGCCTACTGCTGAGCTGACCATCTAAAACATTAGGGGTGAGGGCTTGCTGCTGATCTGACCATATAAAACATTAGGGGTGAGGGTCTGCTGCTTAGCTGACTCTCTAAAACATTAGGGGTGAGTGCCTGCTGCTGATCTGACCATCTAAAACATTAGAGGCGAGGGCCTGCTGCTAAGCTGACCATTTAAAACATTAGGGGCGAGTGCCTGTTGCTGAGCTGACCATCTAAAACATTAGGGGTGAGGGCTTGCTGCTGATCTGACCATATAAAACATTAGGGGTGAGGGTCTGCTGCTTAGCTGACTCTCTAAAACATTAGGGGTGAGTGCCTGCTGCTGATCTGACCATCTAAAACATTAGTGGAGAGTGCCTGCTGCTGATCTGACCATCTAAAACATTAGGGGTGAGGGCCTGCTGCTGAGCTGACCATCTAAAACATTAGAAGCGAGGGCCTGCTGCTGAGCTGACTCTCTAAAACATTAGGGGCAAGGGCATGCTTCCGATCTGACCATCTAAAACGTTAGGGGTGAGGGTCTGCTGCTGAGCTGACTCTCTAAAAATTTGGGGCGAGGGCCTGCTGCTGAGCTGACCATCTAAAATATTAGGGGCGAGGGCCTGCTGCTGAGCTGACCATCTAATACATTAGGGGCGAGGGCCTACTGCTGAGCTGACCATCTAAAACATTAGAGGGGAGGGCCTGCTGCTGAGCTGACCATCTAAAACATCAGGGGTGAGGGTCTGCTGCTGAGCTGACTCTCTAAAACATTAGTGGCGAGGGCCTGCTGCTGAGCTGACCATCTAAAACATTAGGAGCGAGGGCCTGCTGCTGAGCTGACCATCTAATACATTAGGGGCGAGGGCCTACTGCTGAGCTGACCATCTAAAACATTATAGGGGAGGGTCTGCTGCTTAGCTGACTCTCTAAAACATTAGGGGTGAGTGCCTGCTGCTGATCTGACCATCTAAAACATTAGAAGCGAGGGCCTGCTGCTGAGCTGACCATTTAAAACATTAGGGGCGAGTGCCTGTTGCTGAGCTGACCATCTAAAACATTAGGGGTGAGGGCTTGCTGCTGATCTGACCATATAAAACATTAGGGGTGAGGGTCTGCTGCTTAGCTGACTCTCTAAAACATTAGGGGTGAGTGCCTGCTGCTGATCTGACCATCTAAAACATTAGGGGTGAGGGCCTGCTGCTGAGCTGACCATCTAAAACATTAGAGGCGAGGGCCTGCTGCTGAGCTGACTCTAAAACATTAGGGGCAAGGGCATGCTTCCGATCTGACCATCTAAAACGTTAGGGGCGAGGGCCTGCTGCTGAGCTGACCATCTAAAACATTAGTGGTGAGGGTCTGCTGCTGAGCTGAGTCTCTAAAACATTAGGAGCAAGTGCCTGCTGCTGATCTGACCATCTAAAACATCAGGGGCGAGGGCCTGCTGCTGAGCTGACCATCTAAAACATTAGTGGCGTGGGCCTGCTGCTGAGCTGACCATCTAAAACATTAGGGGTGAGGGCCTGCTGGTGAACTGACCATCTAAAACATTAGGGGCAAGGGACTGCTGCTGATCTGTCCCTCTAAAACATTAGGGGTGAGGGTCTGCTGCTGATCTGACCATCTAAAACATCAGGGGCGAGGGCCTGCTTCTGAGCTGGCCATCTAAAACATTAGGGGCGAGGGCCTGCTGCTGAGCTGACTATCTAAAACATTAGGGGTGAGGGTCTGCTCCTGAGCTGACTCTCTAAAACATTAGGAGCACGGTCACTTCCCGGGCCCTTACTGCCCGCTTTCATCATATTAAATGGTATATATTCTTGCAAGTATGTCACACATACAGTAGCACAGTTTTTTTAAGTGTATGCGCAAATACACTACAGTCAATGTCACAGATATTTGTGATGCGGAAACGTTATACAGGAGAGGTACCACAGGTAATTATGTTGCTGTCAACAGCGGCTAAGAAAAAATTACAGTCAATGTCACTGATATTTGGGATGCGGAAACGTTATACAGGAGAGGTACCACAGGTAATGGCGCTGCTGTGAACAGCAGCTAAGAAAAAGTTACGGTCAATGTCACAGATATTTGGAATGCGGAATCGTTATACAGGAGATGTAGCGCAGGTAATGTCACTGTCCGCAGCGTCTATGGAAAAAGTACACTGGATGTCACAGATATTTTTTGGATGCGCAAACGTTATACAGGAGATGTAGCGCAGGTAATGTAACTGTCCGTAGCGGACACCGTCTACGGAAAAATTACATTGGAAGTCACAGCTATTTTTAGTATGCGCACACATTAAAAAGGAGATGTAGCGCATATAATGTTGCTGTCCGCAGCGTCTACGGAAAAAGTACACTGGATGTCACAAATATTTTTAATATGCGCACACATTAAATAGGAGATGTAGCGCAGATAATGTCGCTGTCCACAGCGTCTATGGAAAAAGTACACTGGATGTCACAGATATTTTTAGGATGCGCAAACTTTATACAGGAGATGTAGCTCAGGCAATGTCACTGTCCGCAGCGTCTACGGAAAAAGTACACTGGATGTCACAGATATTTTTAGGATGCGCACATGTTAAACAGGAGATGTAGCTCATATAATGTTGTTGTGTGCAGCGTCTACCGAAAAAGTACATTGGATGCCACAAGTATTTTTAGGATGCGCACACTTTAAACAGGAGATCACATTTTAGTCCCCATTTTTCTATTTCACCTGTGGACCAATTGATGGTTGGGGTATGCATTTGGAGCCAGGGCATGCCCAAAACTACTTCCACAGGTAAATTCTTTAATATCAAAAAGGAACAACTCTCCGTATGACTAGCCCCCACAGTCAAGGTTACCTCCGGCGTACAATATACCAAAGTACCGCCCACCAAGGGAGTGGAATCAATAGCTATGATGTGTATAGGGTTAGAAAGAGACAAAATGGGTATTCCTAATGACATTAGCAAAATTATGGTCAATAAACTTAGAGACGGACCCTGAATCAATGAATGCCTTCCGCGGACTCTTACACCAGCCTAAAGAAATAATCACCGGCAACAAAATATTTTCTTTAACTACCTCTGGGAGTACCGTATCCTTCTGATCGTTAGGCTGGGAGGACCTCATGGAGAGAGTAACCTTAGGGCAAAGTCGTACCCAGTGATCAGATTCTCCGCAGTAGAAACAGGCACCCCTCTGGCGTCTGCATTCGCTCCTCTGGATTATTCTCCACCTTGGCTCTGAAGGGTGAAGAGTCCGGTTTGACCACCACCTGTGAAAAAGTCAGATTTTCTTGTCGTCTCAACCTAATACGTTGGTCAAGTCTAATAGCCATTGTCTGTTCTAAGGTGTCAGGGGTGGGTACCGGACCAACATGACCTTTAATTATTCGAAGAGTCCAGTTCTGAACTGACACCTAAGTGGTGGATCATTCCAGTTGGTGTGGTTACACGTGGTCTGCGGTTGTGAGGCCGGTTGGATGTACTGCCAAATTTTCTGAAACGCCTTTGGAGACGGCTTATGGTAGAGAAATGAACATTCATTGAACGATCAACAACTCTGGTAGACATTCCTGCAGTCAGCATGCCAATTGCATGCTCCCTCAAACGTTGCAACATCTGTGGCATTGTGCTGTGTGATCAAACTGATCTAAGGCATACCTGTTCAATATTCGTGCTGTCTAATCAGCACCTTGATATGCCACACCTGTGAGGTTGGATGGATTATCTGAGCAAAGGAGAAGTACTCACTATTACTAACACAGATTTAGACAGATTTGTGAACAATATTTGAGAGTAATGGGTCTTTTGTGTATGTAGAAAATGTTTCAGATTTGTGAGTTCAGCTCATGCAAAATGGGAGCAAAACCGAAAGTGTTGCGTTTATATTTTTGTTCAGTGTATTTGTACAGGGTGTGTGTATATATATATATATATATATATTTATACATACAGAATATAAATATTTATAAAGAAAAAAACTTGCACTGAAAACTGAGCACAGGCACAATCAGTAAAAATTATGCAGATGATGTGTTTTTGCAGAAAAGGTGGCTAAAAAGAAACGTATAAATAAATATATATATAAAATATTTTTCATTAAACCTAATTAATATCAATTATATAAATGGTAAAAAGTATAAATCTGGAGGTGTCTGCCCTTTACAGATAAGGGGGGAGTTGCTGCAGAGAGCGATGAGGAGAAAGCAAAGTTATTAAATATTTTTTTCTCCACTGTTTTCACTGAAGAAAATAAACTGTCAAATGAAATGCAGAATGTAAAAGCAAATTCCCCATTAAAAGTGCCCTGTCTGACCCAGGAAGAAGTAAAGCGGTGTCTTAAAAAGATTAAAATAGACAAATCGCCGAAACCAGATGGCATTCACCCCAATATCCTAAGAGAATTAAGTAATGTCATAGCCAGACCCTTATTTCTGATATTTAAGGACTCTATACTGACAGGGGGTGTTCCAAAGGAAAGGCACATAGCAAATGTGGTGCCAATATTCAAAAATGGTCCAAAAACAGAGCCTGGAAACTGTAGGCCGGTAAGTTTAACATCTCTCGTGGGTAAACTGTTTGACGGTTTTCTAAGAGATGCTATCTTGGAGTACCTCAATGAAAATAAGCAAATAACGCCATATCAGCATGGCTTCATGAGGGATCGGTCATGTCAAACTAATTTAATCAGTTTCTATAAGGAGGTAAGTTCTATACTTGACTGCGGCAAATCAATGGATGTCGTATATCTGGACTTCTCCAAAGCATTTGACACTGTACCACATAAAAGGTTAGTATATAAAATGAGGATGCTTGGACTGGGGGAAAATGTCTGTATGTGTGTAAGTAACTGGCTGAGTGATAGAAAACAGAGGGTGGTTATTAATGGTACACACTCAGATTGGGTCACTGTCACTAGTGGGGTACCACAGGGGTAAGTATTGGGCCCTATTCTCTTCAATATATATATTAATGATCTTGTGGAAGGCTAGCACAGTAAAATATCCATTTTTGCAGATGGACAGAGGACAGTATACTGCTACAGATGGATCTGGGTAGATTGGAGGCTTGGGCAGAGAAGTGGCAGATGAGGTTTTGCTCTAATAAATGTAAGGTTATCACATGGGAAAGAATAATTCAAGTCACCAGTACATACTAAATGGTAAAACACTGGATAACACTGACATGGAAAAGGACCTAGGAATTTTAGTGAACAGCAAACAAAGCTGTAGACACTAGTGTCAGGCAGCTGCTGCCAAGGCAAATAAGATAATGGTTGCATCAAAAAGGGCATAAATGCCCATAATGAGAACATAGTCCTTCATCTTTACAAATCACTAGTCAGACCACACATGGAGTACTGTGTACAGTTCTGGGCTCCTGTGAACAAGACAGATATATCAGAGCTGGAGAGGGTTCAGAGGAGGGCAACTAATGTAATAACTAGAATGGGTGGACTACAGTACCCAGAAAGATTATCAAAATTAGGGTTATTCATGTTAGAAAAAATAGGACTGAGGGGAGATCTAATAACTATGTAAAATAAATCAGGTGTCAATACAGATATCTCTCCCATCATCTATTTATTCCCAGGACAGTGATGAGGGAACATCCTCTGTGTCTGGAGGAAAGAAGGTTTGTACACAAACATAGAAGAGGATTCATTACGGTAAGAGCAGTGAGACTATGGGACTTTCGACTTTCTGCCTGAGGAGGTGGTGATGGTGAGTTCACTAAAAGAGTTCAAGAGGAGCCTGGATGTGTTTCTGGAGTGTAATAATATTTTAGGTTATAGTTACTACAGATGGGTCGTTGATCCAGGGAGTTATTTTGATTGCCTGATTGTAGTCGGGAAGGAATATTTTTTCCCCTAAAGTGGGGAAAATTGGCTTCTACCTTACAGTTCTTTTTTGCCTTCCTCTGGATCAACCTGCAGGATAACAGGCTGAAATGGAGGGACAGATATCTTTTTTCAGCCATATAAACTATGTTACTATGATGACCACTGCTGCTGTACCGAGTCCAGGATTAACACGAGGAAGACACACCTCTGAGCAGGGACCAGATTTGATTTTTCCCAATTTAACTGCCAACCAAGATTTGGACAGATGTCTTTTTTCAGCCTTATAAACTATGTTACTATGGTACTATTAGAGATGAGCGAATTAAAGTTGAAGTGGAATTCGATCCGAATTTCAGGAAAAATTTGATTCGCACCGAATCCGCATTTCCTCGCGCTTCGTGGTAACGAAATGGCTGCTGCACGTGTGAGGATATGGAGCAAGGAACTCTGGGAACGTGGGATCACCCATAATGCCATGCATGCAGCCAACTCTGTGATGTCACAGCCCTATAAATAGCCTCAGCCATCCTGGATTCTGCCACTTTCCACTGTAGTTTGTGCAGGGAGAGACGTCAGCAGGCGCTAGGGACAGTGCTAGGAAAGACTTCATTGTGCTAAAAAGCATCTATGTAGGGTTAATAGGAACCATCCTATTACACCTTGCTTCACTGACTGGGGATCCAAATTGCCTTTATACAGCTCTGTAATTCCAGCAAACTGTTCTTGTTATTGGGGTGCAAGTGCTGTTTGACACAGCCATTAACAAGGTTTATTACAAGGAAATATTTATATGTCTTATTTGCCCTTGTGCGGTGCAGTTATATGTTCTGAAGCATTTTTTGGCTTTTATTAGTTGGAAAAAAAGGGCTTATTAGCCGTTGTGTGAAAATTATAGCCCTTTTTGGCGTCTATTAGTGGGGAAAAAAAATTATTTGCCATTCAACGGTGCAGTTATGTGTTCTAAAGCCCTTTTTGTCGTGTATTAGTGGCAAAAGAAAAATATATTTGCCGTTCAGTGGTGCAGTTATATGTTCTAAAGCCTTTTGTGTCATGTATAAGTGGAAAAAATAAGGGCCTATTTGCTGTTCAGCGGTTCAGTTATATGCTCTAAAGCCCTTTTTGTCATGTATTAGTGCAAAAAAAAAAATCATTTGCCGTTCAGCGATGTAGTTATATGTTCTAAAGCCTTTTGTGGAGTGTATAAGTGGTAAAAAATAAGTGCCTATTTGCCGTTCAGCGGTGCAGTTATATGTTCTAAAGCCCTTTTGTGGAGTGTATAAGTGGAAAAAAGAAAAATATATTTGCTGTTCAGTGGTGCAGTTATATGTTTTAAAGCCCTTTTGTGGAGGTTATAAGTGGAAAAATATATATATTTGTCGTTCAGCTGTGCAGTTATATGTTCTAAAGGATTGTGTGGAGTGTATAAGTGGAAAAAATAAAAATATATTTGCCGTTCAGCTGTGCAGTTATATGTTCTTAAGCCTTTTGTGGAGTGTATAAGTGGAAAACAAAGGACCTATTTGCTGTTCAGCGGTGCAGTTATATGTTGTAAAGCCCTTTTTGTCATGTATTACTGCAAAAGAAAAATATATTTGCCGTTCAGCGGTGCAGTTATATATTCTAAAGCCTTTGTGTCATGTATAAGTGGAAAAAAATAAGGGCCTATTTACTGTTCAGCGGTGCAGTTATATATTCAAAAAAAAAAAGAAAGGATCAAAGGAAAAAATATCAAAGTTATTGATCCTACTGAGGAGAGGGCGACATAATAACCTCTCAGCTTGTTGGCGAGAATCTTAATTATTTTGTGCAACTAGTAAAGAAAACAAGTTACCATCGTCTATGCAAAAATATATGTGAGTTTATTATACATAAGTACTAAATACAAAATCAATAATACAACCTGTACAATGATAGACTATGAAATGTAATACCAATCTGTACCACCAGATGGTGCTGGCACATCACAGAAAAGACAACACCAATACTTTCCAATGACCAATCTACACGAAATACGATTTCCTTTCAATCAACAATGAATATCCCCAATCAATACAATAATATGCAACAATCCAAAGTAAAGAAAAGTTGGGGTATCAACCCCTTCCTATCACCTTTTAACCAATTGAGGTATATGGCGGCACTATAAATTTACCAGCTCGGTATAAATTAGGGGAGGTAAACACTTCCCGAAGACTGGGTCAGCGTCTGGCCCTGTTAACAATACGCATCGTTGCTAAAAGGATGACCAACATTGACCAGGTGTCTTACACTACTTATCCACACAAATGGGGATCTTTGGCTATATACCGGGCTAAGTAACTTATCAATACCACTAGCAATAAACCAGATATACGTTACCAAGGGTCAAAAGGTGAGTAAGGCTACGGAGGGACGGTCAGCTCTCCAGAGGGTTCCCCGTGATCCAGGATAAAATCCAAAACTTTGCTTTCCCTCGCCATGTGTCTGTTTAATCCTTTATTTGTAGTACTTTTCTTTTTCTCTCAAAATCCCCTCTACCATTCCGTCTATGATTAACCACTTCAGCCCCCCTAGCTTAAACCCCCTTAATGACAAGACCACTTTTTACAATTCTGCACTACACTACTTTCACGGTTTATTGCTCGGTCATACAACTTACCACCCAAAGAATTTTACCTCCTTTTCTTCTCACAAATACAGCTTTCTTTTGGTGGTATTTGATTGCTGCTAAGATTTTTTGTTTTTCTGATATTAATCAAAAAAGACCGCAATTGTCTCAAAAAACGTGTATTTTTAACTTTTTCTGGTAAAATTGTTCAAATATAATTACATTTCTATACAATTTTGTGTCAGAATTCTGGAAAGAAGACACCCCAAGGTATTGCCGTGAGGGGCATGGCGAGTTCATAGAAGTTTTTTTTTTTGGCACAAGTTAGCGGAAATTTACTTTTTTTTTTTTCTCACAAAGTCTCCCTTTCTTTTTTTCTTTTAACTTGTGACAAAAAGTTCAATCTTTCATGGACTCAATATGCCCCTCAGCGAATACCTTGGGATGCCTTCTTTCCAAAATGGGGTCATTTGTGGGGTGTGTTTACTGTTCTGGCATTTTGGGCGGGGCTAAATTGTGAGCAACCTTGTAAAGCCTAAAGGTACTCGTTGGACTTTACGCCCCTTTGCGCACCTAGGCTGCAAAAAAGTGTCACACATGTGGTATCGCCATACTCAGAAGAAGTAGGGCAATATGTTTTGGGGTGTATTTTTACATATACCCATGCTGGGTGAGAGAAATATCAACTAATAACAACTTTGTATAAAAAAAATTAAAAAGTTGTCATTTACAGAGATATTTCTCACACCCAGCATGGGTATATGTAAAAAATACACTCCAAAACACATTGCCCTACTTCTCCTGAGTACGGCCATACCACATGAGCGACACTTTTTTGCAGCCAAGATGCGCAAAGGGGCCCGAATTCCAATGAGTACCTTTAGGATTTCACAGGGCATTTTTACGCATTTGGATTCCAAACTACTTCTCACGCTTTAGGGGCCCCTAAAATGCCAGGGCAGTATAAATACCCCACAAGTGACCCCATTTTAGAAAGAAGACACCCCAAGGTATTCTGTGAGGGATATGGTGAGTTCATGTAAAATTAAATTTTTTGTCACAAGTTAGTGGAATATGAGACTTTGTAAAAAATAAAAAAATAAAAAACAAAATATTTCCGCTAACTTGTGCCAATGCCCCTCACGGAATACCTTGGGGTGTCTTCTTTCTAAAATGGGGTCACTTGTGGCAGGGGGGTGATCAGGGAGTCTATATGGGATGATCAGGGGTTAATAAGGGGTTAATAAGTGACAGGGGGGGGGGGGTGTAGTGTAGTGTGGTGCTTGGTGCTACTTACAGAGCTGCCTGTGTCCTCTGGTGGTCGATCCAAGTAAATGGGACCACCAGAGGACCAGGTAGCAGGTATATCAGACGCTGTTAATAAAACAGCATCTGATATACCTATTTGATGCGATTTATTTTACATCTACAGCCTGCCAGCGAATACTCATCGCTGGCAGGCTGTAGTATAACTTCACAGCTGCACATCGCTGTGAACGCGCGTTCACAGGAAATCTCGCATCTCGCGAGATGACGCGCCAAAGAGGAATAACCCGGCCGCCCGCAGGACGCACCCCTGCGTTAGGCGGTTGGGTAGTGGTTAATAGTCACAGAATTATCAAAACAATACACCCCTTTAGATAACAGTCTTCCAACCAAACCAGAGGGTGTGCACATATGGTAATGGTACTGTGAGATCATACATTACCCAAAATGCTTTGTGGTGAATGGTGTAATGTTACCTGCCCGTACCTACAGTTGTATCATCGCTTGCGCTCCTATTTTTCGCATATCGTTGCTGACGAAACGCGAGTTCTCCTACTTCTGCCCGAACGATTTCTGCAATACACAAAATGGCCAGTAGATGGCAGTGTCAACCTAAAGTAGACACAACACTATACTATGCCCGATCCTCCTCCGCAACCTTCCCACACATCTCATGCCTGAGAAGTTCTGATCCCCAGAGTAGTCTGTGACTGTGGGGATCAGGGATCAGTTGCTTGTTAAGTATATATTGCCCTATTTCAGGATAAAAGACCATAAGTAAAAATGATTAATAATTCAGTATAGGATTTTCATATATGTAGTTATTTGCTGTATGTAATCAAAGCCATATATTCAATCTGTATGTCCCGGTATATATCTTTAATCTCTGTATATCTTAATGTTCCATTGTGAATTTCTCCACTGACCAAGAGTATGAGTGTCTCCGATCCTTAGTCCGGTAATAAAGTCTCTGCAGCTTTATTGTAGATATTCCCGATATCTTAATTATATGACAGAGAGAACATCTATATCTTAATTGCGGAGATATCTACACTAAAACTGCAGAGACTATACTACCAGACAAAGGATCGCAGTGGAGATCTTACTGTATATGGTGGGACAGCAGGAGGAGCGCGGCCCCCTGTAAGTCTATATTAATATTAATAAACTGTTTTATTTAATAGACAATTCAGCTAGGAAGGAGTTAACATTGGTTCAGGCGGGGAGAGATTTTGATGGGGGCTCAGGATCCTAATGCTGCCAGAGAGCGCGATCCTAAGTACATAGCAGGAGCGCACTGAGCGCCTGTTGTATAGTATGTGTGCTGCGGCAGTGAGGGACAGAGAAAGATGCGCTCATATCATGAGGGAAAATGCTGTAGTTTTGAGCGCGAATATTCAAATAAATGTATAAAATATTTGCATACTCCGGTATTTAAAGAGACTAGTTTCAGGAGATTCTAAATATTCACGAATTCTCTAAGAGCCGATATCCGGCACTTAAAAAATTCCTGAATATGTAGAATCTTGTGAAATTATTTTTTTTTAAATACCGGGTATGCGAATATTGTATATGAATTTAGTATGCGAATTTTTGCAAACGAATTTACGCATAAAATAACTTATTTTGCATAACTTATTCTCATGCCTGCATCAGTGTGTGCAGAGATGCTGTGCGCTCCCATTACACTGATGTTTGAAGCGCATCCAAATGTCCTATAGATATGACAGCTTTTCAGCTGCATAAATGTATTTTATTTGAATTCCCCACTATGAGATGTAACAGCTTTACTCCCCTTTGTATGGTTAGGCTCAGCACTTCTGGTTGTTTTAATTATTCATAAATTCATCCTAAAAATGGGGCAAATTTGGACTGGCCAACAGTTTACAGTACTATAGAGCATCTGCAGTACTGTACAGGTGCCGACATTTCCTTTAATGTATTTTTTTTCTCAATTAATTAGACGTACAGTACTTTTATGAATAAAAATGTATACTTTGATTTTTAATTATGAATAATTAAAAAAATAGAGGCGCTGAAGGGACTCTTATAAAGTACCATACAGAACTGTAAATCACCGACCTCACCACTTCATCCCCTGAGCAAATAATTTAATGCTAGGAGAAAGGGGATGCGAAGGTTAATGGGCAGGAGGTCAGTGTGGCGCTGCTCAACACCTAGTGTCATTGTATTTAATTAATATAAAAAATGGCAGCATCTCTGTATCCTAATAACAGTAATCTGCCATTTTCTTCACTGTCAGGTCTTTTTATAGCTGGAGCGCTCAATACAGAACATTCAGCCAATCACATTCTAGTTTCCACGGTCATGGGAACCAATCAGAAGCGTTTCTCACGGAAATTAAGGTTAAATACCTTGTTAACCAATATGAAATAATTGTTTTGACAAGCTGTCATCACCAATTAAGCTGGATTGCCAGAGAACCGGCTTCTGATTGGTTCCCATGACCGTGGGAACTAGAATGTGATTGGTTGAATGTTCTGTACTGAGCGCTCCAGCTATAAAAAGACCTGACAGTGAAGAAAATGGCTGATTACTGTTATTAGGATACAGGGATGCTGACATTTTTTTTTATAATATTTAAATAAAATGATGTGCTAGGTGTTAAGCAGTGTCCCACTGACCTCCTGACGATTAACCTATGTATTCATAAAAATACTGTCCATCTAATTCATTGAGAAAATAAATAATTTAACGGAAATGTCGGCACCTGTACAGTACTGCAGATGCTCTATAGTACTGTAAACTGTTGGCCAGTCCAAATTTGCCCCATTTTTAGGATGAATTTATGAATAATTAAAACAACCAGAAGCGCTGAGCCTAACCATACAAAGGGGAGTAAAGCTGTTACATCTCATGGACATTTGGATGCGCTGCAAACATCAGAGCAATGGGAGCGCACAGCATCTCTGTACACACTGATGCTGTGCGCTCCAGGGCTCCAGCAGTGAAAGGGTGTCCAGCAGGACAATATCCTGCACCTCAGCCATCTGCAGACAATACCCCCCTTCCCCCCACACAGGGAGCTCTTTTTGTCTCTAGGCCTTCTGTGAATAAGAGGGCAGCGCATCATTGTGTAGAGAGGTAGCCTGCGATCTCATTCACAGACAGCAAGCTCCCTGTAGGGGGAAGGGGGATGCAAACCTAATCACAGCCCCAGTACAGTACATTTTTCAGTAGTAAAATGTAACATATATATGTGTGTGTCTGTGTATATAAATATATTGCACATATTGTATATCTGTCTAGTCACTTTTATTATCATAATCATACTCATCATTAGTGAAAATTATTATTCTCAGTTTTATTTTATTTATTTATTTTAATTATTTATAGTATCTTTCATAGTGGGGAATTAAAATAAAATACAGTTATGCAGCTGAAAAGCTGTCATATCTATAGGACATTTGGATGCGCTCCAAACATCAGTGTAATGGGAGCGCACAGCATCTCTGCACACACTGATGCAGACATGAGAATAAGTTATGCAAAATAAGTTATTCGTATTGTAAGAGGGTGCAAGGTACCGTGGTCGATGGCAGGTACGTGTCACCGAGGTTCCTGGCCTCGGTGAGGTAAGAGCCGGGTTTTCGTGTGTCAGCAGCAGCTAGTGCTGTTTGACACCTTGTTTTTAGTTTGGCTGCAAAGCCAATCCGGGCCGGCTCTTACTGGGAGTAGGCAAAGAGTTGGGTGGGTGCCTATTCCCCACGGTCCAGGCCGGACTTTATCCGGGCCTTTAAAAGGCAGCCTCCTCAGCAGCTGAGGGTGATTGTCCTGGAGCTGCTGTTAGGCTGTGGAATCACTTGAGTTTGGGAGTGCTGATCCATGCTGTGCTGTGTGGAGTTCTCTGGGCTGGAAGCAAGACCCCAAGCAAGGAGGAGTGCAGACGGCCTGGAAGCCGGAGGTCGATCGCCTTGCGGCTGGACTGACAGCCAGGTGCGAACCTGCACCTAAAACCTCCCAGGTGACTGGAACCTGTTTTTGACTATTTTGTTTTGCTGCACGTTTTCTGATGGGTGTGAATTAACACCAAGTGACTGTTTGCTGTGTATTTGCTACAAGTGTGAATTAAACACTGTTTGCTACACTTTCTGGACTCCGTTTTGCCTCTATACTGCACCTGCACTGCTATCTACCAGAGCGACTCCCCACAGTATGCAAAAATTAGCATACAAAATTCGTATAAAATATTCGCATACCCCGGTATTAAAAAAAACTAATTTCACAAGATACTAAATATTCAGGAATTGTTTAAGTGCCGAATATCGGCACTTAGAGAATTCATGAATATTTAGAGTCTCCTGAAATTAGTCTCTTTAAATACCGGGGTATGCAAATATTTTATACAAATTTTTGCATACGAATATTCGTTATTTGAATATTTGCGCTCAACACTATGAGTAGCATTTTCCCTCATGACATGAGCGCATCTTCTTCTGTCCCTCAATGCCGCAGCACACATACTGTACAACAGGCGCTCAGTGCGCTCCTGCTATGTACCTAGGATCGCGCTCTCTGGCAGCATTAGGATCCTGAGCCCCCATCAAAATCTCTCCCCGCCTGAACCCACCATAACATTTCCCAAAATCCAGAGTCCCAATGTTAAATCATTTTTAGCTGAACTCTCTATTAAATAAAAACACAGTTTATTAATATAGACACACAGTGGGATTGCGCTCCTACTGCTGTCTTCATGCGGGACTTCTGTAATGGAATAAGTCTTGCCACATACAGTATTTCTATCTCCACAGCGATACTTTAATTTTCCTGTATAGTGCGGGAACTAACTAACTGACTGTAGTTCCATGCGCCATCTGGTGTTCACAAACCAACATTGCACCCTGAATTTTCTCAATGGCTATTTACGCAATTCGGGTTTGCTAATTGAATTTGAAATTGCTTTGCGCTGCCGCGATTCTGAAGGGAGCGCTAGCGATGCTATATCTGTAGGTGGCAATGTTGTCTAATCTATAAATGTGAAACTTTTAAGAGTTAATTTATATAATGTGACTTCATGTTAAGTGGTAAACATCCAACACCTGGGACGTACATCAAAAAGGAGGCATACCCCCCCAACACTTGAAGCAATTAAAAACTAGAGATGTCGCGAACATAAAATTTTCCATTTGCGAACGCGAACTTTCGCAAATGTTCGCGAACGGGCAAACCAGGGCGAACCGCCATAGACTACAATAGGCAGGCGAATTTTAAAACCGACAGGGACTCTTTCTGGCCACAATAGTGATGGAAAAGTTGTTTCAAGGGGACTAACACCTGGACTGTGGCATGCCGGAGGAGCATCCATGGCAAAACTCCCATGGAAAATTATGTAGTTGACGCAGAGTTGGGTTTTAATCCATAAAGATCATAAATCACCTAACATTCCTAAATTGTTTGGAATAACATGCTTTAAAACATCCAGTGTGTGTATACGATCAGGTATGATGTTGTATCGATCAGGTAGTGTAAGGGTTACACCCGCTTCACAGGGACAGACCAAACTCCCCGTTTAACGCACCGCAAACAACCGCAATCAGTCCATTTGCACAACCGCAAACTCCCCATTTGCACAAGGTTGGATACCAAGCTAGCCATGTCCCGTTTCTTGTCCTCACTGACGTCATTGAAGGTCTCTTCCTCCACCCAGCCACGTACAACACCAAGGGTCCCCGAAAGGTGACAACAAGCCCCCTGCTGTGGTTGGTCTTCCACCTCCTCAAAGCCACCTTCCTCCTCTGACTCCTTTTCTTCAGACTCCTCTCTCTGCGTTGCCGCAGGTCCAGCAATCGACAACGACAAGGCTGCTTCTGGTGGTGATGGTGACCACAACTCTTCCTCTTCATGCTCATCTACGGCCTGATCCAGTACTATTTGCAGGGCACGCTCCAGAAAAAACGCATATGGGATGAGGTCGATGATGTTGCCTTGGGTTTGACTGACCAGGTTTGTCACCTCCGCAAAAGGATGCATGAGCCTACACCCATTGTGCATGAGCGTTCAGTAACGCTGCCAAAAAATACCCAGCTCCGCAGAGGCTGTCCTCTTTTTTTAAATTAAAAAAATCTGTTCTTACTAGAGTTGAGCGAACTTCTGTTTTAAGTTCGGCGTCCAAAGTTCGGGTTCGGGTTATCCAAGCATCCCGTTATGGATTCCGCTACCACGTACCATAACGGCATTTGGAATCCGGGGTGAAGGACCTGGGGTGACGTCACCGTCATGTGATCAGTGCAGGGGGCGTGGCTCAGTACTGGATTGGATAAGAGGTCATAGGCTACCACCTCTTATCTAATCCAGTACTGAGCCACGCCCCCTGCACTGATCACATGACGGTGACGTCACCCCAGGTCCTCCGTGTTGTCCAAGGTTCGGGTTCATTGAAGAATCCCCTTATGGATTCCAAATGCCGTTATGGTCCGTGGTAGCGGAATCCATAACGGGATGCTTGGATAACCCGAACTCGAACTTTGGACGCCGAACTTAAAACAGAAGTTCGCTCAACTCTAGTTCTTACCAGTTTAATCTCTGTTATGTCCCCTATCAGGGGCCAGTGTATGGAATAGATTTTAGGAACCAGAAGATGGAAAAAGATGGTTGGTCGGTCCTCTTTCATCCAATTTGTGGCACTGCGCGTGCGCTGTGCAGTGTAATGTGCCACTCTATATGAGTGGTGTGTTAAGTAGTACTTTTCCTATCAGTTTAATCCCTGCTACGTCCCCTATTAGGGGACGTGTATCGAATAGATTTTAGGAACCGGGAGATGAAAAAAGATTATTGGTCGGTCCTCTTACTTCCAACTTGAGGCACTGCGCGTGCGCACAAATAGTGTGAACTACTATTCTTACCATTTTAATCTTTGTTAAGTCCTCTATCAGGGGACGTGTATTGAATTGAATACTTGCATGGTGAAATAGAGAAAAAAGCTTCCTCTGTCCGCTTCCTTCTAATTTTGGGCACTTGCAATGGAATTTGCCACCAATGCAACTAGTGTTAACTAAGTACTATTCCTATCAGTTTAATCTCTTTTGTCCCTCATCAGGGCCAGGGCCGGTGTAGTGAATAGATTTTTGGAACTGGGAGATGGAAAAAGACCCATGCTCGGTCCGCTTCGTTTTAATTTTAAGTCACTGCGCGTGCGCCCTGCAATGTACTGTGACACCATATATAAGTGGTGGGCAGTGGGCATAGTACAGTCTGTGGGCCTGACACACACTGGCAGGCAACTGCAATTATATTAAAGGGTAAAAATGAAATGACTTTTTTATCTGCAAGGTACTGTGCCACCCGATATGAGTGGTGTGCACACAGTACAGTCTGTGGGCCTGCGGCCTCTCACATACGGGCAGGCAACTGCAATATATATATATAGAAAAAATAAATAAAAGCAGACTGATGTACCAGCCCTAAAAAGGGCTTTTTGGGGTGCTGTCAGGACGCTGTCCTTACAGCAGATGGCCCCTTTTACACGAGCGAGTTTTCCGCGTGGGTGCAATGCGTGACGTGAATGCATGGCATCCGTACTGAATCCTGACCCATTCATTTCAATGGGTCTGTGTACATGAGCGTTTTTTTCACGCATCACTTGTGCGTTGCGTGAAAATCGCAGCATGTTCTATATTCAGCGTTTTTCACGCAGCCCTAGCCCCATAGAAGTGAATAGGGCTGCGTGAAAAACTAATTGCATCCGCAAGCAAGTGCGGGTGCTTTGCGCTTTTCACTGATGGTTGCTAGGAGATGTTGTTTGTCAACCTTCAGTTTCTTATCACGCGCGTGAAAAACGCATCAAAACGCATTGCACCCACATGGAAAAAACTGAACAACTGAACGCAATCGCGGGCAAAACTGAATGGCTATGCCTGTAAAATCGCACAGTTTTCACTGAACGCATCCGGACCTAAGGCTCCCTTCACACATACTTAATTTTTGTCCGCATCCATCCCGGAATTCCACATTTGCGGATCCGCAGCCCCGAACATCCGGGTTTCGGCCCCGAAACATCCGGCCGCGGCTTCGCAAAAGATAGAGCATGTCCTAATAGGCATCTCTATGGGGAATGCCAGCATGGTGTTTTGCGGATCCGCAACACACTACGGACATGTGAATGGGGCCTAATCCGGACACGCTCGTGTGAAAGAGGCAGATGAGTCTTTGAGGACTGGAGTGGACACAGAACACTGGCCTAGCTAACACTTTCCTTATATATTGAGCAGCAGCAGCACTCTCCCTGCTCTAACTAACACTGCAGCTTCAGAATGAATCTAAGATGGATGCTGTCCTTGCTTTTTGATAGGAGGTGGGAGGGTCTGGGAGGGAGGGTATGCTGATTGGCTGGAATGTGTCTGCTGACTTTGAGGTACAGGGTCAAAGTTTGCTCAATGATGATGTATAGGGGGCGAATCGAACATCGCATATGTTCGCCCGCAGCGGCGAACATGCGATGTTCGCCGGGAACTGTTCACCTGCGAATAGTTCGGGACATCTCTATTAAAAACCTAGATTCCCAGAAACTAGTATAACTGTTCTCACGTCATAAAGCTAAAATGTAGAGAACAAATGTGTGGGATTTGGGGTTTCACTGGTACCTTATCTTTTGAAAATAACACAACTTTTCTGAGCAACTTCTCATTAGCAGAAATCCAACTGAGCATGCTTTCCTACATACCTCAGAAATACACGCTTCTGGTGATACACACATAGGATACATATACGTTAATATATGATTATAACATGTAACAAAATAAAACCAATATGTGATGTAATATAAAACAACAAATATGTAATATATTGATTAACTTGTGCCAAAACTAAATACGATCCACTATATGAATAAACAGACATCATATGTTTGTCTCATTAATAAACCTCATCATAAAGGTATGCCAGACATGTGCCAGGAAGAACCTTATCTCGGCTCATAGCCTAGTGATGAGTTAAAATTACTCCCTTAGATAGGCCCACATCTGCCAGGGAGACTCATTTTTTTCATTTCCACAATGAAGGTTCATACAGGAGGGTGAACATAAGTATAACATGGCTTCTTATAGGCCATGAATACACATTCTAATAATAATGTATGAATGTTTATATACTTATGAAAAGGCATGACAAGTTATATGTTCTAAAGCCCTTTTTGTCATGTATTAGTACAAAAGAAAAATATATTTGCCGTTCAGCGGTGCAGTTATATGTTCTAAAGCATTTTGTGGAGTGTATAAGTGGAAAAAATATAAATATATTTGCCGTTCAGCGGTGCAGTTATATGTTCCAAAGCCTTTTGTGTCGTGTTTAAGTGGAAAAAAATAAGGGCCTATTTGCCGTTCAACGGTGCAGTTTTATGTTCTAAAGCCCTTTTGTGGAGTGTATAAGTGGAAATAGGAAAAATATATTTGCCGTTCAGCGGTATAGTTATATGTTCTAAAGCCTTTTGTGGAGTGTATAAGTGGAAAAAAAGTAAGGACCTATTTGCCATTCAGCGGTGCAGTTATATGTTCTAAAGCCCTTTTTTGCATGTATTATTACAAAAAAAGCATTAGCCGTTGTGTTGTGAAGTGAGAAAATTGCAGACTTTTTTGGGTTGTTTTAATTTCATTTTTTTTTATTTGATCTAACAGTATGTCAGACAGAGAAGTGCCAGGCCCTGCACAGGAGAGTGGCAGAGGCCGAAATGTTTCTGGTGCAGGCACAGGTAACAGCACTGTAAGGGGGCGTGGCAGCAGGAGTCGCAGCCAGAGCCCTGAGCTCCCGGGGTCATCTAGTGGTCGTGTCTTGACCAGCAACCCAGCGGATCTTGAATGGCTGATTAGGTCATTCACTTCGTCCCAAGTGACATCAGACAGACCCAGCCAAGAGTCGGTGGTTTCGTCAGACACAACCCTTAGTTGGCATGGCCCGGGAGCAGGCCCTGTGTACTCTCCTGTCCTCAACCTGCCTCTTTCCTTTTTTGTTCCCTCAGCCAGAGAAGTATTATATGCTGTGGGCTCAGCCCTACTATACAACGAGGATGAGCTACTAGAGGACAGTCAGCAGCTACTGGCCAGCCAAGATGTGGAGGAGACATCCGCCACTTCCTCCTCTAGGTGGGCAAGTACTGATGAGGAGAGTGGTGTAGGAGCCATCAGTGACATGCAGAAAATACTCGATAATGATGTGTCTGATCGCACTTGGGAGCCAGGTGAATTAGGGGCTTCTTGATCATCAGGAGAAGAGGGCGGCAGCTTGCCGGTGAGGCAGCGTCGGAGCCAGCAAGTCACTAGCGTGGCTGGGAGTCAGCAGGGTGGCAGCAGTGGGAGGTCGGTAGCCAAGCGCGCTCTGGGTAGACCACCCCCTTCACAGGAGCCTACCTGCCCGGAAGTTAGTGGTGCATGGGTTCACGGAAGCAACGGCAGTAGCAGTCAGTCAGTGCGTAGTGTTGTGGGTAAAATCACCTAATCAGCGGTTTGGCAGTTTTTTGTTAAGCCGCTGGAGGAGGTGAACATGGCCATATGTAAAATCTGTGTGCAGAAGGTGAAGTGTGGCCAGGGTGCCAATGTTGGCACCACGGCTCTGCGTCAACATATGCAGCGTCACCATAAAGTGGCCTTGGAGAACGGTGGCTCCGATGTGGTGATCCAGCCTGCCACAGCAACCGCTACATCACCCAGTGGCATGCACCTGGTTTCAGGCAATCAAGGCACCACCACCACAGCTGAAGGGAGCTGTCTGTCCTTCCCATCATCTGCTGGTCCTGATGCTCCTCCTCCTACTACTCCCCATCAATCATTCTGTCAGCAATCGATTACCGAAGCGATTGCCAAGAAACAACAGTATGCACTCATCCAACGGCACAGAAGCTGAACGTGCTGCTGTCCAAGTTGCTGGTGCTACAGTCTCTCCCTTTCCAAGTGGTGGACTCTGCACGTTTCAGAGAACTGATAGCTTGAGCCAAAGTGGAGAGTCCCAAGCCATCATTTCTTTGGCAAAAAGGCAGTACCAGCAGACACATGTAGAACAGAAGGTGGGCCAGTCCTTGAGCCTGTCAGTGTCTGCCAAAGTGCATGGCAGTGCCAACGTGTGGAGCTGTAACTACAGTCAGGGACAATAAATGTCATTTACTGATGTGGTTTCTGCACAGCCACACCAGCAACTTGGCCAGGTGACACCGCTTCTGCCTCCACGTTGTCACACCGTTGGTCTTGTGACAATGTCCACCTCTGCCCCCTCATCCTCCATTGTGTCCTCAGCCTCCACTGCAGGAACAATTCACAGTGCCCCTCCAGCAGGGCACGGTGGTGTCACGCTGTTCTGCACCTCGTTTGCCTGGGTGAATAGAGTCACACAGGGGAGGAACTGCTCCATGTCCTTCATCAAGAAATCGATTCCTGGCTTTCTCCATGACAACTCAAAATCGGAACCATGGTGACCGACAACAGGAAGAGCATGGTGTCGGCGCTGCATCAAGGAGGGCTGAGCCATGCGCCCTGCATGGCACACGTGTTCCATCTGGTTGTCAAGCGGTTCCAGAAGTCTTCCACCCATCCTAAAAATGGCAAGGAAACTTTGCATGCACTTTAGCCACTCGTACACCGCAAAGCACACCCTCCTTTAGCTGCAATAGCAGTTCCTCTGCTATGACTGCTATGGCAGGGTAGGGGGTAGGAGCAGTTCCAGCTCCATCAGCAGCAACTTGATTTTAGAGTTGCTGATGAGCAGCTTTCTTCACCCGCCTAGTGAGGAAACTACTCACCAGCAGCAGCAGCTAAACCTGGAGCAGGACCTGAACCAGCAGTTGTGTGGCATACTTGGACAGGACCATGCCACTCCATATTGAACATCCGCTGGACTACTGGACAGCCAAACTGGATTTGTGGCCGCAACTACTAGAGTTTACCCTGGAAAAGCTGTCCTGAACGGTCAGTAGTGAGGCATCAGAGCAGGTGTTTAGTGTGGCGGGGGCCATAGTTACCCCAAGAAGAACTCGCCTGTCCACCCAAAATGTGGAGAAACTGACCTTTGTCAAGATAAATCAGGCATGGATCAGCCAGGATTTCCACCCACCAATGCCTGTTGCATCAGACTCGATCATCCATGGTGCCACACCAACACTTTGAATAAAGAGACCGGTTTCTTCTGGCTACCTGCCTAAGCTACTATTCTGATGCTGCCACCTGCCTGATTCCACATATCTGATGCCAAGTGTTCCTTTCACCCACCATCTTCAGCGGGTCCTGGTATTGCCATCCACCTCCCCACTCTGTCACCGAGTCACTCTGTGGTCTCCTAATGCAATTTCCACCTCCTCACTATGTCACCTTGCCACTCTGTGGTCCCCTGATGCTGCTGTCACTGTGATTTGGTAGCCAAAAGCAGGAGTGGGTACAAAACACAGAAGACATGCAAATATTCCATTCATGTGTCATCTCTGTTTTGGATCCACTCCTGTTTTTTTTGACATTAGCAATACTGATGGATTACTGACCAAATGCTGAATGAGTGAAGGCGGATGCTCAACAGACATGATCCGTTTTTCGGGGGTTATTGTTCTGATGGATCAGAGGAAGGGCAAAATAATCGATGTCAACACAAACTTATTACTGACACCCTCTCCACTCGTTTGTATAAGCGTTTAATAGAACAGGTTCTGTAGATATCTATGTAGAATCAGCTGATGACGGTGTTAAAGGAGTGCACTTCTTCTTGGCGCTAACATCGACCTGTAAGGCTGAGTTCATACTTGAGTTATTTGGTCAGGTTTGGCCCCTTGACTGCCCAAATAAGTGAAGTGTGCAGTGATTCTAAGACGCCTGTCATCTGCATGTCATACTGACTCACAGTATTATTTCACTACTACAGCAGACTCCCTATGCGTGTTACTGCAAGGCACAGTGTTTTACACCACTATAAAAGCTCTCCGCAGCCAGGAAATAGCAGTTTTTTTATGCGATTCGCCGCAAATAAATTGGGATCGAACCAAATTTTTTTGAAAAATTCACTCATCTCTAGTTACTATGTTATCTCTGGTCAGACCACCAATGTTAATCAGACCTCAGCTGACAGCTCTAATAAGACCCTCAATGTTAATAAGACCCCAATAAGACCTCAGATCAGACCCCCAATCAGACCTCAGCTCAGACCACAATGTGAATGACCCCCAATCAGACCTCAGATAAGAGCCCCATGCCTCTCATCAGCCCCCAGCAGCCTCTCTTCAGCCCCCAGTACCTCTCATATCAGCACCCATGCCTCTTACCATCCCCCAGCAGTGTTATATCAGCCCCTATTGCCTCTCACCAGCCCCCAGCAGCGTTATATCAGCCCCCATTGCCTTACACCAGCCCCCAGCAGCATTATATATGCCCCCGTTGCCTCTCAGCATCCCCCAGCAGCGTTATATAAGCCCCCATAGCCTTTCACCAGCACCCAGCCACGTTATATCAGCCCCCATCAGCCTCATATGGAATAAAACAAAAAAACACTTACCTCTCCTGCCCTGGATGCTGCCACTCCTCTCCTCCAGCATGATCCTCTTCTTCCCGCCGGGTGTGCTGTGAACCGGCGCGCACAGCTTGAGCGCAGCCACTGCATGGTCGACAGCCAAGGACCAGGAAGCGGTGAGTACGTAGCCTTCACCACTTCCTGGTCCTCCGGTACTAATGAGTGCTTTCATAATGGAAGCGCTCATGAGTATTTGCCCCATAAGATGCCCCACTTTTTTAAGTCAGCATCCACCAAAAGAGGAGGGGGTCTTGAGGGACAGGGAATGGGGCTTAGGGGAGGTGTGGATTAGGGATCTGGAACTGCTGCAAGCAAAACAATAAAATTAAATAAAAATCACTGTAGCAGTCCCAGATGTTGTTCTTCTTTTCAGTAGAGAAGCACTGGTTGCTGTGGTGGTGCATCACAAGGCCCAGCCGGCAAAGCAGCAGCAGAGAGAAACACATAACCTCTCTGCAAGCAGTCACCAGTTAGAATAGCTGCCTGCAGAGAGATGCTTCCATTTCCCTCTGCTGCTATATTGCTGCCATTGACTGGAGTGTTGTTCCAGCCAATCGCTGAGCAGTCAGAGGACCACAAACAGTGGAGTCCTGTCGGGATATGTATACTGTTTCCTATTAACAGTTTTTATGATTTATGAATAAATTAGAATCTATGAAGAAGGAGATCCTAATTTATTATCATAAACTATATAGCTACTATGAGCTCGTGATCTGCGCTGAATTGAAGACGAAAACCCAGTTGTAAACCAAAATATATATATAATTTATTACTAACAACAAAAACTAATCAATATAAACTACGGTACAATTGGTAATAATCAATTAATCTATAGCAATGTCTGATAAAACGTAAATATCACAAAATACAATCAATTAAAATCTGATTTCTCTCAGTCGATATAGGTGTTATAAATCCAAATCTGGTCTATTACGGATATATCTCTATATGATTAACCATATAAAGCTAGAACCAATTTTAGTTCCTAGGAGATGATATTATATTATTAATAATTTCTCTGGATCTCCAGAATTTTGTATACATTTTAAGAATGATGCTGCAGGTACATTCTCTAAATTTCTACCAAATAATCTACTATATATAAAATATGGTTAAATCTATATAGAGGTATAATAATTTAATCAGCCTATAAATTATAGGAAAAATTATACTATACCAATCTCGACTAGTAGAAATCATTGCCCTTGGTTTCAAGATGGCCGTCTCCAATGCTGCATAAATTGGCTAAAATAGCTGATCAAAGATGTCCTGTAGGGTATTGGATCTCGTCTGGTCTCCTCTGTCCTCCTATGTTTTTTTTCTCTCTCTCTCTCCACACCTTTTTATTTAACTTTAAAAGGGGCTTGGTTTGGCCTGATCATTGACTAGTGACATCATCAGAGGGGTTTATTTTCTATCCCAAGACCTCCCCCTCTGATTACGTAATCAAGACCTTAACCTTGTCCTAACACTAGGTGGCACTAATGCTCCATGTAAACGTTTTGGCCCAAAACTGGTTCTTTCCCATGCATCCCTTTGTTAATTAAATAGGGGTATTCTTTAATTAACCACTTGAAGACCACAGGTTTATACCCCCCTAGTGACCAGGCCCTTTTTTACAATTCTGCACTACACTATTTTCACCGTTTATTGCTCCGTCATACAACTTACCACCCAAATGAATTTTACCTCCTTTTCTTCTCACTAATAGAGCTTTCATTTGGTGGTATTTCATTCTTGCTGACATTTTAACTTTTTTGATATTTTACTTTTTTGACGAAATTTTTGCAAAAAAACGAAATTTTTCGCTTTCTGTTGTAAAAATTTTCAAATAACACATTTCAATTTAAATTTTTCTCTAAATTTATTGTTCTACATGTCTTTGATAAAAAAAATGCACTAAGTGTATATTTATTGGTTTGGGTAAAAGTTATAGCGTTTACAAACTATGGTGCAAAAAAGTGAGTTTCCGCACTTTGATTTTCTGAGCACCTGAGCAGACAGTAGAAACACCCCATAAATGACCCCATTTCGGAAAGTAGACACCCTAAGGTATTCGCTAAGGGGCATAGTGAGTTCATGGAACTTTTTATTTTTTGTCACAAGTTAGCGGAAATTGAATTTTTTTATTTTTTTTTCAAAAAATTTCATTTTCCGCTAACTTGTGTCAAAAAATAAAAACTTCCATGAACTCACTATGCCCCTTAACGAATACCTTGGGGTGTCTACTTTCTAAAATGGGGTCACTTGTGAGGTTTTTCCACTGCCCTGGCGTTTCAGGGTCTCCGCAATCATTACACGTATGGCCAAAATTAGGAGTTTTTGCTATTTTCCTTATATTGAACATACGGGTAATGAGAATTTTTTTTTCCGTTCAGCCGCTGGGCTGAAAGAAAAAAATGAACGGCACAGATTTCTTCATTCACATTGATCAATGTGGATGAAAAAATCTCAAAAAAATGTGCAAAAAAAAAAGAGAGGAAAGCTGTAAAGCTGCGATCGCTAAGGGACCCTTAGGCCTCATTCACACATCCGCAAATTCTGTTCAGCAAAATTTTGCGGAACGGAATTGTAGATACATTCAATTCTATGGGGAAAGACTTTGTCCCGCTCGGATCCGGAATTGCGGATCTGCACTTCCGGATCCGCAAAAATATAGAACATGTCCTATTCTTGTCCGCAATTGCGGACAAGAAAAGGCATTTTCTATATAGTTCTGGCAATGTGCGGATCCGCAAAATGCGGAAAGCACATTGCCGGTGTCCGTATTTTGCGGATCCGCAGATCCATGGATCCGCAAAACACATATGGACGTCTGAATGAGCCTTACAGGGGGGTGATTAGTGACAGGGGGGGGTGACAGGGGGTGATCAGGGGGGGGGTGACATGGGTGATCAGGGGTTAATCAGTGATGGGGGGGTGAGGGGGGGGTGTGTAGTGATTGGTGCACTTTACTTATGTTTGCCCTGGTGGTCCCGGACAAATGGACCACCAGAGGAGCAAACAGCAGGCATATCAGACGCTGTTTACAAAACAGCTTCTGATATGCGTTTTAAATGCATTTTTATTCGCATCGTTATTATCGTTATATGCATTTTATTTGCATCGTTTCAGTTGTCCCGAGTACGTTCACATGAACGTGAAATGTGAAATCTCAGGTCTCACGAGATGACGCCGATAGGTTAAGCCACACCCATAACAGACCGTGTGATGGAGGCTACCAGGTGCAAAAAAATGTTAAATGCCAGGTGAAGGCACATTCAATACATATGGAACAAAATCACAGAAATATAGTGGCCAATATGGGGGAACTGCTCAGACCCCAAACACTATAGTGTGTTTCTCATTGGGCATCCTACACAAAACGGAGCATTGTGCGGATGAAATATATAAATATAAAAATCACAGAAAAAAATGCACCAAATGCACCGTTCCATCACACGGTCTGATATGGGTGTGGCTTACAGTTTTGCTTCATTCACATTGCATTAGTTGTCCTGCTATGCGGTTGTGTGGAAGCTTGGCAGTGAGCAGTATTCCATCACCTTCAGACCGTGTTCACACCATAGTTAGCACAGTGGTAGGACCCCATGCCATGCTGAGCGACCGTGACGTGGTGCATGAGGGGCTCCGATGTGTTCCTGACAGGAATATATTGGCAAACAGTCTCAGCTTTTAATATCTGTTTGTTTGACTAGCTAGTATAATCAGTGGCATATCCGTTTGGTGCATTTTTTTCTGTGATTTTTCAGACCTCAGTAACCTAGAATACACATTGTAACACTAGAACCATTGTTTCGGAGAAGACCCAATGTTTACACGTGACCACCTATGTAAAGAAATCCATAAATAGCTATTATCGAACACTGGTTCAACCATACAATGTAACATTAAACAGAAATACTATTTCTACACATTCACTGAATTTGTCTATACCAAACTACAAGTTAGATACCCTTATACAATTTTTACTAATAATATAAATCCTACATTCTATTATTTGATAATAAACTATTAACACCAGATACATTTCTATTCATTAACATTAACTAAAACTCATTCCCCGATTATATTATGTTATTCATACTTTGGTATAGCCACGTCCCTGACCATCCAGCTATGAAAATACTTTGAAACTTCACCAGACAAGAGTATCTATGTCTTCTAATCTTTATGTGGTAATTCATTAGTCCCAAGGATATGAACTGACCCTGCTCTTCACAATACCACATCAGTAAAATGGCTCCTTTAGATATTGTTTCATAGAACTTGGATGGGCCTTATAGTTGGACTTATAATTCTGATCAAAAAGTTCTGACAAGTCCCCCCCCCCCCCCCTTCTTCCTAGTTAGTTAAGTGTCAACTTTAAACATAACTGGGAAGAAGGTCAGAGGAACTATATACGTCCATCCACTTAGGTCTTCTACTCTAAAAGAGATTGTCCCCTTTCTATCCGCTCTGCTGAAGACCCATTGTTGTCTCTTTTAGGCTTTAATTGATAGATCTTACTAGATAAGATGATTAACCAAATTAAACATCCTATTGCGAATATCTGCATTATTATTTCAACTATATTAATTTTAACATTTGAGGACAATATTTGATGATCTTGCAGGGAATATTTCAAAATATTTATAGTTACATTATCTTTCTTAACCAATAATTCTATGGTATGATTAGGTTTATTATCTAATAAAAACTTTAAATCTGGATTAATGGGAATTTCCTTTCCCTGAAAGGCATCTACAATTAAAATCTCACTTTCCCATACGTCATTACTTATTGGATAAAGGGTAACATCTCCAATAACTAAAGTGTAGAAGAATAATCGCAAATTGCGATAATAATAGTAGCGCTGGGGTACTGTGCTATTAAATGTGGGTGACAGTGTGATCCTTTTGGTGGTAATAGTATTAGCAGCACCAGTTTTGTGATGGTTATCGATATTAGATAAATTCAACTGCGAGGGTGCAGTTGCAGTGTGTACTGGGCTTTTGAAATTCTGTCAGTGCGCAGCAACGAACCGAGGAGGTAGGAAGTGTGGACCTTGGAGGCTACCGTACTACCAGTGGTGACATCACCCAGAGGAATCTCCCGGGCAACGCTCTAACGCTCACCTAAGGTCTCCTCGCACAGCGCGCGCTTCCGGCCGGAGCAGCGCTGCTAGCAGGAAACCAGAAGAGGACTACAAGTATCAGCGCAGCAAAACTGAACCTGAACCGGCGACCAAGGCAGCGATCATACATCCAGAAAGAATAAGGTAACCACTCAACAGCGATTGTGCGCTGATTATATATGGTTCGTTACTGCGCACTGACAGAATTTCAAAAGCCCAGTACACACTGCAACTGCACCCTCGCAGTTGAATTTATCTAATATCGATAACCATCCCAAAACTGGTGCTGCTAATATTATTACCATCAAAAGGATCACACTGTCACCCACATTTAATAGCACAGTACCCCAGCGCTACTATCATTATCGCAATTTGCGATTATTCTTCTACACTTTAGTACATATAGGGACTGCAACAGATTCCCAAATAGATAAGTAGCAGCGGAGTCTCCTCCCAAGGAGACTAAGTACTGTACTACACATACGGCAGCGCAGGCAGATCTTGTAATTTGTAAGAGATCTCCAATAACTACTTTACCATTCTTGGGTACTCTAACGATAATGACAGAGGTAGGTAATAACATTTTCCTATTCTGGATTATTTCTCTATAATACACATTGGCTTCTTTTTCATTGGTACTTACTAACCACTTATTTCCCACTAAAACAGCCTGTACAGTATTCTTCTCCTGAATCTTACTGATGGTGACTTTACATTTTTCAGACCCATATTTTATATAATCTAAAACACATAATGCGTGGGATGCATCATACACAAATGGTTTTCCATCAAATTATTATCCTTAAATGTTATACATCCATTTAACATAGGTATGGAAAACACCTCAGGTTCATATTTCTGGAGTTTGTATCCTCATATGCAAATCATTTTGATATGTTCCCACATTATGAATGTATTTCATCTGAAATATGTTCTTATCATTTACAACTGGTATCGATAATAAAAAGCAAATTTCCATTCTCTCAGGGTCAATGTATAATGGTATAGCGCTACCCATCTCATAAGATAAGTTAATATGAAATTCTTCTATAGCCTCCTCTCCAAGTTCCAGAAGCATTTTCTTCACCACATCACGGGAAACAAAATATAATGGCACTCGACCCTGAATTAAGTCACTCATACCACTTTGAATTTCACTCAAAAAATGTTAAAGTATGGAACATACATGACGGCATCTTTTAAAAATAAGAGTTCATATTTAAACCGTTCATGATTTTTGTGTAATTCTGTAGAATGTGAAATTAATTCAGAATGTAAATTTGTTGTAACAATAATATTATTAACAACATCCATTACTTTTTCCATGTTAGTCTTTTGAAGTTCAAACTCCTGATAGAGGAGTTCAATGTTTTCTCTCAGATTTCCAACCTCCGCCTGTAAAGTTTTAACGGAAACCGAATTAACAGCTGAAGTCGCAGTAGCAACCACCATTCCCAATGTATTGAAGACAATACTAGCAATTAAAAATCCAAGGAATCTCTTTGGTCGCTCATTCCTAGTCAGAGGTTGTATAATAAAAGGGTTCCGGGCATGTTCAAGAATATCTGTTGCTCTCATTTGGGCTTGCTTCACATGGATCTTGTACCACTCTTGCATTTCCTCCAGTTGAAATTGTGATACATTGTATTTCCTTTCAATAGGTGTCCAAGGATAAAATCTTCTTTTCTACCAACAAGATCCCTGGAGTATCCTGTAACATAATTCCAGATGATGGTCCCGACTCAATAATAGGTTCCATCCGAAAATGGGCACTGAGGATTAATATTATCCATATGATAGCCGTAGCCCTTGTAGTCACCATCCTCTTGTTGGATCAACGTTTCGATTCAACCAGTCCCTTTCTATAAAATAAATTAATTGTATAAATGTATATTCCTTAATATTTATCTATGCATACATTATTTAATTTTACTATGTAAAATTCTTTTACATAGAAGACACAGAAATGGAACACCTTGAACTGAGAGAAATCAAAAATAATTCTATTCTTATTAATTTTCTTTTTCAACATCACCTTCTATGATTCTCACTTGTGATTTAGGATGACATATTGGCAATTGATTTACATGGACCCACTCTTCTATAAGACCATTTTTCGAGTCAATTTTCACCTTATAGACCACAGGTGATATTTTATCAATGATGTCACAGGGACCTTTTCATGATGGAAGAAACTTCTTTTCTTTTACCCGATCCAGGGCAAAGTTGTAAAGATATACCTTATCACCGACATCGTATTCTTTCTTAGTAATTTTTAAATCATTATATGTTTTGTTACGACAGCTTTCTCGTGGTTCTTCTGCGCGAAAACAAATGCATGCTGAAGATACTTACGAAGATCCTCCACATACTGATGTGTCGTGGCTGCATTGATCAAGTTGGGATCGGACCTGAGATACAACGGGTATTGTGGAAGTATCATTCTTCTCCCCGTCATCAGCTCGAAGGGTGACATCTTGTTAGCAGCGCTCGAAGTTGCTCGAATAGCCATGATTACCAATGGTAATCTCACGTCCCAATCTTTACCTGTCTCCTTAACATACTTTTTAAGTATATTGACAATGGATTGGTTATACCGCTCCACAGATCCGCTAGATGCTGGACGGTAGGCAATATGTAGTCTTCTCTTCACCCCCAAGATTTTCCACATCTTGGTCATTACCTCACTTACAAAGTGCGATCCACGGTCTGAATCAATTCTTAATGGTAACCCAAATCTGGAAAATACATGATTTATTAACAAAGTGGCACATGTTTTGGCTGTGTTATTACGAGCTGGTAAACACTCTACCCATTTGGTAAACACACAAGTGACTGTTAACATGTATCTATTTCCTCGGCATGACCTGGTGACAGGACCAATAAAATCGATCTGTATATCGGACCATAGTAATGAAAACCCTTTCTTCTGGAGTGGAGCACGATGTTTAGGACCTTAAGGTTGAAATTGCACACATACTAAACAACCTTGACAATAACTCTGGACATCCTTCAAAATATGAGGCAAGTAAGCATAATCACGTAGTGACTCATATGCGATCTTTTCTCCACGATGACCAGCTGTTGGTGCATCATGGGTGTAACAATGGCAGTTGGCAGCAGCCAGCGTGCAGTGTGTCCGACTACGTACCTCAGTCGAGCTGCACGCGGGGCTCCTCCTCTTTGCTGCAGGCTCCGGACCCGCTTTCCTGCGCTGTCGCAGGCTACGACAGCTTCTGTTATATCTTGTAGGAGCCGCAGGCGTCCTGGTACCTTAAGGGTTAATGCACGCCCCTGATTCCACCCTCTCTCCAATCCTGGCCAGGCACCACCTTTATAAGGGTGCTTCCCCCTTCCTGCAATGCCTGAGCAATATTGCACTTCCTACAGCTAAGGCTCCTGTTGTTCCTGCAATCGATATCCTGTTTATGACCTCTGCCTGTATCCTGACCTCGTCTCTGCTTGATCCTCTTGTACCTCGCTGCTCTCAATTTAAAGACCCGGACTGTCGACCACGCCTCTGTCTGCTGTGCAGATCGTTACACCAGCTCCACCTGGACTAACTCAGCTCTGCTGTTCTCACAGCACTAGCTCTGCTATACCGCTTGTTCAGCTCAGCATTATCCTGCGGCTGTCTGCTATATTGCCTGTTCCCCGGTGCTAGCATCGGGGCTTTCTGGCCTGCCCGGCCAGCTGCCACTTAACCGAGACCACTCTTGCGGTAGCGACCTGTTGTCTCCCCTGCAGCTGAGTCCAGCTTCCGCATCCTGGAGCGGGATAAAGGGTGAAAACCAGGGGGACACTTAGACTCCACTCACAAGTTTGGCCCAAAGCCAAACCGGTAAGTGGCACAGCGGGTCCACACCCGTTGATCCGTTACAGTTTGCTCAGGCCATGGACCACGCTGGCAAGCCCACGCCTGTGGTACAAGATTTATACCAAGAGCTGCAACGCCAGAGTGAACGCCAAGATGTCCTGCTGCAGTGTCTGAACACAATTTCTGCACGTCTGGACGCTCTACCCACTACTGCTCCTGCTGCACTACAGGTCCCAGCAACTCCTGCTAATTCCGTTGCATCATCTGCATACCAAGGCACGTCTGCTGTCCAACTTCCCCTGCCTCCATGTTTCAGCGGTGAGTCAAAGGCCTGCAGAGGGTTCCTGAATCAATGCTTGATCCACTTTGAGCTACATGGAGACAAGTTCCAGTCTGACCGAGCAAAAGTGGCTTTCATTGTATCTCTGCTATCTGGAGAAGCTCTTGCTTGGGCTAATCCTATATGGGAGCGAAGCGGACCCGAGACTGCAAGCCTACAGACCTTCTTAACTGTTTTCCGTACAGTATTTGAGGAACCTGGCCGTGCCTCGTCTGCAGCCTCTGCTCTTCTTCGTCTGCGTCAAGGCGCTAGGACAGTGGGCCAATACGCAATCCAGTTCCGTACACGCCGCAGAACTGTCCTGGAATGGTGAAGCTCAACGAGCCGTATTCTGGGAGGGTCTGAGTGACTGCATTAAAGACGAACTTGCAGGAAGGGACCTCCCCGGCTCTCTGGACACTTTGATCACGTTGGCCACACGCATAGACGTGCGGTTTCGTGAACGTTTTTCTCAAGCCGCATGAATGAAGCAGACGTCTAAACTCGCATCTGTCTTCCAGAGGACTGTTCAGACTCCTGCTGCGATTTCACCTGAAGAGCCTATGCAGGTGGATCGCCTGAAGCTCTCTGATCAGGAGCGCCAGCGACGGCGAGCAGAGAACTTGTGCCTCTACTGCGGTGGAAAGGAACATGTTGTTCGTACCTGCCCCCAGAAGGCGGAAAACTTCAGCGCCTAGGCTCATTGGGAGAAGTGACCCTAGGTGAAAAAGACAATTCTCCCAAACTTCTTATCCCTGTAATGGTGTCTGCTGGGAAAACCAGTATATCGGTACCTGCCTTCCTGGATTCTGGCGCTGCCGAGAATTTTGTTAATCAAGCCCTGGTGACCCAGTGCCAGCTTTCTACTACCTGTCTGGCGAAGCCTCTGGTGGCAACGATTGTTAATGGATAAACCTTACCCAAACCTATTCAGTTCATCATGGCTCCTGTGAAACTCCAAGTCGGGGTGCTACATTCTGAAGAAATATCCTTCTATGTCCTGCCAGATTCCACGGACCCAGTGATTCTGGGATTGCCCTGGCTACAGCAACATTTACCCGTCTTAGACTGGCGAAAGGGGGGATATTCTCCGCTGGGGTCCTCAGTGCCAAACCTCCTGCCTGTCGATGGTCCACCCAATGTCTCCTCGTCCGGTTCCTGTGAACCTGCCTGGTCTGCCTCCGCAATTTGCATCCTTTGGAGATGTTTTCTGTAAGAAGAAGGCAGAGACTTTACCACCTCATCGGACTTATGACTGTCCGATCGATCTTCTACCTGGGACTTCTCCTCCTCGTGGAAGGGTTTATCCTTTATCCCCGCCTGAGACACAGGCTATGGACGAGTATATTAAGGAGAACCTGGAGAGGGGGTTTATCCGGAAGTCTACCTCGCCGGCTGGAGCCGGTTTCTTCTTCGTGTCCTTGAAAGACGGGTCACTCCGTCCATACATAGATTATCGTGGACTGAACAAGATTACAGTCAAGAACAAGTATCCTCTGCCCCTGATGTCTGAATTGTTTGACCGTATCCGAGGCGCACAGATATTTTCTAAATTGGATCTATGTGGTGCATATAACCTGATCCGAATCCGTGAAGGCGACGAGTGGAAGACGGCGTTCAATACCCGTGATGGCCACTATGAGTACTTGGTTATGCCGTTCGGCCTTTGCAACGCTCCTGCAGTCTTCCAAGAATTTGTAAATTACATCTTCCGGGACCTGTTATACAAGTGTGTAGTAGTGTATCTTGACGATATTCTCATTTATTCAACCGACTTGTCCACTCACCGGAGACAAGTGCGCCTGGTTCTGCAGCGCCTAAGTGAGAATGGTCTGTTTGCCAAGCTCGAAAAGTGTGTCTTTGAGCAGTCTTCCTTACCCTTTCTGGGGTACATTGTTTCCTGCACTGGTCTGCAAATGGATCCCGACAAGGTCTTTGCCATCCTGAATTGGTCCCGTCCTCAAGGTCTCCGTGTCATTCAAAGATTTCTGGGATTTGCCAACTTCTATAGGCAGTTCATCCCAAACTTCTCTTCTCTCACAGCCCCTATTTCTGAGCTGACCTCCTGTGTAAAAGATATTCCTCCGGGGAAGATTTTTGTTCCGCAAGCCAAGAGGAGGAGGATTCTTTTCTGGGGATATTTCTCCAAGTACGCTGGTCACCCTGGGGTACGTAAGACCCTTGAGTTGCTGTCCCGTCACTACTGGTGGTCGACCCTATCCAAAGATGTCCGGGAATTTGTGTCTGCCTGTACCTCCTGTGCCCGCAACAAGGTTTCCTGAACCAAACCAGCAGGGTTGCTACTGCCGTTACCCATTCCGGAAGTTCCCTGGCAGCATGTTGCTATGGACTTTATCACAGACATCCCGTCCTCTGCTGGCTGTTCTGTAATCTGGGTAGTGGTAGACAGATTCTCCAATGTGGCACATGTTATTCTGCTTCCTGGATTTCCCTCTGCTAAGCGACTAGCCTCTCTGTTCTTCGAACACATCTTCCGCCTTCATGGCCTACCTCTGCACATTGTGTCCGATCGAGGGGTACAATTTACTTCCAAATTCTGGAGAGCGCTCTGTGGGCTACTTGAGGTGAAGTTGGACTTCTCTTCTGGATACCACCCTCAGTCTAATGGGCAAGTTGAACGAGTTAATCAGACTTTGGAGAACTACCTACGTCACTTTGTCTCTGCTCAGCATGATGATTGGGTTCAGCTCCTGCCTTGGGCGGAATTCTCGTACAACAGCCATTCCGGAGAATCCACGGGCTCTTCTCCCTTCTACATAGTATATGGACTACACCCTCGTGCTCCTTTACCCCTGTCCGCATCTTCCAAGGTACCGGCTGCTAATTCTTTGTTCAGAGACTTCCTCAGCATCTGGAGACAGGCTAAGGATTCCATCTCTCAGGCTGTTACTCGTATGAAGAAAAATGCGGATAACAGACGTAGACCTTCTCCTCAGTTCTCTCCTGGCGACAAAGTCTGGCTTTCCTCCGGGAACATCCGCATGAAGGTACCCTGTTACAAATTTGCTCCATGGTTTCTGGGCCCGTTTGAGGTCCTTGAGCGTATCAACCGTGTTTCTTATAAACTCCGGTTGCCTCCTTCTCTCCGGATTCGAAATTCTTTTCATGTATCTCTTCTGAAACCGTTGGTCCTCAACTCCTTTTCCAGGTTTCCCTCCACCTCTACTTCCGTGCCTACTGACGGTGAGCCTGAATTTGAAGTACAGAACATCCTCGATTCCAAGGTTGTTGGTGGTAAGAGGTACTTCCTTGTAGACTGGAAGAATTATGGTCCTGAGGAACGTTCCTGGGAGCCGGAGGAGAATGTACATGCTCCGAATCTTCTCAGAAGATTTTTTTTAGCGCATCAAGGCCAAAAAGAAGGGGCGTGAGAGAGGGGATACTGTAACAATGGCAGTTGGCAGCCGCCAGCGTGCAGTGCGTCCGACTACGTACCTCAGTCGAACTGCACGCGGGGCTCCTCCTCTTCACTGCAGGCTCCGGACCCGCTTTCCTGCGCTATCGCAGGCTACGACAGCTTCTGTTATATCTTGTAGGAGCCGCAGGCGTCCTGGTACCTTAAGGGTTAATGCACGCCCCTGATTCCGCCCTCTCTCCAATCCTGGCCAGGCACCACCTTTATAAGGGTGCTTCCCCCTTCCTGCAATGCCTGAGCAATATTGCACTTCCTACAACTAAGGCTCCTGTTGTTCCTGCAATCGATATCCTGTTTATGACCTCTGCCTGTATCCTGACCTCGTCTCTGCTTGATCCTCTTGTACCTCGCTGCTCTCAATTTAAAGACCCGGACTGTCGACCACGCCTCTGTCTGCTGTGCAGATCGTTACACCAGCTCCACCTGGACTAACTCAGCTCTGCTGTTCTCACAGCACTAGCTCTGCTATACCGCTTGTTCAGCTCAGCATTATCCTGCGGCTGTCTGCTATATTGCCTGTTCCCCGGTGCTAGCATCGGGGCTTTCTGGCCTGCCCGGCCAGCTGCCACTTAACCGGGACCACTCTTGCGGTAGCGACCTGTTGTCTCCCCTGCAGCTGAGTCCAGCTTCCGCATCCTGGAGCGGAATAAAGGATGAAAACCAGGGGGACACTTAGACTCCGCTCCCAAGTTTGGCCCAAAGCCAAACCGGTAAGTGGCACAGCGGGTCCACACCCGTTGATCTGTTACAATGGGCATGCTGTAACATTAAACCTCTAAATGAAGTAGGGACTACCCATTGTTGAATACCATTTTTAGATGTTCTCATCAATAACCCATCTTGAATACTAAATTGGGATTTGGTATTCATAAGTAATCAGAGATCCTCCTTTTGGGCATACTCATCTTCCGATATGGGTTTACTATTAGGATCCTCAATATGTTTATAAAAGATTCCTAGTATAGGATCTTCCTTCTGACTTTTGATCAGATCTTCACTTACAGATTCCTGACTCCATTGAGCTACCCTATGTTCATTCTGGGCCTTAGCCTGTTGTCTAGTAATAGCGTCAATAGGGATCATCTCTAATAAATGATCTATTTCAATTCGATCACCATTAATAGCTCCTTGTTTAGCCAATTTATCGGCTAAGTCATTACCCTCTCTGTCTATATCCTAGGTTTTGGAATGACCTTTGGTTTTCTTCCAATAAATGGTTAATCCATTATCTTGGACTAATTCATCTATGGCACAAAACAATTTAGCATGTTTCATTGGTTTGTTATTAGAACGTAACATATTATTCCTTTTCCATGTGGGTATGTATTCTACAAAACTGTTCCGCACATAATTTGAATCAGTAACTATAACAAATTCTTGTTATTATGCTCTATGGCAATTTGAACCGTTTGGTATACAGCAGCTAATTCCGCTACCTGGCTACTCTTTGCACCAATACTGTATCTTACAGAAATATTAGGGCATTCATTTATCAAAGTAATACCAATTCCTGCCACTAATTTCCTTTAATCTCCTATCATGGTGTGGTAAGCACAACCATCTATATATACACAGGGAAGTAGAGAACAATAGTCTTCTTCATATACCTTGTAAGGGGAAGATTTTTGTTCTGCTAGAAAATCATCTACCAACTCTTGGTTTATGACAATGAGCGGCACAGTCATGAAGTTTAGCCAGCCCTTGGGCTTCGGGACACTTTTTATTTTGCTTATACCGAACTTCTAATGGCCATCCTGGTAAAGACAAGGTCCAAGCAGTGATTCTGCTATTGGATAAGTTACCATCCCTAATTTTGTCACTCTGCAAATATTGTAGGGGTTGATATGCCGTTTCAATAACGATTTTCTCACCCTGTATAAAACTTCTAAAGTTTTGAAGTGCCCAGACTGTGGCTAAGAAAGCTTTCTCACAGTCATTAAACTTTACTTCTACCGGTGATAGGGACTGTGGGGAGTCGCTCTGGTAGACAGCGGTGCGGGTGCAGTTTAGAGGCAAAACAAGGAGTCCAGATGGTGCATCAAACAGTGTTTTATTCACACTTGCACGCCATAAATGAAAAGCAGTCTCTTGGTGACAGTTCACACACAACGGAAATACTGTGGCAAAACAAAAACAGGCCAACACAGGGTCCAGTCACCTTGGGTGGTTTAGGTGCGGGTTCACACCTAGCAGTCGGCTCAGCCGCAGGCGATTCCACCTTCAGGTCGCAGGGAAGCACCACCTTGCTGAGCTCCTTCCTCCAGGACAGAGAATTCCTCAGCCCTGTTTGCAGGCTCCAGGATAATCACACCCCCAGACACAGCTGCTGGCTGCGTTTTATACCCAGCCCAAAACATGGACTGGGTAGTAATCACCAGCACTCACTCAATTGCACACTGCCCGGGAGAGGAGCGAACTCCAAAACTTTAGGTAAAGAAGAAAATCCCAGCAGTCGTGTCTTCATGCGGATAAGGTTTTATTGGGGTCCTACAGTGACGCGTTTCGGCGACATGCCTTTCTCAACAGCTTCAGTAGGTAAGAGCCGGCCCGGATCGGCTTTGCAGCCATGCTATTTAACAGAGCAGCACTAGCTGCTGCAGACAAAAACCCAGCTCTCACCTCACCGAGGCCAGCAACCTCGGTGACACGTACCTGCTATCAAATACAACACCTTGCACCCTCTTACACACCCCCCCCCTTTGTTCAACCCTGAGGGGGTGAACACACGTGAGGCAGTGGACGCGGGACAGGGCATCTGCGTTGCCCTGCAAGCGGCCTGCCCTGTGTTCCACGGAGAATTTGAAATTCTGAAGAGATAGGAACCACCTGGTGACCCGAGCATTCCTCTCCTTGGCCTGACTCATCCATTTGAGGGGGAATGGTCGGTCACCAGACGGAACCTCCTCCCTAACAAGTAGTAGCGGAGAGATTCGAGTGCCCACTTGATAGCCAGGCACTCCCTCTCCACTATACTATATCTGGACTCGGCGGGATTGAGCTTACGGCTCAGGAAGACAACGGGATGTTCTTCCCCGTTGACCTCCTGAGACAGTACCGCACCGAGGCCTACCTCCGAGGCGCCGGTCTGTACGACAAACTCCTTGTTGAAGTCGGGTGTCACCAAAACCGGGGACCCACACAGGGCCGACTTCAACGCGGCGAAAGCCTCCTCCGCCTTCTCACTCCAGCTAACCCTCCCAGACTTTCGCCCCTTCAACAGGTCTGTCAACGGTGCTGCTATTGTGGCAAAGTGGGGCACAAACCTCATGTAGTAACCTACAATCCCCAGGAACGACTTTACCTGCCTGGTGGTGACCGGTCGGGCCAGTTACGAATGGCCTCTACCTTGGTTACCTGAGGTTTGATGACTCCCGCCCAATTACATATCCCAGATATTTTGTCTCCTCTAACCCTATGGAGCACTTCTTGGGTTAGCGGTCAGTCCGGCTTTCCTCAGGGCATCCACTACCGCCTGCACCTTGGGTAAATGGCTTTCCCAGTCGGTGCTGTGGATGACTACATCATCTAAGTAGGCCGAGGCGTACCGACGATGTGGTCGCAGCACTATGTCCATTAACCTTTGGAAAGTGGCGGGGCGCCATGCAGGCCAAAGGGTAACACCTTGTAGTGATACAGGCCCTGCGGGGTAACAAATGCGGTTTTTTCCTTAGCCGACTCGTTAAGGGTACCTGCCAGTACCCTTTGGTGAGGTCTAGCACAGAAAAATAACGGGCTTGCCCTAAACTCTCAACAAGCTCGTCTACCCGGGGCATGGGATACGCATCAAACTTGGACACTTCATTTAACTTATGAAAATCGTTGCAGAACCGCAACGTCCCATCTGGCTTGGGTATTAGGACTATGGGACTGGCCCACTCACTCTTCGACTCCTCAATGACATCGAGCTTCAACATTAACTGTACTTCCTCCGCGATGGCCCGTCGCCGAGCCTCGGGTACCCGGTATGGTTTTAACCGGATCTTGGCCTGAGGCTCAGTGACGATGTCATGTTGGATGAGAGACGTGCGGCCAGGAGGTCCGAGAACACATCCGTGTTCCGACTGATGAACTCCCTGACTTCCTGAACTTGTTTGGAAGACAGGCTGTCTGCAATTTTTACCGTGGTTACTGCTTCACAGGCCTCGAACTGTGGGGCTGGACCCTTTCACCTAGTAGCCCTGGCCGGGGCTGTGGTCGTCGGCCGTGTCCCTATCTTTCCAAGGCTTAAGTAAATTCACGTGGTACACCTGCTCGGCTTGCGCCGCCCTGGCTGGTGTACTTTGTAATTTACTTCCCTACCTTCTCGATCACCTCATAGGGGCCCTGCCACCTAGCTAGGAATTTGCTGTCAAGGGTGGGTACCAGAACCAACACTCGATCTCCCGGATTGAAGCCCCGCACCGAGCCTGACGATTATACACCCTACTCTGGGCTTGTTGTGCTGCCTCCATATGCTCCCCGGACCAGCGGCAACACCCTTTCTATCCGTTCCTGCATCTGGGTGACATACTCAATGACACTTTTGTGGGGGACAGGCTGTTGTTCCCATGCTTCCTTGGCGATATCCAACAGGCCCCGAGGGTGTCTGCTATAAAGCAGTTCGAAGGGCGAGAACCCAGTAGAGGCCTGGGGTACCTCTCGCACTGCGAACATGAGATAGGGCAGAAGCAGGTCCCAGTCCTTCCCATCTCTAGACACCACCCTCTTTAACATATTTTTTAGAGTTTGGTTAAACTCTCTCAACCAGACCGTCTGTTTGCGGATGGTAAACGGACGTCCGTAGCTGCTTTATACGCAACAATTTACACAGTTCCCTCATTACTTTGGACATAAAAGGGGTCCCTTGGTCTGTCAGAACCTCTTTGGCAGGCCCACACGGGAAAACATCTCCATTAACTCTTTGGCAATGAGCTTAGCTGAGGTATGTCGCAGAGGCACCGCCTCCGGATACCGAGTGGCATAGTCGAGAACTACCAGAATGTGTTGGTGGCCCTGGCAGACTTTGGTACAGGCCCAACTAAATCCATAGCGATTCGCTCGAACGGTACTTCAATAATTGGCAGAGGTACCAGAGGACTACGGAAATGTGGCTGGGGGCTAGTTATCTGACAGGTCGGACAGGACTTACAATAATTCTCTACCTCCTTGAACACACTGGGCCAATAAAACCGCTGCAGTATGCGGTCCTGGGTTTTCTGCCACCCCAGGTGTCCCCCAAGAACATGTTGGTGGGCAAGCTCCATGACAAGCTTGCGATACGCTGTGGGCACCACCAACTGTTCAACAGGTTCACCTCGGATTTGGTTCACCCGATACAACATATCCTGCAGAACAATAAATCGTGGGAACATTAATTCAGCCCCTGGTTTCTGGGGTTTACCATCAATTTCCAGCACATTCTCCCAGGCCCTGGTTAGGGTTTGGTCCCGGTGTTGTGCGGTCCCAAAATTTTCCCCGGAGACATTGAGGTCTGCCAACTCAGGCCCCGGTGGCAAGTCCTCCGTGTCTCCCACCATTACACTCAGTGGGGTTGTCTCCCCACTACCGCTGCAGCAGTGGTCACCCCTACCGCTGGCCCTTCAGACTCGGGCTCCCAGGGTTCTGGCCTTCCAGGGGTATCAGGCCACTCTGCTAGGGTTACCCCTGTCTCAGGGCTATTAGTCACTTTCATCTCAGGCCACAGTGACGGAAAACCAGGGAAGTCTCTCCCAATTATTAGTTCATAGGGCAGCTTTGTGGAGATCGCCACTTCACAAGTCCAGGTGCCGGCCGTGGACAGAGACATTACAGCCGTGGGATAGTCCTTTAAGTCTCCGTGTATACACACCACACCAACTTTCCGGCCCGTATACTGGGTGGGCTGTACCAGGGCAGCACTTACCAGGGTTACCAGGCTCCCTGAGTCCAACAGCGCCACTGCCAGGTTATCCCCGATTTGCACCTGGCACAGATGTCGATTGTCTATTGTCTCGGGGTGCCGGTCGCACACAGTCTCCGGGCATACAGGGAAGCCCGGTACCCATAATTAGTCTCCATGGGTTCCCCCACTGTGGACAGTCGGCCCTTACGTGGCCAGGCTCGTGACACCGCCAGCAGACTACTGGGGAGGGATCTGCAAGGGGTACATCCCGGGCGGGTTTGGCCGGCCGCCGGACTGGGGTGGAGGTTTCCGGGTTTGACTGGCCTCCTCCCAAAAGAACCCCCTGCAGGTTTCTGGTGGCCTCATATCGCTCCACCAGGTCGACCATCTCAAGGGCATTGGTGGGGGATACCTGGCCGATCCAGTGCTGGAGAGGGTATGGCAAAGACCTCCAGAATACATCTGCTAACAGACGGTCGAGCATAGCAGTGGGAGTCAGTATGTCTGGCTGCAGCCATTTTTGCAACCGATGTAGCAGGTCATAGTATTGTGGTCTGGCGGGTTCAGCCGGGTTAAATTCCCACTGATGCACCCGCTGGGCCCGGACCAAAACATTCACCCCCAGTCTTGCTAGAATCTCACCTTTCACGGTCGGGTAGTCAGCTGCCTGGACATCTGCCAAATCGAAAAACTTGCTGGGGTCCGGCTGCCAGGAACGGAGCAACCACCTCGGCCCACTGGTCACGGGTAACTTTTCCTCACGGCGACCTTCTCAAAGACGGCTAGGTATGTCTCCACGCCGCCTGCGCGGGGTCATCTTTGGGATCGCCGCACGGACCGCTTCCGGGCATCATGGACGTGGTGGGACGCTCCTGCCACCTGTAATGCCATCACATGTTGCAGAAATAACTGGTTGGTCTCCCGCTGCTGCACGTTAGCCTCTATGAGGGCTTTCACAGCAGCCTCCATGTTGCCAGAAATCACAGGCTGCAACTTTGCCGGCCTAATATAGGACATACACTTTTGCTCAGCAAACAAAGTTCGGCGCTCACGCCAGCCTCACTGCGCATGCCCGCATCCGACACCAAATGTGGGGAGTCGCTCTGGTAGACAGCGGTGCGGGTGCAGTTTAGAGGCAAAACAAGGAGTCCAGATGGTGCATCAAACAGTGTTTTATTCACACTTGCACGCCATAAATGAAAAGCAGTCTCTTGGTGACAGTTCACACACAACGGAAATACTGTGGCAAAACAAAAACAGGCCAACACAGGGTCCAGTCACCTTGGGTGGTTTAGGTGCGGGTTCACACCTAGCAGTCGGCTCAGCCGCAGGCGATTCCACCTTCAGGTCGCAGGGAAACACCACCTTGCTGAGCTCCTTCCTCCAGGACAGAGAATTCCTCAGCCCTGTTTGCAGGCTCCAGGATAATCACACCCCCAGACACAGCTGCTGGCTGCGTTTTATACCCAGCCCAAAACATGGACTGGACCGTGGGGAGCAGCCACCCACCCTACTCTTTAGCTGCTCCCAGTAAGAGCCGGCCCGGATCGGCTTTGCAGCCATGCTATTTAACAGAGCAGCACTAGCTGCTGCAGACAAAAACCCGGCTTCACCTCACCGAGGCCAGCAACCTCGGTGACACGTACCTGCTATCAAATACAACACCTTGCACCCTCTTACAGGACTTACTGGCATAGGCTATAACCTTATTCAATTTATCTTGTTTTTGGTATAACACAGCACTGATACTAAGATCTGTGAAACCAGTTTCCAGATAGAAGGGTTTACCCTCTCTGGATATGCCAGACATGGTGCTTGGGTCAGTTTTCTTTAAGTTCATTCATGGCTTGTTCCTGATCCTCCCCCATGTTCATGGTACACCTTTCTTTAACAATGTTAACAACGGTTTACTAATTTCAGCATAATTATCAATGAATTTGCGTGAGTAATTCATCATACCCAAAAATTACCTTAATTCGCTGACATTGGTAGGTGTTTTAGATTTCATTACCGCCTCCACCTTTTTCTTCTGAGGATTCAGGCCTTCAGAAGTTACCTCATGCCCAAAGAAAATTGACCTTGGTCCGACACCACTGGGCTTTCTGTAAAGAAATTTTTACACCTGCTTCCGTCAATTGATTAAGCACATACCTAATCTCCTGGATATGCTTATCAAATGAGGTACTTTTCATTAAAATGTTATCCACGTAGGTCAAGTTTCCTCTTTCCGTGGTATCAGCCATAGCTTTATGTAAAAACACTGCAAATTCATGACCTGAGTTTATGTACCCAAACGGTAATCTGGTCCAGGTAAACTGTTCTTTACCAAATGTAAATGCCAGTTTATATTGGTCCTCAGGACTCACTTTGATGGTCCAATACCCCTGAGCAAAATCTAATGTGGTAAAGATCCTACCACCTTTTATTTGTACCAAGCATTGGTCTATATTTGGCAAGGGCCAGCCGGACATATATACACGTTTATTTAATTGGCATAAATCTGCGCACAATCTCCATTGTCTATTTGGTTTCAAAATTCCAAGGATCGAAATGTTATAAGAACTGTGCACCGGTCTTATAACACCTCTCTCCTTGAGATTTCGTATTATTTCCGCTAGCGAGTTGTAACAAGCTAGTGAAAGGCGATATTGCTTGATATAAACGGGAGGCGCATCAGGATCAGTCTGAATCCTGGCAACATGTATGTCAGTCAGACCACAATCATAGGAATCTTTCGCAAAGATATCCTTGAATTCTAATAGAACTTCCTTTAATTGTTGGCGCTCTGAGTCATTGGAGCATCCATCAGCTAACGATAATTGTTGCTGGACCATTTCCATAAACCCTGGAAAAATTTCAGGTTAACCTATTTCATAGGCTTCCTCCAATCTGTCAGTGAGGTCATGATTTGACTTACCTGTCTTTTCAGCAAACTCCTGACATTCCTGGGCTTCCTGCTCATTAATTGTATGATCAAAGATAAGGGAGGATTCCTCTACCTTGCAGGTACCTTCTTCAAGATTAAAAGGATATACTGAACTGATGGTGAACAATCCTTCAGGAGAAGAATGGAATGTTTGTTCAACCAATTGTTCTTCGGTTAAATACGATTCAGGTATTAGGCCAATAATTACATTCTGCAATCCAAAAGTGTAATAATTTGAATCTAATGCCATACCAATGATAGTGTCTTTAGACAAATGAACTTCATTTGGCATGCCATTATTCACGATTATTTGGGTTTTAAAATTTTAAAATTCACCATAGGGGTAGGATTTACTGAAATACCTAATTGTTGCATTCTGTTTGATAAACAAATCAATGCATCAGACTTTTTAATTTTTGGCCTCTTGATACCTGAATAGGTAACAGGAAATTATTAGTACCTGGAGGTATGATTATATCTTGTGGTACTAATATGTTGACTGCATATGACATTACCTGGAATGACTTGAGGGCTTCAAATTCATTCATAAAATCATCAGGATTTCCTTTTAATCTTGTCCACAATATTTACTATATCCACATGGATGGCAAAACAATGCAATATATCGTTGCCAATGTACATGGAAAATCGGGGCTCATTAAGCACCAGGAATAAATGAGTTGCTGATTTACCTGCAATAGAAATAGTTAACATACATTTTGCAATGATGTTATGATTATCAGACTCAATATCCAAGTCATGTATCCAATTATCTTGGGGATTTGGATACCTGATTACTTTTGGATTGGCCAACTGATTTAATAGATCTCTACTAATGTAGCTATTCTCATGGCACAAATCCAATTTAGCCCCTTTAGTTCTTCCGAGGTCATTTACTTGTACTGGGAAGAATATTTCATCATCCACTTTTTCAATTCCCACTAGGAATTGTTCATGATCACTGAACCCATTAGAGTCAGTAGTTTCTGGGTGAAGGTGGATTGTAAGAACATCCCCTTCCAAACAGACATCTTTGACTCGTTCAGGAGACACACATATGATGTTATTCTCCTGTTCACCTATAGTGGAATTCGGGGTTGTTTGCAGGAAAGAGACATCAGGGACTTGGCTGTTTCTGAAATGGACCTCTATGGAATCCGGCCTTAACCTCTATCACATGGCAACTACGCTGACTGTGATAGGATTGTGACAGTTTATAATTGATGGGCATCCTCACCTGGGACCAAATAATCTTATTGACATAATCAATAATAGGACTCAATCTTTTGATGAAGTCAATGCCAATAATCAATCGTATCAGTGGGCATATCATCCACGATCAATGTGGGATGACTGATTATTTTATTTCCCACCTTAAAATCTAGCCAAGCTTTCCCTAAAACTTTGAGGGCATTGCCTGAAACACTCACCAGGTTAGCATTAAAAACTTTTTAACTTATATCTCTCAGAAGATACCTCCTGCAATTGCTGGAAATACTTCTGAGATAACAAAGTTGCTTGGCTACCTGTATCCATCAAAGCTAATATTGGAGGAAATTATCAAACAATTCCACTTTCATATAATATCGACATTCTGTTCCCTGTAAAGAACAAAGATATTTGGCATGATAAGTGAAATAATTTTCCTATTCGGCAGGTATACTTATCCTTAACTCCTCCTCCTTCCTTTTATTAGCAGGATTGCATGTCATCTGCACATCTGAAGTCTTTGTGGGTTGTAAGACAGAACAAACAAGTTTCCCCTCCCCTTGCCATGTGGCTTTGGAAGAATTAAATTCCATTCAGGGGAAAAGACAATTGTGTTAGCTTGCTCCATTTTACACACACTTGAATCACAGCATTGCACATTTGACATAGTTACCAGCCTCCCCATCTTTAACTGGGGAGGACTTTCTACAGAAGGAGTTGTTCCTAAAAAGGATTTTTGGGTTAGCAGTAGCTGCTTTGGACAACTCTTCCATCCGCTGCATCAACATTCCAAACTGGTTTTGGATCTGATCCATGCGATCATATAGGTTACTTCTCTTTCTCCCATAACCTCTTAGAGATTGATTTTGTTACCTATATGATTGGGATTTTCCTGAACCATCTGATTCAAAACCACTTTGAACCCTTTTAGGCCTACGTTGAAATCCCTATAATAATTTCTCTGGTATTTTTGAAAAGGAGGAATTGCCTATTTCTAAACTCATGATTATTATTATTAAGGTTTTCAGCAGCTTTTGGACCCTTACTCTTATCTTGCCTAGGCTGATTTTGTTTTGGTTGGGAAGGCCTAGAAGTTTGTACAACTAGCATTAAACAGAAATACTATTACTACACATTCACAGAATTTGTCTATACCAAACTACAAGTTAGATACCCTTATACAATTTTCCCCTAATAATATAAATCCTATATTCTATTATTTGATTATAAACTATTAACACCAGATACATTTATATTCATTAACATTAACTAAAACTCATTCCCGATTATATTATGTTATTCATACTTTGGTATATCCACGTCCCCGACCATCCAGCTATGCAAATACTTTGAAACTTCACCAGACAAGAGTATCTATGTCTTCTAATCTTTGTTGTAATTCATTAGTCCCAAGGATATGAACTGACCCTGCTCTTCACAATACCACATCAGCAAAATGGCTCCTTTAGATATTGTTTCATAGAACTTGGATAGGCCTTATAGTTGGACTTATAATTCTGATCCAAAAGTTCTGACAGTCCCCTGCCTGACCTCAGGGGACACTGTTGCTGACTCACCATTCAACCCTGTCTGACCCTCTCTGCATGGCTGTGAAGGCATCTAACCCCAGTTACCATGCAATTAGGCATGGTGTCTGGGGAACCACTGTGCTCTACATGTAAAGTGCTGGGTGGCAAGTCATGTCCCACTGTGCTGTACATGTACGCCGCTGGTCAGGAAGGGGTTAAAGGTACCATCGCAAAACCTCTATAGCTAATCTTTACACTCCCAATCGCCATCAGACCACGTGGCTGGTAGATAAAATGGAAGAATTTCATGACAGGTATTTTGATAGTTGGGATGATTTTAACCTTGCTCTGGACCATCTTTTAGAGACTTCTTTCTTTTCAAAATCTGTTTATTGTTTTCAAACTAAGGTAGAATAAATAGCGCAACAGAGGAAATAAACTCATGGTGTCAGTGCATAAGGTCATCAAAGCAGAATAAAGCCAAATTTAGTGCAAATTGGTACATGAATTAATTGCTACAACGCTCAATTAAAGTAAGTGGAGTTACAAAAATTTTGTTGTAGCAGGTCACTGATACTCTAGAATAGGCATGTCCAAACTGCGGCCCTTCAGCTGTTGCAAAACTACAACTCCCAGCATGCTTGGACAGCCTACAGCTATTAGGGCATGCTAGGAGTTTTGCAACAGCTGGAGGGCCGCAGTTTGGACATGCCTGCTCTAGAACTAGTAGAACATTAGAAACATGGACACTTCTAATCAAACAACCTGCATCTCTGTATGGCCTTCTTAGCAAATTTATGAGATGCCTTTAAAGTTTATATTTGATTGATGCAAACTAGATAAGTGGTAAAGGTAAAATAATCAAAATTTCAGTCTGTCAGTATATGCTGAACACAACTAACAAAGTCTGCATGCTGTCTCTTAGCCCATGGGTGTTCACACTTCTCTTGTCACGGCAATATACTTCAGTGCTGAATGCAGGTACCGTAATGTTCGTTTCTGCCTATTATTCCAGCGCTGCAGCCTTAAGAAAAGATGTATACATAGTGCTCACCGCTGTATAGATAAAAATAGTCACACTTTATTGTACTTACAAAGTTGTTGTCTTAACCACTTCAGCCCCCTAGCTTAAACACCCTTAATGACCAGGCCACTTTTTACAATTCTGCACTACACTACTTTCACCGTTTATTGCTCCGTTATACAACTTACCACCCAAATGAATTTTACCTCCTTTTCTTCTCACTAATAGAGCTTTCATTTGGTGATATTTCATTGTTGCTGACATTTTTACTTTTTTTGCTATTAATACAAATTTAATGACATTTTTGCAAAAAAATGAAATTTTTCACTTTCTGTTGTAAAATTTTTCAAAACAAAATACATTTCTATATAAATTTTCCACAAAATTTATTGTTCAACATGTCTTTGATAAAAAAATCCAATAAGTGTATATTTATTGGTTTGGGTAAAAGTTATAGCGTTTACAAACTATGGTGCAAAAAAGTGAATTTCCGCATTTTGAAGCAGCTCTGACTTTCTGAGCACCTGTCATGTTTCTTCAGGTGCTAGAATGCCAGGATAGTATAAATACCCCCCAAATTACACCATTTTAGAAAGAAGACACCCCAAAGTATTCGCGGAGGGGCATGGTGAGTTCATGTATAATTTCATTTTTTTCACAAGTTAGCGGAAAATGACACTTTCTGAGGGAAAAATAAAATAATAAAGTTTCCATTTCTGCTAACTTCTGGCAAAAAAATAAAAATCTCAGACGGACTCACTATGCCCCTCAGTGAATACCTTGGGGTGTCTACTTTCCGAAATGGGGTCATTTGTGGGGTGTATTTACTGTTCTGGCATTTTGGGTGGGGCTAAATTGTGAGCAGCCATGTAAAGCCTAAAGGTACTCGTTGGAATTTGAGGCCCCTTTATAGCGCTACTCAGGCTGGGGTGTATTTTTACATATACTCATGTTGGTGAGAGAAAATCTCTGTAAATTGTCAACTTTGTATAAAAAAATTTAAAAGTTGTCGTTTACAGAGATATTTCTCACACAAAGTATGGGTATATATAAAAATACACCCTAAAACACATTGCCCTACTTCTCCTGAGTACGGCGATACCACATGAGTGACACTTTTTGCAGCCTAGAGTGCAAAGGGGCCCTATTTCCAATGAGTACCTTTAGGATTTCACAGGGCATTTTTACGCATTTGGATTCCAGACTTCTTCTCACGCTTTAGGGGCCCCTAAAATGCCAGGGCAGTAAAATACCCCACATGTGACCCATTTTAGAAAGAAGACACCACAAGTATTCCGTGAGGGCATGGTGAGTTCATGTAAATTTTATTTTTGTCACAAGTTAGTGGAATATGAGACTTTGTAAGAAACAAAAATAAAAAAATAAAAATATCAATTTCTGCTAACTTGTGCCAAAAAAAAAAAATCTGTGAACTCGACATGCCCCTCACGGAATACCTTGGGGTGTCTTCTTTCAAAATGGGGTCACATGTGGGGTATTTATACTGCCCTGGCATTTTAGGGTGCGGCTAAGCGTGAGCAGCCATGTAAAGCCTAAAGGTACATCGTTGGATATCTGCAGACTCAGTAGAATGTAGGGCATCAGGCTTGGGGTGTATTTTTACATATACCCATATTGTGTGTGAGAAATATCGCTGTAAACTGACAACTTTATAATAATTTTATACAAAGTTGTCAATTTACAGAGATATTTCTCACACCAAGCATGGGTATATGTAAAAATACACCCAAAACACATTGCCCTACTTCTCCTGAGTACGGCGATACCACATGAGTGACACTTTTTGCAGCCTGGATGCGCAAAGGGCCCTAATTCCAATGAGTACCTTTAGGTTTCACAGGGCATTTTTACGCATTTGGATTCCAGACTTCTTCTCACGCTTTAGGGGCCCCTAAAATGCCAGGGCAGTATAAATACCCCACATGTGACCCCATTTTAGAAAGAAGACACCCCAAGGTATTCCGTGAGGGTATGGTGAGTTCATGTAAAATTTTATTTTTGTCACAAGTTAGTGGAATATGAGACTTTGTAAAAACAAAAATAAAAATAAAATATCAATTTCCGCTAACTTGTGCCAAAAATAAAATTCTGTGAACTCGACATGCCCCTCACGGAATACCTTGGGGTGTCTTCTTTCCAAAATGGGGTCACATGTGGGGTATTTATACTGCCCTGGCATTTTAGGTAAGCGTGAGACCAAATCGTAAAATGCCTGTGAAATCTAAAGGTACTCATTGGAATGCCTTGCACTTGGCTGCAAAAAGTGTCACACATGTGGTATCGCCGTACTCAGGAGAAGTAGGGCAATGTGTTTTGGGGTGTATTTTTACATATACCCATACTGTGTGTGAGAAATATCGCTGTAACTGACAACTTTTAAATTTTTTATACAAAGTTGTCAATTTACAGAGATATTTCTCTCACCAGCATGGGTATATGTAAAATACACCCTAAAACACATTGCCCTACTTCTCCTGAGTACGGCGATACCACATGTGTGACACTTTTTGCAGCCAAGATGCGCAAAGGGGCCCAAATTCAATGAGTACCTTTTAGGAGGGCATTTTTACGCATTTTCTTCTCACGCTTTAGGGCCCCTAAAATGCCAGGGCAGTATAAATACCCCACATGTGACCCCATTTTGGAAAGAAGACACCCCAAGGTATTCCGTGAGGGCATGGCGAGTTCATAGAAGATTTTTTTGGCACAAGTTAGCGGAAATTGATTTTTTATTGTTTTTCTCACAAAGTCTCCCTTTCCGCTAACTTTTGACAAAAAGTTCAATTTTCATGGACTCACTATGCCCCTCAGCGAATACCTTAGGGTGTCTTCTTTCCAAAATGGGGTCATTTGTGGGTGTTTGTACTGTTCTGGCATTTTGGGTGGGGCTAAATTGTGAGCAGCCATGTAAAACCTAAAGGTACTCGTTGGAATTTGGGCCCTTTGCACCTAGGCTGCAAAAAAGTGTCACTCATGTGGTATCGCCGTACTCAGGAGAAGTAGGGCAATGTGTTTTGGGGTGTATTTTACATATACCCATGTTGGGTGAGAGAAATATCTCTGTAAATTGACAACTTTGTATAAAAAATTTAAAAAGTTGTCGTTTACAGCGATATTTCTCACACACAAGTATGGGTATATAAAAATACACCCCAAAACTCATTGCCCTACTTCTCCTGAGTACGGCGATACCACATGTGTGCACTTTTGCAGCCAAGATGCGCAAAGGGGCCCTAAATCCAATGAGTACCTTTAAGTTTCACAGGGCATTTTTACGCATTTAGATTCTCACGCTTTAGGACCCCTAAAATGCCAGGGCAGTATAAATACCCCACATGTGACCCCATTTTGGAAAGAAGACACCCCAAGGTATTCCGTGAGGGCATGGCGAGTTCACAGAAAAAAAATTTTGGCACAAGTTAGCGGAAATTGATATATATTTATATATTTTTTTACAAAGTCTCATATTCCACTAACTTGTGACAAAAATAAAATTTTACATGAACTCACCATACCCCTCACGGAATACCTTGGGGTGTCTTCTTTCTAAAATGGGGTCACATGTGAGGTGTTTGTACTGCCCTGGCATTTGAGGGTCTCATCAATCATTACACGTATGGCCAGCATTAGGAGTTTCTGCTATTCTCCTTATATTGAGCATACGGTAATGAGATTTTTTTCCGTTCAGCCTCTGTAAAATGGAAAGCACATTACCAGATGTCCGTGTTTTAGAGGATTCCTGCCGGATCCGCGGATCAGATCCGCGGATCCGTGGATCACGTGATCCATAAAACACATATGGAGCGTCTGAATGGAGCCTTTCAAGGGGTGTGATCAATGACAGGGGTGATCAGGGAATCTAGATGGGGTGATCAAAGGGGTTAACAAGGGGTTAATAAGTGAGGGGGTTAGTGTAGTGTTTGGTGCAACTTTACATAGCTACCTGGTCCTCTGGTGGTCGATCCCAGCAAATGGGACCACCAGAGGACCAGGTAGCAGGTATATCAGGCGCTGTTAACAAAACAGCGTCTGATATACTTGTTTGATGCGATTATTTTGCATCTACAGCCTGCCAGCGATTGATCATCACTGGCAGGCTGCAGTACTAAGTTTGTGAGACGGCACTGTGTGCAGCGGCGGGCTGCGCCCGCTCTCAGGAAGTCTCGCGGAGACGCGCCCGATGCGTCCAGGAGGAGTAAACCAGCCGCCTCCTGGACACATCGGTGCGCACACCAGTCGGGAGGCGGTTAATCAAATCACAAAATGTCACTACCCGACCCTGGTTTTGCTCCACTTCGTCGAGGCGTGCCGAGATTCACTTCTTGTGCGGGTGCATTTAAGCGTCCTCATTCGGAAGTCACGTCCACAAAAATTAACTCCCTTATATTATTATAGTGAGGTATTTTGCAATATAAATACATTTCCATATCTCTCAATAATAAAATTATACAAACATTTTATAAATGCATAAAAATATATTAAAAAATACAATAATATGATAAGACATCCTATCACTGGTCTGAAGAACACTAGTGGCTTTTTCTACTATTGCCTACAAGTGAAGCCTAGATGTTCTTATTCTTGTGCCGTGTTCCCTATCTTGTATACCTGCTAATCACCACTGTATATGCTACTAATAAAAGCACTCTATCATATATAGCAGTGGCAGTTAATACATCAATACTGCCTTCATATCCCAATCTATATTCATGCCACTTAGTTTGTAAAGTTTTCATTTTATATATCCAGTCACTTTTTTGCTAATATATTCAACCGGGTCCCCGTCCGCCATCGAGTTATACTAATTCCATGCCCATAAACTTAAGTCCCGTCGGATTGCACTGATGACAGTTTTTAAAATGGGCTGATACACTATGGGTTTCAACCCTTTGTAATGAAGGCGTTCTATATCTATCTATCTCCCTATTATTACTGGTCTGCGTATTCCTATCTTCTACAGCTCCCTTTCTGTAGATGCAATTCTCTTCTTATCTTTAACTAATGAAATTTCTTCATAGTCCCTTTCCAAAATCATTGTTGGATCACTCCACTCTGCTCTTTGTAATTGCTAAGTTTGGTATCAATTCCTTTTTATTCTTTGAAATTGTCCTCTAGGTATGTTCTCTACTCGTGGTCTATAATGACAACTGCTTCTATGTATATACCCGTTCCAATCTGTGGACTTGAAATAGGATTTGGTATATAGGTGACCTCCTTCAACCATAATTTCCAGATCTAGGAAGCACACTGATTTTTTACTTGTAATAGCTGTGAATTTAAGGTTCAGTCATTATTATTTATATTTTGGAGAATTTCCCAATGTTCCTTCTTCTCCTTCCAGATAAACAGGCAGTCATCAATATATATTTGCCACACCCATAAGTTCCTCTCCATATCTTTCTGGTTTAATAAGGGGATCAATATAATAGTGTTCGTTCGCACCAAAAGAGATAGGCGGAGATTTGCTGTCCCGACCTTCTGTAAGTAAAAAGTATCTTTAAACCAGAAATAATTGCGCCCCAGGCACAACTCTATACAATTAATACTGAAGATTTTTGTTCTTCCTCCATTTCTCTGTCTCTATCCAGGTATAACTTCACTGCTTGTATCCCAACTCTTTCATTATAATGGTATACGAGAAGTATACAGAGTGCTGTTGCATTTCTGTATTTGTATATACAAGTAACCTCTGCCATAGCTAGAAACATATCCTCTCTAAAAACTTCATTTTCTTTTATAACTTGTAATACTTGATATGTATCTTGCAGAAACTGCTGATTGTGGTTTTAGCATATTTTTGTAAGAAGGTATTTATATACTATGATAGCCTGCTTCTATACCCGACACTATACGTCTGCCCGGAGTTTTTGGATCTTTGTGAACCTTAGGGAGAAATATATGACCGGGGTCCGGATGAGGGGTTATTCAGATAATTATATTCTTTCTTGTTCAATATTTATTTTTCCAGACCCTCTTTTAGTAGTATAAGGAGTTCTTTTATATATACCCACGGGGTTGCCCCTAAGTTTTTCTTAGGTGGTTGTATCTCCTAGGATCTTCAACATATCTTTCTCATAGTGACTTTTATCATAGATCACTATGCCTCTCCCTTTATCTGCTGGCTTTACAGTATAACAATTGTTTATTTTTTTCTCCAGACTATGCAGATTTTCTTTTCTAGTTAAATCAATTCCTTAGTTTTTCTCTAATAATAGACTCCAGACTTTTAGGACCCTCTCTGAAAGGCCTCCATACATTCATGTTCTCTATTTTTGGATAAAATTTGGACTTATTTTTTAACGTATTATGTATATATTTATCTTCATAATTCTTTTTTATTGAGCCTTTCATACTGTTGCTCATATATTTCAAAATATTGAGTTTCCTCACGTATCTATGTACATCTAAGTATGTCTGGAATTTGTTGCCTACATAAGTGGAGGCAAATTTGAGACCTTTATTTAACACTCTTATTTCATCTTCAGATAACTGGTGTGAACTCAGGTTATATACTTCTTTACTGTTTATCTTCCCTTTTTTGCCGCGAGACTTGTTTTCTTTCCCCTTCTCGTTCCTCTGACAATTTTATTTTCCTTCCTGGGTTGTTCACTGGGTGTATTTGTTTCTCTTGTTCTTTAATCATGAAAGTTAGATTTTCCCACTATTTCTTCATTATTGCAGATTTTTTCTCCATTGTCACTATTTACTAATTTTCCTTCTACTGCCTTTTCTCTTTAATGGGTATAGACTTCTGTGCTGAATGGGGTTGGTATGACTGATCGATCTCATTTCTCTATTGGAGTAGTATGATCTTTGATGAGCGTGGATGGTAATTTTGCCTATACCCCCATACTCATTGTCACTATATTTCTGATAAGTAATCACATCTTCCTCTGTTGTATCTCCTTTGTGGATGATACCTCCCTATAGGGCATATTGATTATAATTATGTCTAATACCATTATAATAAGGGTCTCTCAGATCCCTCCATTATGGTATGCCTATAGTTCCCTCCCCTCCTTCCTCATGATCTTTCTGATATTCTCTGTTCTCCCTGGTTCAGGTAAGACTCCTAAGACTTCAACCTTCAGATGTGCATCCTCTACCACCTGCACTTTCTTTCTTTCCATTTGTATACCCTATCTTGTTCGTAATCCTCTAGAACTTTAAATATTTCTTGTGTTTCTTCTTTTTAACTTCTTGTTCAACTTTTGTTATTTCCTTTTTGGCACTTTTGGGATAGTTTATATATTCCTCCATTTCTTTGAACATGTCTAACTTGCTTTTAATACTCTTAATGTCATTGTATAAGCTCATAAGTTTCTGCTTCCTTTTGTTGATAAATAAACCCCTAATGGCATGTAAACCACATTCATTTATGAACTTCTCCCAATCATGTAAATCTTCTATATCATTGGAATTGAATGGTAGTTGCCATCTCAATCCCTCGGGAATTTTTCTTCCACGAGGTACTTCTCTAATCGAGATGAGATCCCAAATAGTCCCTAATTTCTTTACTCATTAATTGTTCTAATTCATGAATATACTATCTAAATCATTAAGTTCTTTATCATTCGTATATTGAAGACATCTTCTACATTTATAGATGCATATTGACCTGAAAGCAATGATATCCATATCCATATCCATAGGTTCAGAAATCCTGGGATTATCACACTAAACAAAGATTATTATTGGTGATTTCTTAATACACATACCTTATTGTATGCTGCAGATTCTATCTGGAGTTATCCCAGTCCTCATTATAGAAAACAAAAGCAAAAGGTAGCAGATCTGCGCCAAACTAGACAAGTGGTAAGTGAGTAATGAAAGTGCAGTTCGTCAGTATATGCTCAACACACACATAGACATTGGAAATTTTATCCAAATATAAACCTTAATTCGCATTTAATGTTTTTAGAGCATCAGCTCACCTGCAGGCACTAGCATATAACGTTTTAGAGCATCAGCACACCTGCGGGGACTCGCATATAATATTTTAGCGCGTCAGCTCACCAGCGGGCACTCGCATATAATATTTTAGCGCGTCAGCTCACCTGCAGGCACTCGCATATAGTGTTTTTAGAGCGTCGCGGCTCAGCCAGCAGCCTGCGCTAATGTTTCAGGGTCAGCTCAGCAACGAGCCACTTGCTCCAAATATGTTTTTGAGGGTCACCAGCGGGCCACCAATCATAATTTTTCAAGGGTGTGTATGATGTCTCCTTTATGTGTGCAATAAAGGGTGTGTGGAGTGCGGTTCCTTAGTAGATTTATGGCAGCCCTTTCACTTAGTGTATAGGCTTTAAGGAGTGTAGGAGTCCCACTACCTGAACAGTTTGTACCACAATGTGAATGAGGCCCTCCTTTATGTGATATACAGAGTGCCTCTTGCTTGCAATTTTTGGCAGCACTTGCACTTAATATACAATTGAATATACAGGAAGAATGTTTTTGGATCTTTGTGAACCTTAGGGAGAAAATATATGACCAGGGTCCCGGATGAGGGGTTATTCAGACTAATTATATTCTTTCTTGTTTCAATATTTATTTTTCCAGACCCTCTTTTAGTAGTATAAGGAGTTCTTTTTATATATACCCACGGGGTTGCCCCTAAGTTTTTCTTAGGTGGTTTGTATCTCCTAGGATCTTCAACATATCTTTCTCATAGTGACTTTTATCATAGATCACTATGCCTCTCCCTTTATCTGCTGGCTTTACAGTATAACAATTGTTTATTTTTCTCCAGACTATGCAGATTTTTCTTTCTAGTTAAATCAATTCCTTAGTTTTTTCTAATAATAGACTCCAGACTTTTAAGGACCCCTCTCTGAAAGGCCTCCATACATTCATGTTCTCTATTTTTGGATAAAATTTGGATTTATTTTTTAACGTATTATGTATATATTTATCTTCATAATTTTTTATTGAGCCTTTCATACTGTTGCTCATATATTTCAAAATATTGAGTTTCCTCACGTATCTATGTACATCTAAGTATGTCTGGAATTTGTTGCCTACATAAGTGGGGGCAAATTTGAGACCTTTATTTAACACTCTTATTTCATCTTCAGATAACTGGTGTGAACTCAGGTTATATACTTCTTTACTGTTTATCTTCCCTTTTTTGCCGCGAGACTTGTTTTTCTTTCCCCTTCTCGTTCCTCTGACAATTTTATTTTTCCTTGGGTGTTCACTGGGTGTATTTGTTTCTCTTGTTCTTTAATCATGAAAGTTAGATTTTTTCCCACTATTTCTTCATTATTGCAGATTTTTTCTCCATTGTCGCTATTTACTAATTTTCCTTCTACTGCCTTTTCTCTTTAATGGGTATAGACTTCTGTGCTGAATGGGGTTGGTATGACTGATACGATCTCATTTCTCTATTGGAGTAGTATGATCTTTGATGGCGTGGATGGTAATTTTGCCTATACCCCCATACTCATTGTCACTATATTTCTGATAGTAATCACATCTTCCTCTGTTGTATCTCCTTTGTGGATGATACCTCCTATATGGGGCATATTGATTATAATTATGTCTAATACCATTATAATAAAAGGGTCTCTCAGATCCCTCCATTATGGTATGCCTATCGTTCCCTCCCCTCCTTCCGCATGATCTTTCTGATATTCTCCTGTTCTCCCTGGTTCAGGTAAGACTCCTAAGACTTCAACCTTCGAATGTGCATCCTCTACCACCTGCACTTTTCTTTCTTTCCATTTGTATACCCTATCTTGTTCGTAATCCTCTAGAACTTTTAAATATTTCTTGTGTTTCTTCTTTTTAACTTCTTGTTCAACTTTTGTTATTTCCTTTTGGCACTTTTGGGATAGTTTTATATATTCCTCCATTTCTTTGAACATGTCTAACTTGCTTTTAATACTCTTAATGTCATTGTATAAGCTCATAAGTTTCTGCTTCCTTTTGTTGATAATAAACCTAATGGCATGTAAACCACATTCATTTATGAACTTCTCCCAATCATGTAAATCTTCTATATCATTGGAATTGAATGGTAATTGCCATCTCAATCCCTCGAGAATTTTTCTTCCACAAGGTACTTCTCTAATGAGATGAGATCCCAAATAGTCCTAATTTCTTTACTCATTAATTGTTCTAATTCCATGAATATACTATCTAAATCATTAAGTTCTTTATCATTACGTATATTGAAGACATCTTCTACATTTAGATGCATATTGGGCCTGAAAGCAATGATATCCATATCCATATCCACATGAGTTCAGAAATCCTGGGATTATCACACTAAACAAAGATTATTATTGGTGATTTCTTAATACACATGCATATTGTATGCTGCAAGATTCTATCTGGAGTTATCCCAGTCCTCCGTTATAGAAAACAAAAGCAAAAAGGTAGCAGATCTGCGCAAACTAGACAAGTGGTAAAAGTGAAACAATGAAAAGTGCAGTTCGTCAGTATATGCTCAACACATAGACATTGGGAAATTTTTATCCAAATATAAATAATAATGACTGGAACCTTAAATTCAAAGCTATTACAATAAAAAATCGGTGTGCTTCCTACGACCCCAAAGTCTTCCTTTTCAATGACCCCAAAGTCCTTTTAAGGACTACTGTGTGTGTTTGACAGCAGCAAGATATTTTTATTTTCTACCTATTAGCGACATATACTGTACATCATCCGCAGACTGTGTCTTTAGTAATTTGGGCCACATCTAGTGTCCATAATCTGTGGTGTTCTGTAGCGAATACTGTAGAACATCTGCAAACAGTGTCTGTATTACAAATTCCAATAATCTGGGCCACATATAGTGTCCATAATCTGTGGTGTTCTGTAACCAAAACTGTAGAACATCTGCAAACAGTGTCTGTATTACAAATTCCAATAATCTGGGCCACATCTATGTCCATAATCTGTGGTGTTCTTTAACCAATACAGTAGAACATTAGCAAACAGTGTCTGTATTACAAATTCCAATAATATGGGCCTAATATAGTGTCCATATTCTGTAGTGTTCTGTAGCCAATACTATAGAACATCTGCAAACAGTGTCTGTATTACAAATTACAATAATCTGGGCCACATCTGGTGTCCATAATCTGTGGTGTTCTGTAACCAATACTGTACAACATTTGCAAACAGTGTCTGTATTACAAATTCCAATAATCTGGGCCTAATATTGTGTCCATATTATGTGGGTTTCTGTGACATATACTGTCCTGCATCCGAAAACTGTGTCTTTAGCGGACAGTAAAACAATCTGCGCCACATCTAGTGACAAAACCATTAATATGAAGAAGGCGAGCACTAAGGGACGGGGAATTGACTGTGATGCTTATGGTGCACGCAGAGGCCGTGGCTCTGGGCGCAATGAAACTGTGCCGGCTGTCAGTGTACCAGAAAAAAAAAATACCAACCGTACCCAGCTTCATGTCCAACTTAGCTGGGCGGCGCAGGACAACTCTCGTCCAGTCTCTGTAGCCAAGAGTCTGGTCAACTGAATCCTCATTCTGATCATCCTTCCACCCACCATGAAGAGACTTGCCAAACGAGTGATCCCACACTCGTATATTCCAAGGAGCTCTTTCCAGGTGGATGATGATGAGTCACTGAGTTTGTGATTAGGTCAAGTCAGGAGGATGAGCAGAGTGAGGAAGTGGAAGAGGACAATGTTTTAGAGCATCAGCTGAACAGCATGCACTCGCATATAATGTTTTAGAGCGTCAGCTGAACAGCATGCACTCGCATATAATGTTTTAGAGCATCAACTGAACAGCATGCACTCGCGTGTAATGTTTCAGAGCGTCAGCTCACCTGCAGGCACAAGCATATAATGTTTTAGAGCAGGGATGCCCAACCTGCGGCCCTCCAGCTGTTGCAAAACTACAACTCCCAGCATGCCTGGAAAACATACAGCTATCAGCCTACAGCCGAGCATGATGGGAGTTGTAGTTTTACAACAGCTGCAGGTTAAGCATCCCTGTTTTAGAGCGTCAGCTCACCTGCAGGCACTAGCATATAATGTTTTAGAGCATCAGCTCACCAGCAGGCACTCGCATATAATGTTTTAGAGCGTCAGCTCACCTGCAGGCACTCGCATTTAATGTTTTAGAGCATCAGCTCACCTGCAGGCACTAGCATATAACGTTTTAGAGCATCAGCACACCTGCGGGGACTCGCATATAATATTTTAGCGCGTCAGCTCACCAGCGGGCACTCGCATATAATATTTTAGCGCGTCAGCTCACCAGCGGGCACTCGCATATAATGTTTTAGAGGGTCTGCTCAGCAGCAGGCCCTCGCCCCTAATGTTTTTGAGGGTCACCAGCAGACCCTTGCTCCAAATGTTTTTGAGGGTCACCAGCAGGCCACCAATCATAATTTTTCAAGGGTGTGTATGATGCCCTCCTTTATGTGCAATAAAGGGTATATTGGAGTGCCAGTTCCTTTTAATTTTTGGCAGCCCTTTTACTTAGTGCATAGGCTTCATGAGTGTAGGAGTCCCACTACCTGAACAATTGTACCACAATGTGAATGAGGCCCTCCTTTATGTGATATACAGAGTGCCTCTTGCTTGCAATTTTTGGCAGCACTTGCACTTAATATACAATTGAATATACAGGAAAGAATGTTTTTGTCAGTCTGTAAAAGTGGTGTACAACTCGGACAACATGGTCCCAGCAGCGACCTGGGAGTCCAAGATGCATCCAGACATTGTCCCCATGCTGTTCCCTATCCATTTCGGTGGTGTTTCTGTCAATTTCTGACCTTTTCCAATGGACCAGGCACCCTCCCCTCTTCAGACCAGGGGGCGCCTGCTTGTCTCACATTGACTTCCATTATACTCGCCCGAGCACACGAACATAGCAATGTGTTCGGGCCGAACACCCGAATACTTTGGTGCTCACTTATCACTACCAGAGATATAATTTCCAAGATATTGGACTTCTGCATAAAAGAAAAAATCCTACAAAACGCAAGATCTTACTTATGATGCTGCCCCTTTAGCTATTTTCCAGGACTTAGCTCCTTCTACACTCAAAAAGAAGCTTGCTTAAACCACTAATGGATGTCTTACGCCACAGATGCCGTCACGACGCCCAAGGGGAAAGAGAGTTCGTGCACCCCCTGTCTGCCACCCAAGCCTCTGTCCCTATCTACTTGCACTTGCACATCCTAGATAACAGAGCGTAACTGGGCAGCGGTCCTTAACCTCAGTAAGTGCGGAGGAGAGAAGGAGGACAGAGACAGATAGGCGTAGTGGCAATAGTAGCAGACTGAGCAAGGCTATATGGCGACTCACTAGCGGGGTACAAACACTGAGGTCGTGTCAATACAGAGAAGCGAGACAAGACGAGTCCGTAAACGAGCCAAAGGGTCAAACCAGGAGGTCACGTCAGTACACAGGGGAAATACAAAGTCAGGTCAGGTAACAAGCCGAAGGCCAATGCAAGAGGTCGCGTCAGGTTCAAGGGAGCAAGAAGTAGCGGGTCAAAAACTAGCACAGGTCCAAATCCAAATAGCCCAGAAGTAGCAGTATCAGAGAGCCCTTTATAATTGATCACAGGCAACCTGTGGCCAGCAGGTTGCCTGTTTAAATACTGCAGGGCAGCGGTCATGTGACGTGGCCAGCATCACATGATCTGCCCAGACCTCCACTCCACCCAACTCGTGGATATTTGGCATCATATACACCCGGCAGACAGGGACTATACTCATTTCTCCTCTGCACAACAATCGTACAGCCGAATCGATTATTTTTTCCTACCCCTTCCAGCTCTCCTAAATATACAGGAAGTTGACATTCTTCCTATTATCCACTCTCATCACTCAATCCTGGTCCTACACACATCTCTTGGTAGCAAACAGCATCTACACGATCCTGGAGACTAAATGAAACTCTCCTTTCCAATGGCCAACATGAAAATCGCATCGAAAATGCCCTAAAAGACTACTTGACTAATTTTTCCCATGGTTTGGGAGGCTCATAAAACAGTTATTTGTGGCGAGTTTATTTCCATAGCCTCAATAGAACTAAACAAGCAAACATAATATCCCTATACCAAGATATCCAGCAGTTAGAACTTAGTCACAAATCCTCCAGTTCTAGGGATGTCCTCCAATCGCTGACATCTAAGAGGCAACAATTTAAGGACATTTTGAATGTACAATCAGCTAAATTCTACATGCAAGAATAGATTATTTGTACATTGAGACAAAGTGTCCAAGCTGATGATTTCCCTTATTAAGAAACGCAAAGCACGCACATATATACTCTCATTGAAACACCACACTGGGTCACACATTACAGACTCAAAAGGCATATCCGAAGCATTTTGCCGATATTACAAATCCCTATACCAGTTAGGGGCACAAGAATCGGAGAACCAGGCAGTCAAGAGACGCGAGGATATCAAAAACTTTCTTTCCTCCCTCCACCTCCCAGCATTGTCGGAGAATCAACAAAAAGAGATCTGTAAACCCTTCACGCTACGTGATATCCAGTCCATCCTGTCGAAGAGTCTAGCAGGTAAGAGCCTGGCCTGCCTATTTCTTATTACAAATCCCTACGAGAAGTTATCCAGCCCCATCTCCTGCATTTTTGCTGCGCTGTACTACAGGGCTATGCAATACCAAGACAAACACTGGAGGAACATATCTCTCTTATTCACAAAGAGAGAAAGGATCCAGAATTCTGCAGTAATTATAGGCCAATTTCTCTGTTGAACAATGACCTAAAAATTTTTGCAAGCCTTATATCACTGTGATTAAGCCCTCTTTGGCCAAACCTCATCTCCCCTGAGCAAGTCGGGTTTGTGAAGGGTAGAGAAGGAAAGGATAAGGAAAGGATTTCTTCATGTTATGCAACACGCCAATATTTCCCACTCTCCCCTGGTATTTCTCAGTGCAGATGCTGAGAAGGCCTTCGATAGGGTGGATTGGATCTACAGTTTTTTGTGGAGTGTAAGGAGATGGGATGATGGTCTTGTATTGTGTGTTTTTAATATTTTCTTATTACTGTTAGGCTGCGGAATACTTCTTTTCCTCTTCTTTGATAACACGATGGCAACAATGTGGCTTATATTTCTAAACCCATCCTGGACTTTGGCGTAATGATGTGGAGATTTAATGGGGGGCATAGTGACTTGTCAAATGGGTTATGTTTTATTAACTCTTCTGGCCTTTTTACTATTTTTTTATTTTTTGCGGACAGGGATTTATATGTCCTAATATTTACATATCACATAACTTTATGGTATTCACAAAGATATTAAGTATCTCTTTTATCACAGTGTTTGTCACTCCATCACTTGCATGTTTACGGTTGTTGCACTTTATGATGTTATATACTTTTTCTTATGAATTTAAGGTTTTTTATATATTTAATTCCTTTTTTTTCTTATTCCCTTAATAATTTGATATAATTTTTATAATATATTTTTTGATGAATTTTGATAAATTATGGTCTAACTTATGAATGTATCACTTTATAATTCATTTGTATAATCATTGTGAGAGTTGAAACTCCATCTTTTCTCTTGTTCAGCCATGTTGTGCCTTTAACAGCTATTTTATATATATATATATATATATATATATATATATATATATTGTAAGAGGGCGCAAGGTGCCGTCATGGACGGAAGATACGTGTCACCGAGGTTCCTGGCCTCGGTGAGGTGAGAGCCGGGTTTTATGTGTCAGCAGCAGCTAGTGCTGCTTGACATTGATAGTTAGTTTGGCTGCAAAGCCAATCCGGGCCGGCTTTTACTGGGAGTAGGCAAAGAGTTGGGTGGGTGCCTACTCCCCACGGTCCAGGCCGGACTTTGCGGGGCTTTTTAAAGGCAGCCACATCAGCAGGTGTGGCTGTGATTATCCTGGAGCTGCTGCTAGTGTTGTGTTGCTCTCTGGGCTGGAAGGATGAGCCCAGCAAGGAGTCGTGCAGTCGTCCTGGAAGCCTGAAGGTGGATTATCCTGCGGCTGGGCCGACCGCCAGGTGCGAACGCGCACCTAAACATCTCACAGGTGATTGAACCTGGTTTTGGACTCTTTGGTTTTGCTTTTTTGTGTTTGCTGAGTGTGAATTAACACCAAGAGACTGTTTATCGTTTATTGTGTGCAAGTGTGAATAAAACACTGTTTATTGCACTTTCTGGACTTCTTGTTTTGCCTCTGTACTGCACCCGCACTGCTATCTACCAGAGCGACTCCCCACAATATATATATATATTGTGGTAAGGTGCAAGGTACCGTGGTCGATGGCAGGTATGTGTCACCGAGGTTCCTGGCCTCGGTGAGGTAAGAGCCGGGTTTTCTTGCGTGTCAGCAGCAGCTAGTGCTGTTTTGACACATTGCTATTTAGTTTGGCTGCAAAGCCAATCCGGGCCGGCTCTTACTGGGAGTAGGCAAAGAGTTGGGTGGGTGCCTACTCCCCACGGTCCAGGCCGGGTTTTTCCGGGCCTTTATAACACAGCCAGCAGCTGGGTGTGGGGGTGGTGATTATCCTGGAGCTGCTGTTAGGCTGGGGATTCATTTCAGTTTGGAAGTTCTCTGGGCAGGAAGCAAGAGCCCAGCAAGGAGTAGTGCAGACGGTCTGGAAGCCTGATGTCGCTTGTCTTGCGGCTGGACTGACAGCCAGGTGTGAACCTGCATCTAAAAACCTCCCAGGTGACTGGAGCCTGTTTTGGACTGTCTTGTTTTTCCGCTTGATTTCTTATGTGTGTGAATTAACACCAAGAGACTGTTTTATTTTGTGCAAGTGTGAATAAAACACTGTTTATTGCACTATCTGGACTCCCTGTTTTGCCTCTATACTGCACCCGCACTGCTACGCACTGCTATCTACCAGAGCGACTCCCCACATTTGGTGTCGGATGCGGGCATGCGCAGTGAGGCTGGCGTGAACGCCGAAAATTTTTGTTTGTGCTGGGCACGACTGAATGTCCTATATTAGGCCGGCAAAGTTGCAGCCTGTGTTCCCTGACACAATGGAGGCGGTTGTAAAAGCCCTTGTGGAGGCTAACTTGCAGCAGCGGGAGGCCAACAAGCAGCAGCAGGAGACCAACCAGCTACTACTTCAGCAGGTGATGGCTTTACAAGCTGCAGGAGCGTTCCACCATGTCCATGATGCCCGGAAAGCGGTCCGTGCGGCGATCCCAAAAATGACCCCCTCGGACGACGTTGAGACGTATCTGGCGGTCTTTGAGAAAGTAGCCGTGAGGGAGAAGCTACCCCGTGACCAGTGGGTTGAAGTGGTCGCTCCGTTCCTGACATCCGGACCCCAGCAGGTTTTCTCTGATTTGGCAGATGACCAGGCTGCTGATTACCCCACGGTAAAGGGGGAGATCCTGGCCAGACTGGGGGTGAACGTGTTAGTCCGGGCTCAGCGGGTCCACCAGTGGGACTTTAAAACGGCTGAACCCGCCAGGCCGCAGTATTATGAGTTGCTGCACAGGTTGCAAAAGTGGCTGCAGCCTGAGGTTCTAAGTCCGGCTGCTATGCTGGACCGTCTCCTGGCCGACATCTTTTGGAGGGCCCTGCCTTATCCCCTCCAGCACTGGGTCGGCCAGGCGTCTCCGGTATGTGCCCTGGTGGAGTGTTACGAGGCCACCAGAAACCTGCAGGGGAGTCTTGCTGGGAAGGGGTCAGTCAAACCCCGGAGGCCTCCGCCCCAGTTACGACGTCCGGCGACAGAGAGGCCTGCACGGAATGTACCCCCTGCGGATCCGCCTCCCATGGTATGCTGGAGGTGTCAGGAGCCAGGCCACATCAGGGCCGACTGTCCGCATCGGGATGAGCCGATGGATGTGAACTACGGGGGTCGCCACTCCCTGTATGCACGGAAGCTGCGCGCAACTGGCACCCGTGAGGTGCAGGACAATAACCACCTGTGTCAGGTAGAGGTGGGAGATTCTCTGGCGGTGGCCCTGCTGGACTCCGGGAGTCTAGTCTCCCTGGTAAGGGCTGCCCTGGTACGGCCGGCGGAGTATACCGGCCGTAAAATCGGGGTCCTGTGCATCCACGGAGACCTAAAAGACTACCCCACTGCACTAGTGACTTTGTCCACAGCGGCTGGTAAGTGGACCCATGAGGTGGCTGTCGCTACTAAACTCCCACATGAACTGATACTTGGGAGGGACTTCCCAGGTTTCCCGGCACTGTGGCCAGCGATAAAACTGTCTGATGGACCCGAGACAGGGGTAACCCTAGGAGAGTGGCCTGATACCACTGGAAGGCCAGAACCCTGGGAGCCCGAGTCTGAAGGGCCAGCGGTAGGGGTGACCACTGCTCCAGCGGTAGAGGGGGAAAATTTTGGGACCGCACAACACCAGGACCAAACCCTAACCAGGGCCTGGGAAAGTGTCGTAATAATTGATGGTAAACCCCAGAAACCTGGGGCTGAATTAATGTTTCCGCGATTCATTGTTCTTCAGGATATGTTGTATCGGGTGAACCAAATCCGAGGTGAGCCTGTTGAACAGTTGGTGGTGCCCACAGCGTATCGCAAGCTGGTCATGGAGCTTGCCCACCAACATGTTCTTGGGGGACACCTGGGGTGGCAGAAAACGCAGGACCGCATACTGCAGCGGTTTTATTGGCCTGGTGTGTTTAAGGAGGTAGAAGAGTATTGTAAATCTTGTCCAACCTGTCAGATAAATAGCCCCCAGCCACATTTCCGTAGTCCTCTGGTACCTCTTCCAATAATTGAGGTCCCGTTTGAGCGTATCGCTATGGATCTGATCGGGCCTGTACCAAAGTCTGCCAGGGGCCACCAACACATTCTGGTAGTTCTCGACTATGCCACTCGGTATCCGGAGGCGGTGCCTCTGCGACATACCTCAGCTAAGCTCATTGCCAAAGAGTTAATGGAAATGTTTTCCCGTGTGGGCCTGCCAAAAGAGGTTCTGACAGACCAAGGGACCCCTTTTATGTCCAAAGTTATGAGGGAACTGTGTAAATTATTGCGTATAAAGCAATTACGGACGTCCATTTACCATCCATAAACGGACGGTCTTGTCGAAAGGTTTAACCAAACTCTAAAAAATATGTTAAAAAGGGTGGTGTCTAGAGATGGGAAGGACTGGGACCTGCTTCTGCCCTATCTCATGTTCGCAGTGCGAGAAGTGCCCCAGGCCTCTACTGGGTTCTCGCCCTTTGAACTGCTTTATGGCAGACACCCTCGGGGCCTGTTGGATATCGCCAAGGAAGCGTGGGAACAACAGCCTGTCCCCCACAAAAGTGTCATTGAGTATGTCACCCAGATGCAGGAACGGATGGAAAGGGTGTTGCCGCTGGTCCGGGAGCATATGGAGGCAGCGCAACAAGCCCAGAGTAGGGTGTATAATCGTCAGGCTAGAGTGCGGGACTTCAATCCAGGAGATCGGGTTTTGGTTCTGGTACCCACCCTTGACAGCAAGTTCCTAGCTAGGTGGCAGGGCCCCTATGAGGTTATCGAGAAGGTAGGGAAGTAAATTACAAAGTACACCAGCCAGGCGGCGCAAGCCGGAGCAGGTGTACCACGTGAATTTACTGAAGCCGTGGAAAGACAGGGACACGGCCGACGACAACAGCCCCGGCCAGGGCTTCTAGGTGACAAGGGTCCAGCCCCACAGTTCGAGGCCTGCGAGCGGTAGCCACGGTAAAATTGCAGACAGCCTGTCTTCCAAACAAGTTCAGGAAGTCAGGGAGTTCATCAGTCGGAACACAGATGTGTTCTCGGACCTCCCTGGCCGCACGTCTCTCATCCAACATGACATCGTCACTGAGCCTCAGGCCAAAATCCGGTTAAAACCATACCGGGTACCCGAGGCTCGGCGACGGGCCATCGTGGAGGAAGTGCAATTAATGTTGAAGCTTGATGTCATTGAGGAATCGAAAAGTGAGTGGGCCAGTCCCATAGTTCTAATACCCAAGCCGGATGGGACGTTGCGGTTCTGCAACGATTTTCGCAAATTAAATGAAGTGTCCAAGTTCGATGCGTATCCCATGCCCCGGGTAGACGAGCTTGTTGAGAATTTAGGGCAAGCCCGTTATTTTTCTGTGCTAGACCTCACTAAAGGATACTGGCAAGTACCCTTAACGGAGGCGGCCAAGGAAAAAACCGCTTTGTTACTCCGCAGGGCCTGTATCATTACAAGGTGTTACCCTTTGGCCTGCATGGCGCCCCGCCACCTTCCAAAGGTTAATGGATATTGTGCTGCGACCTCATCGTCGGTACGCCTCGGCCTACTTAGATGATGTTATCATCCACAGCACCGACTGGGAAAGCCATTTGCCCAAAGTGCAGGCGGTAGTAGATGCCCTGAGGAAAGCTGGTCTAACCGCCAATCCAAAGAAGTGTGCGATTGGGTTGGAAGAGACTAAATATCTGGGATATGTTATTGGGCGGGGAGTCATCAAGCCGCAGGTAACTAAGGTAGAAGCCATACGTAACTGGCCCCGACCGGTCACCACCAGGCAGGTAAAGTCCTTCCTGGGAATTGTAGGGTACTACATGCGGTTTGTGCCCCACTTTGCCACAATAGCAGCGCCGTTGACAGACCTGTTGAAGGGGCGAAGGTCTGGGAAGGTTAGCTGGAGTGAGAAGGCGGAGGAGGCTTTCTCTGCTCTGAAGTCGGCCCTGTGTGGGTCCCCGGTTTTGGTGACGCCCGACTTCAAGAGAGAATTTGTGGTACAGACCGATGCCTCTGAAGTGGGCCTCGGGGCTGTACTCTCTCAGGAAATCAATGGGGAGGAGCATCCCGTGGTTTTCCTGAGTCGCAAACTCACCCCAGCCGAGACCAGGTACAGTATAGTGGAGAGAGAGTGCCTGGCCATCAAGTGGGCACTAGAGTCTCTCCGCTATTACCTGCTAGGGAGAAAGTTCCGTCTGGTGACCGACCATTCCCCTCTAAAGTGGATGTGCCAGACGAAAGACAGGAATGCTCTGGTCACCAGGTGGTTCTTGTCTCTGCAGAATTTCAAGTTTTCGGTAGAACACAGGGCAGGCCGCTTGCAGGGTAACGCAGATGCCCTGTCCCGCGTCCACTGCCTCACTTGTGTTCACCCCCTCAGGGTTGAACAAAGGGGGGGGGTATGTGGTAAGGTGCAAGGTACCGTGGTCGATGGCAGGTACATGTCACCGAGGTTCCTGGCCTCGGTGAGGTAAGAGCCGGGTTTTCTTGCGTGTCAGCAGCAGCTAGTGCTGTTTTGACACATTGCTATTTAGTTTGGCTGCAAAGCCAATCCGGGCCGGCTCTTACTGGGAGTAGGCAAAGAGTTGGGTGGGTGCCTACTCCCCACGGTCCAGGCCGGGTTTTTCCGGGCCTTTATAACACAGCCAGCAGCTGGGTGTGGGGGTGGTGATTATCCTGGAGCTGCTGTTAGGCTGGGGATTCATTTCAGTTTGGAAGTTCTCTGGGCAGGAAGCAAGAGCCCAGCAAGGAGGAGTGCAGACGGTCTGGAAGCCTGACGTCGCTTGTCTTGCGGCTGGACTGACAGCCAGGTGTGAACCTGCATCTAAAAACCTCCCAGGTGACTGGAGCCTGTTTTGGACTGTCTTGTTTTTCCGCTTGATTTCTTATGTGTGTGAATTAACACCAAGAGACTGTTTTATTTTGTGCAAGTGTGAATAAAACACTGTTTATTGCACTATCTGGACTCCCTGTTTTGCCTCTATACTGCACCCGCACTGCCATCTACCAGAGCGACTCCCCACAATATATATATATGAGACTTAATTCAGGCATTTGTGTGGAGAATTTACTATGAGCTCAGGGTCACTCTTATCAATACTCCAATCAGGCATTTGCAGGTGTGAGTAGATGCGTATGAGAAACCTCAATGTTCTGGGCGTACAGCCAAGAGACATTCTGCTTATCTTCAAGGTTTTTTTGTGTTTAAATGTGAGAATATTAAAATCCTATATAGTGTTTTAACTTTCTTGGAATAAATTCAGAATAGCTTGATTCAGGGGCACTGCGTGTGTGTCAGTTATTCTCTGTGAGTGCTCACATATCTGCTAATTCAGAATCCACTGCTCATCCGGCATTGGGGTCTTTGCCCCAACAGAAACTTGGCCCCCAACATGGGGAACAACTAAGTCCTTCCTACTGAGACCCCCGACGCCTGGACATGCCATATCGGGACAAACTGATGAAAATCAGTGCTGAGGTAAAAGCTTTTTCTTACAAGTAGTCTGTACCTCTCTGTCTGGCATTTGTCTTGTTCGAGAGTTCCGGCAGAATAAGGTAACTTTACAGTCATGCCTAGTTTGTGTTTGAGAATCCTTGACCCTGATAAAGGGCTAGCAGATAAGCGCATGAGTGGTGGATGGATTTAAACCAGGATTTTAGCTGGGAGTTGCTTGGGATTGTTCTTGGAGCAGCTGTTTCCATTGTCTATTGTGTATGTAGAACCTGACAGGAAGCTAGGGGAAGGGGCTAGAAGCCGGAGGGACTTTGGCTTTTAAGTAACACAGAAGTACACCTGAGAGGGTGGGGAAGCTTCTGTGGGAAAAGTAACACAGCAGGTACACCTGAGAGGGTGGGGAAGCCACTGCGGGAGAAAATAGACATCTAAGGTTCCCCCTAGTAAGCACAGATTCAGGAATAGACAATGGGTAATCAGAATAGCGTTCCTGAATATTATGAGACAGCTAAACAACTGGTAGAAAACAGAGGTGGCAAGTATGCGTTAAATAAAGTAGATAAGGTGTGAAGCATGGAAACCTTGATCTAGAGGTTTGGGAAAGGTTTAAGCACACCCACAGTGGATGGATTAAGGATCATGTATGTGAAGATATAGTTAGCATTTGGATTAAGGTAGCAAGAGAGATAGAAACTAAAGGTTGGATGTCACAAGTTTGCAGGGGGAAAGTTGTACTACAAACCGCCTGAAGAGGAAACTGAAAATGTTAAATCTGGAGGTCCACCACCTTATAATCCTTCAAAGGCTCATGCTTCTCCCACGGTCCCAACACAGGGACCGGAGGGATGGGTATGTAGAACCTGTGGGAATCAGAATCCAGATTGGACTGAAACCTGCAGAGCGTGTGGTGCCCCCAGATACCGCACGGGATTGTATCCAGTGCTATTGAGAACTGGAAAGATACCACAGGTCACTCAGGCGCCCGCAGGTCACCGTGTCTGGTAGCAGTATCTAATTTGCTGTTATCTAAAAGGATTCTATGCAATGTATATAAGAGGGCCAAACAACCAGCACATATCCCAATCAAAGATGGATGTTGGGCTGGTGGTAAAAATGGTCTTATCCCATACAATGTCTAGGTACAGTTCATAGGGTGAATCAACTGATGGATTTTTCTTCACTGTGCAAAGGTGAAGTTGCATCTTAGATGAGGTTGGTGGTCTTTGATTCACCGTATAGGTGATCATGCACTGTATAGATAGGATCCCAATAATAGATGTACTGACGTCAGTCTATGGACGTAAAGCTTATAGTTTTTACATAAAGGACATCACTTTTCTATAGTCCCAATTTTTCGAGTCTCAATTTTTCAAGGTAAAGTAATTTGCTCATATATAGAGCATATACTATTCACATTTAGTATTCACAGTGAGTCGGGCTGTTCCAAACCCGTTGGTATGTGGAGATTCTGTGGCGTCCAACAACTCCAGACCTCAATCTCGCCGCACTCTGGCGATTTTTAGTTTCGGTTTGCAGCGTCTCCCGGGATCTCGTCCCAGTTCTTATGAGACTTTGTCCGTGTATTACCTTCGTGGATCAAAGATACTTTACTTCTTTGCGATAAGTTTCAGTACATGGCCATGTATCCTTCGAGACGCCTTAGTGTACAGGTTATCTGCTCAGACGCGTTTCTAGGTGACTTATCTCTTCCTCAGTGGATAACCTGCAGTCTGGGTCATCTCGGCTTTTATGTCTTCTTCATTGGTAGTTAATTGATGACATCAGGTTTGAAGTTAAGTGATTGGAAGCTTGCAGGGTATGCGATCGTCATAATATCAATTTTGTGGATATCTGCTATTGCTAAAGGTGACTATACGATGTAGGAAATTAGAGAGCATCAATAAATGGGATGTATAGAGATATATGAGATAAAGCATATCTATATGTATGTACACATGTATCACTATACAAGTAGTGAGTTCATTAATCGGATATGCAACCACACAATTGGGTATCAAAGTCTATATGTTATTTATTAGATATTTATATTCCAATAGTTTTTTAAGTGTCTTCTTATATGCGTTTTATGCGTTATTTTTATTTTTCTCTTTTCCAAGTAACATAGTTTTTGTCTGATGTTAATACCTTCTATATCGAGATTCTTTTTTCAAAGGCATAGGTTGTTCGAATGTCCTACAATCTGAATAATCATTCTTAAATGTGTTCCTCATATATTGCTTTCCAAACTGTATGTTTAAAATATATTTATAATGTGTATATATATATGTGTCAAACTGGTACCCTTTAATCTCTCTATATAGGTTTTTTTTCATGGCCACGCTGTTCATATATTGTAGGTATTTCAAATAGTACCTATAATTTTGATTATCCACAAAGTAAGTATTTTTTTAAAAACACATAGAGAATTCTAGGTAGCGCATAGAGAACTTCCCATGCGTTTTTCATGCGTCTGTCACGAGGGTGTCTGGAGCCACATCTGACTTCGTTGTACCCGGGGTCAGGAAGTTGCAGCGGGTGGCTGCGCGCTCTATGTCTAAAGATCATGCTGTTACTTAATGGTAGCTTTCTGTGTTTGCCTTGCAATCCTTTTTGTCTCACTCAGGGATCCGTAGCTTCTTCTCCTCAGCTGTTTCTTGTCCGCCACTCCCAACCTCCTTATATTCCCCCTTCCCACTTCTCTGGTTGCCAGATATAGAGCTTCCTGCCTGGACTTCTATACTGACCCACTGGAGCTGTGTAGCTGTTGTTCCTGGTTGTCGTACCAGAGCATTACCCTCCGGATCCCTGTTGGGCTTTTGTTGTCCGCTGTTGTCGCCCACCTGGGCTTATATGTTTTGTCTGTATTGTCTGTCCTCTCCCTGGTGTTTTCCTTTAGTGTTAGTGGTGAGGACTAGTGCTCCCACCGCCCTATTCACTACTTAGGGCTCAGCTTAAGGAAAGCCAGGGTTTAGGCACATGATCGGCGTACGGGTGAAGAACCCGTCTAGGGACGTCAGGGCAGTCAGGTGCCAGCTTCAAGGTGAGTTAGGGGTCACCACCTTTCTCACTCCCTTGGACAGGGCTTTCCCTTTTCCCTCCCTTCGCGTCACACGTCTGTGATCGGTACGCCGGTCGTGATAGCGTCTTTTATATGCATTGCGTTTTTTTGGGTATTATTGAAAATTATTGCTCATATAGGGATTTTACAGAGAATACTGGCTACAGGTGCAAATCTAGATACACTGTACTAACTATAATTTTCCCACCATAAAAAATGAGTGAGTAAAGTGAGGGAAGTGATGTGTGTATGTCAAAGGTGTATTATAATTTCCTTTGGGTCGGTGGTTTAGCTGAAACCAAAAATTTCTAGGTCTGAATTTAGACCTGCTGGGAGGAAACTGGCGAAGTCATAAATTCTTCTAGATTCGGCCCGAGACATTCTCATAATATGGTTGCCACCTCTCCAGTGTACGTCTACCTTCTCCAGAGCCACAAAAGAGATACCCCTGTAATCACTATTATGTGAGACCTTGAAATGTTTCGTTAGAGAATGGTTTTCAAGGCCCTTCTTGATGTTATTCAAATGTTACGTTATTCTTATTCTCAGGGGTCTCTTGGTTCTGCCGATATATTGTCTCGGACAAGGGCACTGGACAAGGTAGACGACACTGGAGGAATCCCATGTGAGGCAACCTTTGATGTCCAAGGTGAAGTTGTTTTGAGTGGAGTGAACCCTGGTAGTTTTTTTCGGGAATGTCGTGTTTTTGCATCCTAGACATTTCTCACACCTATAAAAGCCGTTCATATTTAACCATTTGTGAAGTGTCGGTTAATCTTTTTTTTACGTGATTTTTAATAGAGGGTGCTATTTTTAGACCTAAATTAGGTACTTTAGTGAAAGTGATAAGGGGTGAAGTGTGAAGCATGGGACCAATAATCTTGTCTCTTAATAGGAAGTGCCAGTGTTGATTGATAATATGACGTATTTGTTTGGCTTGTGCATTATATGGCAAGATTAATCTAAGTTCTCCCTCTTTTATTTTCCCTTTCTGTGTTTGTGGTTGAAAAAAGGAATCCCTATCCGTTTTTCTTATTTTCTCCAGAGCATCCTCCACAATTTTCTCAGGATAACATCTAAAATGTTCTTTCATTTTTAAAGCCTCCGTATCAAAATCTGACACATCGGTACAGTTTCGCCTAATCCGACGGAACTGGCCCAAAGGAATGTTTAGGAGCCATTGAGGTAAGTGGCAACTTGTGAAGGGTATAAAACGGTTTATCACAGTTGGTTTGTGATAATTACTGCAAATATATTTATTGTCATGAAATCTGGATATCCAGGAATTCTGTAAATTCCTGTCCTACCTTCGTTGGAAGATCAAATTCATATTATTGGAATTTAGACGCTCCAAAAAGTGTTGCAGCTGTTGTGTGTCCCCATTCCAAACAAAGAGGATGTCATCGATGTAGCAGGGCCAGAGGACCAGGTCCGACCCCAGTTTGGGAGTGATATTGTCATATTCCCATTGTGCCAAAAATAAGTTTGCATAACTGGGGGCGAACCTGGTCCCCATAGCCGCCCCACAAAGCTGCAATATTCACCCTCAAAATAAAAATAATTGTGGTGAAGTATAAATCTTATCCCATCTATTAGGAAGTCTATGTGTTTGATACACATGGTGCTATTTGTTTCAAGTTGGGACTTCACAGCTGAGATTCCCTGATCGTGTTTGATACTAGTATAGAGGTCCAATGTACCCATAATCCAATTGGGTTGAATGTCCAGGCCCTCTAATGTTCCAATGATATCCGTTGTGTCCTTGATATAAGATAGGGTCTTCCTCACCACAGGCTGCAACAAAGAATCAATATACTGCGAAAGATTAGATGTTAAGGACCCTATCCCTGATATTATCGGGCATCCTGGAGTTTTTTCTAGACATTTATGTATCTTGGGCAGGCAGTAGAAAATAGGTAATCTTCTCTGCGTGCCCAAGATAAAATTCCGTTCTTGTTCTGATAGAATAGTGTCTTTCAAGCCAGCATCACAATAGCTGGTCAGGGTTTTATTGAACTCTTGTTCCGGATTACCTCTTAATTTTTTATAGGTAATAGTGTCTGTTAGTTGTCTCAGACATACCTTGTTGTATTGTGTGGTGTCTAAGACCACTATTGCTCGAATACAAGCTAAAGGAGGCGGGACCGAACGCCAGGGCCGGACTGGCCTACCGGGATACCGGGAAAATTCCCGGTAGGCCGGTAGCCCTGACTGCCGCAAGGCTGGCCGCAGGCACACTGCGCAGCGCTGCTGCCGTGAGTCACGCGCTGCGCACGGCCGGCCGACCTGTGAGCCTGCAGACTGCGCGCCAGACCGCTCTGCTCCGATCCCCCCTGTTTCTGGCTGCCAGCTGTGGCTGGCCCGGGCCTTACTTACTGCTGCCTGGGCCGCGCAGTAATACCTGGCCGGCTAGCTGTAGGTGCTGGGGGCGGGGCGCGAGACCGCAGACGAGTGACACATGGGGGGGGGTGGCACAGAGAGGTCAGGACTCAGGAGCTGTGCCGCGCCGCACAGGACGTCACGTGACGTGCCCCGCGCGCTGCAGTGCCAGTGCTAGCTGGTGTGAGGTGGTGTGCTGGCCCCTGCCTCCTCAGCCCCTGAACTTAAATGATCATTCTGGACTGGACTAGAAGAATTATTAAATTATTCTATCACCAATCCATAATCAAGTAAGTGATTGTGGGGCTGCCTTGATTCCATCCTGCTTCACAAAAATAGCATAAGGCCTCTTTCACACTTGCGTTGTGAAGATCCGGCGTGCACTTCCGTCGCCGGAATGCCCGCCGGATCCGGCACAACGCAAGTGAACTGAAAGCATTTGAAGACTGATCAGTCTTCAAAATGCTTTCAGTGTTACTATGGCAGCCAGGACGCTACTAGCGTCCTGGTTGCCATAGTAGCAGTGAGGAGCGGGGAGCGGCATGCACATTCCGTGCGGCTCCCGGGCGCTCTGAATGACGCCAGAGCGCCACGCGCATGGATCACGTGATCCATGCGATCACGTGATCTATGCACTGGGGCGCCCTGACGTCATCCTGAGCGTCCCGGAGCCGCACGGAATGTAGGTATGCCGCTCCCCGCTCCCCTCTACTTACTATGGCAACCAGGACTGTAGCGTCCTGGCTGCCATAGTAACTATTGACAAAAAGCTAAATGTCGGATCCGGCGATGCGCGGAAACGACGTTTAGCTAAAGGTCGGATCCGGACTAATGCCCTTTAATGGGCATTAATTCCGGATCCGGCATTACGGCATGTCTTCCGGATTTTTGGACGGAGACAAATCCGCAGCATGCTGCGCTTTGTCAACGCCCAAAAACGTTGACATACTGAACGGAAGACATCCTGATGCATCCTGAACGGATTTCTCTCCATTCAGGATGCATGGGGATAATCCTGATCAGTAGCTTTCCGTCCTAGAGCTAGTGTGAAAGAGGCCTAAGGCAGCCTTCCTTATACAATTCATACATGTGATAAGTGCAAATGACGCACTGTTATGGGGGATCTGTGGATGACACTGTTATGGAGGATCTGTGGAGGTCACTGTTATGGGGATCTGTGGATGTCACTGTTATGGGGGATCTGTGGATGCCACTGTTATGGGGATCTGTGGATGACACTGTTATGGAGGATCTGTGGAGGTCACTGTTATGGGGGATCTGTGGATGACACTGTTATGGGGGATCTGTGGATGTCACTGTTATGGGGATCTATGGATGTCACTGTTATGGGGATCTGTGGATGATACTGTTATGTGTCCATCTGTGGATGACGCACTGTTATGGGGATCTGTGGATGATACTGTTATGTGTCCATCTGTGGATGACGCACTGTTATGGGGATCTGTGGATGATACTGTTATGTGTCCATCTGTGGATGACGCACTGTTATGGGGGATCTGCTGTGGATGACACTGTTATGGGGGCACTGTTGATGTCACTGTTATGGGGGCACTGTGGATGTCACTGTTATGGGGATCTGCTGTGGATGTCACTGTTATGGGGCACTGTTGATGTCACTGTTATGGGGCACTGTGGATGTCACTGTTATGGGGGATCCATCTGTGGATGTCACTGTTATGGGGATCCATCTGTGGATGTCACTGTTATGGGGATCTGTGGATGACACTGTTATGGGGGATCTGTGGATGTCACTGTTATGGGGATCTGTGGATGACACACTGTTATTGCGCAGCACGGCAGTGCATGGCAGAGATCGGCGGACTAAAAAGTACTGCATGTCCGACTTTTTAGTCCAGCGATCTCTGCCGTTATAGTCAATGGAGACAGACCGGCAGCACGGCAGTGCACGGGTACTTGTGGCATGGCGGATCCGGCGGGTGAACAGCCCGGATAGCCATGCCGCAGGTTTGAAATTACCCCATAACAGTGCGTCATCCACAGATCCCCATAACAGTGCGTCATCTAAAGATCCCCATAGCAGTGTCATCCACAGATCTCCCATAACAGTACGTCATCCACAGATCCCCATAACAGTACGTCATCCACAGATCCCCCATAACAGTACGTCATCCACAGATCCCCCATAACAGTATCATCCACAGATCCTCCATAACAGTGTCATCCACAGATTCTCCATAACAGTGTCATCCACAGATCCCCATAATAGTGTCATCCACAGATCCCCCATAACAGTGTCATCAACAGATCCCCTATAACAGTGTCATCCACAGATCCCCTATAACAGTGTCATCCACAGATCCCCATAACAGTGACATCCACAGATCCCCCATAACAGTGTGTCCTCCACAGATCCCCCATAACAGTGTGACATCCAATAACAGTGTGTCCTCCACAGATCCCCCATAACAGTGTGTCATCCACAGATCCCCCATAACAGTGTCAGCCACAGATCCCCCATAACAGTGCGTCATCCACAGATCCCCCATAAGAGTGTCATCCACAGATCCCCCATAAGAGTGTCATCCACAGATCCCCCATAAGAGTGTCATCCACAGATCCCCCATAAGAGTGTCATCCACAGATCCCCATAAGAGTGTCATCCACAGATCTCCCATAACAGTGTCAGCTACAGATCCCCATAACAGTGTCATCCACAGATCCCCCATAACAGTGTCATCCACAGATCCCCATAACAGTGTCATCCACAGATCCCCATAACAGTGTCAGCCACAGATCCCCCATAACAGTGTCATCCACAGATCCCCCATAACAGTGTGTCTCTCCACAGATCCCCATAACAGTGTCATCCACAGATCCCCATAACAGTGTCATCCACAGATCCTCCATAACAGTGTCAGCCACAGATCCCCCATAACAGTGTCATCCACAGATCCCCCATAACAGTGTGTCCTCCACAGATCCCCCATAACAGTGTGACATCCAATAACAGTGTGTCCTCCACAGATCCCCATAACAGTGTGTCATCCACAGATCCCCCATAACAGTGTCATCCACAGATCCCCCATAACAGTGTCATCCACAGATCCCCCATAACAGTGTGTCCTCCACAGATCCCCATAACAGTGTGACATCCAATAACAGTGTGTCCTCCACAGATCCCCCATAACAGTGTGTCATCCACAGATCCCCCATAACAGTGTCAGCCACAGATCCCCCATAACAGTGTCATCCACAGATCCCCCATAACAGTGTCAGCCACAGATCCCCCATAACAGTGTCAGCCACAGATCCCCCATACCAGTGTCATCCACAGATCCCTCATAACAGTGTATCATCCACAGATCCCCCCATAGCAGTGTGCCTGCCCTGCGCACTGAGGACAGACTAAAAGGAGGGAAGATCCGTGGAAGCAAGCAGAGGACAGCACAGCAGACGACTGAATAGCTTCTTTTGTAAGTAAATTTTTTATTATAAATGCTGCCAAACGCTGTCTGGGCATGCTGAGAGTTGTAGTTTTGCAACGGCTGGAGGCATCCCGTTGGGAAAAGTTGGTCTACTGTGATAACATGGGGGTTCTAAAAAAGAGCTATTGTGGGGCAAAGTTTATATTCGTGTTTACACACATGTTTTAAAATACACAAGTTTTTTAAACAAGTAAATAACGACACAGTGCTGTGGGGCTGGTATGCAACTTTTTCCAGGGCTGGTTTTTATCCCCAGTCCGGCCCTGCCGAACGCCCTCACCACACCACCTGATCAATCACGTGAGCGCTCTGTGAGTCAGGTAATACAGTTTCACAGGTCCTTGCTGGGCAAAACCTAAAGTGAGTATTGAGAATCACAGGTCCCGACAGCTCACCAACTTGGCCTACCGCCAGCCAATACAGGCAGATGAAAATCAATTGGTAAAGTACCATCTTTTCTTATTCAAAAGCGTATATAGACATTTTGCCTGACGTAAACCTCATTTACTGTTATTGAAGCTACATGATGAGAATGTTCATTGATTCAAGGATACACTAATTTAAAGTGAATATAAACCAGTGACTCTCATATACTGTAGGTGGATCTCCCTACAAATATAAACACCAGAGCTATTATCACAGGCAATATCTTCTATGTGATACTCCACTGGAACTTTTATGATTTTATTCTGGCTTTCTGTAGTCATTTATTGCGGAGATTTTATTTATTTGTCTATTTCTGCTGCTGTTTATTTTATTGTGCACATTATTTTATAGTTAAGTGTATTAGACTCGCTTTTTATATATCCCATTGTTCCCTTTATCTGCTGGTTTTCTAGCCACACACTATTGTTGTATATTTGTTTGTTAACTCCTTAAGGACCAAGGGCGTACATGTACACCCTGCGAATATCCGATCACGTGGCGGTGCACCTTGGCACAATGCCCAGGGGGGTCCTGTGACCCCCCCCATGTCAGCGATCGCAGCAAACCGCAGGTCAATTCAGACCTGCGGTTTGCTGCGCAATCTGTAGTCTCTGATCCCCGCGGTCTGTTACCCGGGTGGATCAGAGACTAAAATATGCCCCAAACTTATAAATTTAACCCCCCACTGCACCCCGCCATATTAGTGTCCCCTCGGGCGGTGCAGGGGGGGGGGGATTGCGGGCGGTGCTGCGGGTGGGCGGCGCGGGAGGTGGGCGGTGCGGCAGGCGGGATCGCAATTGCGATCCCCCACCCGCCTCCTTTCAAACGCTTTCCCTGGTGTCTAGTGGGTATAGCAGGGGGTCAGCACATTGCTGACCCACTGCTATAAACTGCTGACATCTGTGCTGCAGATGTCAGCAGTTTAACCCCTTCTATACCGCGGTCCCTACGGACCGCGGTATAGAAGGTGTTAACATGGAGGGAGCTCACTCCCTCTCCCATCGGGGGGCTTGCATAAGAAAAATACATATCACTGAATAAAAATCAAAAAAATCAAATGCACTACACATATTAGGTATCGCCACGTCCGTAAAAATCTCCTCTATAAAAATATCACATGACCTAACCCCTCACGCAAATACCGTAAAAAAAAACACAAAAAAATGGTGTAAAAAAGCCATTTTTTGTCACCTTGCATCACAAAAAGTGTAATACCAAGTGATCAAAAAGGCGTATGCCTCCCAAAATACTACCAATAAAACTGCCATCTCATACCGCAAAAAATGAGTCCTTATATAGGACAATCGCCCAAAAAAATAACAAAATATGGCTCTCAGACTAAGGCTCTAAAATGCTATTATTGTGTTAAAGTAAAATAAATAAATAAAAAGTATACATATTATGTATTGCCGCGTCCGTAAAAACCTGCTCTATAAAAATATCACATTATCTAACCCCTCAGGTAAATACTGTTAAAAAAATAAAATAAAAACAATGTAAAAAAAAACATTTTTGTCACCTTACATCACAAAAAGTGTAATAGCAAGCGACCAAAATGTCATATGCACCCCAAGATAGTTCCAATCAAACCGACATCTCATCCCGCAAAAAATGAGCCCCTACATAAGACAGTCTCCCAAAAAATAAAAAAAATATATGGCTTTAAGAATGTGAAGACACTAAAAAATCATTTTTTTCAAAAATGCTGTATTATGTAAAGCTGAAACAAAACCCCCCAAAAAGTAGCCATATTTGGTATTGCCGCGTCCATAGCAACCTGCTCTATAGAAATAGCACACAATCTAACCTGTCAGCTCAACGATGTAAATAACAAAAAATAAAAACGGTCCGAAAATAGCTATTTTTTTGCAAATTTTCCATTTTAATCAATTTTTCCAGTAACAAAGCAAGGGTTAACAGCCAAACAAAACTCAATATATATTGCCCTGATTCTCTAGTTTGCATAAACACCCCATATGTGGTCGTAAACTGCTGTATGGCCAAACGGCAGGGCGTAGAAGGAAGGGAACGCCATATGGTTTTTGGAAGGCAGATTTTGCTGGACTGGTTATTTGACACCATGTCCCATTTGAAGCCCCCCTGATGCACCCCCACAGTAGAAACTCCAAAAAGTGACCCCATTTTGGAAACTACAGGATAAGGTGGCAGTTTTGTTTGTATTATTTTAAGGTAAATATGATTTTTGGTTGCTCTATATTACACTTTTTTTGAGGCAAGGTAACAAAAAATAGAAATTCTGAAATTTCATCTCCATTTGCCAATAACTCTTGTGGAACACCTAAAGGGTTAACAAAGTTTTGTAAAATCAGTTTTAAATACCTTCAGGGGTGTAGTTTCTTAGATGGAGTAACTTTTTTGCAGATTCTCCTCTAGGGGTGCATCGGGGGGCTTCGAATGGGACATGGTGTCAAAAATCCAGTCCAGCAAAATCCGCCTTCCAAAAACCATATGGCGTTCCTTTCCTTCTACGCCCTGCCGTTTGGCCATACAGCAGTTTACGCCCACATATGGGGTGTTTCTGCAAACTACAGAATCGGGGCAATAAATATTGAGTTTTGTTTGGCTGTTAACCCTTGCTTTGTTACTGGAAAAAATGGATTCATACGGAAAATTTTCCAAAAAATCTTGAGGGGTGCAGTTTCTAGAATGGGGTCATTTTTGGATGGTTTCTATTATGTAAGCCTTACAAAGTGACTTCAGACCTGAACTGGTCCCTAAAAAGTGGGTTTTTGAAAATTTCTGAAAAATTTCAAGATTTGCTTCTAAACTTCTAAGCCTTGTAACGTCCCCAAAAAATAAAATGGCATTCCCAAAATGATCGATACATGAAGTAGACATATGGGGAATGTAAATCAATAATTTTTTTGGGGCGGTATTACTATGTATTATAGAAGTAGAGAAATTGAAACTTGGAAAATTGCAAATTTTTCCAAATTTTTAGTAAATTTGATATTCTTTTATAAATAAAAATGAAATTTTTCGACTTTACCAGTGTTATGAAGTACAATATGTGATGAAAAAACAATCTCAGAATGGCCTGGATAAGAAAAAGCGTTTTAAAGTTATCACCACATAAAGTGACACTGGTCAGATTTGCAAAAAATGGCCTGGTCCTCAGGTAAAAATGAGCCCGGTCCTTAAGAGGTTAATAGTAATTATTTGTGTATATATTTCAAGTAATAAATAGTTGCGCCAATTTTTTGCGCCAAATCATATCCGTTTACTGCCAGCTATTGAGTGCCCTCCATCTACTGCTATCATTCAACTTTTTCTTCTGCCACAGCCATTGGGGGTGCTGAGGAGTGAGCACCAATCGTCCTCTGAAAAACTTGGTTGAGACACTTATATACTTTTATTAAACTCAAAGCCTGTAAGCCTGAGTGGAGGGTGACACCACTGCCTCAACTTGTTGCTGCTGCCAAGGGTCTGGAATTGGACATGTCTAGCTCCAGACCCGCCAAAGTAAACATGGTCCAAGGTCAACAGAAAACATGGTCAGGTCCGCAGGGACAGGGAAGGCAGAGGAGGAATTATTTCACATGTTAAAACTGTGGAAAGCCAGGACACATTAGGAGAAACTGTCGTGCTCCTCCCCAGCAGCAGGAGAATCAACAGACCCAGGGAATCTTAGACATTAACCCTGTCTCTGCTGGTTCACAATAGGAGACCGGCAACCCCGTTTTCTTATCTGCCATGAGTATAGCTAAACAAGTGTGCCAAATTAAAATACCAGTGCAAGTGGGGAACAAACAAGTCCCCTTCTTGGTGTACAAGGTGGCAGCCAAAACAGTGATTAATTCGAAACATGTTCAATCATGGCAGATGAGTGGAGACTATGTACCTGCAGCAGGTTTCACAGGGGAGATTTTTGTTCAAGAAACCGTGCCATTGAAATTGAGAATTAAAGATAGCACAGTTGTAACACAATTGTTGGTCAAAGAAAATATTCCCTATAATTTGTTGGGTACTGATGTGTTACAAGCCCTAGCGACACATATATATTTCAATGAGGATGGCACCCCCCGGGTAGATATTGGAGCCTCGGATGAGGTTCTGTATCAAGTTATGGCCTTGTACCAATAGCCTGAGTTAGGATGCCAGTTACATTTAAAGGATTGTGAGGAGTGGCAGGTGGTCCCAAGTAAGTTGTGGGCATCCTCAAAGTTGGACATTATTGGAAAACTTAATGTTACCCCTTTCACGGTTCACCTCAAACCAGGTTGCCAACCACCCCGTGTTAAGCAGTACCCCTTGAGTCAGGCCTTAGAACAAGCAGTATGAGATAATGGGGGTTATAGTAAGGACCAGTTCACCAGCAAACACACCCCTGTTTCTAGTTAAGAAGAAGCCAGTAAAGGGCAACCAGTAACATACAAGTGCTGCAGACTCCCATTGTACCAAATCCACACAATTTGTTATCCCAAGTGCCACCAACTGCCACACATTTCACCATGATAGACTTAACAAATGCATTTTTTCAGTGTTCCTTTGCATCCCGATTCTCAATATTTGTTTGTGTTTACATTTAAAGGTAGTCAATATACCTGGACAGTTTTACCCCAAGGAGCACAAAATTCACCTACTATGTACACGCAAGCCCTCCAGTCAGTTTTATCTGGTTGGTCAATTCCTGATGATGTTGTGTTACTCCAATATGTTGATGATTTACTCCTGTGTGCAGAAACTTAGTATGGCTTCCCTGCAGCTTTTCCGTCATTGTTAATATTTCTTGCAGAAAGTGGTTGCAAAATTTCCCGAGACAAGCTGCAATATTGCCAATCAAGGGTCACATTTCTGGGACATTTTATCTTAGAGGGTGCAAGGCACCTTACTGAGGAGATTAAACAAGCGGTGAAGGACATAAAACTCCCTCAGGGGCCAAAACCCCTCAGGATGTTTTTTGGTCTGGTCTCGTACTGCAGACCCTGGATAAGGCATGCATCCATGCTTATGCAGCCTTTGTATGATTGCCTGTCAGCAGAACCTTTTTGTCTGACTGAACATGCAATCGAGTCCTTTTTCACTCTGAAACTGGCTAATGCTGCACCAGCATTAGGCATCCAAAACTTTGAGCAACCGTTTAATCTGTTTTGTTCAGTGCTCCAAGGACATAGTACAGAAGTACTGACCCAGAAACATGGAGATAGGCAGAGATCAGTAGCATATTTCTCTGGCAGATTGGATCCTGTGTCCCGAGGAGCTCCTTCATGTGTAAGTGCTGTAGCAGCTGTTCAGCTTATGGTGGAAAAAGCATCTGAGATAGTTATCGACTACCCCCTAGTGGTACAAACACCACATGACATCCAGGGTATTCTCAGTCAGGTTCAGCCAAAACACATTTCCATGGCCAGGCAACTAAGACTACAATGTTCCCTCTTCATGCCAGAAACCATTACTTTTATAAGGTGTATAACTCTGAATCCTGCTACATTGGGCTGACCAAGCGGCCAAACAAGCTGCCCTCAAGCCAGAGACACTGAGACTGTACCAGTGAACGTTCTTGAGCCTCAGGAGATGTCTGTGGAGGTTTTGGTAAAACTGTCTGCTCAGGCAGATGAAGAAGAAAAAGAATCTTGTATAAAATGTAGAGAAGGTAACCAGTGGCACTACACCGCACCTATAGTTAATTTGGATACCAAATAGCGAGGAGTGATGCCTCACGGTGGTGCTCAGCCTGTAGCAGCAGTAAGTATACAAGTATTTTCAAGCGAAGGAGAATATTAAAACGAGCGTCACTCACCGGTTGTAGAGGTATACGCTTTATTTCATAGCAGGAGGGGGTTACATACGGTGCAAACTGTATGTCCCCCCCTCCTGCTATGAAATAAAGCATATCCCTCTACAACCGGTGAGTGCCGCTCGTTTTAATATTCTCCTTCGCTTGAAGAAAAAGAATCTTGGGCTAAGAGAGGTGCTACCCTAAATGAGCAGGGACTATGGGAGGTTCAAGGTAAGATCTGCCTACCCAGAGCTCTGTATCCGATGATGGCCCAAGAAGCCCATGGGGTGATGCACCAGGCAAAAGGTCCTATGATCAACACTGTGGCTAAAAGGTGGATCGCTCCAGGGTTCTCCACCATGGCAAGCAGGTTTGTACAAAGTTGCATGATTTGTGCTTTGAATAATCCAGGTCAAGTGGTGAAGACTCCAAGCAAGTACACGCCTAGGCCATTTTACCCGTTCCAGAGACTTCTAGTCCAATTGTTATTCATGGCTGTGTTTTTGGGCAAATTTGTGAGTGAGCTCACTCCCTTGGATGAGAAGCAACTCCACACGTGAATGGTCTCAGGATGCTTTACTGTTGGCATGACACAGGACTGATGGTAGCGCTCACCTTTTCTTCTCCGGACAAGCCTTTTTCCTGATGCCCCAAACAATCGGAAAGAGGCTTCATCGGAGAATGTGACTTTGCCCCAGTCCTCAGCAGTCCATTCACCATACTTTCTGCAGAAGATCAATCTGTCCCTGATGTTTTTTTCGGGAGAAGTGGCTTCTTTGCTGCCCTTCTTGACACCTGGCCATCTTCCAAAAGTCTTCGCCTCACTGTGCATGCAGATGCGCTCACACCTGCCTGCTGCCATTCCTGAGCAAGCTTTGCACTGGTGGCACTCCGATTCCCGCAGCTGAATCCTCTTTAGGAGACGATCCTGGCGCTTGCTGGACTTTCTTGGACGCCCTGAAGCCTTCTTAACAAGAATTTAATCTCTTTCCTTGAAGTTCTTGATGATCCTATAAATTGTTGATCGAGGTGCAATCTTAGTAGCCACAATATCCTTGCCTGTGAAGCCATTTTTATGCAACACAATGATGGCTGCACGCGTTTCTTTACAGGTCACCATGGTTAACAATGGAAGAACAATGATTTCAAGCATCACCCTTCTTTTAACATGTCAAGTCTGCCATTTTAACCCAATCAGCCTGACATAATGATCTCCAGTCTTGTGCTCGTCAACATTCTCACCTGAGTTAACAAGATGATTACTGAAATGATCTCAGCAGGTCCTTTAATGACAGCAATGAAATGCAGTGGAATGGTTTTTTTGGGATTAAGTTAATTTTCAAGGCAAAGAAGGACTATGCAATTCATCTGATCACTCTTCATAACATTCTGGAGTATATGCAAATTGCTATTATAAAAACTTAAGCAGCAACTTTTCCAATTTCCAATATTTATGTAATTCTCAAAACTTTTGGCCACGACTGTACATTAGTGGCTACAAGGACATTCTCATGTGTACCCACCTTGGGTAGCTGTATGTAATCCACCTGAACTCTTTGAAACAGGTACAAAGTTTGGGAGTGTGTTTTGGGGGTCTTTACGAACCTCCCAGGGTTATGTCTGGCACATGTTAGACAACCCTGAACAAACTTTTCAAAAAGGGTCTGAATTTCAGGGGAAAACAAATGTTCTAACATTAGTGCGCTCATAGCTCCATTCGACAAATGAGTAGGGCCATGCAAAAATTGGCCATCATCGGATACAAACTCCAAGGCAAACATGTTCTGCCATTTATCTGCCAGAGCTCTCCTGCCTTTATGGTCCCCGCCTCTATCCATACCTTTTTGTCTTGAGGCGTTATTTGAGCCTGTAGTTCTTGCAAGAGCAATAAGTCTGGCGTAGTTGGCAAAAACCTTGTCAGGAGTGGCAGACCGGATGCTTGAGCATTTCCCATGGCTTCTGGATCATCTTTCTTCACGTGGACTGGTACTTTAATAATGGCTACTGTGGGGAGTCGCTCTGGTAGATAGCAGTGCGGGTGCAGTATAGAGGCAAAACAGGGAGTCCAGATAGTGCAATAAACAGTGTTTTATTCACACTTGCACAAAATAAAACAGTCTCTTGGTGTTAATTCACACACATAAGAAATCAAGCGGAAAAACAAGACAGTCCTAAACAGGCTCCAGTCACCTGGGAGGTTTTTAGATGCAGGTTCACACCTGGCTGTCAGTCCAGCCGCAAGACAAGCGACGTCAGGCTTCCAGGCCGTCTGCACTCCTCCTTGCTGGGCTCTTGCTTTCTGCCCAGAGAACTTCCAAACTGAAATGAATCCCCAGCCTAACAGCAGCTCCAGGATAATCACCACACACACACCCAGCTGCTGGCTGTGTTATAAAGGCCCGGAAAACCCGGCCTGGACCGTTGGGAGTAGGCACCCACCCAACTCTTTGCCTACTCCCAGTAAGAGCCGGCCCGGATTGGCTTTGCAGCCAAACTAAATAGCAATGTGTCAAAACAGCACTAGCTGCTGCTGACACGCAAGAAAACCCGGCTCTTACCTCACCGAGGCCAGGAACCTCGGTGACACGTACCTGCCATCGACCACGGTACCTTGCACCTTACCACATACCCCCTTTGTTCAACCCTGAGGGGTGAACACAAGTGAGGCAGTGGACGCGGGACAGGGCATCTGCGTTACCCTGCAAGCGGCCTGCCCTGTGTTCTACCGAAAACTTGAAATTCTGCAGAGACAAGAACCACCTGGTGACCCGAGCATTCCTGTCTTTCGCCTGGCACATCCACTTTAGAGGGGAATGGTCGGTCACCAGACGGAACTTTCTCCCTAGCAGGTAATAGCGGAGAGACTCTAGTGCCCACTTGATGGCCAGGCACTCTCTCTCCACTATACTGTACCTGGTCTCGGCTGGGGTGAGTTTGCGACTCAGGAAAACCACGGGATGCTCCTCCCCATTGATTTCCTGAGAGAGTACAGCCCCGAGGCCCACTTCAGAGGCATCGGTCTGTACCACAAATTCTCTCTTGAAGTCGGGCGTCACCAAAACCGGGGACCCACACAGGGCCGACTTCAGAGCAGAGAAAGCCTCCTCCGCCTTCTCACTCCAGCTAACCTTCCCCGACCTTCGCCCCTTCAACAGGTCTGTCAACGGCGCTGCTATTGTGGCAAAGTGGGGCACAAACCGCATGTAGTACCCTACAATTCCCAGGAAGGACTTTACCTGCCTGGCAGTGACCGGTCGGGGCCAGTTACGTATGGCTTCTACTTTAGTTACCTGAGGTTTGATGACTCCCCGCCCAATGACATATCCCAGATATTTGGTCTCTTCCAACCCAATTGCACACTTCTTTGGATTGGCGGTTAGACCAGCTTTCCTCAGGTCATCTACTACCGCCTGCACTTTGGGCAAATGGTTTTCCCAGTTGGTGCTGTGGATGATAACATCATCTAAGTAGGCCGAGGCGTACCGACGATGAGGTCGCAGCACAATATCCATTAACCTTTGGAAGGTGGCGGGGGCGCCATGCAGGCCAAAGGGTAACACCTTGTAATGATACAGGCCCTGCGGGGTAACAAAAGCCTTTTTTTCCTTGGCCGCCTCTGTTAAGGGTACTTGCCAGTATCCTTTAGTGAGGTCTAGCACAGAAAAATAACGGGCTTGCCCTAAATTCTCAACAAGCTCGTCTACCCGGGGCATGGGATACGCATCGAACTTGGACACTTCATTTAATTTGCGAAAATCGTTGCAGAACCGCAACGTCCCATCCGGCCTGGGTATTAGAACTATGGGACTGGCCCACTCACTTTTCGATTCCTCAATGACATCAAGCTTCAACATTAATTGCACTTCCTCCGCGATGGCCCGTCGCCGAGCCTCGGGTACCCGGTATGGTTTTAACCGGATTTTGGCCTGAGGCTCAGTGACGATGTCATGTTGGATGAGAGACGTGCGGCCAGGGAGGTCCGAGAACACATCCGTGTTCCGACTGATGAACTCCCTGACTTCCTGAACTTGTTTGGAAGACAGGCTGTCTGCAATTTTTACCGTGGCTACCGCTCGCAGGCCTCGAACTGTGGGGCTGGACCCTTGTCACCTAGAAGCCCTGGCCGGGGCTGTTGTCGCCGGCCGTGTCCCTGTCTTTCCACGGCTTCAGTAAATTCACGTGGTACACCTGCTCCGGCTTGCGCCGCCCTGGCTGGTGTACTTTGTAATTTACTTCCCTACCTTCTCGATAACCTCATAGGGGCCCTGCCACCTAGCTAGGAACTTGCTGTCAGGGGTGGGCACCAGAACCAAAACCCGATCTCCCGGGTTGAAGTTCCGTACCGAGCCTGACGATTATACACCCTACTCTGGGCTTGTTGCGCTGCCTCCATATGCTCCCGGACCAGCGGCAACACCCTTTCCATCCGGTCCTGCATCTGGGTGACATACTCAATGACACTTTTGTGGGGGACAGGCTGTTGTCCCCACGCTTCCTTGGCGATATCCAACAGGCCCCGAGGGTGTCTGCCATAAAGCAGTTCGAAGGGCGAGAACCCAGTAGAGGCCTGGGGCACCTCTCGCACTGCAAACATGAGATAGGGCAGAAGCAGGTCCCAGTCCTTCCCATCTCTGGACACCACCCTTTTTAACATATTTTTTAGAGTTTGGTTAAACCTTTCAACAAGACCGTCTGTTTGTGGATGGTAAACGGACGTCCGTAACTGCTTTATACGCAACAATTTACACAGTTCCCTCATAACTTTGGACATAAAAGGGGTCCCTTGGTCGGTCAGAATCTCTTTTGGTAGGCCCACACTGGAAAACATTTCCATTAACTCTTTTGCAATGAGCTTAGCCGAGGTATGTCGCAGAGGCACCGCCTCTGGATATCGAGTAGCATAGTCCAGAATCACCAGGATATGTTGGTGACCCCTAGCAGACTTCGGTACGGGTCCGACCAGATCCATGGCAATACGCTCGAATGGGACCTCAATTATTGGGAGAGGGACCAGGGGACTTCTGTAATGCGGCTGGGGGCTATTTACCTGACAGGTCGGACAGGACTTACAGAACTCCTCTACTTCCTTAAACAAACCGGGCCAGTAAAATCGCTGTAGTACGCGGTCCTGAGTTTTCTGCCACCCCATGTGTCCCCAAGAACATGTTGGTGGGCAAGCTCCATAACAAGCTTGCGATATGCGGTGGGCACCACCAACTGTTCAACGGGCTCATCTCGGATTTGGTTCACAACATATCCTGAAGAACAATAAATCGTGGGAACATTAATTCAGCCCCAGGTTTCTGGGGTTTACCGTCAATCATTACAACACTTTCCCAGGCCCTGGTTAGGGTTTGGTCCCGGTGTTGTGCGGTCCCAAAATTTTCCCTGGAGACATTGAGGTCTGCCAACTCAGGTCCCGGTGGCAAGTCCTCCGTGTCTCCCACCATTACACTCAGTGGGGTTGTCTCCCCCTCTACCGCTGGAGCAGTGGTCACCCCTACCGCTGGCCCTTCAGATTCGGGCTCCCAGGGTTCGGGCCTTCCAGTGGTATCAGGCCACTCCACTAGGGTTACCCCTGTCTCGGGTCCGTCAGATACCTTTATTGCCGGCCACAGCGCCGGAAAACCTGGGAAGTCCCTCCCAAGTATCAGTTCGTGTGGGAGTTTAGTAGCGACAGCCACCTCGTGGGTCCACTTACCAGCCGCTGTGGACAAAGTCACTAGTGCAGTGGGGTAGTCTTTTAGGTCTCCGTGGATGCACAGGACCCCGATTTTACGGCCGGTATACTCCGCAGGCCGTACCAGGGCAGCCCTTACCAGGGAGACTAGACTCCCGGAGTCCAGCAGGGCCACCGCCAGAGAATCTCCCACCTCTACCTGACACAGGTGGTTATTGTCCTGCACCTCACTGGTGCCAGTTGCGCACCGCTTCCGTGCATACAGGGAGTGGCAACCCCTGTAGTTCACCTCCATCGGCTCACCCTGATGCGGACAGTCGGCCCTGATGTGGCCTGGCTCCTGACACCTCCAGCACACCACGGGAGGCGGATCCGCAGGGGGCACATGCCGTGCAGGTCTCTCTGTCGCCGGTCGTCGGAACTGGGGTGGAGGCCTCCGGGGTTTGACTTGCCCCTTCCCATCAGGACTCCCCTGCAGGTTTCTGGTGGCCTCGTAACGCTCCACCAGGTCGACCATCTCCAGGGCACTTACCGGAGACGCCTGGCCGACCCAGTGCTGGAGGGGATAAGGCAGGGCCCTCCAAAAAATGTCCGCCAACAGGCGATCCAACATGACAGTGGGACTCAGTAGATCGGGCTGCAGCCACTTTTGCAGCCTGTGCAGCAGATCGTAGTACTGCGGCCTAGCAGGTTCAGTCGTTTTAAAGTCCCACTGGTGGACTCTTTGAGCGCGGACCAGCACGTTCACCCCCAGCCTGGCCAGGATCTCTCCTTTCATGGTGTCATAATCGGCCGCTTGGTCGTCTGCCAAGTCGAAAAACACCTGCTGGGGTCCGGAAGCCAGGAACGGAGCGACCACCTCAGCCCACTGGTCGCGGGGCAGCTTCTCCCTCACGGCCACTTTTTCGAAGACTGCCAGGTAGGTCTCAGCATCGTCCTCGGGGGTCATCTTGGGAATCGCCGCACGGACCGCTTTCCGGGCATCATGGGCACGGTGAGAGGCTCCAGTCGCTTGCAAAGCCATTACATGTTGCAACAGCAGCTGGTTTGTCTCCTGCTGCTGCTTGTTGGCCTCCCGCTGCTGTAAATTGGCCTCCACGAGAGCTTTTACAACTGCCTCCATTTTGTCAGGGTTCACGTGTTGAAACTTTGCCGGCTTGACATATGACATTCACTTTTGCTCAGCAAAACAAACAAAGTTCGGCGTTCACGCCAGCCTCACTGCGCATGCCCGCATCCGACACCAAATGTGGGGAGTCGCTCTGGTAGATAGCAGTGCGGGTGCAGTATAGAGGCAAAACAGGGAGTCCAGATAGTGCAATAAACAGTGTTTTATTCACACTTGCACAAAATAAAACAGTCTCTTGGTGTTAATTCACACACATAAGAAATCAAGCGGAAAAACAAGACAGTCCTAAACAGGCTCCAGTCACCTGGGAGGTTTTTAGATGCAGGTTCACACCTGGCTGTCAGTCCAGCCGCAAGACAAGCGACGTCAGGCTTCCAGGCCGTCTGCACTCCTCCTTGCTGGGCTCTTGCTTCCTGCCCAGAGAACTTCCAAACTGAAATGAATCCCCAGCCTAACAGCAGCTCCAGGATAATCACCACACACACACCCAGCTGCTGGCTGTGTTATAAAGGCCCGGGAAAACCCGGCCTGGACCGTGGGGAGTAGGCACCCACCCAACTCTTTGCCTACTCCCAGTAAGAGCCGGCCCGGATTGGGTTTGCAGCCAAACTAAATAGCAATGTGTCAAAACAGCACTAGCTGCTGCTGACACGCAAGAAAACCCGGCTCTTACCTCACCGAGGCCAGGAACCTCGGTGACACGTACCTGCCATCGACCACGGTACCTTGCACCTTACCACACTACCTATGTGTACAGCTCTAGGGCTCTGTGATGCTCTGTACTGCTTCTGAATTCCAAATTGGTTTGCACGATGAAGTCATAAATCCCCTAGTTTTCCAGATAACACTAAAGTCATGTGCTACCCAGAAGGCATACCTGGAATCTGTGTAACAATTTATCTTCAGTCCCTTACCCAATGTACATGCATCAGTGAGTACCTTCAATTCCACCTCCTGTGCAGAAGCACAGGATGGGAGTGTTTTTTGTACAATTATCTTACCATCTTGGATTACCGCATACCCGGTGACAAAGTGTCCTTGTTCATCATTCCACCATCTGGAGCCATCTACAAAATACTCAGCATCAGGGTTAGTTGGTAATAGTGTTTCAGTAACATTTGGTAACCCTTTTGTTTCTGTAATCATTAATTCATGACAGTTATGATTTGTAATTGGATCAGACATTTCTACTACTCCCACTTCCCCCTCCTCTTCTAAATCTCCTGGCAATAAAGTAGCTGGATTTAGAACTGTACATCGCTTTAAGGTAATGTGGGGACTGAGTAGTGTCATCTCATATTTTGTGATTCTGGCTTGAGAAAAATGTTTCAGCTTGGTGGTGTGTAGTAGTTCAGCAACTGAATGTGGTACTTATAATGTAAGAGGGTGTTGTAGTACCAAGTCATCTGTTTTAGCACTAATTCAGAGGTTGCAGCAACAGCTCTGAAACAAGTGGTAGTGCTCTAGCAATACTATCTAGGCTGGCAGAATAGTATGCTATGGGCCGCATACGGTCCCCGTTTTTTTGTGTCAGTACACCTTAGCCAAATCCCCCATGCTCATGACAATACAATGTGAAATTTTGTTTGTAATTGTGGATGCTCAATGCTGGTGTTGTACTGAGAGTTAGTTTTAATGCATGAAATGCACTCACAGCTTCTGGTGTTAGTTCACAAGTCTCTACTTTGAGGCAGTCATATAGTGGTTGCATCATCTGAGAGCAATCCTTAATTCAGGGGCGACAGTAACTGACAAGGCCAATAAAGGCACAAAGTGACCTTGGAGTTCTCGGCAGGGGGTGTTGCTGAATAACACTAACTCTCTCAGTTGTAATGTGCTTAGTGCCTGGGGAAAAACAGTGACCTAAGAAAGTCACAGTAGATTTAAAAAGTTGCAGCTTCTCTTTGGAGGCTTTGCAACCATTTTCAGCGAGGAAAATACGCAAAGATAAAGTTTCCTTTTTACACTGTTCAGGACTTTGACTGTCATGCCTTCAGCAAGTTTATTGTTAATTTATTCATAGTTTTCATGCATAGTCGATTTGCTTTATGTATAATTCTCTGTTGATTGTGTAACAGCACCCTCTAGTGGCCGTTTTACATACAATTTCAGCTATTCACACTAGAAGTTTGGTCTACTTCAGCTTTTATACCTCAGTGACATCATCATCCTGCACATAGTAGCCATCTTCCTCATTTACAGCCATCTTTCCAGAGGTTAGAACATGGTCTGGAAAACTCTGGAGTCATCCTCCACATCTAAGCTCACAGTAGCATCGCTGGTATGTCACATAGTCACATTACAGCATGTTTGCATCTGTTTGCATATCTTTTTCCTCTCTTTTATAGCAGCTTACAGTTAGCAGCTAGGGACCATGCTTGTTATGCAGATAGGATAGCATGCTCCTGTTTATATCTGTATACTCTCATAGATGTCTATCTTCATCTTTTGTATCTGTGTTTGTATGTGCATTGCTATGCACAGAAATGTATTATATGCATTGCTATATGTCAGACCCCATTAGTAAGTGCACTATTTTTCTGTTCCCCAGTTTCACCGCGCATATACATCCTTGCAATAAATATAGAGTTAGACGATACTCCATTGTCAATTAATTCCCAGGATAAGGTTTAGCTGTCTGTTAAGCTATGTACCTTCACACATAAGGACGACATAACAGTGAAACAGCGGCTGCTTACGAGCTAGACACTAGGCACTGCGACTTCTTAAATCCTGACCGCAGATATGAGGAACTGTGACTCCCTGACCGCAGTGAAACAGCAGCTGCTTACGAGCTAGATACGAGGAACTGCGACTCCCTGTCCACAGTGAAATAGTGGCTGCTTACAAGCTAGATACAAGGAACTGCGACTCTTTGGCCGCAGAGAACCAACGGCTACTTACCAGCTAGATACCCGGCTGGACCACATGGTATTGAACCCTGCAAGGTGCAGCATCGTCAACCACGACAGTTGCAAGTGTGCAAACCTGTTCACAGTGTCATTATGTCGTCAAGAGAATCCAAACTTTACGAGACAAGGTCTTGCATCTCAGCTAGCTCCAGAAGCTCAAAGAGACAGGTGAGCAGCTCCACGGTCGCCATTGCCCGCCAAAAGCTGAAGCCGCCAAAATCAGCCTGACATTTACAGAACAAGAAAGACAATTAAAAATAGAGAAAGCTCGTATGGAAATGGAAATGGAAACTCATATGGAAATAGGGAAAGCTCGTATAGAAATGGAGAAAGCTCATATGAAAGCAGAGTTAGCTGAACAAAAGGCAACACTGGAAAAGCTAACTGTGGAAATGGAAGCTGCAGCTGCTGTAGCAGAGGCAGAAGCTTTAGAAGAAGCTGCAAACTCCACAAGTGATAGACTCAGCACCATAATTGGGTCTGAACCTGATCATCACGATAACTCGCAACGCACTTCAGATTACATCATGCAGCATGCGGAGTCGGATGACAGCCTAAATTCAAGTCCAAGAGCAGCGTCAACCCCTGCTGAAGAACCCGAGCAGACTCCTTTCACACAAGTGACCTAAGTTAACCAAAAACCCTGTTTTGCACGAGACAACAGTTTCATAGGACATCAGCCCTCAATGCAACCTGCATTCAAATCCTTTAAGAAGGAACAAGTAGATGGTGACTATTACAGCAACGATCCACCAAACAGAGATCCAGGTATGTCAGATCAGGGGCTTTCCAAGTTTGATGACAGACCTGAAAGCTATAGGTCATGGCGATCATCATTCAGGAATACAATCAGAGACCTAGATCTGTCTGCATGTGAGGAAATTGATCTTCTTGTCAAGTGGCTAGAAAATGAATTGGCAGAGCTGCATGCAGATTAGAGCCATTAATATTAAATACCTAAGCACAGGGTTAAACATGATATGAGAGAAGTGATAGAGAACGCACTCTTCAAAAGAATTGAGGATTTCCCTAAGATTCAGAGCAAAGGGTTCAAGAAGCTGAGAGAACTGAGTGACCTGCTCACAGAGCTCCAAGTTGCCAAAGCTGAAGGAGATTTACAAGGTCTGGCATTCTTAGATACTGCATGTGGTGTAAACCCCCTAGTACAAAAACTACCTTATAACCTGCAAGAGAAGTGGATTGCTCAAGGCTCCAGGTACAAGCAATAGCACAATGCAGTGGCGTACACACAATCCATGGGGCCCCGGTGCGAAACTGATCCATGGGGCCCCCTCCCCATCGCCGCCCCCCAACCCTAACCTGCCTTCACCCCCTGTACGCTAAAAACATCCCCATATAGTAATTGGCCCCCATAATCATTTGCCCCACATGTCCCCCCACACCGTAGTTTCCCCAACACTGCCCCCACACCGTGGTTTCCCCACACCGTAGTTTCCCCACACAGTAGTTTCCCCACACCGCCCCCACACAGTAGTTTCTCCCACACTGCCCCCACACAGTAGTTTCCCCACATTGCCTCTCACACAGTAGTTTCCCCACTCTGTAGTTTCCTTCACTCTGTAGTTTCTCCCACACTGCCCCTATAGTAATTTGCCCCCACACTTCCCCTCACACAGTAGTTTCCCCACATTGCCCCCACACTGTAGTTTCCCCCACTCTGTAGTTTCCTTCACTCTGTAGTTTCCCCCTCCACTGCCCGTATAGTAATTTGCCCCCACAAAGTAATTCCTCCATTATCTCCATAATAATTTTCCCCCACATGTCCCCCAAAGTTGTCACATAAAAATTAATAAAAAAGAGATAAAAAAAAACTAAAAGCTAAATACTTACCTGCGCTTGCTTGCAGAGAAGACGCTTACACTTCTCTGTGCTGCTGCGTCCCGGCCCCGGTCGTGCGTGATGACGTCATCGCGCACGCCTGTGCCGGGATTTCACTACCGCATAGGCCTCAGGCCTATTAGACCTGAAGCCTATAGCGGTGAGCGGCGGCAGGGCAGGGAACTATGCGCTCCCTTGCCCCGCCGCAGTATGGTGTCAGCGCTCATTCTGGCACCCCAATGAGGGCCCCTGCGACCGCTGCGACCCCTGTATGTACGCGCCTGGCACAATGTCACATTTCCTCCATCCTCATTCTTTGTGAACTTCGTGCACCAGCAAGCAAAGACTAGGAATGATCCCAGCTCTGACTTCTCAACACTACTTACCCCAAACCAGGTAGACCTGTCTCACTTCGTAACATGAAAGGTTCACCTGTTGCAGTACACAAGACCAATGTATCTTCCAAAGACCCCTCAAACAAAACCTATAGTACCTCAGAGTCTGAAAAGATCTCAACCAAAGACCTATGCAGAGAATGTCCTCTACATAAGAAACCACACTCATTGCTGGAGTGCAGAGGATTTAGAGAAAAACCTCTCAGGAACCGCTAAACTTTCCTCAAGGAAAACCACATTTGTTACAGGTGTTCTGCATCAACCTCTCATCTTGCAAAATACTGTACTGTAAACATCAAATTCTCTGAATGCAACAGTGAAGAGCACGATACAGCCTAACACCCCAGGCCAGCTCCATGGACTCTCACTCCCTCAGAACAGGCTGTAGAGCATGGCAGGGAGGAGAAAGACACAGTACCTCCTGAAGTGACACCCCAGTGCACCGAAGTCTGCGGAGAAGGTGTTAGTAACAAATCTTGCTCCAAGATCTGTCTCTGACAGTTTACCCCTTTGGTCATACAGAGAAAGCAGTAAGGTTGTATTCCATCCTTGATGGTCAGAGTAATAGATCTCTTGTTAAGTCGGCTTTCTTTGATATCTTCAATATTAAAGGACACTGCTCCCCATATTCACTTAAAACTTGCACAGGTGTGAGTGAAGAAAAAGGCAGAAGAGCTACTGGCTTCCAAATTGAATCCATAAATGGTGAAGCATCCCTACCTTTACCTACTGTACCTTGATCGAATGCAATCGGATGCCAAACAATAGAGAAGAAATTCCTACGCCTGAGGCAGCATTATATCATGCACATCTAAAATTGATAGCACATTTCATACCTGCATTCGACCCAGAGGCCCAAATAATACTTCTGCTTGGAAGAGAGTCCACAAGGTGAGAAAACAAATAAACGGTCCTCACAATTCTCCATATGCCCAGAAGCTTGACCTAGGGTGGGTCATTATAGGTGATGTCTGCCTAGGAAATGTTCACAAGCCAAACTCAGTGAATTCTCTTTACACAAGTACCTTGGAGAACGGACGTCCATCCCTCTTTCAGCCTTGTCCTATCAGGTTCCTTGTAAGAGAGAAGCCAGCAAGTGTACTATATCCTGACTTTTTCAGAAATCGAGAACCATCCTTGTGGTGAAGACCAAGACCACTTGGGGTGCAGGGTGTTCCAGAGGACAAAGGAAGGCCACAAGATAGCTCCCTCTATTGAAGATGAGGCCTTCTTAAATATAATGGAGCAAGCATTCTTCAAGGATAAAACAAACACCTGGGTTGCACCACTGCCTTTCAAGACACAGAGACACCACCTTCCCAACAACAGAGATCAAGCCTTTAAACGTTTATGTTCACTCAAACATAACTTTCAGAAAAGACCAGAGATGATGGAACATTTCTTCTTGTTCATGAACAAGATATTGGAGAACAGTCATGCAAAAGTAGCTCCACCCCTAAAAGAAAAGGAAGGATGCTGGTACCTACTGTAGGGGATTAACTCGGTTTCGGGGGTCACTTTCACAAGTATCTTCAGACCACACGGTATGAATGTCCAAACAGTGCATTTATTAGTGGCAAATCCCACAAAATAATAACGCAATACAAAATAAACACCTGCCCAGCTGGGCTCTCACTAAACAGAGGTATTCCCTATCTCACCTCTATAGCGCCGTTCACACCTGGAACCGGATGCGCCTTGTAGTCCTCCAGCCCCTAGGCTGTGCAGCAACAAAGTCCCATGGGGGATTTGGGCTCACTAGTCCGCCTGACTAGGACCCATGCAACCCACCACCAGGCGTTGCTTCGTCCCCCAAGACCAGGCTCAGAGTCTCCCTGGCTCTCCTTCACACACTTCTCCCCCTGACACACACAGAAAGGGTTGATTTATCCCTCCATGATTAACCCAGCTGGTCTCAGCTGGGGCCAGGGAACCGTAATGGATTAGGGGTGTGGACTGAGAGACCCACACTACCAACCTGACTCCCAGTCCAAAGAAATCCAGCCCATACAACTTTAACCAAACAATCTCCAGCAAGCTGTGCCTTACTGATGCAGCACTTTTCTGGATTTTAGCTATCTGAAACTGAACCACCAGGTGAGATACACACCCCCACCATACGACTACCGCACACTTTACTGTTCATATCATCACACTACCAATCTTTGGCGTTTACCACCCTATGAAACCAGGACAAATCCGAGTGGTGTTTGACTTCAGTTCACAATATGAGGGAGTCTCCCTCAATGATTTTTTTTGACAGGACCAGACCTCAATAACACACTTCTCTGTGTCCTCATCAGATTCCGTAAATAATCCATTGCTGTAGTTGCTGACATACAACAAATGTTCTATTGTTTCCTAGTGAAAGGAAGAGCACAGGAACTTCTTGAGATTCTTTTGGTTCAAGGACAATGACCCTATCCAAGACATCATAGAATATCATATGAAAGTGCATGTTTTCGGCAACAGCCCATCTCCTGCAGTCGCTATTTATGGACTCAGACTTTCTGCCCAAGAAGGTGAAAAAGACTATGGAGAAGACGTTAAGAAGTTTGTTGAAAAAGACTTCTATGTAGATGATGGCTTAAAGTCGCTTTCCTCACCTGAGGCCGCAATCAGTATACTCAAAAGGACTCAAAGTATGCTTTCCTGTTCAAAACTCAGGCTGCATAAGATAGCTTCAAACAGCAAAGTTGTTACAGAGGCCTTTCCTACTTAAGATCATGCCAGTGATTTGAAAGATCTAGACTTGGCAACAGACCCATTATCCATGCACCCTTACTTTTCAGGTCGACCAAGAACAGAAACCCTTCACATAACATGGAGTCCTCTCCACCATTAACAGTCTATATGATCCACTTGGATTTGCAGCCCCTGTGATCATCCAAGGTAAGACTCTGCTCAGAGAGTTAACCACAGATTCATGTGATTGGGATTCTCCACTTCCCTCAGAGAAAGAGGCACTACGGATAACATGGAGAGACTCTCTAAAGGCATTATCTAATGTGCATATACATAGGCCATATGCCCACTACTCTCCTGTAGAAGTTCAGTCCAGGCAACTGTGCATATTTTGTGATGCCTCAGTAAAAGCAATCGCTGCAGTCGCTTACCTTAAAACTATAGACGTTAAAGGCCAGGTCCAAATTGGCTTTATAATGGGCACAGCAAAGCTGGCACCAAGTCCTAAGCTTACCATAACAAGACTGAAACTTTGTGCTGCTATTCTGGCAGTAGAGATAGCAGGCCTTATTGTGTCAGAAATAGATGTATAACTTGATAGCACAGTGTTTCATACAGACAGCAAAGTAGTGTTGGGCTACATTAACAATGAGACTAGGAGAATTTATGTCTATGTTCATAACAGAGTTCAAAGAATCAGGAGTTCTACACAGCCTACCCAGTGGCGCTATGTACCAACTGACCTTAAAGGGAACCTGTCATCAAAAAATACCATTTGAAAGTATTAACAGTATTTTTGGTATTTTTGATGACAGGTTCCCTTTAACCCTGCAGACCATGCTACAAAAGCTGTTCCTGCAGCCCACCTTAAAGATATCATATGGCTCACAGGACCACCATTCCTCTATAGGCCTGTACTTGATACTCTTGAGAAAACTCATTTGAGCTGCTAGAACCAGTTAATGCAGAGATTTGTCCTCATGTTTCTGTACTCACCACAAAAGTTTCTAACAGAGAGCTTGGATCCAAACGATTCAACAAGTTTTCTACGTGGAAATCACTGAAAAGAGCTATAGCTGGCTTGATTCACATAGCCAAATCTTTTAGAGCCATACCTACAGGATCAGAGCACTGCAAAGGTTGGCATTACTGTCACAGGGCCCATACAGAGGATGAGCTTACACATGCAAGAGACGTTGTCATACGTTGTATCAAACTGGAGGTTTATGCTCACGAACTTGAACTCCTCCAAAATCAAGTGTGTTCCTAAGGACAGTTTCCTCAAGAGACTTGACCACTTTATAGATGCTAACGGACTGTTGAGAGTTGGAGGATTTGAGAGTAATGAACGTAATCCAATAATACTCCCAAACAATCATATTGCATCTCTACCATGAGAAGACTGAACATCAGGGACGTTTGTTCACTGAAGGAGCTTTACGTACATCTGGATTCTGGATAATGGGAGCCAAAAGACTTGTGAGTAGTCTCATTTTCAAATGTGTCACTTGCAAAAACTACGGGGTATGTTTAAGTCACAAAAGATGGCTAACCTCCCTGCTGACCGTCTCAGTACAGAACCCCCTTTACTAATGTTAGTCTTGATGTGTTTGGCCCCTGGTCTGTCACCACACGACACACTAGAGGAGGTCATGCAAACAGTAAACGATGGGCGGTCATATTTATGTGCATGAGTATCAGGGCTGTGCATATAGAAGTTATCGAGTCTTTGGATACATCCAGCTTTATAAATGCTCTCAGACGTTTCATTTCCATTAGAGGCCCAGTTAAACTTATCCGCTCTGATAGGGGTACTAACTTCGTTGGAGCGTGCAAAGAACTGCATATCCCCTCAAATATTGACAGTGACCATGTAGAGAGATATCTTGCTGACCAAGACTGCAAATGGTCATTCAACCCCCACACTCTTCCCACATGGGAGGCTCTTGGGAGCGTATCATTGGCTTAGTCCGTCGGTTCCTTGATTCTGTCTTTCTACAGCTGGGAACTTCAAAGCTCATCCATGAGACCCTCTCAACCTTCATGGCTGAAGTAGTGCCGATCATAAACGCCAGACACCTTTGACTTTAATATCCAATGACCCAGAGGATCCTTTCTTGCTCACCACTTCCACTCTTCTCACCCAAAAGGTCGGTACAGCATCAGCTTCTCCTGGTGAGTTTAGTTCTAAAGACTTGTACAAATGTCAGTGGAGACGAGTGCAAACCCTAGCATATGCCTTCTGGGAAAAAATGGAGGAAACAATACCTCTCTAAACTACATGTCCGGAATAAATGGCAAACCAGCAAACCCAACATGGAGGTTAGTAATGTTGTCCTTGTCAAAGACCCTCAGTCAAAAAGAATGGGACTGATAACCAAGGTGTTCCCAAGTAAAAATGGGAAGGTCAGAAAGACGGAAGTTAAAGTCTGCAGGCAACATGAGCCTAAACTCTTCCTCAGACCCGTTAGTGAACTGATTTTGTTGCTCTCTCCAGAAGTAACTTAATGTGGTATCCTATAGATACCAGGCGGGGAGTGTCATGCCTTCAGCAAGTTTATTGTTAATTTATTCATAGTTTTCGATTTGCTTTATGTATAATTCTCTGGTCATTGTGTAACAGCACCCTCTAGTGGCCGTTTTACATACAATTTCAGCTATTCACACTAGAAGTTTGGCCTACTTTAGCTTCCATACCTCAGTGACATTATCATCCCTGCACATAGCAGCCATCTTCCTCATTTACAGCCATCTTTCCAGAGGTTAGCACATGGTCTGGAAGACTCTGGAGTCATCCTCCACATCTAAGCTCACGGTGGCATCGCTGGTATGTCACATAGTCACATTACAGCATTTTGCATCTGTTTGCATATGTATTTTGCATATCTTTTTCCTCTCTTTTATAGCAGTTTAAAGTTAGCAGCTAGGGACCATGCTTGTTATGCAGATAGGATATCCTGCTTCTGTTTATATTTGTATACCCTCATGGATGTCTATCTGCATCTTTTGTATCTGTGTTTGTATTATATGCATTGCTATATGTCAGACCCCATTAGTAGGCGCACTTTTTTCTGTTCCCCAGTTTCACCGCGCATTTACATCCTTGCAATAAAGCAATAAAGATAGAGTTGGACCATGCTCCATTGTCAATTCATTGCCAGGATAAGGTTTAGCTGTCTGTCAAACCTTCACACATAAGGAGGACAGAACAGTGACAACAAAGTAATAGATCATCAATACATAGCAAAAGAACAGTGTCCGGATAGGTCGGCTGCCAGGACTGCAACACAGAATGTAGAGCAGTAGAGAAAATATCAGGAAAATTGGCAGCCCCTTTCAGTAAAACAACCCATGCATACTGCTTGTGACGGAAAGTGAAAGCAAAAAAGGGCCAGCTTTCTTCATGTAAAGGGACAGAGAAGAAAGCATTTGCAAGATCAATGCAAAAATATTCACCCCCTTGACTTTTTTCGTATTTTGGTGCCTCCCAACCTGGAATTAACATGAATTTTTGAGGACTTGCATCATTTAATTTAAAGAACATGCCCACAACTTTGAAGATGTTGTTTTTTTTTGATTGTGAAGCAAACAACAAATAGGACAAAAAAAAGTCAAATACTTTGTAGAGCCACCTTTTGCGGTAATCACAGCTCCAAGTCACTTTCGACAAGTCTCTATGAGCTTGCCGCATCTTACCACTGGGATTTTTTCCCATTCCTCCTTGCAAAACTGCTCCAGCTCCTTGAAGTTGTATGGTTTGCCCTTGTGAATAGCAATATTTAAGTCTGACCACAGATTTTCTATTGGATTGAGATCTGGGCTTTGACTAGGCCGGGGGTCGGCAACCCGCGGCTCCAGAGCCGCATGCGGCTCTTTTTCACCTTTGCCGCGGCTCCGGAGAACACTGCCCAGTGCCTCGCACGCAGGCAGCCTGACGTCACCAGGCACCAGTGGCGTAGGGATCTGTCAGTCGCAGATAAGAGAGGCCGCTCCGCGCGGTGGAGGGGGCCGGCCTATTACTGGAATCTAGGGAGGAGGAAGGGGAGTGGTCCCGACTCCCGCCGCGGCGCCGGTGCCAGTCAGTTTCCCGCTCTGAGAGACTGACACTGACTGCCCGAAATCAGTCTGGAGCGGCTGCGAGTCACTGCTTTGCTTGCTCGCCTGCCACTGCCAGCCTGTGTGCCCCAGCCTGCCTGCGCTGTGGTGGGACTACTGGAGTGGAGAGTAGTGCCACTGGAATGGACCTCTCTTCTTAGACCTGGGTGCCTGGCCTGATGATGCTCCTGGACCTGTCACCTGGACCTGCCTCTGTGCCTCATCTCATCTTCTGGACTGGTCTCCACTGACTCCCCTGGCCTGGACTCTGAGACTGTGGCTGTGCCCCACTGCCCACTCAGCCTACTGCCTGTCCACATTGAGTACCTGTTGCAGGGCTGTAAGAGAACAGCTGCCTGCCTGACCTGTTGCTGTTCTGAGTCTGACAGTGTGTGCTGGCTGCCCCTAAAACCTAAATTTTAAACGTACCATCATAAGGGAAAAAGCTATATAATTATGAGATGGCATGATACTGATGTTGATAATGAATGGTCTCTGAATTCTGAAGTTAAAAAAGGCTGTCCTGAAGTAAAGGAGGGCACAGGGGCCCCTGCCCCCCTTCCTCCTTATCATTGCAGGTATGCAGGCAGCTCTTTTTAACTTCAGCATTCAGATCATCAGACTGTCTTGTCACTAATTACAAACAGCTAACACACCCCTGTAAGGCCTAATGCCCACGGCCGTTTTCCAAGTCTGTGTGCGGACTGTGGAAACCCGGCCTGGCCTTTCTGTGCCAGCCTGAGTGCACGGCGTCATGGGTTTCCATGACGCCGTGCACTCAGGCCGGCACAGAAAGCCAGGCCGGGTTTCACGGTCGCACTGGACGTGGAAAATGGCCGTGGGCATTAGGCCTAAGTGTCCACCATCAGACATGATACAATCAATTTGGAATATTTCAAGTCTGCAATCACCGCAATGCAAAGTTCATTTGGGAAACGATTCTGTGAGTTCAGAGAGGAAAAAAACACATTATCCTTCTCTGTCACTCCCCTGGAGATCGATCCATCCCTATTGAATATGACTGCATTTGCAGGTGTAAGTCAACCTGATCTTGAGATGGAATTGGCCGATATAGCCGACAAAGATCTATGGGTGTCCAAGTTCAAATGCTTGACCGCTACTCTTGAGGATGTTGCCCGTCAGAAGGCCATTCTAGCTCAGAATCATAAATGGACTGATATTGAAAACCTTCCCAAACAGGACAAACTTGTATTCGAAACATGGAATGCCATTCCCAACACTTATATAAACATGAAAAAGTATGCATTTGGAGTGCTGTCGATCTTCGGCTCCGCATATGTATGTGAGCAGGTCTTCTCCAACATGAACTATATTAAAAACAAACATCGATCACGCCTCACAGATGACAGCTTGCAAGCCTGTGCAAAAATGAAGGTGACGTCTTACAGCCCTGATGTGCAGACACTGTGCACTGAGGTTCAGGAGCAAAAATCCCATTAACCAGGTAAATTAAATATTTTAATTAGCTATTAATGTGCAAAAATATATTTTACATTGTTAAGTGAAAAAGTCCTTTTTCTTCAGATTGACAGCTAACTGCACGATCCTGTATATAGCATTAAGGTAAGAAACAATATATGCAGTGTTAGATTTGTTTTATGTTGCAATGGTTTTGCGGCTCCCAGTTTTTTTCTTTTCGGAAACGGGTCCAAGTGGCTCTTTATGTCTTAAAGGTTGCAGACCCCTGGACTAGGCCATTCCAACACATTTACATGTTTCCCCTTAAACCACTCAAGTGTTGCTTTAGCAGTGTGTTTGGGGTCATTGTCCTGCTGGAAGGTGAACCTCCATCCTAGCCTTAAATTACGCACAGAGTGGTACAGGTTTTGCTCAAGAATATCCCTGTATTTAGCACCATCCATCTTTCCCTCAACTCTGACCAGTTTCCCAGTCCCGGCTGCTGAAAAACATCCCCACAGCATGATGCTGCCACCACCATGTTTCACTGTGGGGATGGTGTTCTTTGGGTGATGTGTTGGATTTGCGCCAGACATAGCGTTTTCTTTGATGGACTGAAAAGTTAAATTATAGTCTTATCAAACCAGAGCGCCTTCCTCCATAGATTTTGGGAGTCTCCCACATGGCTTTTCCCAAACTCACAACGTGCCTTTTTGTTTTTAGCTGAAAGTTATGGCCTTCTTTTGGCCACTCTGCAATAAAGCCCACCTCTATGGAGCGTACGGCTTTATGTCGTCCTATGTACAGATACTACAGTCTGTGCTGTGGAACTCTGCAGCTCCTCCAGGGCTACCTTAGGTCTCTGTGCTGCCTCTCTGATTAATGCCCTCCTTGCCCGCTCCATGAGTTTTGTTGGGCATCCATCTCTTGGCAGGTTTGCTGTTGTGCCATGTTCTTTTCATTTGGTTATGATAGATTTGATGGTGCTCCTGGGGATCCTTAAAGATTTGGATATTTTTTTATAACCTAACCCTGACTTATACTTCTCAACAACATTGTCCCTTACTTGTTTGGAGAGATCCTTTATCTTCATGGACTGTGACTGTGACAAGGGGACATCCTCTGCGTCTGGAGGAAAGAACGTTTGTACACAAACATAGAAGAGGATTCTTCACTGTAAGAGCAGTGAAACTATGGAACTCTCTGCCTGAGGAGGTGGTGATGGTGAGTACAATAAAGGAATTCAAGAGGGGACTGGATGTATTTCTGGAGCGTAATAATATTACAGGTTATAGCTACTAGAGATGGGTCGTTGATCCAGGGAGTTATTCTGATTGCCTGATTGGAGCCGGGAAGGAATTTTTTTCCCCTTAAGTGGGAAAAATTGGCTTCTGCCTCACAGGGGTTTTTTGCCTTCCTCTGGATCAACTTGTAGGAAACAGGCCGAACTGGATGGACAAATGTCTTTTTTCGGTCTTATATACTATGTTACTATGTTACATGGCAGTGTTTGGTTAAGGATGCCTATTGCTTAGGCATTGCAGCCTCTGGAGTCTTTCAAAAAAAAGGTGTGTATATGTAATGACAGATAATGTGACACTTAGATTGCACACAGGTGGACATCATTTCACTAAGTATGTGACTTCTGAAGGTAATCGGTTGTACTATAGCGTTTTATGGACTTTCTAACAAAGGGGGTGACTACATACGCACATACCAATTTTCTGTTTTCTATTTCTAAACAATAGTTTTATTTATATATTTTTCTCATTTCACTTTACCAATTTAGACTATTGTGTTCTGATCCATCACATGAAATTCAGATTAACAAAACATTGAACTTAAAGCTGTAATGTAACAAAATACGAAAAAGTCAAGGGGGTGAATACTTTTGCAAGGCACTTGGTTGAACAGTGTATGTGGATTGGGCACTTGTGGTGTATTTATAACAGTTACAGCATTTATTGCCTTTAAATCATGTACCATACAATAGACTGGAGGCTGACCCTTCACAGTCTGTCTCTTCTTCACAGGAAATAGGGGCATATTAACCACTTTAGGACCGCCGCACGCAGATACGCGTGATCTCGGCGGTCCTTCTGTTCCTCCTTGACAAACGGGCGCGTCATTTCGCGAGAGACGAGATTTGCTGTGAACGCGCGCACTTTCACAGCGACTGTAATATCGGAAGTTATACTGCAGCCTGCCAGCGATGATCAATGAATCAATGATTAAATACATCGCATCAAAGAGGTATATCAGACTCTGTTTTGTTAACAGCGTCTGATATACCTGCTACCTGGTCCTCTGGTGGTCCCATTTGCTGGGATCGACCACCAGAGGACCAGGTAGCTATGTAAAGTAACACCAAGCACCACACTACACCCCCTGTCACTTATTAACCCCTTATTAACCCCTGATCACCCCATATAGACTCCCTGATAACCCCCCTGTCATTGATCACCCCCCTGTATGGCTCCATTCAGATATCCATATGTGTTTTGCAGATCCATAAAACACGGACACCGGCAATGTTCTTTTTCCGCATTTTGCAGATCCGCACATTGCCAGAACTATATAGAAAATGCCTTTTCTTGTCCGCAATTGCGGACCAGAATAGGGAATGTTCTATATTTTTGCGGAACGGAAGTGCAGACCCGGAAGTGCAGATCCGCAATTCCGGATCCGAGCGGTACAAAGTCTGTCCCCATAGAAATGAATGGGTCCGCAATTCCGTTCCGCAAGCAGAATTGCGGACGTGTGAATGGGGCATAAGGGTCCCTTATCACCGCCAGTTAGTTAGCTACTTGTTAGGTAGTTAGCGCCCAGCCCACCGCACCGCAGTCACTGATTTTGGCAGAGATTTTTTCATCCACATTGATCGATGCGAATGAAGAAATCTGTGCCGTTAATTTATTTATTTTTTTCAGCCCAGAGGCTGAATGGAGAAAGAAAATATCATTACCCGTATGCTCAATATAAGGAGAATAGCAGAAACTCCTAATGCTGGCCATACGTGTAATGATTGCGGAGACCCTCAAATGCCAGGGCAGTACAAAAACCCCACATGTGACTGCATTTTAGAAAGAAGACACCCCAAGGTATTCCGTGAGGGGTATGGTGAGTTCATGTAAAATGTTATTTTTTGTCACAAGTTAGTGGAATATGAGACTTTGTAAAAAAAAAAATATATATATATATATATATAAATTTCCGCTAACTTGTGCCAAACAAAAAAAAAATTCTGTGAACTCGCCATGCCCCTCACGGAATACCTTGGGGTGTCTTCTTTCCAAAATGGGGTCACATGTGGGGTATTTATACTGCCCTGGCATTTTAGGGGCCCTAAAGCGTGAGAATCCAAATGCGTAAAAATGCCCTGTGAAATCCTAAAGGTACTTATTGGACTTAGGGCCCCTTTGCGCATCTTGGCTGCAACAAAGTGGCACACATGTGGTATCGCCGTACTCAGGAGAAGTAGGGCAATGTGTTTTGGGGTGTATTTTTATATATACCCATACTTTGTGTGAGAAATATCTCTGTAAACGACAACTTTTTACATTTTTTATACAAAGTTGTCAATTTACAGAAATATTTCTCTCACCCAACATGGGTATATGTAAAAATACACCCCAAAACACATTGCCCTACTTCTCCTGAGTACAGCGATACCACACGTGTGACACTTTTTTGCAGCCTAGGTGCGCAAAGGGGCGTAAATTCCAACGAGTACCTTTAGGTTTTACTGGGCGGCTCACAATTTAGCCCCGCCCAAAATGCCAGAACAGTACAAACACCCCAGAAATGACCCCATTTTGGAAAGAAGACACCCCAAGGTATTCGCTGAGGGGCATATTCAGTGCATGAAAAATTTAACTTTTTGTCACAAGTTAGCGGAAAGAGAGACTTTGTGAGAAAAAACAATAAAAAATCAATTTCCGCTAACTTGTGCCAAAAAAAAATCTTCTATGAACTCGCCATCCCCTCACGAAATACCTTGGGGTGTCTCCTTTCCAAAATGGGGTCACATGTTGGGCATTTATACTGCCCTGGCATTTTAGGGGTTCTAAAGCGTGAGAAGAAGTCTGGAATCCAAATGCGTAACAATGCCCTCCTAAAAGGTACTCATTAGAATTAGGGCAGAATTAGCATCTTGGCTGCAAAAAAGTGTCACACATGTGGTATCGCCATACTCAGGAGAAGTAGGGCAACGTGTTTTAGGGTGTATTTTTACATATACCCATGCTGGGTGAGAGAAATTTCTCTGTAAATTGACAACTTTGTATAAAATTTTTTAAAAAGTTGACAATTTACAGAGATATTTCTCTCACCCAGCAGGGGTATATGTAAAAATACACCCCAAAACACATTGCCCTACTTCTCCTGAGTACGGATTTTCAGAGAGTGATCTCGGGTCTAAACCCCCACAACCATCCCCCTCCCCCCCTTATTTTCCTTGTTGTCTCATTTACTTGTTATGTCTATTAAGTTTATTGTATTTACCAATTTCACTGCCCTGTCCTTGCAGGGAATATGGTTATATGTCAAGGAGGAAACTTACATATATGACCAACTCACTGTTACCTCAACTTCACCTTCACCCCATATGCGAACAGTCTTGGATCTTTTAGTCCACATGACCTATTGTTATTGTTAGAGAAAAAGGAAAAAAAATGTTTGGCGCTTTCTCCAGCCTGGAATGCAAACCGGAACTGGCTCCACATTATGCCAGTCCCAGTGTGTTCCACGCTGGAACGCATACCGGAAGTGACGCCTTTTCCCTCATGTTTGGCACTTTTTTCAAACTGTATAAATACCCACGATTGTACATGATTTGTTATGCTACTGATGAAGGGGATCCCAGTGACCCCGAAACGTGTTGAGCCTACACCTTACCCTACCCTGTGCTTAATAAAAAGGAAATTAACCAGAAGCACCTTGTGACTGCCGTTATTTCCAGAGATCTTACAAGCGACCCAGGCGCAGCAGGAAACAGGGACACCGCCGCGAGTAATCTTAATAAAGCTGCTATTGTCGATGGACAGAGATATGATATTGAGAAGAGCAAGAGAATGCTCGCCTATTGTCCATCAGGGCACAAAATTGCTATTTTTCCCCGACTTTGCTAGGCAGACTCAAGAAAAAGAAGAAGTTTTATTGAGATAAAAAAGCTTGGCATCCAAGGATATTAAATATTCCCTACAGTATCCAGCGAAATTGAGAGTGATTTATAATGGGACTTCCCAATTTTTTGAAAAACCGCAACAAGTGATGGACTGGATGGAACAACTGGGCATATGAAATATTTCTTTGAAACGAAATGATTTGAAAAGAAGCAACGGAAGGGACGGAGGGGGGATGGGACGAGTGGGGGGAGAGAATGGCCGGAAGATAGAGGTTCGCTGACTAGATCGGGTGGACCAACAGAGGGGGGGAGAGGGGATGGGTATTGCCCTGCAGGGAAGGGGTGTTGTTTTTTTTTTTTTTTTTCTTTAATTGATGGCCGTTAGAATCGTCTCCTGGAATGTCAGAGGCCTTGGGAAAAGGGTTAAGAGGCAAGCTATTATCGACGCATTAAAAAGATATCTTCCTGCAATCATTTGTATAGTGGAAACTCATCTTACTGATGAGACAGTGCCTCTAGGGGAGTATCAGTCCTGATTCATAATTCTATAGATTTTACTTTAATAGACTCTTACATAGACGACCAGGGTAGATTTATTTTCCTGTATGGTAGGCTTTATGGTCACAGCTATATTCTCGCCTTTTTCTACATACCTCCGCCATTTTCTATGTATCCACTTACCCAACTACTGCGCTTTCTGGAAAAGAAACCAAAATGTCGGCTTGTATTGATGGGAGACTTTAACGCTGTTATGGATCCTAAAAAGGACAGGCTGACATTAGATGCAGACGTGGGAAGGAACATCTTCAATTCTCCACTGCCTCAATTTTGCTTGGAGGTTGGATTGGTGGATATATGGGAATATTTTGGCGGAGGAAAGAGGGTATACTCTTGTGTTAGTAGGGGGTAGAGCAATGTCCAGGATTGATTTAGCACTTACTAATGAGAGGAATCTGAACAACATTAGAAGGATACGTTATGGAGTAAGAACAGTTTTAGATCACTCACCCGTATCTATTGAGGTCTGTATTGGGGAGAATAAAGATAAAAGGGGGCTTGGTTTCAGGCTGAATCCATATTGGCTTACCATTATGGATAACTATAAGTCTATTAAAGTATATGTATCCTCTTTTTGGAAAGTGAATCTTCCCTCTGCTAGAATTAATATAGTTTGGGACGCCCTGAAAGCATATTTGAGGGGGGTTCTCATAAGTGAAATTACTGCTGTGAAGCCTGTGAGGAGATCATTTAGGAAAAAAGAGGAGGAATTGTCTAAGACCGTGGCATCCATAACAGAGCGTTTTATTGATCAACCTACCGAAGATAATAAAGAAGAGATGCAGAAGGCTAGTAGCTCCCTGGAAGACTTTGTAATGGAAAAAGCAAACCATAGGTTGTTTTTTAAGGGGCAAAAGTACTTTTCAGAGTCTGGACGTCCTGGTAAGCTCCTAGCCAGAATAATTTTACAACAGGATAAGAAAAAGAAAGCCATTACTTCGATTCGTAATTTGGATGGTGTAGTTATAACAGATCCAGAGGGAATCAGAGATACCTTTCTGCAATACTTTTCTCAGATATATAGAGCTTCTCCTGGTTTGTCACCTGACCTGGCGAGGCAGTTCCTGGATAAAATTTCTCTTCCGATGCTAACAGAAGCCCAAAAAAAATTCTTGGAAAGAGAACTGTCTCTTTTGGAGATCCAGGAGGCCTTGAGCTCTATCTCTGGGAACTCATTGCCAGGGCTAGATGGCCTTCCGTATGAATTTTACCGGAAGTATAGGGATATCATTCTTCCTCATCTACTGGAGGTGTTCTCTCAAGCTTTACAGGGAGGGGGCTTACCACAGTCCATGATGGAAGCTCTGATAGTTCTAATCCCAAAAAAAGATAAAGATCCGATCGATCTGAGTTCATATAGACCTATTTCCTTATTAAACTCGGACGTTAAGATATTATCAAAAATTCTGGCTAGGAGGCTCTCTGGGGTTATGTCGTCCGTTATCCATCTAGATCAAAATGGCTTTATGCCAAAAGGGTACCCACCATAATTTGCACAGACTTTTCACTAATATTCAATCTCCTGGGAACGGCGCCCGCTCTATTCTGTCACTGGATGCCACTAAGGCGTTTGACAGAGTCGAGTGGGGGTTCCTTTGGGAGGTAATGAAAAGATTGGTTTTGGGCCTAAGTATATGGTGATGGTGCAGTTGTTATATAAATGTCCGGTAGCTAGGATTAAGATTAATGATACGCTGACAGAGAGTTTTGTGTATAAGGAAGAGGCACCCGTCAAGGCTGTCCTCTGTCACCATTTTTATTTAATATTTATATCGAACCTCTTGCAGCTAGTATTAGGCAGGACTTGAAAGTGGCTGGCTTTGGTGTAATGGGGATGCAGGATCGTATATCTCTTTATGCAGATGATATTTAGTTTTTTATTCATCAGACAGAAACCACACTCCCTCGAATAATGGAGTTGGCCAATCTATTTTCTGTTCCTTCCGGCTTTGAAGTTAATTGGGAGAAAACTGTTCTTCTCCCTGTAGATAAAACGCGAGGAACGATGGAGAACTCTATTACAAATCGGTTATCGATATCTGACTCGATGAAATACTTGGGGATAACAGTTACTGCCAAAACTCAAGATTATCTAAAATTTTACTTGCTTCCCTTATTGTTAAAAGTTAGATCTAAAGTTAAGGTATGGCAAAAAATTCTGCCCGCAAGAGCAGATAGAATCTCTTTAATAAAAATGGTGGTGCTGCCCCAGGTTCTTTATGTTTTACGTAACTCGCCTGTATGGATTGAAGATAAATATTTTAGATTGATAGAGCGGATGATTAACGACTTGCTATGGGGGAGAAAGTGTGTGAGACTAAAGGCGCTTTATTTCTCTATGCCCTACAATCGGGAGGTCTTAACCTCCCCTATTTTAGGGGTTACTATATGGCCTCTCAACTTAATTTTTTAATGATTGGGAAAATAGCCATTTCTGTAGAAAATTGGTAAAGGACTCAGGTTTTTCTGATTTTTATACAGTATTAGAGTCTGATTATTTAATTAATACACGGACAGTGTTTAAACCTTTCTGCAGAATGGCTATAAAAGCTTGGCTAGTCATAAAGAGTTGGTTTAAAGTGGAGGCATCAATCATTTGTACCCCATTATGGCATAACCAAAAGCTTCTGAACTTAGATGACCCAAATTGTTGGCAATATTGGAGGATGAAAAATATTCAATATTTGCATCAGGTGGTCAGGGATGGACAAATCCTGTCGCTTATAGAGCTAAAACAAAAAGTTAAATGTAGGTGAGGTGGCTTGGTATGCCTATTTCCAATTGAGGTCGGCACTTCTTAGCACTGTTGTTAGTCATTCACTTAATATAGACACTCCTGAAATTTTGCACAACTTGATTAGTAACAAAGGTAGCATGAAAGTAAAACTCTCACAATGTTATAGACACTTGATGAAACATTTTTTCTTGGATTGTCTTTCTCCAGGACAGAGATCCTGGTCTGACCTACTGTCTGAGATGGGCTCCCGGATTGGGAGAATATAGGTGATGGTTTAAGATGGGTTTCTCACAATTTTAATCACATTGTTGTACAGTTTAATATTATACATAAAATTTATGTGACACCTCTATGGCTCCATAGGAGGCGATTTAGAGCCTCCTCTGACTGTCCTCGATGCGGGGACACCGGGGCTAGGTATGTTTTTGTGTTGCTGTCTTTTTATGGATTGTATTTTTCAAGATGTTTAAAATAAAAAAACAATAAAAAAAAAAGGAAACAGAGTGGGTGTGTTGAGTTTATCCCACCCTGCCCCTCCTGGGTGAAGTGAGTGTCTTTCTTAGTTTTTATTTCTAAAATTGTAACAACTGTATCTCTCTATTTTTATCATACTAAGTGCTTATTATGTTACCAATTCTGATTAGAAAAGTATACGCACTCTCAATACCAATGCTAATCGTTTTAAGGAAAATACAGTGAAGTCATCCCACAATCTGTCACTTTCCCCAGTGGCACCTGGCGCCACCTACAGGCTTTTTCCCCCTTTTTCTCTAACATTGTACCACGTCCACTTAGGATCCCTCCTATCTGGACCATATGCCTGTGGCAGCCTACTACCTCCTCAAGCAATTGAGTCTACACTGATTTTTGTCCTACCTACGGCTTTTTCCTACTCATCGTCCTTCCTTTGGCGCCCTGCCTGGATATCCCAGACCCTTTTTTTCCCAAAGAGTCTGTGACTAACCTCCTCTCCTTTTACTTCCTCTTGTCCCTGCCTACTATTGTTATTGTGCCACTTTAACCATTTGTTAGTCACCTAATGATACCACACCTGCATATACATCGTTAAGCACAAATTGTTTTTATGTTTATGTTGGTCGCCATACGATCTCCATTTGTATTATGTTTATTGTCTATCTTTTCAATGTAAATCAATAAAACGAAAATTGAAAAGAAAAAAAGAAACCAGTGTCAGGCAGCTGCTGCCAAGGCCAAAAGGATAATGGGTTGCATCAAATGGGGCATAGATACCCGTGATGAGAACATAGTCCTGCCACTTTACAAATCACTACTCAGACCACACATGGAGTACTGTGTACAGTTCTGGGCTCCTGTGAACAAGGCAGACATAGCAGAGCTGGAGAGTGTTCAGAGGAGGGAAACTAAAGTAGTAACTGGAATGGGGGACTACAGTACCCTGAAAGATTATCAAAATTAGGGTTATTCACTTTAGAAAAAAGACGACTCAGGGAATATTTAATAACTATGTATAAATATATCAGGGGTCAGTACAGAGATCTCTCCAATCATCTATTTATCCCCAGGACTGTGACTGTGACGAGGGACATCCTCTGCGTCTGGAGGAAAGAAGGTTTGTACACAAACATAGAAGAGCAGTGATACTATGGAACTCTCTGCCTGCGGCGGTTATGATATTAAGTTCAGTAAAAGAGTTCAAGAGGGGCCTGGATGTATTTCTGGAGTGTAATAATATTACAGGTTATAGCTACTAGAGAGGGTAGTTGATCCAGGGAGTTATTCTGATTGCCTGATTGGAGTCGGAAGGAATTTTTCCCCTAAAGTGCGGAAAATTGGCTTCTACCTCACAGGTATTTTTTTGCCTTCCTCAGGATCAACTTGCAGGATAACAGGCTGAACTGGATGGACAGATGTCTTTCTTTCAGCCTTATAAACTACAGTGTATGTTACTATGACATACTGCTCCAGTACCGAGTCCAGAATTAATCCCAGGAAGACACACCTTTACGCAGGGACCAGATTTGATCTTTCCCAATTTAACTACCAACCGTGATTTTGAACAATTCTTATTACTTTCAGAAGACGGGAAGATAGAAGGTCTACTGATTCTGCTACCACCAAGAGATCGTCCAAATAGGGAACAATTAAAATGTCTTTTCTTCTTATATGGGCCATTTCTTCCGCCATTAATTTTGTGAAGAGTCTGGGGGCCTGGGATATACCAAAAGGAAGGACTCGGTATTGCAGATGAGTTATCTACTACCCTGAGGAATTTTTGAAGATCCGCATGTATTGGGACATGATAATACACAGAAACACAAGGGGGCGGGGTTTCAGTTAGCACGTCCCTGTATGCAGGTGCACGTAGCTATGACAAAATACACAAACACAGAAATGCAACAGCACTCTGTAAACAGCACTCTGCCCTGCCTCTATGCTAGAAGCTATCAGAGGACGTTAATGTACATTTTGATCAAAAGGTAATAAGCCACTCACCACGCCAAGGCCGCCTCTATGAGTGGTCCTAACGCTAAATCCTACCTGTTATGGGCCATGACAGCCACATAAAATCCATGGAGTGCGGGCCCAGCATGCATGCTAGATCCACCGTGCTTATTAACCCTTTCTGGTGCCATAACAGCCTCCATTAAATCCAGGGATGCAGGTACCAACATGCATGCTGAGCCCACTGTGTACTCTTCCTGGAGCCAGATGGCTATAAGTAGGTATTATGGATGCAAGTTCAGTTTTATACTTACTCTGATTAAAACCAGCCTCTAGGGCAGATAAACTAGTCAGGTGTGCACAACTGAAAGGAGGCCGCCACACCTCCAGCATATACTACACAGAAACACAACGGGGGGTCAGTCAGCACATGCCTGTATGCAGGTGCACGTAGCTATGGCAAAATACACCTGGCACCAAAAAGGGTTAATAAGCACGGTGGATCCTAGCATGCATGCTGGGCCCGCACTCCCTGGATTTTATGTGGCTGTTATGGCCCATAACAGGTAGGATTTAGCGTTAGGACCACTCATAGAGGCGGCCTTGGCGTGGCGAGTGGCTTATTACTTTTTGATCAAAATGTACACTAACGTCCTCTGAAAGCTTCTAGCATAGAGGCAGGGCAGAGTGCTGGTTGCAGAGTGCTGTTGCATTTCTGTGTTTGGGACATGATAATAAGCGTCCTTTATGTCTATGGTAGCCATTACACAGTCTTTGAAGAGATGTTTTACTGTAGACTGAATGGATTCCATCTTTAACTTTTTGTATTTGAGATACTGATTTAATTCCCTCAAGTTTATGATCACGCGGAAGGAGCAGTCTGGTTTGGGTACTAGAAACAGAGACAAGTAAAATCACCTTCCTTTTTCTAAGTCCAGGACTGGGACTAAAACCTCCTTCCTTATAGTAGGGAAAGAATTTCTTCTTTTAACACCACTTTTTTTTAACAGAATTTGAGAATAGATCTGTAAACTTTAACCTTTCCAGAGGGGGAGGGGGAGGGGGAGATGACAAACTCTAGGCGAAAAGACTCTTATTATTCCATTTATCCAAGGGCTTATGGAGATCTCCCTCTCCGCCCCCCGGACAGTAACTGTCATTGCTGGCCTGACTTAGGCCCCAAAGCAGACGGGAGTTTACCTCTAACCTCCCTCCAGTTATTTTGTCTTCTATCTGATCTACTGAAAACTCTCCTGTTTCTACGAAAAACTGCTTTTTAGAGGGTTTGGAAACAGGAAAACCTTTCTTGCTATCAGAGGCTTTCTCTAAAAGGTCATCAAGGACTGACCCAAAAAGAAAATCCCACTGACAAGGGATAGAATAGAGCTTGTTTTTTTGAAACCATATCTCCAAACCAACCCCTAAGGCCCCTTTCACATCTGCGTTTTTACTTTCCGTCCTAGAGTTCCGTCCTCGGGGCTCTAGGACGGAAAGATACTGGATCGGGATTATCCCAATGCATTCTGAATGGAGAGAAATCCGTTCAGGATGCACGAGGATGTCTTCAGTTCAGTACTGACACGTTTTTTGGCCGTAGCAAAATCCGCAGCATGCTGATTTTCCTCCGGCCAAAAATCCTGAAGACCTGCTGCAAGGATGGATCCGGAATTAATGCCCATTGAAAAGCATTAATCCGGATCCGACTTTAAGCTAAACGTTGTTTCGGTGCATCGCCGTATCAGACGTTTAGCTTTTAAGAATGGTAACCATGGCAGCCAGTACGCTACTAAAATCCCGGCTGCCATGGAAAAGCAGCGGAATGTCGGGGGAGAAGCTACTTACCTTCCGTGCGGCGGCCGGGGCACTCCTCGATGACATCACCGGGTCCCTGCATCGCATGTTTCACATAGCTATGCTATGTTAGCAATGCGCCGTATGGATCGTCTATGTGATCCATGCAACGCAGAGACCCGGTGATGTCATTGAGGAGCGCCCCGGCTGCCGCACAGAAGGTAAGTAGCTTTTCCCCCAGCTCCCCACTTCTTTTCCACGGCAGCCGGGACCTTATTAGCGTCCTGGCTGCCATGGTAACCTGAAAGCATATTGAAGACTGATCAGTCTTCAAATGCTTTCAGTTATCTTGCGTTGTGACGGATCCGGCGGGCATTTCCGGCAACGGAAGTGCACGCTGGATCCTCACAACGCAGATGTGAAAGGGGCCTAAGCCAAATAGCCCTCCTAGCCGAGTTTAACAGAGCCTCTGATCTAGCATTCAATCTTATTGCGTCAGCTGATGCATCAGAGAAAAAATCTAAATAGCTGGGAAAACTACAAGTAGCTAATCTCTGGAAGTTTTATTCTGAATATGAGATTCCAACTCCTGCAACCATAGTTTTAAAGATCTGGCTGTAGAGGTAGTGGCTATATCAGGCTTAAAAGCCTGGGTAGAGGCTACCAAAATTTTTAAATATAGACCTCCGCCCTTCTATCAATTGGATCTTTCAATGTACCTAGGTCTTCAAATGGTAAAGCTGTTCTTTTTGAAATTTTGGCTACAGGGGCATCCAATTTAGGTGGCCTATGCCAACTGGAGGATTCGGCCTCATCAAAAGGATATTTCCTCTTAACACTTCTAGGGATAAGAATTTTTTTATTAGGTTTTCTTCCATTCTTTTTGAATTAGATATTTAAAGGGTTTCTGTCACAAGATTTACCCTATTAAGCTAGCTGACATTAGCGATGTACTAATGTCAGCTAAACCTAAGTAGCCTATTCCTACTTTTATCAGTGCCCCTGTTATGACAAAAATCTAACTTTTATAATATGCTAATGAGGGAGGAGACCAAGGTGGAAGAACGGAGGCTCTAGGAGCAGGAGCAACGCCCCCTTGCTCCTAGAGCCTCCGTTCTCCCACCTTGGTCTCCTCCCTCCAAGTTCTGCTGATTGACAGGGCCAGGAAGCACTTGCATCCGTCTGCCAGCACTGTGCTCTGGTGAAGTCTTGCGCCGCTCAGTATGCGCGGATTTCATTTAATGGGAAAACTCTAGCCCGCTTATGCTCTAGGTCCCCAACATAATGTCCAGAATGGATTTCTGCTCCCTAGCCCCATCCATTTCCATAGTCGCTCTAATTGCTTTTAGTAATGAATCCGTATCTTCTGGGGAAAATAAAGGTCTACCGGAGGATTCTTCATCAGAGGAAGAACTCAAATCATCCAGGACTTTACCTTGCTCATTCTCATCAAAAGACTCTTCGGCCCTCTTTGGTATTCTATAACAAAATGAGAGAATAAGCCCCATTAGATTCTAAAAGAAAGTAAAAGGATGGGGATTAAAACCCCTTGCCCCACCGGGAATATCTGTCTGCCATCATTAACATGATAACCCTCCTGCTCCATACTTTCAGACAAGGAGAGAGAGTTTTCTATTAGTGCACAAACACACCCTTCTGGCAGCACGCTGAAAAGAGGACAGAGTTAAAAAATCCTAAGCCCGGATCATGCGACTTCTGGTACTCGCGTCGTGCCATGAAAACTCTCAGCCCCTCCCCCTGTCAATGCAAGCCAGGGAATGAGAGAGAAGAGGCCCCTGGACCTCCTCAACACTGCAAGGAGGATCCAGCGTGCCTACAGTCTTGCTTGGACTGCCCAGGAACGCCTGCCCGACACAAAAGTCCAGGACCCAGAAGGAGTGCCCCAGACTTTGCTAAGCGGCTCCTAGTATAGACTTACGCTGCATCAGGTAACCCCCCATATACATCTCGAGTTAGGCCTCTTTCACACTTGCGTTCTGAGGATCCGGCAGGCACTTCCGACCTGCCGGATCCGTCAGAACGCAAGTCGCCTGAAAGCATTTGAAGATAGATCAATGTGCCGCCTGAACCTGTGACGTCATGAAGGAGCGCAGGGAGGTCGCAGCGCAGGTAAGTATGGAGTACTTACCATGGCAGCCAGGACTTCAGTAGCGTCGTGGTTGCCATGGTAACTGATCGGAGCCCCAGCTTACACTGGGGCCCCGATCGGAACTGCTGCTGCGCATGCACAGAGCTAAACGTCGGATCCGGCGATGCGCCGAAACGACGTTTAGCTCAACTCCGGATTAATGTACTTCAATGGGCATTAATTCCAGATTTAGCGTTACGGCATGTCTTCCGGATTTTTGGACTGAGACAAATCCACAGCATACTGCGGTTTTGTCAACGTCCAAAAACGTTCACATACTGAACGGAGGACATCCCGATGCATCCTGAACGGATTTCTCTCCATTCAGAATGCATTGGGATAATTCTGATCAGTATCTTTCCGTCCTAGAGCCCCGAGGACGGAAAGCAAAAACGCAGATGTGAAAGGGGCCTTAGGGGCTCCTGCAGCCTTTACTTTAGCTCTCCAACAATGTCCTATCCCATAGGACATTAAACAAACTAGTGCTATAGGGGCAATGACCCTACTTAAAGAGGCTACTTAAGAGAGCCTGTTTTTCCTGGTATTCTGGCTTTTCACTCTCAGGTAAAGACTTTTCTTCAGGCAGTGGCTCAGTGTGTCCCTCCCTTACGCTCTCCTTGGGACCTGAACCTAGTCCTCAATTATTTCCACTCCACTTCATCTTCTTTCCTGCAAATTCGCATTCTTAGTGGCCGTTATTTTTATTTGCAGGGTCTCTGAGTTAGTTGCCTTTTCTTTTATGTCCCCATAGGGAAAAGGTGTTTCTCTGTCCTATCCTTTCTTCCCCAGATGTTCTGTTCACATCAACAGGGATAATTTCTCTCTCCTTCTGTACCAACCCTTCTCATCCACGGGAAAAGTCCCTTCACTACCTTAATGTTGTCCAGGCACTTTAAATCTGTCTGTGACAGCCGCTTTGACCTCTTTGTCCTTCCTGAGGGCCTGCACATTCTGCTAGAGCTGTCGGAGCCTCCTGGCCAATTCCACATCAGGCGTCATCTTCCCAGGTCTGCAAAACTCCATTCATACTTGTAATTTTATAAGTTTGGTTCGTAAGGTTCTGCAGGCTAGGTTCTTAGCCTGTTCACAGTGCACCATTAGCATTTGCCTGTCCCTATTCCTGAGCTGTATACTACTTTTCTCCAATGGATTGAACTAAGGAGCCTCATTCAGCTTACTTGAAAGTAAAGCATTTTTCCCCTATGCCCATGACCGCACCCTTGAGAGACCACCTACATCCTGGAAAGGAAAAATGAACTGTCGTGGAGAGCTCTTAAAGAGGACCTTTCATCGGGCTAAAAAATGTGTACTAACTATGCTGACATGTAGAGCGGCGCCCAGGGATCTCCCTGCACTTACTATTATCCCTGGCGCTGCTCCTTCGCCCGTTATAGGCTCCGGTAACGTCTGGGACTTGGTTATACTAGGCGGAGCCTAGTACACTTGGTTATAGTAGGGGTATCCTAGGCTGTAGCGCTGGCCTATCGCAGCACACAGCTCATATCCTGGGAGGTGTTTTTTTCTCACAGGCTGTGAGCTGAGCGCTGCGAATTGTGGAATTCAACATACAGGATGCCAGAGTAGGAGACTGAGGGTGGACAACATGAAGAACCTGCCAGCAGGAAGGCAAACGGTCTTTAATCCTGGTTGACATCACCTCCCAAACCCATGTCATCTATGCTTACAAGCCAAATTTCAAAGGACTGCAACTGCTGAGCTGACCTAAAAAAAATTATGGTTGAAGGCCTGCTGCTGAGCTGACCCTATAAAACATTATGGTTGAGGGCCTGCTGTTGAGCTGACCCTCTAAAAGTTTGTAGGTGAGTGCCTGCAGGTGAGCTGACTTTCTAAAACATTAAATGCGAGGGTCTGCAGGTGAGTTGACCATTGAAAACATTATGGGCAAGGGCCTGCTGCCACTTTGTTGACTCAGCTTCTGGCGGATCGCACGTCCCCGTGACGTCAACGATACATTTGGATGTCTGCCCTATCAACTTTCGATGGTACTTTCTGTGCCTGCCATGGGGACCATGGGTAACGGGTAATCAGGGTTTGATTCCAGAGAGGGAGCTTGAGAAACGTCTACCACATCCAAGGAAGGCAGCAGGCGCGCCAATTACCCACTTTCGACTCGGGGAGGTAGTGACGATAAATAACAATACAGGACTCTTAAGAGGCCCTGTTATTGGAATGAATACCCTAATAAATCCTTTAACTGCGTTGGTCAGGGCACGTGTGATGTTACGGGACAGATGTTAGTGTAAGGCGGGCACAGCACAGCGTGAAAAATAGTGGCAGCGGGACGGCCGTCGACATCATGCTGCAGAAGGCCTCAGTGTCCACAAGCCTAAATGGCAACATTTCCAGGGCCAGTAATTTGGAAAGCTGCGCATTTAGTAGTATGGCCTGTGGGTGGGTATTTGCGCTTGCGTTCAAATGCCTGGGGTAAGGACATTTAGACGCTGTGCTGGGACAGGAAGGTGGATATGGTCGCTGATGGTGCTTGCAAAGGTCCAGGTGCAGGGCGGGAGGCATCCGGGCCTGTGCCTTTGATAGGGGATTGGCCAGCAGCACGTAACATAGGGAAAGAGGAGACAGTGGTGCGACTCGCAGACAGATTGTGAACCCAGGCACTCATCCCACTTATTAAGTTGCTTGGATGCCATGTGGCAGATCATGCTGGTGGTGGCGAGGTTGCTAGTGTCCACAACCTCAGTGATTGACAACTGTGTCTCATCCTCTTCATCAACCTCTTGAGACAGTAATTGCTGTTAACTTATTGGCAACTGTGTCTCATCATCATCCACCACAGTAACCCTGGGTTCAGACCTGAGCGTTCTTGAAACGCGCGCTTTAGGCGCGTTTTGTCGCGCTTTGCAAATAGGAAACGCGCGTTCGTACGCACGTTCTTGTGATTGACTACTGTGGTGTCAATCACAAAACGCGCGACAAACGCCCCAAAAAAAGCTCAAGTACTTGTTTATGCGTCGGGCGTTTTAAAAACGCTCAAGTGAGAACCAGGGCCATAGGAAAGCATTGGTTTTCATGTGTTGAGCGTTTTACAGCACGTTTGAACGCGCTGTAAAACGCTCAGGTGTGAACTTAGGGTAATTGCCATTCCCCACAATCATCTTCTTTTGACTGTGGATGCTCAAGAGGTTGGGAATCAGGGCACAAGACCGTGCTTGGTGAGAGGGCCAAATGAAGGAATGGCAATGAAAAGCAGTCCTTGGAAAATCTGAGTGTGGGATCACTTGTTTTGCAAGACTCTCCATGGTGGGAGGAAAGAGGATCAGGGTAAGGATTGTGTTGACCAGACTCCTGGCTACTGAGACTGGACTTGGTGGAAGACAGGGTGGTGGAAGCATTATCTGCTGAAATCCAATGGACCACCTGGTCGCACTGGCCTGACTGGGAGTGGTGTCCTGCGCCGCCCTGCAAACTGGGACATGAAGCTAGGTATCGTGGATGTCAGTTTTTCTTGTGCTCTGGCAGCAGGCACAGTTTCAACACGCCCAGGGCCACGGCCTCTGCGTGCACCGTCAGCATCATGGACAATTCTTGCCTTCTTCATTTTAAATGTTATATATGCTTGAAAGTATGTCACATGTATAGTAGCGTAGGATTTGGAAGCGCAAAACATTTTTAAATGGATATTTGAATTGTGGAAACGTCACACAGGAGATATCCCGCAGATAATGTCAATGCTGTCACCAGCGGCTAATACAAAATTACAGGAATGTCACAGATATTTGGGATGAGGAAACAACATATTGGAGAGGTACTACAGGTAATGTCACTGTTCGCAGCATCTATGGAAAAAGTACACTATATGTCACACATAAAAATTTTAACTGCACACGTTACACTGGAGATATACCCTGGTAATGTCACTGTCCGCAGCGGACGCCGTCTACAGAAAAAGTCTACTGGATGTCACTGATATTTTAGGGATGCGCACACTTTACACAGGAGATGTGGCACGGATAATTTAACTTAATAATAAAATTATAATTTAACTAAAAATATATATTGCTGCTGTCACACACAATAGTCCTTAAAAGGACTTTTGGGTCTCTGAAATGTTTTTCTAATAAAAATCTTTCAATAACACACCCTACACTGTCTGTCCCTTCCTATGTTCAGCTCTCCCTGACAAATACTGAGCCGAACACGTGTCATCGGGTGCTATATAGCACCCGATGACACAATTCGGCCAGCCAATCACGAATGCCAGGAGCCAACACCTGGAAATAGTGTTCTTTGGTATACGGAACAGAACCTCACAAATCTTAGAGTAAGGCAGACGTCTGTTCTGGTGATGATATTCATCAAAATCCCTATAGTTAGGGAAAACCAGAAAACAGCGATGGATAAGGTGAAAAGAGATCTCATCCTGGGATGACGACTCATCCTTGACCTGAAGGGTCTAACCTCCTAAGTGAGACCCTGTCTGGCAGAAGACAGTCTGGAAATCTGCTTCAGAGGTGTATCTTGAGAAGATGAGTGGTGAACTAGTGAGGTGACCCTGCCAGTGGTATCCCTTCCTGGTAAAAATCTGAGGATAAACAAGGATTTTGGACGAGGATCAGGATGAACGAGGATGTGGGGAGACCCTATGGTGCTCATAGGTCCTCTCCTGGTGATGCTGCTGTGATTTCGGTAGACAAGCACTACGGGGGTGCCAGAATCAGGGACAAGGCCGCAACTGGCATGGTCTATGCCCAGCAATAACCAGAAACTAGAATGAGAGGTGCTGTGTTTCCCAATGTCATTAACAGGAATTGGCTTTTCCATTCTCAGTGCTTTCATTTACACAAGCTACAGTTTTTGAAGGAGCCTTGTTGCAATTCATGTAAAACCCCTCTTCTCATTAGAAGGATAAGAGGGCATTGAGGTTTGCAACTGATTACTGACTACAGGAATGCAGCAATGTGAATGCCATATAAATAATAAACAGTACCCGTCTGAAGACATTAGTTTAAGCAACAATCAAATAATTATTTGTAACCTAAAAGGTGAGACCCAATTATACTGAAGTCTAAAAGAAGGGAAAATGAAACAGAAGGAAAAAGTAGGACAAAAGTTGACATTAATATATTTAATAAACAATATTGGCATTTAATACACACAAAAATTGTACAGATGAGCCAGTATTGCTAATTATATTGATTCAACAAAAATAAAAAATAAAACTGATTAAGAATGGTGATCAGTCTCTGCTCTTAAAAATCAATTCCATCTATTAGATGCAGTCTCCGCTCCTGAAGGGATAGGTATATGTAAGATTTTCCTGTCTGCCTTTCTTTGTGTAAAGAAAACATTACCACAGCACTGTTTTAACAACCAGTTTCACAACAGCGAGAACTGGACAGCATGGAGGATGTGTACCAGTTATACATTTAAAGGGGTTTTCTGGAAGTTTGTTATTTATGGCTTATTATCAGGACAGGTCATCAATATGAGATTAACAGGGGTCTTACGACAAGCACTCCTGTTGATCAGCTGAGGAAACGTATTGAGGTATTGTAGCTCAGCTCCATTAACTTGGCCATGTGACAATGAATGTGACATTGCGAAGGAAGAGGCTTAATCGCTCACGGAGCGCTGCGACCTCTATGAAAGGCTGATTGGTGGGGGTGACAGGAGTCAGACCCTAGCTAAGTTCATATTGATAACCTATCCCAAGGACAGGCAATCAATATGAAAAGCTGGGAAAACGGCTAAGGTTTAACACTAATGAGCATAGCCTAATGTATTAACATCCATGTCTCCTGTTGTCCGTCAGTGTGAAGATGAATAATGTATTTGCCGTCTCTTACTGGTATGTTAACTTTATTCTGTACACACCACATAGTGCCATATTTCATTTATATATACTTTCACCAATACACTGCAAATAGGAGTGGAGGATAAAGCGATACTGTGAACATTGCAATCGTTACTAACAAAATTCTAGCATTTTGGTAGATATTAAAGAACTGCAAAACAAATAAAACAGCAAAAAAACATTTCTACAAATCAAGCAGGAGGGACCATAAGAGCAAACCAAGAACTTTGTGCTCATCACTGAATCTGGTCTTCATGGTGTACAAACGACATTCTAGAAAGCTTACGTTTCACAACTGAGAAATGTACTTTCCTAGCAATGAATTAAGGTAATAAAAAGGTCTTGGGTCAAACCAACCTGTCTAAAAAACAAAAATAATCCTGCCGTTTGATAGAAAAAAAAAAGTCTGTACAGATTGCTAAAATGAATATAGAAGAAAAAAAACTCGGATGTAAAAGGACAAAAACAGACTAAAATACAATTTTAAACCTAACTTTTGAGTTGTCCACAACAGAGTAAAAAGAACTTAACTTTTTGGTGTAAACCAATATATACCAAGTATAGATCTGAGCTCGTATCTATTCCTAGCAGAAGTAGCCAACTGTCCTTGTTACTGTCCCTTTCAAAAACGGCAGTCCACTAAAGCATATGTTTCCAGCTGAAGACACTCATATCTCTCCAGCTTCACGTTCTTCAGAACTACGTTCCTCCGATTTCCCATTAGCAGTTTCAAAGCTGCGCTTTTTGTGCCTTCGTTCTCTGTCCCTTGAACGATCCCTGTCTCTTGAGGTTCTCTCCTTATCTCTAGATGACCTGGAAAAAAATCAGATTACTACTAAAAAATTCTTACTTAAAAAGTTATTCATTATACAAAAAAATTATATTGCTCCATCCCTGCTTAAAATTACATAAAAGTCCATATTTCATGAATTAAAGGGGTAGAAAACCAGACAGCACATGCGATCAGATCTTGTGCCTTTGCTCTGGTTCTCCAGCAGGGCTCTTTTACCAGCTTCAGCAGTGATGTCACATCGACAACACGTGACCATCGCAACTATCACTGGCCTCTTTGGCGGGTTGCTGGAGCCAGCGATTAGCAGCAATGGTCACCTGTTATTAATACGATGTCATCATTGAAGTCAGGAAAACCGAGCCCTGCCAGGAGAACTGGAGCAGCAGGTAAGGAACAATCTATTCTTTATAACAGGTGAATCACTTGTGTTGTTTGGAGTCCTCCTGAAAATGGGCAAACCCTATAAGTTAACCCTTTAAAACGGACTCATTTTTGTTTTTACGCCCACATTTCAAGAGTCATAACTTTTTTAATTTTCTGTTTACATAGCCATATAAGGGCCTATTTTTTGCAGGACAAGATATGTTAAATGGTACCATTTAAAATACACCATGTCTTGTATTGGAAAAAGGGAAGAAAATTAATTATTTAAAAACACCAAATTACACCAATTTTTGGAGTTTTGATATTACGTTCACTGTGTGCTAAAATTAACATGACGTCCTGCAGGTCAATACGATTAAGGCAATAGCACATTTGTATAGTTTATTTTATTATTACTTTAAAAAATAAAACCTTTGAAAAAAGGTTTTACTTTGCATCACAATTTTCTGCCAGACAACTTTTTAATATTCCATCTACAGGGCTGTATAAGGTATTTTTAGCTGGAAAAACTGTCGTTTTTAATAGGTGTGGTAAATTTTTGGTACGTACAACTGTTTGATAACTGAACTGTTGCTCAATTTATATTTTTATATTTTCATTTCAGACATTTTCTAATGCAGCAATACCCATTATTTTTAACCACTTCCTGGCGCAGTGCTTTTTGTTTTTTGGCCCCTGCCTTAACTTTATTTTTCTGTTTATATGAGAACTTGTTTTTTGTGGAATTGTACTTTCTAATGGCACCATTTAATATTGCACAGGATGCAGAGGGAGCTGAAAAAAAATTCCAAATGGGGTAGAATTGGAAAACAAAAGGAAATTCCACCACAGTTTTATCGGTTTTAAGGCGTTCGCTATGTGGTAAAACTGGCTTGTGCTCTTCATTCTCCGGGTCAGTTTTAATACTGAAAAAAATACAATAATGCTGTATGAAACATCTTTGGCGCTCGCTCCGTATGTACAGCAGATGTCAGTGTTTTTTTTTGTTTTTTTTTTACTTTTCCACTCAATAACTTTTAGCCCCTTTAGTGGGCTCAAACATGTGATTTTCCGATTGCTTGTCCTATAAACCATAAGAGAAAACTACTATGGTCTATGAGATTTTCATTGCCTGACTGTGAAACTGTGCCTCGGGCACGGCTTTACAGGCAACTTACCATGACAGGCCTGGGAACCTTCAGCAGGCACCAGGCTGTCATGGTAATGGATTCTATTTGCATCAACCTATGTAATCAGGCCGATGCAAAGAGATCCGACGGATATAGCACCATAACATAGAAAAAGGTCATCAATATGATTTCAGTGAGTTCACAGCTTTGTACACTGTGCGATGGCTGTTTTCAGGAAGTGCTGCTGATACTCCTTATCAAGTGAATGGGACCTGAGTTGCAGAACCAGAGAATGGCTACTACACAATGTACAGAGCCGTGGTGTTCCAGCTATATACACCGATTAAATCCAAAATAAGTGGTTGCCACATGTCAGACCCCTACAGATATTATACTGATGACCTATCCTTTGGATTGATTATCAATATGTTGGTTCCAGTAAAACCCTCTAAAGGCTATGGTCAACTTTGGAGCCATTTTGTTTTCATTTATCGATTTACATGTATTTTGGTGCAAATAACACTTCTGTAATCGGATTTTCTACAACAAAAAAAAAAAATGGTAGTTTAGCCGTTTTTCACTACATAACCAGCTGCATAAATCAGTTCTGCAATAAATCTGTAAAGACTAGCTGTCTGTATGATCACTACTGAAGGATCTTGCATGCTGTTTTATGCCCAAATTAAGGCTAAACTTTGATGTGAGCATAAATAAGTTATACAAGCGATCAGGACAGATGAGAGAGACTGGATATGATCATCAGTCTGATGGATTTATCACAGAAATGCTTTCCACAGTAGGCTATGTAGTGAAAACATAGCTGCAGAAGCTAAAACAACAATTAATTTGTAATCCTTAAGTCACAAAACATACTTTGACTTGGAACTCCGATCTCTGCTCCTATCCCGGCTGCGGTGATGACTGTGACTACGACTGCGACTGTCAGAGCGTGATCTATGGCGGTGACGTTTCTCACGAGATCTGGATCGTGTTTTTCTCCTGCGGTCCCGGGAAGATGAACGATGTCTGCGTTTCTCCCTGGATCTAGATCTACATGGGGAATACAATGTTACTGAAAGTTCATTAATGTAACCATGGCAACCAACACATCACCTCAGGTTTCTTACTTGGAATTATAGTAATAATAAAGTATATTAAATTTAAATCAAAGGAGCATTTTGTAGTTCGAAAATAAAAATAAAAAAATCATCAAAAGAACTCTATCATGTGATATACAAGCCTCTTATTTGAAATGCCTGAAGACAGTCTCCACAAGGTGACTAGGAAAAAATTGTTTTCTCGCCAAAAGAATATAGCAGCATGACAGGTGTCCAAAATTGCATCTGATCAAAACAAAAACTTCTGCGGCAATATCCTGTGTACTGATGAGAGCAAATTGGAGAGGTTTCCTTTTGCCAAACACTCAAGAAACTTGCAGTCATTAAGACAATGATGAACTCTACTTTATACAAGAATATTCTTGACAGAAATGAAAAACTATCTGCCCAACAGCTAAAGCCAATCTAAAATTACAACTTGCAAAAGGATGACCATACTAAATTAGTATTTACATATGTCAATTTACTTAAGAAAAATCAAGGTAATACAACTTCAGCCACCTTCCAGCTATTATTGCTAAAGATGACTCTACGTAATAATGTCATCCCCAAAAATTGAACCATCATTCTGAAAAAGCATGGTTAAAAATAAGGTTCCCTTATGGTTCAGTAACATGTAGAGTGATAAATAAAACCATGGGAAAAGAAAGAACACCCTCTTCATTCTGATGACTATATACACAGAGAGAAGAGAGAGAAAAAAATGTAACAGAGGTGTACGGATTCATATACAGTTGCATCTCAAATTAGAATATCATCGAAAAGTTAATTTACTTCAGAAATTTCATTTAAAAAGTGAAACTTGTAGATTCATTCCATACAGAACGATTTACATGTTTAAACATTTTTTCTTTTAAATGTTGATTGTGGCTTACAGCTAATGAAAACCCAAAAGTCAGTGTCTCATAAAATTTTATTATATAAGATAATTAAACAATGATTTTTAATTCAGAAATGTTGGCCTCCTGAAAAATATGTACAGTGTATGCACTCAATACTTAATTGGGGCTTCTTTGCATGAATTACTGCATGAATACAGTGTGGCATGGAGGCGACCAGCCTTTGGCACTGCTGAGGTTGCTTTGATAGCGGTGTCTCAGATTCTCTATGGGGTTTAGGTCAGGTGAGTTTTCTTCTAAATCCATTGTGTTTAATTCATAAATTTGTTCTCTTTTCAATACTTTAATGAACTGTTCCATCATGTTCAGCAAACTGAACTGACTGCTGCCATGGCTTCTGCTACTTGATATATCAGTGAAGATGGAGGTCAGTGACTAAGCAGGGGAAGAGGAGGGCTTGCTGGTCAGACACGCAGGCGGCATGTGTCTACTTGCCGAAATCTGCAGCAATCTGGATAGAGAGAGCATCATAGTAATATAACAATTTTTCCTCTTTTGAGCTCACGGAAATATCAACCATTTTGCTTTGATAGCAAGGGTCTAAAAACATGGCTATCCAGTAGTCATCACTTTGCTTGATGCTAATAATACACTTGTAAGCAACAAAGAGTGCGGCTTGCCATGTATGCCCCGTGTGTGTGAGAGGACCTATTTCTTTCAGGCTCCAGTCCTATTGTAATGGTTTCTCATGGCTAGTGTCATCTTCATTAACATCAGCCTCTTCCTCTAGCTATGTTGGGCAAAACTTCATACCCCCTGCACCACCAGCTCCCCCTCATCCTCCAGTCATCGGTAGTAATCCTCTTTCACTTCCTCCTCCATATGACTTTGGCCTTGAGCGTCCCTAATATCTACAGGTCTGTGAACCAGAAGAGTAATCTGTTATTTTCCCACCACCACTTGTTGCATCAGCATTAGCATTTCCTCCAACATACATATCAGTGGGATGACATTGTTGATGTCACTGTTGTCCCTTCTCACAAATCTGGTAGCCTCATTGAAAGGCCTGGGTATGCAACACACATCCCTCATAAGCTGCCACTGCCTGAGCTCGAAATATAACATGTTCCCAGGTGTAGTGGTCTTGTGAATGATGTAATAATTGACTGCTTTATGCTGCTTGTACACATACTCCAGCATATGCTAGGTGAAATTCCAGTGTGTTGGAATGTCACAGATCAAGCTGTGCAAAGGCAAACCATTCGGTCGCAGATTACCTTGGCAGTTTTAGTTGGCAGGGAGACATCCAGTGGGAAATGTACTACTTTATGCAGATTGGTTCATGTGCTGGAATAAAGACGTGCTGCCTCGGTTATTTAAGACCCATGACCAACACCATAACCAAGGGAGGGAATATAAGGGTGCTGTCATGGAAAATTACCAGCAAGAGTAATTATCATTTTTCCGTTTGTCCTATGACAGCACCAGGAGAGACCTCAGAGATAGAGAGCTAGGGTGGGATAACAGCTGGCAAGACTTTACGCCCAAAGGAAAGGTCAGAGACACAAGAAAGGTCCAGTCTATAGTGCCTTAAGTGCCTAAGCTAGACAGATAGCTAGCTTAATCCACCTGGCTATGGAACTTTTGCTAGCAGCCTTTCCTTTTTAGGACCTGAATACTGGACAAACAAGGCCCCTGACTTCCTCCATTCTCTAGTAGCATCCAGGTAAGCTAGAACACATCTCCTAACGTCCAAGCAACTAAACTCCAACTCCTTGTGACATCTGGGATTGGTACCAAAGGAAGGAAGCACTACATGCTGAGATTTATGGAAGTTTGACACTACCTTGGGAAGAAAAGCTGGGTCTGGTCTAAGAACAATTCTATCCTCCTAGATGGAAGTATATGGGGGATATATGGACAAGGCCTGGATCTCCCCTATCCTAGCTCATGTGATTGCTACTAAAAAGGCACATTTAAGAGTCAACATTCTGATAGAGATCTCAGAAATGGGTTCAACGGGTCCCTTCATCAAACTAACACTAAATTTAGGTCCCAGGGAGGAACTTGGAAAACCCTAGACAGAACGTCCCTTGCAATTGCTTTTCAAAACCTCATGATAAGAGGATGAACAGCTAATCTAACGTCAAACAAATCTGCACCTTTATAGTACTAAGGGGAAAGACCCTTCTCTAGACCCCTCTAAAGAAATTGCAAAATCCTGGGAACAGAGAGACTACACTGTAGAACAGGATCAATTCCCAGGAAAGCAAAGAAAGCCACCCAGGTTCTAGAATAAATTCTAGTGGTTACCAGTTTCCTACTTTTAGGCAAGGTGGAAATAATGGATTCAGACAATCCCCTATGCCTTTGCAGTGACCTTTCAATAACCAGGCCGTCAAACCCCGATTTAGGGCCCACTCTCTCTGGTCTAGTTTGTGACGACTCAAAAAAATCTGCCTGTTGGTTGTCCACTCCCTGATAGGAAGGGCCGACAATAACAGGACTCTCCCTCCAGTAAGAAAAAAATCTGAGCAGAAATTTGTTGTAACCCTAAGGACCTGGTCCCTCCCTGGTGATTCAGGTAAGCTACAATGGAACCATTGTCTGACAAAACCTTTAGATGACGGTTCTCGAGCAAGGGCAAAATCTCCTGCAAAGTTAGAAGAACTGCCATCAACTCTTTTACATTTGAAGAAGCTGTACATATCGATCCTTCCCAGGTGCCCTGCAGAACCCTGCCCTGGACATGAGCTAAACAGCCAACTGGACTGGCATCCTTGGTTACTACTACTGGATCCACAATCCTCCAGGGAACCCCTGGACAAGATTGACTAGATCCAACCACCATCTTAGGGAACTGCATGTCTGACTGGAAATAGACATTTTTCTGTCCAACTCTTCTCCCTTTTCTGACCAAGTCTGGAGAATCTCCCATTGAAGGCTCCTGGAGTGAGCCAGAGCCCAAGAATCGCAGGAATGCAGGAGGTTAAAGCTCCCAGAGCTGACATGCCCTTTCTGATCGACAGAGTAGGATCCTGAATAAGTTGAAGTATTACTGACCTTATTCTCTGGACCTTTTCTGAAGGCAGAAAAGATTTCTGAGATGTAGAGTCCAGTAATATACCCAGGAACTGTTAAACCTTCTGAGGAACCATTCTAGATTTTTCCGCATTGATTATCCACCTCAGAGAGTTCAGAATGTAGATCACCTGTGTCATCTGGGTGAGACAGGCCTGTTCAGATTGGGCTATAATCAGAAAATCGTCCAGATACGGCACAAACAGGATGTCTTTTCTCTTATATGGGCTGCCACCTCTGCTACGAGATGCCATGGAGATTCCAAAGGGTAGCACCTGGAACTGAAAATGTCTCAGACATCCCTGCACCTTCAGTGCCACTCTAAAGAACCTCTGATGAGCCAGGTATATTGAAAGATGGTAATATGCGTCCCTGATGTCCAAGACCACCATATAAAAGTCGCTGTACAGGAGGTCCACTACTGACTTCATTGTCTCCATTTTGAATTTTCTCTATACTAGGAACTTGTTAAACTTCTTAAAATTTATGATGGTTCTGAACTCTCCATTTGTTTTGTTGTTTTTACAAGAAAAAGGTTGGAGTAGAACCCCACACCTTCTTCTGATGGAGGACAAGAGATAAGCGCCCTTTTAAAATAAGTTTCTCTACCTCCTTTTACAGAGCCTCCTGAGCCCACGGGCCTACCTCTGTTACCAAAAAACTTCTGGAGTTAGACTCTTAAATTCTAGTCTGAATCCCTCCTGCAAGGACTAAAGAATCCAGGTACTGTTAGAAATCTTTGACCAGGCTGGGAGGAAGTGCAACAGCCTCACTCCCACCCTGGCATTATTGGAGGTTGTCTTTTTTGGCAGTGATGGCATTACAGCCTCTGAACAAGAACCCTTTGGATTTAGAAGAAGAGCATTTCCACTTGGAATCTCTCTTATTCAGGCTCTTCGCTGTACCTGAGAATCTTCTATTCTGGGGAAAGGAGGAATTCTGCTTACGAAAGGAAGAGGGAAACCCTTTCTTTCTATCTCCTGCTTTTTTTTAAAGAATATACCGTATTTTTCGCCCTTTAAGACGCACATGCCCATAAGACGCACCTAGGTTTTTGAGGAGGAAAATAAGGAAAAAAAATATTTTTAACCAAAAGGTGTGCTTTTGGTGGGTTTTCATCTAATGGTGGTCTGTGCATGACACTATTATGGGGGATCTGTGGATGACGCACTGTTATGGGATGGGGTATCTGTGGATGGCACTGTCATGGGATGGGGGAATCTGTGGAGGCACTGTTATGGGGCATCCATGGAAGACACTGTTAGGGGTTGGATATGTGGATGACACAATGCTATATACCGGTATGTGTCACTCACACATTTCCCCCCTATAACATTGTCCCCCAATGCACCGTGTCCCTCACTTTAGTATGCCCTGCCGCTCACAGAAATATTCTTTAGTAACAGTAATATTTAACGTTTTATTAGCTATAGCTAAAGTTTCTCTTCTGTGCGTTTTACTACTTACTAATAGTCTCTGGTAGTAGGCAGGCCGGGCGGGCGGCAGTGTAACTGACGTCACGCGCCTGCGCCGCCTACTTCATTCATAGGCAGCAGTGCATGACGTCAGTCAGTTAACGCTGCCATCCGCCCGGCCTGCCTACTACCAGAGACGATTAGTAAGTAGTAAAACGCACAGAAGAGATGTACTTTAAGCTATAGCTAATAAAACGTTAAATATTACTGTTACTAAAGAATATTTCTGTGAGCGGCGGGGCCCGGTGTAAGACTACAGTGACTGCACCGACACGAGAGTTGCCAGCCTCCAGCCCCCCTCCCCCCCTGTGACACATTACAGGCTGCGCAGCATCGCAGCCTGCAATGTAAAAATGGCATAAGACGCACTGCCATTTTCCTCCTGCTTTTGGGGCAAAAAAGTGCATCTTATGGGGCGAAAAATACGGTAGTCTAACGCAGACCCGAAGAAGTATTTCCCTTCATTACATAGTCTATTTTTAGATGCCACGTCCCCTGACCAATTCTTAAGCCAAAGGGCTCTGCGAGCCGAATTAGCCAGGGAAGATGAACGAACAGACAATCTAACTGCATCGGCAGAAGCATCTGCCAGAAAGTCAGCTGCTTTGGCAATAACAGAGAGATTCTAAAAGCTGGTCCCTAGGAGTCTTATCCTTAATCTGGTCCTCTAATTGCTTAACCCAAAGGATAAGGGCCCTAGCAGTACAAGTTGCCTCTATGTTTGGTTTAAGGGAAGCCCCTGCTGAACTCCCATGTTTGCCTTAGAAAGCCATCTGCTCTCCTGTCCATGGCGTCTTTAAGCTGCCCTAGGTCATCAAAAGGCAAAGATGATCTGCGTGACACTTTAGCAATCGGTACGTCAATTTTCAGTGCGCAGTCCCAGAGTACTGAATCCGCGGCGTCAAAGGAGTATTTGCATTTAACCGAGGAGGGAATAAACGCGGTCACGTTTTTGTGAATAAAGAACGTATTATTTTTTAATTCCTTCCAACTCCTCAAACCTTACGTCCTGAACTGACCTTACTTCCTTGGGGTCCTCAATATTTATTGTAGCTCTAACTGCTTTCAGAAGTTGATCAACGTCCTGAATGGGAAAGAAGGGTCTACCTCCTCTATCCTCATCTGAGGATGATTCGGATGAAAGTTCCCCACTTTCAACTAAAGCATTTTCATCCGAACTAGAGACGTCTGAAAACCTTTGCCCAGAAGGGGATCTGTCTGCTTCTATGGGCTACTTTTTTTTAGATTTAAGGGCTTTACCCACTTCTCTAATCAGTCTTTTCATACATTCGAACGTTGAGGGGGATTCTTCCGCTATAGTGTTTTCTATGCAGGGGCGACATAGGATGGGGGAAATTTGGCCTTACAAATTCCACATTCCTTATGCTTTGCCTTAGCCGACATGTTCCTGGGTTTATCCTAAAAGACAATATGCCATAATAAACTCAATGTATTGGAAAACCAAATTAGGGAGATAGAACCCCCTGCCATACCAAAGGTGCCAGGGTAGACAGGTCCTTCTGTGCCTCTCCAGCATCTTCCATGCTGACAGAGATCCAACACACGCCTTGGATCAGGTCCTACACGGCAAGGATCCACAGACCGCTCTAGCTGGGCTTAATGCGCCGGAAATTCAAATCCCCCCCGCTCCTGGAGACAAAGTATTGCGAGATCTCACCCTTCCCCGTGTTCTTGCAATACTATGGACAGGAAGCGCTATGTTCACAATCCCTGAGCTCCCGTCCCTTGTCGATGGTGCCCCTCCTCCTCAAATATCTGTGGGTTTCCTGTCCTGGGCAGAGGATCCTGTCTCCTGGTGCTGTCATAGGACGAAGGGAAAAACAGGACTTTGGGCCACTGAGCTACAGTCCAGTCCTTTTTCTCCTTAAACCTGGTAAGACACTTATGATTTCTGATGTTGTCTCTGGGTCACGAGTAGCTTGACACAATGAAGGCGACATTTATGGCACATGTCCTGAATGTGTATGGTCACTCCTTGTGAATCTCCCCCAAATTCTTGCAAGGCCTTTTCTTGACAATCCTTTCAAGGCTGCTATGATCCCTGTTGCTTTCTTGTGCACCTTTTTCTACCACACTTGTTCCTCCCACTCAACTTTCCATCAATATGATTGGATACAGCGCACTGAACAGCCAACTCCTATAGCAATGACCTTCCGTGGCTTGCCCTCCCTTGTGGAGGGTGTCGGCACTCCTCCACATGATTTTGTAGCCTACTGAACCAAACTGAGGGACCATCTTAACGCTTAGCTTAACCTTTGCGGGTGTTTTGTGTTGATTAGCCAATTTGAGTCTACAATAATGAACTTTTTCACAATATTCAAATTTTCTGAGATACTGTTTTCTCCAGAATTTTTACCATGAAGATGTATCACACCAGAAATTTGTTATAAATGTCAGTGGGCGGAGCTATCAAGTTGGCACATATTAAAGGTGTTTTCCGGGAATTAAGATAATGATAAATATATTCTCAAATATCTTTCATTATTTATAATGGCTCGTTTCTTCTGGGGCGGAATCATCAGGGGAAACAAAATAGCCGCTGTCCCATCAGTTCACACAAAACCTGTTCTGATCACATATGAGGACAAGTTACTTTACAAGACTGAGGTAAAGAGCTGCCTCATCCTACTCTCTGCTCTGCTTGTCAAGGATTATGATCCTGAATATAGATATTAACTAAATTCCCCAGAGATTCATCTAAAGTTCTTGAAGAGACATGAAGTATAGAGAGGACGGACAGGACAGGCTGTGGTAATGTTTTCCTGTGGTAATGGAGACTGTAAACAAGTGCTGCTGCTCATTAGCCACACCTCACCTTCCTCTCATGTCTCCTCATCATCTCCATTCCCACAGAGATTCACCTGTATTCAGGATCATGATTCCTGACAAGCAGAGCAGAAAGGAAGATGAGGCAGCACTATGGCTCATTGTGGTGAACCAACTTGTCCTCCTGTGTGATTAGGACAGGTTTTGTGTGTACTGATAGGACAGCGGCCATTTTATTTCTTCTAATGATTGCTCTCTAGACAAAACAAGCCATTCTAAGTAATGAAAGGTATTTGTGAATATATTTATTATAAAATATTTAAGTATTAAAATTTTTTTCATTCGGGAGAACCCCTTTAAGCCTCATTTATCATCCTCTTAATCGGCAGAAATGGCTCAAATTGTTGCGGACAATTATGCCAGCTTATGTGGTGGTTTGTGTAAAAAGTCACATTTATTACCAGAAAAAAACAACTCATTTTAGGAACAAGGTGATAGGCAAGTATTAAAACAGGACTCATTTATTTTTATCTAATATAAATGAGCCAAACGGGGTTTTGTCAGTAAATTGACATTCAACAAAAACAAAAATGTTCCAATTTACCACTGGAAATGTCGCAAATATGTTTTTAAAAGTCGCAAGTGCGGTCTGGCAGAGGTTGGCTGAAATGGCGCATTTCGGTGTTAAAAAGTCACATTTTAGTACTATTGACGTTAAAATGTTGCAAAATCGAGAGAAATAGGCGGATAATCAAGTTAATATTTTAAAAGTTACATTTTAAAAGTGACATGCGCATTTTGATATAGGAGGTTAAACCAATCACCACTTTTGATTTGTAATGTTAGCCATTATTGATAAATGTCCCACACTTACTTGATTTTCATTAGCTGTAAGCTATAATCATCAACATTAAAAAGAAATGAATGCTTGAAAGAGACCACTGTGCAATAAATCTATAGTTTCCCTTTTGAACTGAATTACTGAAATAAAATGAACTTATTCTAATATATTGAGATGCACCTGTAAGGTTTGTTCACAGAAAGACAACCTGTGTTTGTAAAGTATCATGTAACCCTGTACATTTTATATGTATAAATAGTACTACACACACACACACACACACACACACACACACCACTATTGGAAACTAGTATACTCTGAATAGTCTCAATAGTGAGGTGCTGTTCTTGCACACATTACTGCCAAGGCCACTGTAGCAATCTTGTGACCAATAATAGAATGTGATCATTTCCAATCCGACAGAGACCGCAGTAGTGGTTGAATGAAGAGAGTGTATTTTTATTTATTTTTAAACTCCCTACCATTTATGTTTGGACAGTGACGCTTTTGTTTTTTCCTTGCTACCTTCCAAGGGCCTTTTTTTCTAACCAATTATTTGGGTGGAATGAGAGAGGGGGAAACAAAAACAATGCCATTGTTTTTGGATTATGTTTATATGGCATTTGTTGTGCAGTAATAATTACTGCATGTTTTTTTGTGGTGTAAGAGTTTTTATTGGTACCATAATAGGTTTAATACGATTTTTCAATTTTTCTCGTTCATTTATGATTGTGTAGGTGAGCTGTCCAAAACAAACTAACAATTCCAGGATTGTGCTTTTTTTATGATGTTTACAGTATGGAATAATGTTAAATGTAATATTTTGGACACTTTGGGTTTATTTTTTACAGATTAGGTAATAAAATGGGATTTTCTATTTTCATTTTTTTTATTTTTAAAAACATCTGAGAAGAAAGACGAGCAGGATAGAATGTTGTTTCTGATCACAGCCACATCAGCTGTATAGCACAGGACACTAATGACATCTAGAAGATTAAAGGGTCACTACTTTCATTAAACCTTTGATGCTATGGGGAACAAGTCTATATGTCTAGAATGAGGGGAGAGAAGTGCTTGATTAGCACATTCTCTCCTTGCTGCAAGGCTGAAAGCGAGACGGACTCAATAGAAAGTCTATGAGACCTCTCGCAAAGTAAGGACACAGTGCGCTTTTCTCTCTACTTGTTCTAGAGTTCGGTGGGGGTCTCAGCACCTGTGACATTTCAAAAGTTTAATCAAAGTACAGTGACTCTTTAAGTAACAGAGCCGTAAGCACTGCTCGAAGGTGTTCCCTTGGACCATAAGTGTCTACTAAAAGTGTGGCCATAAGGATCTGCTGCGGAACCTGGCACTGACAAGTGAGTTCCACACACTGGACTCACAGCGTGTCAGTGAGAGCACCCATCCTAACCTCCCAGCACTGACCGGGTCACATAGCATTATTCTGATTTATGATGCTATGTAACCCTTACCGTTCTGGACTGTATTGTATAACAGGGACAGCATTATGTCAGTGTTATAAAATACATTCCAGGGCTCTAAGGGTTAGACAGCTTCATAAATCGCTATAATGTTATGCGACACAGTCAGTGCTGGGAGGTCAGGACGGGTGCTCTCGCTGACATGCTGCGAGTCTAATGCGTAGAACTCGCTTGTGTGAAATGGGCCTTAGATAAAGCAGCCACTGTTATTTATATGGAGGCTCACATTAACAGTCTACTGCCACAACATAGCATAGTCATGAGGCAGCAGAGAAGTGGTTAAAAATACTCTAGTTTGTGAAATTATGATAATCTTGGTAATAATTACTTATTTCATCATTACCTTCTTTTTAATTTGTCTCGCTCTTCTCTATCTCGCTCTTCTCTGCGCTTCAATCGATCTTGATTTCGTTTCTCCTGCTTTTCTGCCACAATTCTCTATTTGAAAGAACTTAAATTACATTTCCAAATGGTTTCAGTTACACAAATCAATCTTTTAAAATAAATAGAAACGGTTATAAGTACCTACTGTACTTAATGAATAATGAAATAAAACAAAAACAGAAAAAACATCCTAATATGTTGGATTCTAATTTTCCCACACATTCTGCACCTAAATACATACAGTATCCTCAACGAATGTGAATGGTATTTTTCATGCAGACATTGAAATGTTCTGGAAAAAAAAACTCTGTGGGAATAATGACAGTGTTCATTTAATGTAATCCATGAGTAAATATGCTTGCAAATCTGCGGCAGAAATGCTAGTTTTCCCTAAAAGTGTGTGGTGGATTCCTAACCGACTATGTGAATATGGCCTTGGTTTAAAAAAACAAACAAACAAAAACCTCTAAAAAAAAGGTGGAAAGTTTGCACACAGAAAATAAAAGTACCTTTAACTCATCTAATTTCTCACGTATTTCAATGAAGCCCAAGTGCAACTTGCCACCAAAGTGGTCAGCCAATCTTCTGTCGTTATCATGCAGTCCCAGATAGGCAGAACATACTTCACATACTCTCAGCTTTTGCTGCTGAAAGCTGGAGGCTGGCATAGAACTGCGATAGATTTCCTGTTAGTAAAATAAGATTTTAATACTTAAGATTACTGCAGTATATATTCCTACATAAAATCTATCTATATTCAAATTTCATTGCACTAGAACGAGTTACGCTACTATCACACTTGCGCTTTTGCCTGTTCCGGCAAGGATCAGCAAAAACTCTTCCATTACTGATAACACAACCATCTGTGTCCGTTATGAACGAATCCGTTTGTATTATCTTTAAAATAGCAATGACCAATCTGTCATGAACTCCATTGAAAGTCAATGGAAGACAGATCCGTTTTCTATTGTGTCAGAGAAAAACATCATGGGATGCGGAGCAAAACAGATCCAGCATGAGACACAATGCAAGTCTACTGTGCCGGATCCGCTGTGCTCCGCATCCCATGACAGAAAGAAAACCGCAGTTAGCTGCGGTTTTCTCTCCGGTATGGGAACACAACCAAACAGAATGGACTGCCTTTTGGAGCATTCTGTTCAGTTTTGTCCCCATTGACAATAAAACAGAAGCGTTTTTCTCAGATATGGAGATCCTCTGCCAGTTGTCAATACCTGAAAACTTAAACACAAGTGTGAAAGTAGCCTTAGTTTGTGTCTGCTTTGATTTAATCAGAATCTACGGCGGTATTTAAAGGGTACCTCCAATTATAAACAACTTTCCATAAATCAAAAGTACAAGAAAATAAGAAACTTTGCAATTATCTATATAAAATCCTTCTCTCTACTTATCAGACTCCATCTCCTTAAATGGCATCTGTCAGCAGATTTGGACCTATGAAACTGGCTGACCTGTTGTATGTGCGCTTAGCAGCTGATGGCATCTGGGTAGGCCCCATGTTCATATGTGCCCACTTTACCGGGATAAATGTTTTTTTATGTATGTAAATGAGCCTCTAGGAGTTATGGGGGCGCTGCTGTTACACCTAGAGGCTCTGCTCTCTCTGCAATTGCCGCACATTCTCCAAAGTGCCAGGTGTTATGACATTTACATTAGGTGTAATGGCAACGCCCCCGTTACTCCTAGAGGGTCGTTTACATATATGAAGACATTTTTCTCAGCATTACCAGCACATATGAACATGGGACCAACACAGATGCCTTCAGTTTCTAAGCGCACATACAACAGGTCAGACAGTTTTATAGGTCCAAATCTGCTGACAGATGTCCCTTAAAGAAACAGTCCCAGAAAAATATTTAACTCTAATGAGACTGACTGGATCCCACAAATTTGTTTTATGGGCAGAAAGTAGGTTTATCTACTCATTCCTATGAGTCTCAATGTCAGTCTCATAGTAATGAAGAAAGAAACTGACTTCCTGTCCCCACAGAACATGATGTAAGATCAAACGAGTCTCACGTGTCACATGATCTAAATGCCAAAAATAGCGGTCTATAGCTGTCCCTATATACTCTTCATTCACAATAGTGAGCGCTTACTGGCTGCTGTCATGTACCTCCCTGCAGCTGTCAGCGCTGATCAATGTGACAATAGCAGGGAAGTTTAGGGTACACTGTATTTATATAGAATTGGGAGAAGTGAATTTAGTCATTTAGAGGGCAAGTTTTCTCCTATAAATGTACAACTTCACTAAATAAAGTATATTAGAAAGATTTTCTCTATCACTGTCCCTACCCATTAGGGGAAAAATAAATGGACATTACACTTGAAAAGCAGTCTTCTCTCTGGAGACATGATTTAATCTTACTAAGAGATATGTCTACCTGCTGCCCATAGAAGTCTATGCAGAGTGGAGGGAGCAGCTACAGGGAGAGACAGAGGCAGAGAGAAGCTGCAGCAGGATTTAATAAATTTCCTCTCACACTGGTGCTGGCATTACAGCTGATTACTGCTGTATAATGCCCTCCATGTTTCTGCTGTTTCTGGAATGCTCAAAGGAAAAAATCTGGAGACCCTTTAGCGGTGCTGCAGGCAGATGGATCAGTCTTCCAAGTGTTAAAAGAGTTTTCTTTTTATTAGACAAGGTTGACGTGTTTCAGGAGCGGAGTGCCCCCTTCTTCAGGACAATAAAATGCTTTGTTATTTAAAGACTGCTTTGGTGCGCATATCGGGAGTGCAGGTGGTCGGGTCTGGTGAGTGGCAGCCACGGGTGTGTTTCGCATAATGAGGTAAGAACATCACCAGCCCCAACACCCGCTGTTGTAAATTTAAAAAATAAAAAAAATAACTACATTTCTATATAAATTTTTCTCTAAATTTATTGTTCTACATGTCTTTGATAAAAAAAATCCAATAAGTGTATATTTATTGGTTTGGGTAAAAGTTATAGCGTTTACAAACTATGGTACAAAACAGTGAATTTCGGCATTTTGAAGCAGCTCTGATTTTCTGAGCACCTGTCATGTTTCTTCAGGTGCTAGAATGCCAGGAAAGTATAAATACCCCCCAAATGACACCATTTTAGAAAGAAGACACCCCAAAGTATTCGCGGAGGGGCATGGTGAGTTCATGTATCATTTCATTTTTTTTTCACAAGTTAGCGGAAAATTACACTTTGAGGAAAAAAATAAATAATAAAGTTTCCATTTCTGCTAAATTCTGGCAAAAAAATAAAATCTCCCACGGACTCACTATTCCCCTCAGTGAATACCTTGGGGTGTCTACTTTCCGAAATGGGGTCATTTGTGGGGTGTGTTTACTGTTCTGGCATTTTGGACGGGGCTAAATTGTGAGCAACCTTGTAAAGCCTAAAGGTACTTGTTGGACTTTACGCCCCTTTATGCACCTAGGCTGCAAAAAAGTGGCACACATGTAGTATCGCCGTACTCAGAAGAAGTAGGGCAATGTGTTTTGGGGTGTATTTTTACATATACCCATGCTGGGTGAGAGAAATATCTCTGTAAACTGACAACTTTGTATAAAAAAATTTAAAAAGTTGCCATTTACAGAGATATTTCTCTCACCCAGCATGGGTATATGTAAAATACACCCCAAACACATTGCCCCACTTCTCCTGAGTACGGCGATACCACATGTGTGGCACTTTTGCAGCCTAGGTGCGAAAGAGGCCCAAATTCCATGAGTACCTTTAGGATTTCACAGGGCATTTTTACGCATTTGGATTCCAGACTTCTTCTCATGCATTAGGGGCCCCTAAAATGCCAGGACAGTATAAATACCCCACAATTGACCCCATTTTAGAAAGAAGACACCCCAAGGTATTCCGTGAGGGGTATGGTGAGTTCATGTAAAATTTTATTTTTTGTCACATGTTAGTGCAGCGTTTCTCAAATAGTGGGGCTCTGTAAAGGGGGGCTCCAGGGGGGCTCCAGGTGAAATGGGCTCCACAAATGACCCCATTTCGGAAAGTAGACACCCCAAGGTATTCACTGAGGGGAATAGTGAGTCCGTGGGAGATTTTATTTTTTTGCCAGAATTTCATCTCCATAGTGATCTGTATCGCCATCCTCTGGACAGCGATACAGATCGCTGTGCGGCAGTGGAGGGAGAGGCGTCTCCCTCCCCTGCTCCTCTGATAGGCTGCGGGCCTTGTGCCGGCAGCCTATCAGAGCGGTTCAGGCGGCGCGATGACGTCATCGCGCTGCCTGAGCATAGTGCACAGCGGGACACAGGCCGGAAGAGGCCTGCTTCCAGCGTCCAGGGAGGTAAGTATTGGGTAGGTGGGGGACCCTGGACCCTATTGGGGGAGGGGGAAGCCTGGACCCTGCACATGATTTGGGGGAGGGGTTAATGTAGCCTGCACATGATTGGGGAGGGGGATAATGGAGCCTGCACTTGATTTGGGGGGGTTAATGGAGCCTGCACATGATTTGTGGGGGTGGTTAATTGAGCCTGCACATGATTTGTGGGGGTGGTTAATGGAGCCTGCACATGATTTGTGGGGGTGGTTAATGGAGCCTGCACATGATTTGTGGGGGGTGGTTAATGGAGCCTGCACATGATTTGGTGGGAGGGGGAGCCTGGACCCTGCACATGATTTGGGGAGGGGTTAATGTAGCCTGCACATGATTGGGGGTTAATGGAGCCTGCACATGATTTGGTGGGAGGGAAGCCTGGACCCTGCACATGATTTGGGGGAGGGGTTAATGTAGCCTGCACATGATTGGGGAGGGGGGTTAATGGAGCCTGCACATGATTTGGGGGGTTTATGGCCCTCACCTGTGGGGAGAGGGGGTTAATGGAGCCTGCACATGATTTGGGGGTGTTAATGGAGCCTGCACATGATTTGGGGGTTAATGGAGCCTGCACATGATTTGGGGGTTTATGGCCCTCACCTGTGGGGAGATTGGTGTACTTATAACAATTTTATAGAGAAATGATACTATTTACAGTCGCGCGAAATGTTTTCTTCTTCCTAGGGGGGGCATGACAGAAAATAATTGAGAAGCACTGTGTTAGTGGAATATGAGACTTTGTAAGAAAAAAAAAAAAAAGAAAAAGCCAATTTCCGCTAACTTGTGCCAAAAAATAAAATCTTCTATGAACTCGCCATGCCCCTCACAGAATACCACCAGAGGAGCAGGCATATCAGACGCTGTGATATGCGATTTAGATGGCGTTATTTTTTTAAGATCTACAGCCTGCCAGCGCATGATCAGCGCTGGCAGGCTGTAGTTAAACTTTCTCCTGACGTGATCCTGTGAAAAATATATCTCGCCTCTCGCGAGATGACGCATCGGCGCGTCAAGGAGGAACATCCCGGCCGCCCGCAGGACGCATCCCTGTGTTAGGCGGTCAGGAGGTGGTTAATCATAAAAAAGTTACAGATGAAGTATACATCAATTACACAGTTGATATAAGTATAATTTCATTTTGGCGCTGTGGGCTTGTACTCCTAGTATGTTCCGGCGCTGCGTACAGTCTCCTGTTTCCCCGTAGCTGCGCTGGTCTCCTCTCTGCTATCTATGCTGCTCATTCATTCAGAAGCACTCCTTGCTGTTCCCTGGCTTCCCGGTGCGGTGATCGCTTGTGGTATTTCTCTGGGGTGATGTGGGTAACATGTGGCAGTGTTGCTCCTGTGTTTAGTCTAGCTGGACTGGTATCTAGGGCTATGAAGTTGCATGTTAGACTATTATATTACTGCCCACTTGGTTTTGCTATAGGATTTTTCTATTTTGTCCTTGCTGACTGTGGGTCCTTGTTCTTTAGCTGGTTTTGCTCTTCCCTTATTAAGTTACAGGGGAGAGATGCATAAATATAACGTGGGCGGTACAGAGACAGTATAGGAGATTATTACAATATGATTTATGTCTGCCCTGTGGTCTGGGACCCCTGAGGATAACAATCATGGTGATATTTATTTAATTAATTTTGAGGAGGAAATGTCTGGGTTCATCTATTATCTCATTGGGCACTGTATTTTAGCTTGAAATACTATAAAGTTTTAGAGGGATGAAGGGAATATATATATATATTGAGGAATGAGGAATAGGCATCCTCTATGGAACTTAGCACTCCTACTTGCCCGCCCACCTGCGTGGTGCTTTTAATCAGTACTATCACAACATCATAGTGGAGCTGGACACTCCGTGTTAGCGTAGGTCCCCGTCTGATTAGAAGCCACCTTGCCGCCTGGTAGACGGGCCCGACATATGGTTGCACAACCATGTGCGCTAAGAGCTTCTACCCCATGTTATAGTAAGTATGGCAGTCATGTATTTGACCCTGTTCACACATTCACTATTCTTAGTGCATTTAGCAGTGTGCTGCTATTTCTCCTGTTTGCTGTATAATTGCCCATGTAGCTTGCACCTGCACTTAAATTACCTCTAGGAGGTGCTGTTTCATTTTCTGGTATGTGTATATAAATGAGGAATAGGCATCCTCTATGGAACTTAGCACTCCTACTTGCCCGCCCACCTGCGTGGTGCTTTTAATCAGTACTATCACAACATCATAGTGGAGCTGGACACTCCGTGTTAGCGTAGGTCCCCGTCTGATTAGAAGCCACCTTGCCGCCTGGTAGACGGGCCCGACATATGGTTGCACAACCATGTGCGCTAAGAGCTTCTACCCCATGTTATAGTAAGTATGGCAGTCATGTATTTGACCCTGTTCACACATTCACTATTCTTAGTGCATTTAGCAGTGTGCTGCTATTTCTCCTGTTTGCTGTATAATTGCCCATGTAGCTTGCACCTGCACTTAAATTACCTCTAGGAGGTGCTGTTTCATTTTCTGGTATGTGTATATAAATGAGGAATAGGCATCCTCTATGGAACTTAGCACTCCTACTTGCCCGCCCACCTGCGTGGTGCTTTTAATCAGTACTATCACAACATCATAGTGGAGCTGGACACTCCGTGTTAGCGTAGGTCCCCGTCTGATTAGAAGCCACCTTGCCGCCTGGTAGACGGGCCCGACATATGGTTGCACAACCATGTGCGCTAAGAGCTTCTACCCCATGTTATAGTAAGTATGGCAGTCATGTATTTGACCCTGTTCACACATTCACTATTCTTAGTGCATTTAGCAGTGTGCTGCTATTTCTCCTGTTTGATATATATATATATATATATATATATATATATATATATATATATATACACACATATACACACACACACAAAATATATATAAAAATATAAGTACACATAAAAAATTGACCCATGTGAGTAGGATAAAACACCTAGATAACAAAAAATTGTATGAATCCAAATTCAAATATCTGCACACCTATGTGTATGCATATCCATACACAAAAGGTGTTCTTTGTAAAACATTTTGGGTCGGAATGTATATATATGGTTGTAGATTGGAAAGAACATTATATTGCCATAGTTGATTCCTATATTATATCAATATCAAAGGGCTCGCGTTCGTGAGCGTCGTTAGGATTAAAGATGGTGCGAATGGAGTAGGAGGCTCTCTGCTGTATCAAATGGTCATGAGGCATGGTACCATTGATTATTCAATGCTCTCTCTTTCATAAGATTGTCTCATTAATTTAATTTAGTCCTCGTGGGTTCAATGTGTCCAGTTGGTAAATCCAAAAGACCTCTCTCTTTTGCAAATTCTCAAAGCGATTAAATGGGTTTTCGGGTATGAAATCAATAGGTGTTATTTTGATTTAATGTCTCTCTTTCTCTGGGGTCGTGGTACAGTGCCTCGAAATGCAGTGCTTAAGGTATTGCCTGTGGATATTATACCTATGTTGGTTAACATGTCAACAGAGGGCCTGCGTAGTACAGTCTACGTATTGTAGAACGCATCCGCATTCTATTAGCTAAATAACGTATGATGATTGACATGTAAGGTTGCATTTTATTTGGAATGTCGTCCCATTAAAGTTTGATCTGAACGACGTTTGTTCATGTGTTATAATTTCACAACACGGGCAATTTCTTGACCTACATCTATAGCTCCCGCTTTTGAGTTTGTTTGCATTCTCCATTTTGTGGTTATGTTGTTTGGGTCTGCTGGGCGCTAATATATTTCTAATTGTAGTTGCTCGTCTGTATGTTGTCTTTGGGGTCTGGGGGAAGTATTTTGCCAAATGGGGGACCTGTCGGAGGATATGCCAAAGTTTCTTTAAAATTTTCTGTATTTGTATATTGGATGTGTTGTATACATAGTAACATAGTAACATATAGTAACATATATAAGACCAAAAAAAGATTTGTCTATCCAGTTCGGCCTGTTTCCTACAAGTTGATCCAGAGGAAGGCAAAAAAACATGTGAGGCAGAAGCCAATTTTCCCCACTTAAGGGGAAAAAATTCCTTCCTGACTCCAATCAGGCAATCAGAATAACTCCCTGGATCAACGGCCCATCTCTAGTAGCTACAGCCTGAAATATTATTACACTCCAGAAATACATCCAGTCCCCTCTTGAATTCCTTTATTGTACTCACCATCACCACCTCCTCAGGCAGAGAGTTCCATAGTCTCACTGCTCTTACCGGAAAGAATCCCCTTCTATGTTTGTGTACAAACCTTCTTTCCTCCAGACGCAGAGGATGTCCCCTCGTCACAGTGACAGTCCTGGGGATAAATAGATGATGGGAGAGATCTCTGTACTGACCCCTGATATATTTATACATAGTTATTAGATCTCCCCTCAGTCGTCTTTTTTCTAAAGTGAATAACCCTAATTTTGATAACCTTTCAGGGTACTGTAGTTGCCCCATTTCAGTTATTACTTTAGTTGCCCTCCTCTGAACCCTCTCCAGCTCTGCTATGTCTGCCTTGTTCACAGGAGCCTAGAACTGTACACAATACTCCATGTGTGGTCTGACTAGTGATTTGTAAAGTGGTAGGACTATGTTCTCATCACGGGCGTTTATGCCCCTTTTGATGCAACCCAATATCTTATTGGCCTTAGCAGCAGCTGCCTGACACTGGTTTTTACAGCTTAGTTTGCGGTTTATTAAAATTTCTAGATCCTTTTCCATGTCAGTGTTACCGAGTGTTTTACGGTTTAGTATGTATGGGTGACTTGCATTATTCCTTTCCAAGATAACTTTACATTTGTCAGTGTTAAACCTCATCTGCCATTTCTCTGCCCAAGCCTCCAATCTATCCAGATCCCTCTGTAACAGTATATTGTCCTCTTCAGTGTTAATTACTTTACACAGTTTAGTGTCATCTGCAAAAATAGATATTTTACTGTGCAGGCCTTTTACAAGATCATTAATAAATATATTAAAAAGAATAGGGCCCAATACTGAACCCTGAGGTACCCCACTATTGACAGTTGCCCAATCTGAGTATCTACCGTTAATAACCACCCTCTGTTTTCTGTCACTCAGCCAGTTACTTACCCACTTAGACATTTTCTCCCAGTCCGAGATTCCTCATTTTATATACTAACCTTTTATGAGGTACAGTGTCAAATGCTTTGGAGAAGTCCGGATATATGACATCCATTGATTCGCCGCTGTCAAGTCTAGAACTTACATCTTCATAGAAACTGATTAATTTAGTTTGGCATGACGGATCCCTCATGAAGCCATGCTGACATGGCATTATTTGCTTATTTTCATTGACATACTCCAAAATAGCATCTCTTAGAAACCCTTCAAACAGTTTACCAACAACAGATGTTAAACTTACCGGCCTATAGTTTCCAGGCTCTGTTTTTGGACCCTTTTTGAATATTGGCACCACATTTGCTATGCGCCAATCCTGTGGAACATTCCCTGTCAGTATAGAGTCCGTAAATATCAGAAATAAAGATCTGGTCTTGTATAGTGATTAAACAGATCATATCCATTATTGCAAGGGGACCCCCAATCCCTGTACTTATAGGGGGAGACTTTAACAACTGCTTAGATCGGTCCCTTGATAAATTTAATAGGGGCCATGTCTCAGGAGAGAGGCGGGAGACCTCGCTGGCAAAACTGCTGCGAGAGGTGGACATTCATGACCTGTGGAGACTCCGGTACCCCGATATCTGCGAGTACTCCTGCTTCTCTGCGACACACGGCTCCCTTTCTAGGATTGATCTAATGGTCGGATCGTTGGAACTGACTCCCTATATATCGACGATAGAATATTTACCTCGTAGTCTGTCAGACCACTCTGCTATTAGAGTGGAGCTGACTTTTGACTCACCTGCCACACACAGGGGCCTGCCCATCTGGAGACTTAATCCCTTTTGGATTGATTTGCTGGATGGTGCGGACCCCTTGGCAAATAAGATCGAGGAATTCTTCTGTGCCAACGACGGTTCGGCGTCATCCGGGATAGTTTGGGATACTATGAAGGCCCATGTCCGTGGTCTCTATATACAAAATATTAGACGAAAAAAAGCTGCTACTAGAAGGTTCACGGAAACCTTGCAGACGGAAGTCAAGAACTCTGAGGTGGCGTACATAAAAGATCCGTCTCCGCAGCGGGAGTTGGGATGGATAGAGGCACAAAAAAGATTACGGGATCACTTGGTTCAGGTTGCAGATAATAAAAGGTTCTTCCTACAGCAGAAGTATTTTGAAGCGGGGGAAAGTGCAGGAAGCTTACTGGCTAGGGTAGTTCGTGCACAGACTGGGGCATCCAGGATCCATCGGCCATTAGAAATGTGAGTGGGGCTCTTTTATCAGAGGACCCTGACATTCTCTCTGCATTTCAGAGCTTCTACAAGGAACTATATACATCAAAACTCGCTGTGAGTCCCGGGGAAATTAGAACATACCTCGCCACTTTACCATTACGTAAACTGTCGCTAGAATCCCTTTCTTATTTGGACGAACCCATACGGTTGGAGGAACTTAGGGTGGCTCTGGGTTCTTTTCCTAATGAAAAAGCCCCAGGCTTGGATGGCTTGCCGGGCGAATTCTATAAGAGATACCACGATAATCTTCTCCCGCACCCGTTAGCGACGCTCAATGATGCCTTGCAGTCCGGCCTCCTGCCGGCTTCCATGAGAGAGGCTGTTATAGTAGTCCTCCCTAAACCAGGTAAAGACCCGACATTACCTGAATCCTATCGCCCTATATCTCTCCTCCCGGTAGATGTTAAAATACTTGCAAAAGTGCTAGCCAATCGTTTAAATAAAGTTATCACTACTATAATTCACGATGACCAGACCGGATTTATGCCGGACAAAAGTACATCTATTAACTTGAGAAGGCTCTTTCTCAATCTCCAAAGACCGCCTGATGCGGGGGGTAGGGCAGTGGTGTCCCTCGACGCTGCCAAAGCTTTTGACAGCGTCGAGTGGGATTATCTCTGGGAAACAATGGGTGCTATGGGGTTCAGGCCGGGATTCACGTCCTGGGTACGACTCCTCTACCAATCACCGATGGCCAGGCTGCGTATTAATGGGGCGACTAGTCCGCAGTTCCCCTTACATCGTGGAACCAGACAGGGGTGCCCACTATCTCCCCTCCTGTTTGCGGTGGCTATTGAACCATTGGCATGTGCACTGCGCGCGTCGACTGCATGGTCAGGGATTCCGCTGGGCTCACACGAGGAGCGGGTGTTGTTATATGCTGACGACATGCTCCTTTATGTAGGTGACGTCGGGTGCTCTCTTAAGCCGGTAATGGAACACGTCACGGCATTTGGTAAATGGTCGGGTCTGAGAATTAACTGGAGCAAGTCGGTACTTTTACCACTTGATCCTCTTCCCCCTCTGTTAGATAGGTCGCAGATCCCACTGCAGGTAGTGGACAGCTTTAAATATCTAGGGGTGATAGTCAGTAACTGATTATGTTAAGGTTAATATAGACCCCCTGATCGGTAGATTTGCGGAAAAGGTACTGACATGGACTAAGCTCCCTATGTCTGTAGTGGGATGATCCTGATGCCTCAATTGCTGTATGTTCTCCACAACTCCCCTGTTTGGATTACTCAGAGAGTGTTCTACAAAATTCAGGGTCTCTTTCGCTCCCTTATTTGGAAGAAAAAGATACCTAGAATTAAATTGGAGACTCTCCAGAAAGGCAAGGATGAGGGAGGATTAGATGTCCCAAGCCCGTGGCATTATTTTATAGCTGCACAGTTGCAGCATTTGAAGGGCTGGGGACAGGTCGCAGGAGCAGGACCGTCGGCCAGGATAATATCGTATTTATCGGGATATGATATTCCCTTTCATATGATAGAAGCTGGAAAGATACAGGGAGTTAGTGACACCCCCACGATATCCCTATTACGGAAAGTCTGGGCCAAATTTAAAGCCATGATTGGGCTCACGGGATTGCATGGATGCACCCCCTTGTGGCGCAATCCGCACCTGCCTGAAATGTTCCGATTGGAGGGGTTCTCTCCATGGGAAAAGAGGGGTGTTCGCTGCCTGCAGCACATACATGACGGAGCCACTCTGAAGACCTTTGCCTGTTTAAGGGAGGAATTTAATCTTCCAAACACAGCGTTTTATCAATATTTACAGCTGAGACATGCGTGTCAGGCGCAATTCACGGGAGGTGGACCAGTTTCACCTACCCCACTTTTAATGCAACAATTATTGAACACTGGGAGCACAAAAGGGCTGATTTCATTGCTTTATCGCCATCTTTTTGGTGGGGCTACTCCTGGTGTGACCCTTCCAGTTAAGGATAAATGTGAATCAGATCTAGGTGATATCTCCCAAGAGCAATGGAATGATACCTTGGCATTATTACCCAGCCTGACTCTTAATGAAGCGCAGCGCATGTCTCAGATGTATTTACTGCATAGGGTCTATAGAACCCCAGCCTTCCTCTATAAAAATCGGGCTTCGTCCTGACTCCTGTTGTCCTCGCTGCGGGGCAGGGAACGCCTCTCTGGTACATATGTTCTGGGACTGTCCTAGGTTAGGTACATATTGGACAGATGTTACCAGGATTATCTTAGAAGTTACCCAGATAGATACACGTGGGGACCCTAGGGTCTGTCTCCTGGGACTGCTGGAAAGTGACGAAGGGGATAATAACATATCTCTATGTATGCAGAGAATGCTGTTCCAGGCCCGAATAGTAATAGCTAAACACTGGATCGATTGTGATCCGCCGTGATTCTCGGGAATATATCAATAGAATGAACACTATTTTACGATATGAACGGGGAATATACTTGAAAAGGAAGTGCCCCAGGAAGTTTGCGTCTATTTGGCGGGGCTGGGTGGGTGCTCCGGGTTTAGTGTCAGAGACCCTTGCTGCAGAATGTTTAAGAGACCAACTTTACGGGATTAGGGAACTGCCACGGCAGTAGGCTGGCTTGCTATGGGGAGAACGATTGACACTATGGCCACACGCCGATGTTTTGTACTAAACGATGTTACAACACCAAAGGGATATGGCTTCTACAGGGCCAGGTCGTCTCACCGATTTGAATTGTTCGAGATGGTTGGGGAGGGGGGAAGGGGGGTTGGTTCAACGTTTAGGTCCTATGATGTACAGTGTACACCCTAGATGTAATGTGAGTATTGCGATATCCTGGAAATTAATAAGCCGACACAATAACGTTGTATTTATATTGTACGTGACTGTTCTCCTTTATTATACGTGCCATTGTATAACGTATTGTACAGATTGGGTATTTGCTGTACACTGTGTTCTACCCTTTCAATCAATAAAAACTATTTTGATTTAAAAAAAAAAAGAAATAAAGATCTGGCTATGACAAATCGGTCCTGGCGATTTGTCTATTTTATTCTTTATAAGTCGCTGTTGTACTTCTTTCTGTATTGCATGATAAATCAAACGATTTCTGCTGCTTCTTTTGGGTTCATGTTGATGGCTAGGCACTCTTCTTGTGACTGTCGGCTGGTGTTCCTTATGGCGTTTTTAACTTGTTGTTTTGAATAGCCTTTTTCTACTAACCTTTTTTCCAGGACTTTTACTTGTGCTTTAAAATCGTTATTTTCGGTGCAGTTACGTCTAATTCTTCTGCACTGACTATAAGGTATATTTTTTAGCCATCTTTTATCATGGGAACTTGTGAAGTGTAAATAGCTATTAGAGTCAACGGTTTTGAAATATGTTTTTGTCATAAGTTGATTATTGTGGTTTGAAATTATAATATCCAAAAACTCTCTCGGTTTTATTGAAATTGAGAGTGAAGGAGATCCCCAGTCGGTTTTATTTAATGATTCGCAAAATCTTTTTGCTGTTCCCTCCTCTCCATCCCAGATAATAAAGAGATCTTCGATATATCCTTTATAATATTTAGTGTGCTGTTGAGCCATGGGGTGATTCCAGATGAATACCTCCTCGAATTTCCCCATAACTATGTTTGCAAAAGCCGGCGCCACCCGTGTCCCCATGGCGGTCCCCCTGATGGTAAGTAGTATTATTATAATTATTCTCCAAGATGAAACGTAAACTCTCAAGGAGAAATTCTGTTTGGGGAGGTTTCATTGTGGGATCATGCTCTAAAATTCCTCTAACACATTCTAGACCTAGGTCATGTTTGATATTGGAGTAGAGGGAGGTGACGTCCATTGTTAGCAAACTGTATGTGTCCTTCCATTGTATTGTCTTCAGTTCCTGGATCAGCTGGCTTGAATCGTGTAAATAACTAGGGAGTTTTTTTTACATATGGCTGCAAATGTATATCGAGGAATTGTGATAGGCTACTGGTGGCACATTTAGAGTTTGAGATGATGGGTCTTCCGGGGGGTTTCTCTGTGTTTTTGTGTATTTTAGGTAATTTTTTAGAAATACGGGGTACACAGGCTGGTGATGTTCTTACCTCATTATGCAAAACACACCAGCAGCTGCCACTCACCAGACCCAACCCCCTGCACTCCCGATATGCACGCCAAAACATAAATAACAAAGCATGTAACATTGATTCATTGAGTTTTATTGTCCTGAAGAAGGGGGCACTCCGCCCCTGAAACGCGTCGACCTTGTCTAATAAAAAGAAAACTCTTAACACTTGGACGACTGATCCAACGCTAGAGGGTCTCCAGATTTTTTCCTTAGAGCATTCCTTGAACAGTCCTCTGATACCTGGAGCACAGGACGAGGGGAGACCAGGCAGCAGTGAGGCATCCCTAAAAGCTGGTGGGGAAAGATACCAGCAAAGCCTATACAGCCGTTGTGACTTCTCACAACGATATCTGGTAAGCGCAACTAGCTTCCTATATTACCATACATTCGGAACGAAACCACACATGAGGCACTGTGTCTTTTTCCCTTTTTCTGCTGTTTCTGGGAGAGAGAGAGGATCAAGATCTCTCCTAAGGGTCTGCTGTCTACAGGCCATCAATGCAACACATTTCCCCGCTCTCCTGAGGCTTATATGGGCAATGTAACCCGATTGCGCTGTAAAATTGAAAAGTAGCCTCCTCACTGAAGGAAACTTTAAACAGTAAATTCAAAGTTAATGATCAGTGCAGGATGCATGGTAGGAGAAGGAGGCTTTTATTTTATAAGATATTATGGCATTTCTTCACTTGCACAATTTATTTATGGAAAGTTGTTTCTAACTGAAGGTATACTGTAAAGGGGTTGTGCAGAATTAGAAAAAACATGGCTGCTTTCTTCCAGAAACTGCACCATATATGTCCCCGTGTTGTGTCTGGTATTACTGCTTACAGCTGCACTGAAGTGAATGGGGCTGTGCTGCAACACCACAAAGACCGGTCTGGTTACCTGTCTGGTAACCCCCTTCAATCAATTCAAACAAAGCAGTTGTCCAGGATCCCCTTCTATTTTAACTCCCCCATGGACCTGTGAAGAGATGGATGATTGCCTGCTCCTCAAGTCAATACTTCTGGAATGGACAAGGTCATGTGTGCTGCTAAAACCAGACTGGTTACAGCAATGACATGCTGCTTGGGGCTGCCAGAACTGAGCAGTGGTAAACAGGTAGGTATGCTTCCCTTCACAATTTAAAAGAGAAACGAATCCTTGACAACCCCTTTAAGTTAGCCATACTCATGCTTGGCTGACACCTATTCCTTCTGACTACACCATAAACACACAGGTTCAGCTGAGTGTACACATTTTTTCACCGAGACAGAAACAAGCTACTGCCAGACTCACATCTACCATGTCCAGATTCAATGTGCCTTCTACCCCAGATATCTGTTACTGAGGGAAGTGGGGAGATCTCCAGAAACATTAGATAATTATTCGGAAGGTTCAGCAGACTATCTAGAGCAGAGGGGGGAACCTGCGGCCCGCAGGACCATTTCATGTGGCCCCCGGTCAGAATATATTGTGAAAATGCTAATGACCGCTTCCATTATGGAAGCGGTCATTAGCATGCGGGAGGCACAGGAAGGTGAGAATAGCGCATTGCTAGCTGTACTCACCTTCCCTGGTCTTCTTTCGGCCCCATGCTGTGTCCTGACGCGTACAGTGTCAGGACGTAGTGCACGTAGACGCACACTATGACCTAACGCTGTGCGCTGTCAGGTCACAGTACAGCGTGGCAGGAAGAAGACCAGGGAGAGTAGATGAATCTGCCAAGTGGAAGCGCCGTCCGGAGCTGGAGAGTTAAGTTTATTTATTTATTTTAAAGGTCTGATCTGAGGCAGAGGGTCTGATCCGATAAGGGTCTGATGAAGGTGGGGGGCAGATCTGAGGCTGAGAAAGGGACAAAAGCTGGGTGAACCCCTCTCTGGGTTTAGCTTGGCTGCCATTATTGTCAAATAAAGAACTAAATATATAACATTCTCAACTTAAAAATGAGATTGCTATATGTGGTCAAAATGGCGCCTGTACCATTTCCTCTGTACTGCAGGTGTCACTGAAGTAAAATCAAATCTTTCAGCACTACAAAAAGTCTAGGTGTAGCTGATGTGTCCTATTAGATTGCCAAGCAGTTGAGCACCATGAGCGTCAATCAAAGATGCACATGTCCAGCAGCACTTGTTTAGGTGATGCAAAGTAAGTGGGGAGGAATCATTTGTACTGCAACCGTTCTTCCCCTATTCAGGTCTGATTATCAGCAGCACATCCCTAATTACATAGGGAGAGGAGAAGCCGATAACTGTGCATCTTTCATTCTGACGAAAGACAAATACGCATTTGCTCGTGACTATTGGCACGATAATACAGACCAATTATTGGAAACAAGTGGTATGAAATATTTTTCCCAAGCCTATTCAGAATTAGGAACATCAGTGACATTCCTTATTCCGAATAGATTTGGACCAAAGATGTAGTAATAATTAATATGCTACAAAACCAAAAATACAAGTCATTCCTAGATACATCGTCCATATTATGTCAAGCATTTATAAATGAAGATTTTTTATGACAAACCTCAGCTTCTCGTTTCCGAATTCTAGTCTTTTCGACTTCATCCATAACCTTCTGTGACTCTTCGACATTACCTTCTGCCCCTAACTGCTCAGCTTTTGCTAGAAGTTTTCCAATCTCTTCATTTAGTTCGTGAACTCTTTCTGCCTGAACAAATTCATCATGTTACATTACCAGCATCTCTAAAAACATACTGCACTGTCAATTTGTCTACAACATTTTTATCATAGATTTTAAACACAATTTAGTAAAAAGCTTATTAGATAACATGCCCACTCTCTTCCCAGCACTGATAACAGAAGTCTATGCAGGCCTTGTAAGATGAATGTAAGTGCAGGTGTTATGGGTGTGGGGGATAATGGAAACTGTGGATATTAGAGGGAAGCATTGTGCGCCCTTGGATATTACAGTGAGGAGGCACCCCCCCACACACACTTTACCAGACCAGTGACCAGTGATTACGTGCTGAAAACATCAGGTTTGGCCACTGGTTGCGGCAGAGACCGGAGCCCCTTGCATCATGTGACCATTTGTCATGATTTACGTGGAGCCGGTCGCAAATGGCTGCGGTGATGCAAACTGGATGTTTACAGCGAGGGAGCCAGCGCTGGGAAGCAGGTAAGTAATCTTCCCTTTTCAGGTCCCTATAATGGGGTTATCCTGGAAAAACCTTGCATGACTGGTGCTCTTTGAATGCCTGTGTCATGCACTGACCCCTTGGGTCCATCACTATGTGTAACAGTAAGGAGTATTCCTATATGACATTTATTATCTTTATACCCCATGCAAATGTATACATCTAGTACATACCACAGTTCAGTGAGAGGTCATACAATAAGTTACTTGTGCAGAAAATACATTTACAGGTCTTACTTTGGCAGCTACTTCTGCACTTATTTCCTCCTGCGTATCAGCCAGTCTTTTTTTTGCAATGTCGGTTCGCCTGTCACAGTCTGCGATGAATGACTTCAAGTGCTCCATTGCCTATTAGAGAAGGGATATAGTTTTACGATCGATTACCATGCAGAGTGATGATTGCTACGTAATGTGGTGCCACGAGCCTTCACATAGCCCTAATATACTTAGTTTTGCTGTGTGCATAAAACCCACGACTCGGCAAATAACTGGAGGCAGTACCTTGCTGTAAAGTAGCAAGCACTTCAACATATGCATGTACAGCATTTGGCTCTTATTCTGGACACAGATGCTGGGAGCACAACTCCAACCATTAGCGAGTCCTTTCTTTAGATGCAATGGTTGCCTAGTGTCTCCTCCAGTCTCCAAATGGACATTTATGCCAACATCATCTTCACTGAAAAATATTATTTGGGCCTTCACATACAGTGCCTTTCTCCCCCTTGACTTTTTTCGTATTTTGTTACATTACAGCCTTAAGTTCAATGTTTTGTTAATCTGAATTTTACGTGATGGATCAGAACACAGTCTAAAGTCACAATAGTCTAAGTTGGTGAAGTGAAATGAGAAAAATATAGAAATAACACTATTGTTTAGAAAACAGAAAATTGGCATGTGCGTATGTATTCACCCCCTTCGTTAGGAAGCCTATATAAAGCTCTGGTGCAACCAATTACCTTCAGAAGTCACAATTAGTGAAATGTGACACTTAGAGTGCACACAAGTGGACATTATCTGTCATTACATACACACACCTTTTCTGAAAGGCCCCAGAGGCTGCAACACCTAAGCAAGAGGCATTCCTAACCAAACACTGCCATGAAGACCAAGGAACTCTCCAAACAAGTAAGGCTACCTTCACACTGGCGTTTTTGGATCAGCCTGTGAGATCCGTTTCAGGGCTCTCACAAGCGGTCCAAAACGGATCAGTTTTGCCCCAATGCATTCTGAATGGATAAGGATCCGTTCAGAATGCATCAGTTTGGCACCGTTCAGTCACCATTCCGCTCTGGAGGCGGACACCAAAACGCTGCTTGCAGCGTTTTGGTGTCCGTCTGATGGAAATGAGCCAAACGGATCCGTCCTGACATACAATGCAAGTCAATGGGGACGGATCCGTTTTCAATGACACAATATGACGCAACAGAAAACGGATCCGTCCCCCATTGACTTTCAATGGTGTTCAAGACTGATCCGTTTTGCCTATGTTCATGATAATACAAAAGGAACCGCTTTGAACGGATGCATGCGGATGTATTATCAGTGCGGATCCGTCTGTGCAGATACATGACAGATCCGCACAAGACGCCAGTGTGAAAGTAGCCTAAGGGACAATGTTGTTGAGAAGTACAAGTCAGGGTTAGGTTATAAAAAAAAAAAAAAAAAATCCAAATCTTTGATCCCCAAATCTATCATAACCAAATGGAAAGAACATGGCACAACAGCAAACCTGCCAAGAGACGGCCGCCCACCACAACTTACAAACCGGGCAAGGAGGGAATTAATCAGAGAGGCAGCACAGAGACCTAAGGTAACCCTGGAGGAGCTGCAGAGTTCCACAGCAGAGACTGGAGTATCTGTACATAGGATGGCAATAAGCCGTACGCTACATAGAGTTGGGCTTTATGGCAGAGTGGCCAGAAGAAAGCCATTACTTTCAGCTAAAAACAAAACAGCACGTTGTGAGTTTGCGAAAAGGCATGTGGGAGACTCCCAAAATGTATGGAGGAAGGTGCTCTAGTCTAATTAGACAAACTGAACTTTTCAGCCATAAAAAAAAAACCTGCTATGTCCGGCACAAACCTAACACATCACATCACCCAAAGGAATTCAAGAAGGGACTGGATTTATTTCTGGAGTGTAATAATATTACAGGCTACAGCTACTAGAGATGGGTCGTTGATTCAGGGAGTTATTCTGATTGCCTGATTGGAGTCGGGAAGGAATTTTTTTCCCCTTAAGTGATGAAAATTGGCTTCTGCCTCACAGAGGTTTTTTGCCTTCCTCTGGATCAACTTGTAGGAAACAGGCCGAACTGGATGGACAAATGTCTTTTTTCGGTCTTATATACTATGTAACACCATCCCCACAGTGAAACATGTTGGTGGCAGCATCATGCTGTGGGGAGGGGACTGGGAAACTGGTCAGAGTTGAGGGAAAGATGGATGGTGGTAAATACAGGGATATTCTTGAGCAAAACCTGTACCACTCTGTGCGTAATTTAAGGTTCACCTTCCAGCAGGACAATGACCCCAAACACACTGCTAAAGCAACACTTGGTTTAACCCCTTCTACCCCGGGCCAGTTATTGCCCTTCTGCCCAGGTCATTCTTTGCAAATCCGACATGTGTCACTTTATGTGGTAATAACTTTGGAACACTTATTTATCCAAGCCATTCTGAGAATGTTTTCTCGTGACACATTGTACTTCATAATAGTCCTAAATTTGAGTCAATATATTTCACCTTTATGAAAAAATCCCCAAATTTACCAAAACTTTAAAAAAAAATAAAAATAAAAATAAAAAAAAAAAACGCAATTGACAAAATTTCTATTTCTCTGCTTTTAAAACAGAAAGTGATACCTCATAAAATATTTATTGCTTAACATTCCCCATATGTCTCCTTTATGTTGGCATCATTTTATAAATGTCATATATTTTTTTTTAAGATGTTAGAAGGCTTAGCACAAAGAGGACCTTTCATCAGGGTAAAAAATGTGTACTAATCTCCCTGCACTTACTATTATCCCTGGGCGCTGCTCCATTCGCCCGGTATAGGCTCCGTGAATGACAAGGGGGGAAAGTAAATGACAAGGGGAAATGAATGACAAGGGGGTGAGAGAAAGTGAATGACAAGGGGGGTGAGAGAAAGTGAATGACAAGGGGGGGAAATAAATGACAAGGGGGGTGAGAGAAAGTGAATGACAAGGTGGGGGGGGGGATTGAGAGAAAGTGAATGACAAGGGGGGAAAGTGAATGACAAGGGGGGGGGGGAGAGAAAGTGAATGACAAGGGGGGAAAGAGATTGACAAGACGAGGGGGGAAAGTGAATGACAAGAGGGGGAAAGAGCTGGGCGTTGTAGTGATGCGGGGACTGAGCGCCAGCTGGGGGTTGTAGTGCTCAGTAAAATGTCATGGTGCCCGCTGTGTTTGTGCCCTCCGGACCCCTCTGCCCTCCCCTCCGGACCCTGTAATCCTTGTAAGGGTTTCCACATGTCATGGCGGCCGCAAGTGGCGATCACTTAGACGCTGGCAGCATCTGACGTGTCATATAACCTATTGAAAAGGGGAAGCATTATGGGGGGCCCTATATACTCGCACATTATGGGGGGCACTATGGAAAACAGGGGTAGGAACACTATGGGGGCATCTACTGGGGGCCCTATGTACTGACATGCAATATTGGGGGGGGAGGAGCACTATGGGGGCATCTATTGGGAGCTTTATGACGCGGCTCCGCCTGGCTTCTAACTTTTTTAGCTGGCTCCTAGATTCAAAGGAAATTTGTCAAGCCCTGCGATACGTTGTGTTTTTTTCTTCTATTGTTTTTATTATAAAATCTGGGGAAAGGGGTGTTTTTTTCTTTTACTTGAAACTATCTTTTTTTTAATTAAAAACACTTCAAAAAAAAATTTTTTTAAACTATTTCTGTTCCACGCTGGGACTTCAACTTTTGGGGGTCTGATCTCCTCTGAAAACAGCGATACCAGCAGATACAGCAGGGGCCCGGCTATCAGGGACTGCCGGACCCCTGCAGTGATCAAGCGAGCACCGCTCAGGTGTCAGCCCGATCACCATGACGTACTATTACGTCAAAATGCGGGAAGTCACTGACTTCCATGACATAATAGTATGTCACATGTCGGGAAGGGGTTAAAGGGAAACATGTAAATGTGTTAGAATGGCCTAGTCAAAGCCCAGATTTCAATCCAATAGAAAATCTGTAGTCAGACTTAAAAATTGCTGTTCACAAGCGCAAACCATCCAACTTGAAGGAGCTGGAGCAGTTTTGCAAGGAGGAATGGGCAAAAATCCCAGTGGCAAGATGTGGCAAGCTCATAGAGACTTAACCAAAGCGACTTGGAGCTGTGATTGCCGCAAAAGGTGGCTCTACAAAGTATTGACTTTAGGGGGATGAATACTGTAAAACATGTATAATGAGAGGACATGAATAAAAGGGGTTTCACGGATTAAAATATTGATGACCTATCTTCAGGATAGCAGAATTAGCAGCGGAAACAAATAGGTGCTCATAGAGTACCGTAAGTATGCCTGCGGGCGGTCGGGATGTTCCTCCTTGACGCATCGGCGCGTCATCCCGCGAGACTTCCTGTGAACGCGCATGCGTTCACAGCGCCATGCAGCAAACAAGTTATACTACAGCCTGCCAGCGATGATCATTCGCTGGCAGGCTGTAGATGTTAAATAAAAAGCATTAAATAGGTATATCAGACGCTGTTTTGTTAACATCGTCTGATACCCGCTATCTGGTCCTCTGGTGGTCCCATTTGCTGGGATCGACCACCAGAGGACACAGGCAGCTCTGTAAGTAGCACCACACTACACTACAACCCTCCCCCCCCGTCAATTATTAACCCCTGATCACCCCCCTGTCATTGATCACCCCCCTGTAAGGGTCCATTCAGACGTCCAAAACACGGACACCGGCAATGTGCTTTCCGCATTTTGCCCAAACTATATAGAAAATGCCTTTTCTTGTCCACAATTGCGGACAAGAATAAGACATGTTTTATATTTTTGAGGAACGGAAGTGCGGAAGTCTGTCCCCATAGAAATGAATGGGTCCGCAATTCCGTTCCGCAAAATGCGGAACAGAATTGCGGACGTGTGAATGGGGCCTAAGGGTCCATTATCACCGCCAGTTAGTTAGCTACTTGTTAGGTAGTTAGCACCCACCGCACCGCAGTCACTGATTAGTCGCTGATTAGCGTCATCGCTGTCGCTAATCAGCACTAGTACTATATAGTATCTGTAAGTGATCAAGACTGATCGCAATCAGATCTATATCAATACATTACGGTCACCTTAGGATCTACAAAAAACGCTGTGTTCGTCCGATCAGGCCTGATCTTGTGCGCACACTTGTGTTCAGTCCGCCCCACCGCAGTGACAGAATTATTTTTTTTCTGATCACTTCAAGCACACTGTAAAATCGCTACGGCGCTATAACGATCACTTTTGAAATTTTTGGATCTTTATTAGCGATCGCAGTTTTACTTTGCAAGCACTCCTATGTCCTTTCCCCACTTTTTTTTTTTGCACATTTTTTGGCAGAGATTTGTTCATCCACATTGATCGATGCGAATGAAGAAATCTGTGCCATTCATTTTTTTTTTTTTTCAGCCCAGAGGCTGAACGAAAAAAAAAAAATCTCATTACCCGTATGCTCAATATAAGGAGAATAGCAGAAACTCCTAATGCTGGGCGTACGTGTAATGATTGTGGAGACCCTCAATTGCCAGGGCAGTATAAATACTCCACAAGTGACCCCATTTTAGAAAGAAGACACCTCCCACTTCCACTAGCTTGTGACAAAAAATACAATTTTACATGAACTCACCATACCCCTCACGGAATACCATGGGGTGTCTTCTTTCTAAAATGGGGTCACTTGTGGGGTATTTATACTGCCCTGGCCCTTTAGGGGTCTCTAAAGCGTGAGAAGCAGTTTGGAATCCAAATACGTAAAAAATGCCCTGTGAAATCCTAAAGGTACTCATTGGAATTCGGGCCCCTTTGCGCATCTTGGCTGCAAAAAAGTGTCACTCGTGGTATCGCCGTACTCAGGAGAAGTAGGGCAATGTGTTTTGGGGTGTATTTTTACATATACCCATGCTGGGTGTGAGAAATATCTCTGTAAATGACAACTTTTTTTTAAAAAAATTAAAAGTTGTCAATTTAAAGAGAAAATTGCAGCAATGAAATACCACCAAAAGAAAGCCGTATTTGTGAGAAGAAAAGGAGGTAAAATTCATTTGGGTGGTAAGTTGTATGACGGAGCAATAAACCGTGAAAGTAGTGTAGTGCAGAATTGTAAAAAGTTGTCTGGTCATTAAGGGGGTTTAAGCTAGGGGGGCTGAAGTGGTTAAAGGGGTTTTCCCCATGTCAGACAATGGAAGCATACTGCTAGGATATGCACCCATCGTCTGATAGGTGCGGGTCCCACCTACACCAAGAATTGAGCCCCGGAAGTTAAGCACTGCGCAGCCGCCCTCCATTTCTATGGGGCCGCCGAAAATAGCCGAGCACTAGCTCGGCTATTTCCCTTGGTCCCAAGAAATGAATGGGAGTGGTGGCTACCACCTTCCCCGCTCCGTTTTCTGTGTAGGTGAGACCTGCACCTACCAGAAAATGTGGGTATATCACATTTTTTTGCAGATCTTTAATTTTTACTGTAACACACTGATCTGCAGTTTACAGAAACACCCTACATGTGGTCGCAAGAGCACCATATGGTTTTTGGAGTACATATTTTGCTGGAACGGTTTTTGGATGCTATGTTGCATTTGAAGACACCCTAAGGTTCCCCTACAGTGGAAGCCCCCAAGAAGTGATCCCATTTTGGAAACTACACCCTCCAAGAAATGCTCACTGTACCCTTGGAAAAACAGGCGTTTCATAGAATTTAGAAACACTTGGCCGCGAAAATGAAAAATGCCATATTTTACAAGTAAATGTCGCTTTAAGCCCAAATTTTTCATTTTTAGAAGCGGTAACAGGAGAAAATACACCATGTGTTACCCATTTTCTCCTGACTACAGACACCCCCCATATGTGGGTGTAAACTGCTGTTTGGCCACACGGCAAAGCTCAGGACGGAAAGAGAGCTATATGGGTTTTGGAGGGCAGATTTCACTGGAATATTTTTCAGGTGCCATGTTGCATTTCAAGACACCCTGAGGTACCTCTACAGTGGAAGCTCACAAGAAGCGACACTATTTTGGAAACTAGAACCCCCAGAGAATTTTTCAAGAGGTGCAGTGAGCACCTTGACCTAACAGGCATTTCATAGAATTTATTAACACTGGGCCATCAAAAGGAAAAATTACATAATTTACAAGAAAAAGTTGTTTTAGCCCCAAATTTTTCATTTTCACAAGGGGTAACAGGATGTTATGTACCCCATAATTTACCTATTGTCTCCTGAACACAACAATACCCCATATGTGGTCATTAAGCGCTGAATGGGCACACTGCATGGCTCAGAAGAGAAAGCGCACCAAACGCCTTTGAGGCCTAGATTGGCGATTTATACAGCAACTGCTGAGGCTTTGCGCTGGGTTCACACTTGAGCATATTTGAAACGTTTTTAGAAATAGGAAACGCGCGTTCGTGTGATTGACCACTCTGGCGTCAATCACAATACGCGCGACAAAACGCCCCAAAGAAGCTCCTGTACTTCTTTGGGCGTAGGGCGTTTTACAGCACATTCGTATGCGCTGTAAAACGCTCAGGTGAGAACCATGCCCATATGGAAACATGGGTTTTCGCCTGTGGAGCGTTTTACAGCGCGTAAACGCTCAGGTGTGAACCTAGCCTTGAGGTGAAATATATAAAACAAACAAAAACACTCCCCCCAAGAAATGAACCCATTTTAGAAACCACACCCCTCCATGGTGTTACACAAGTGTTTTGTAAAAATAAATTCAAAGCAGATGATGCAAATTGAAAAATGTAATTTTTTTTCAGATATGCCATTTCAGTGCCCAATATGTTGTGCCCAGCGTATGTCCGTATGAAAAGTCAGCCCTCTTATTATTATGCTGGGCTTCCTGGTTTTATAAACACCCCACATGTGACCTTTGACTTTTGCCTGTACATGCAACAGGGCTCAGGGGTAAAAGAGCACCATGTGCAATAAAGGCACATACTGACGATTTACACATCTTGTGCCGACAACTGTAGAAGTACACATACAACATGCTGCTGAGTCTCCCAGCAGGCAGACATGTCACTCAGGGCAGCACTTATTCACTGCCTTTGCAGAGCAGGGGCAGAGATTGTTGTTATTGCAGGTAAATAAAGGGCCAGAGGAGAACCAGGGAATGAGGAAATATATATTTATTTGCCTAAAACTTGCTTAGCTTAGTTATATATTGCTGCCCATCAGATTTACAGTTGTATATATTTATTTTCATAACTCTGACAACCCCTTTAAGTTTTACACAGTAAAAGCATTTTTTGAAAAGGAAAAAAATTTGCTTTTGAGTTGTCATTTTCTGAAAGCCATATTTTTTTTTATTTTTGGGTGACTGTCTTATATGGGTGCACGTTTTTTACAGTATGAGGTGACTTTTCATTAGCATTTAGGGGTACATACAACTTTTTGATTGCTTGGTATTACACTTTTTATAAGGCAAGTTATTTTTATGAGGCACAATTTATTATTATTTTTCTTACAGCGTCCACCTTACGGGTTGGATCATGTGAAATTCTTCAGCTACTGTCACACTAGCGTTTTTTGCAGGTCAGTCACGGATCTGCAAAAACGCTTCTGTTACCATAATACAACCACATGCATCCGTCATGAACGGATCAGGTTGTTTTATTTCTTCTATAGCCATGACGGATCTGTCACGAACACCATTAAAAGTCAATAGGGACGGATCCCTTTTCTATTGCTATTGAGAAAACGGATCCGTCCCCATTGACTTGCAGTGTTATTCTGTCCGCGATGGGAGCGCAACCAAGCAGAATGCATTCTGGTGCACTCCGTTTCGTTCAATTTTGTCCCTGTTAACAATGGAGCGTTTTCATCCGCTACTGAGATCCTATGACGGAGCTCAATAGAAGAATTGAAAATGCTAGTGTGAAAGTAGTCTTATAGAGCTGGTCGTGACATGGTGTTACGGTCTGTTTTTCCCTTTTTTTTCACTTTAAATTTTTTGTCCCAACTTTTGGGGGTCTCATCTTCTCTACAAAGCATTACAATACATTTTATATTGTAATGCATTGCTTGTCAGCATTTACACTGACTAGCCTGGGGGCTGGATCTCATAGGCTTCCGTAGCGTGAGGACCCAGAGGGGTGAAAGAGGGACCCCGTACTCTGCGCAGTCCGAGTAACATGTACGGAGCTGATATCCTACAGGTTAAACAGGTTGTGTCATCACATAGGAGCGGGTCTATATCCACCAATCTATCTTCCAAGCGGGACGCACTGCACATGTTTCCTCAAAGAAAAACCACAAAGGTCATAAAGTTTGAAATATGTGCTTTTTACATTTCAGGAAGTGACATACCTCAAATAATCTTTATACAATGCCAACATATTTCACAGCACTAAACGCTAAGTACTAAAGTGACAAAATCAATCCAGATGTATAAACAATGAGACATAAAAGGTCCTTGTCCTAAATACAGGTTGGATTTATATATTTGTGTTACACTAAACTTTAAACATTTGCCAATGATCTCTTGACCACATATGGAGGAAAAGCATTATTATCGGCATCCATATATTAACAAATTGACACAAGTATATTGTAATTTTTTTTTCTCTTACTTTTTGTACTCTAACTTGTTCGCCATGGCGTCAGAAAATACTGTTGGGGAACATGATTTTATTATTTATTTTTACACTGCATTTCCACAATAACAAAGGCTGTCATCGCTGTCAATGGCATGTCTTACAGAGGAGTACAAGTCCTGGCGATGTGAAAGGTGGCACATTATGAGGGCTGTGCTGGGTTTATTAGGACAATTGTCCCTATGTTCATATGATCACTGGGACCAGGAGAGGCAGCATCATCTCTGTTTCAACTGCAAACACAGCAATCATTGATATTGGTATAGATATCGAGAAGACAAAAGAATTTAACAAAACTTACATCAAGCTCAAAGAAGAAATCTTGTTGTTTAGATGCAATCTCATAATCTGCTCTCAAGGCCAAGTCATGTACCTTCAAACATTCTCCCAGATCCATTCTCTGCAGAAGGAAAATTACAGTTTATTACAGAAAGGATTACTTTAGGAAGTAATAAAGATGACAGCAGAACTGTAGTTACCCGGCATTGCCACTACACTTTGTACAGCGCTGTGCTTGGGGTGACGGAGGCTGCAGGAATCAACTTAATGGTGGGGGTGTAGGATGTCAGAGCCCCACCAATCTGATATTAGAGGATAGGTCATCAATATCATAAAAAAAAAAAAAAAAAAAAAATACCTTTAAAGGCTCTGGACACCTTCAGGGTATGGCCACACATAGCATAAATAATGCAGAATCTCTACAGCAGAGTTTTTTGAGGCAAAAGTGATGAGATCTCAACCAAATGCTGCGCACAAAACCTGCACCACAAACTGACTTGTGCTCCATGTGTTTAAAGGGCATCTGTCAGCAGATTTTGACTTGTGCTCCATGTGTTTAAAGGGCATCTGTCAGCAGATTTGTACCTATGAACCTGGCTAACCTGTTACATGTGGTCTGGGCAGCTGAAGGCACCTGTGTTGGTCCCATGATCATATGTGCCCGCATTGCTGAAAAAAGTGATGCTTTAATATTTGCGAAAAAGGTTCTAGGAGCAACGGGGGAATTGCCGTTACACCCAGAGGCTCTGCTCTCTCTGCAACTTCCATGCCCTCTGCACTTTGACAGGAACCGGCAGTGCAAATGTGATCATACCTGGCCCTGTCAAAGTGCAGAGGGCACAGCAGCTGCAGAGACTCTAAGTGTAATGGTAACGCCCCTGTTGCTCCTAGAGGCTAATTTGCATATATAAAAAAAAATACGAACATTGCACCAACACAGATGCCTTCAGCTGCCAAGTGCACATACAACAGGTCAGCCAGTTTCATAGGTATGTTGCAGGATTTAACTGCAGCTTTCAACTTTTGCAATGCAAAGGTTGAAAGCAGCTGAAGACCTGCAATGATCCTGGCAGCAATGCCACCACAAATATCAGCCCATTTCAGGAGTTTTGTGGCCGGATGCACTTTGGACTTTCCCCAGTGGACTTGTTACGTGTGACTGTACCCTTGGGGTGAGTTGTTTTATTGCATTAGTTATATTACAGGATAAAAAGGTAGTTAATTAAAATGTTGCTCTGTTTGTCTTCTGCAGCCTGGTAGAATTCTCACACGTTGCAGAATAATAATTCCCATTCAGTGTGAAATCAGACGAGCTCCGACAGCTCAGTCTGTAGTCTCTGACTCTGCTTACTTTCCTTCTGAATGAAGTTTATTTTTTGTGGTTGTAAAGAGGTCTTAGATTTATGTTCATAAGAGCAGAGAGAGGCCGGCAAGAGAGCTCCTCCGATTTAACATTGACCGGGACTGAGCAGCTTGCAATGTATGAGAATACATGCAGGCTGCAAATTACAAAGCAATTATTTTGTTTAACTGTGCTTGTATTAAATATTAACAAATGAAAGTTATGCAGGAATAAAGGCTTTTAATCACTAGTGACAGCTAAAAAAAAAAATAATTCTTGGACAATCCCTTTCAAGAGAACCTGTCAAAAATGCAGTTCAAACTACACGCAAAATGTTAAACAGCAGGAGTAGCTGAGGAGATTGATATCTACTTTTATGGGGAAATAATTTCTGTAAATCATGTCATTTATGCTAAGGAGTCACGTGAACAGTTCCACTCAGTGACTAAGCATACAGAGCAGGCCATCGATGACTGATTGGCACGACCCGCATGATTCCTAAGCATAAAAAGAGAAGGTGTTAAAATGAATAAATTACAAGTTTTACTGATTCTTTTCCCATAAAACCATACATCAATCTGCTCAGCTCCTCCTGCTCTATAACCTGCTGCCTGCACATTGCACTGCATCGTCAAGGTGGCAGGTTCCCTTTTGGCACTAATAATCCAGGATCACCCTGCCAGCCAACATAGAGTGCGAGATATAGCCTTTAGAAACAGGGTTGGCAGCCCCAGTTATAGGGGAAATCAGCCCTGTTACAGTGATATGGGTCACAGAGGATAATCAGTCTTTTCAATCTGCCCGACCCGGGTTTCGCCTTTGCTTCGTCACAGGCATCAATGCCTCTATGTAACTCTTAGATTTGGAATTTTGTAAGTATAATAAAGAAGTTAGATTAACTAAGAACTTGCGGTACTTCACTATGTTGAGCTGCTTTTCCTAATATTTAGGAGACAAGAATACTGACTTATGTTGAAGCCCAGGTTCTAATCCAGTGATTGATCGTATTAAAAAACACTGTGTGTGCCGTTAGAGACTAGAATCTCCATTGCTGATCTAAGAGCTGTGCGGATTTTATATAAATTTTCAAGACTGAGTGTGAACTGAAATCTACCTCACCACGAACAGCTGCTCTCAAAATATAACTGCGGTTTGAGACTTTAATTTTTTATTTTATATCCAAAAGTGTATTACCCTTGAAATGATTTACCAAACAATGCCTCAAGACAAGTGCAGCTAGGTAATGCGTCCACTGTAATGGCGGCAAGGATCTTCCTATAGGGGATTTTTTACATTTCATCTGCATTGCTGCTACTGTAAATGAAGAGGATATTCTAAACGTAATTCCACTGCAGACAATCTGCAGCAATTACACTACACGTGGCTGTACCCTATGAGGAACTTTAGAAAAAGCGCTACAAAACACACTAAATTACCTACCGTTCCAGAGAGTATATCATGGGGGCAGCAATTGAGCAGATGGCTTTTGCAAACTCTTTCATCACTAAACTTGATCCGCTGTCTTGTTGTATCACCTGAAAAAGACGACCCGTAATATCTTATATTAGAGATCCAAAAGTCTGCGTCGTGGACCATAACATCAGCCTACCCTGACAATACTGACTACGCACTAAAGTGTAAAATGGCGCTACGGTCCGTTTGTTGGAGGGTATCAGTAGAACATCCGATTATAAGCCCTATGTAATACTGTTCTTCCAATCCGTTTGCAGGTTCTGTCAAATAACGGATGTGATCACACTGAATTCACAGAAATTTTGTATTTTGAAATTAGAGGCACGGGAGCATATGCTGAGGGTTCACAATTTGTCATTCGTTATATAGAACGGATGGAAACAAACCGATCGGAAGGAAGCCCTCTCTCCATTATAGAACTATGGGGCTTGGCATGTTATAAAGCACTAGAAAATACTGCACTATGGACTAGAGATAAAGCAGACCAAGAGGTACGAGGGCTGAGCTGGTCTAGTCTATACTAGCTTTGTAAGCAAAATATTTTCAACAAATCTATTAAAACCAATGGGGTTGTTCGAGTTAGAAAAACACAGCTGCTTTTTTCCAAAAAAAAAAAAAAAAAACCCGTCCTCATGTTCATTTCAGTATATTGCAGCCCAGGCACATTCAGTTCACTGCAGCTGTGCTGCAATACCAACTGCAAACAATGGACGGGTGCGGAGCCGTTTTTAGAAGAAAGCGTGACAGTCTTCTAATAGCGGACAACCCCTTGAAGACTAGCAGGTAACAGTTACATTAGAATGCAGGAGTAATACAAACCTGAGAAGTACTTACACTAGTCAAGACCCAGGAATACTCTTACTGTGTAACATTTTACCAACATTACCCTTCTTGTGCTCTGTGGACATGATGTGACCAGCGGGAGCCCCAACCAGAATTTCCTACGTTTTTGCTTTTTGCTTTTCCTTGGATGCAGATAGTTAAAAAAGCAAAAGGGCAACATCCAAATGGAATAAACTATTAGGATACTGGTCATTTGATGTGAGGGTTACCTTAACATACGCAGTTCTGCTAAAAGTGAGGGGGAGAGTAAGAGTAGGGCAGTAATCCCATGTCAGGTTGTGTAGATACTGAAGACAGGACATTGATCTGGGCCACATTTGGAGCTGGGAAGGATTATTTCCCCTTAATATGGGGCAATGGGCATTAGCCTCAAAGTGTAGATACTCCAAAGTGTGCGGGATATAAAGTTGGCTTATTTAAGATGCCCCATAAATTTCCATCTGCAATTTGTTTTCTTTTCAGAGATTTGGTAACCCGACTGATGCCCTGCTTCAGGACAGATACATCATATACAAAAGGTGTTCAGCTGCAAAGACGCTGATACCACTGACGGTATGCAGAGCGGTTTCCAGGCCTGCAGGCACATGGGTTATCTATTACAATGTCATTTATTACATAACTAGCTATGAAAGTATATTTACAGGGGTGCCAAACGTGTTTTACAGCGCTTCAATGGCACCGATGAGGACCTGGCTGCTGAGGAGCCCTCTAATCCACGAAAAGGGGTATTTTTGGTCTTGGCAGTCCAGGGAGAGGTGGCAACAGATTTGTAAGCACTCACCATGGAAATAATGGAAGGCATGTAATCTCTAATACCAATTTATAAGAAACGCAAGTTCACTCAATAGACAATGAATTGGGAATGCAGGGCCACCTATTCATTAACAGGAAATCCTCTTATTAGCAGAGCAGAAGCCTTCAGAGGTTAAAACGTTAGTCACAAAGGTTTATTAATGTGCCATGTAGTTCTTACATTTAAAGTGGACAGAGCAGATCAATTATGGTAACAATAGCATTATGTTAAAGGAGTTTTTCCAGTACTTTAACAATATTGATGGTTGGGGGTCTGACGCCCCAGACCTCTGAACTGGTTATAGCAGCACTCCTCCCGCTAAGGTGAATGGGAGCGGCTGTGCAGTGACAAGGCAGGAGTTACCGGCACCAGAGCAGCAGGGGGTCGGTGTCAGACCCCTGATGATCTAATACTGATGGCCTATACTGGGAAGAGTCCTTCAATATTAAAGTACCAGAAAACCCCCGTAGGTAGTTGTACAGGAAAGAAGAAACATCAGCTAGAATATCTTGGGCAAGTCTGTGAAGAACAAATACCGGGGCAATTTATTAACCTACGGTTTCTATAGATCTCAGTAGAAGGCACCCTGACAAACGTACAACTTATAAACATATATAATTTGCTTTGCTAAGGAATTATACGTCACTAGAAATGGTCAAATGATTTCCATGCCAAAAGTTCTGAAATGTTAACAACTACTTTAATGTAATTCTGTGTTTTAGAATAATAAAAAATATACGCTTTTCAGCATTTTTTGTTGTTGCTTATCTGTGCTGCTGGAGGCAGGCGCTGGCCGACAGCCCTCTCTCCGCCATACACATGTTCTGCCGAGCTGAAAGCCGCTGCCACACAGTTCTGATAGCAGCCGTTCCTAAGCCGCTCCGCACACACATTAATGGGTCTGTCAAACCGGCCGTTTTTGGCAGGTTCGGCCCACAAATATATAACGTGTATGGCTAGCCTTTGTCTCTGTCCCTCTCTGGCAGCTGATATAGTTCTATGTCCCCTACAGAAGATGTCTTCTGAGCTTTGCTTTAGAGGCTGGGGTCCTTGCTGGACAGAAAGCCATTTCTATGGCTGTGGAGCATGTGACTGCCCACCAGCCTTCAGCTCATCGTGTGAATGTGTACATTGCTATACACTTTGAACGGTGCTGCCAAACCCCTTTTAGCGTGTAGATACAGTTCCATCTACATATCTGCTATCTTGCTGCTATAAAGTGGACTGCACACCAAAACTTGATTTAAAAAAATATATAAAAATTATTAATAAACTAAGGGTACTTTCACACCTCCGGTGTGAAACTCCAGCATGGCTATTCCAGCAGACAAGAGCAGGATCAGCCGGACACAAACCGCAGCATGCCGCGGGTTGTGTCTGGTCGGTTCTCTGATGCCTGCCAGAACGCGTATGGATCTCCACTGGACCCCATTCACCCAATGGGACGGATTGGGTGTAATTACACCTGCCCACCGCTACAGATGCAACGGCCAGCAGGTAAACAATGAAGCGGAGGCAGCGCTGGCACGGAGCGCACCTTCTCTTCAAACAGCTGATCGGCGGGGGCGCCGGCTGTTGGACCCCCGCCGATCTGATATTGATGACCTATCCTAAGGATAGGTCATCAATAAATGTAACTTGGACAACCCCTTTAATGGGTCCTGCGGACATTTCATCAGCATCGGAATTTAAACGGAGATGTGAAAGTAGCCTTACAAGGGCTGAGCTGCTGCTGCTTCTTTTACAACTTGAAGTGTGCAGTGCTAAGATCATGTCTGATTATTTTCTAGACTAAATACTCAATTCCACCCCATTTTGGGCCAAATTCAAATCAAGAGGAACAGTACCTGCACAACATAACACCAGCCTCCAACCATCATGTTGCCTCTTCTAATGATGGTCATTAACCCCTTCTACCCGGGGCCAGTTTCACCCCCCTTGCCCAGGTAATTTTTTGCAAATCTGACATGTGTCACTTTATGTGGTAATAACTTTGGAACACTTATTTATCCAAGCCATTCTGAGACTGTTTTCTTGTGACACATTGTACTTCATGATAGTCATAAATTTGAGCCAATATATTTCACCTTTATTTATGAAAAAATCCCAAATTTACCAAAAATTTTGAAACATTTGCAATTCAAAATTTCAATTTCTATGCTTTTAAAACAGAAAGCGATACCTCAAAATATCTATTACTTAACATTCCCCATATGTCTACTTTATTTTAGCATCATTTTGTAAATGTAATTTTATTTTTTAGGACGTTAAAAAGGCAAGAAGCAAATCTTGAAATTTTTAGGAAAATTTCAAAATCACACTTTTTAAAGGACCATTTCAGGTCTGAAGTCACTTTGTGGGGTGCATCGTTTCAGTGCATCGCCGTATTCGACGTTTAGTTTTTAAGAATAGTAACCATGGCAGCCAGAACGCTACTAAAGTTCCGGCTGCCATGGAGAAACAGCGGGGAGCTGGGAGAGAAGCTACTTACCTTCCGTGCGGCGGTCGGGGCGCTCCTTGATGACGTCACCGGGTCCCATAGCTATGCTATGTGAGCAATGCGCCGTATGGATCGTACGGCGCATAGCTATGTGATCCATGCAACGCAGGGACCCGGTGACATCATCGAGGAGTGCCCCGGCCGCCGCACGGAAGTTAAGTAGCTTTTCCCCCGGCTCCCCGCTTCTTTTAGTAGCGTCCTGGCTGCCATGGTAACCTGAAAGCATATTGAAAGCTGATCAGTCTTCAAATGCTTTCAGTTGTCTTGCATTGTGACGGATCCGGCAGGCATTTTCGGCGACGGAAGTGCACGCCGGATCCTCACAACGCAGATGTGAAAGAGGCCTTACCCCATTTTGGAAACTAGGGGATAAGGTGCCAGTTTTATTGGCACCATTTTGGGTACCTATGATTTTTTTTATCATTCATTATTACACTTTATGGGGCAAGGTGATCAAAAAAAACTGGTGGTTTTGGCACAGTTTTTATTTATTTATTTTTTACATCGTTCACCTGAGGGGTTAGGTCATGTAACATTTTTATAGAGCAGCTCATTACGGACGTGGCAATACATAATATGTATACTTTTTCTTATTCAAGTTTTACACAATAGCATTTTTGAAACCACAAAATGATGTTTTAGTGTCTCCATATTCTGAGCCATAGCTTTTTTTATTTTTTGACAAATTGTCTTAGGTGGGGTCTCATTTTTTGCGGGATGAGGTGACGGTTTGATTTGTACTATTTTGGGAGGGATACGCCTTTTTGACCGCTTGAGGTTGCAATTTTTGTGATGCAAGATGACAAAAAGAGCTTTTTTTTTTACACCGCTTTTATTTATTTTTTACAGTGTTCACCTGAGGGGTTAGGGCATGTGTTATTTTTATAGAGCTGGTTATTACGGACGTGGCAATATCCAATATGTATACTTAGTTCTTATTTTTTTCACTTAAACACAATAGCATATTTGAAAGAAAAAAAAAAGTTGTTTTCGTGCCTCCATGATCTGAAAACAAATAGTTTTTTTTTATTTTTTTATTTTCTTATGTAGGGTCTCATTTTTTGCGGGATGAGGCGACTGTTTTATTGGTCCCATTTTGTTCGACATACGCCTTTTTGATCGCTTGGTGTTGCACTTTTTGTGATGTAAGGTGACAAAAATTGCTTTTTTGACAGTTTTTTTTTATCGGACGGGGTGGATCATGTGATATATTTATAGAGCTGATCATTACGGACACGACGATACCTAATATACGTAATAGTACATCACATGTCGGGAAGGGGTTATACAGAGTTAGAACGTATCCCTTATTCACAGGATAGGGCATAAGTATCTGATCAGGGGGGGTCCAATCACTGGGACCCCAACTAATTACGAGGATGGTGGTCCTGTGCCCCATTATGAAGGTATATGCAGGTCACACGTCTGCTGCAGCTCCATTCTTTCTCTATAGGACTGCCAGGGACAGCAAAGTCCTGTACTCCACTATTACCAGCAATCCCATAGAGAATTAATGTGCATTCATACAGAATAGGGTTTCATTTTGTAATGGAAAAAAATAAAATTTAAAATTGTTGCAGACTTTGCTTACGCCCCGAGTCTCAGTGATGTAAAAGATATATATGCCAAATTACAAGATAATATTTAGAGGTTGCACAAAAATATGATTTTTCAATGTTAATTACTTTTATTGGGAAAACTAGAAATCATAAACTTAAAATATTAAAACTAGACACTAAGATTAATAGGTAGTATAATAGGCAAAACGTGTTATATTCATCAACTTTGAACGATGCAATCCCTTCTTTTGTTAGCTTGGTGATGACTTTTCCGTGATGCTTGACTACCCTCAACAAGAATTGTTTTATCTTTTTTATCAGAACAATTCCTCTTTCTGCGGTATCATTGACAATCTTAAGAGCGTTCACATGGCTTCTTAGAGAATCACTGCAGTATTCTGTCACGTCGTGGATCCTAAACAATTCAAAGAACGTCTTTGTTTTATTAGTAACGAAATGGCTCAGGTCTTTTCCTTAAAAAAAAAAAAATAGGTTTTTACCCTCTAATAGTTTCATTTCCTTTTTCTTTGAAGGTTTGGTTTTTTTAATTTTTTGTCATATTTTCATTAAGAGCCTGAGTAATATGTTCGTCCAAAAAAGCCAATCCTACGTTTGTTTGTGACAGATACCAAAGGTGTCTTTTAGCGACTGTGAGCACTTTTTTGACGTCTGCATCTGGGTAAGTCCTGAGAAGCTGAAGCATATCCAAATCATTCTTTGGAGCCCATCGACTTACAATTGCCTCGTGCCATAAGCGAACATATATGAGGCTGACAAAATGTGCAACCCGTTTCATTCCTTTCAGTTCTCGTTGAGGAATATTCAACTAGTGAAGAGGACAATTTTAAGTGCATATATTGCCTTTGCCATCCACCTTGCTTGATGCAGAGCCCCTGGGATCCTGAAACTGAAGCCGTTTTTAGACCAACCTCCTAGGTACAGGAGTGAAAGAGTTGTAATAAAAGTGATCAATGTGTGCAACCCCTAAATATTATCCAATCTTCTTAAAATTTGGCATATATATCTTTTACATCACTGAGACTCGGGGCGTAAGCAAAGTCATAAAAATCACATCTTTGGAAAAATGAAACACCCTAATACAGAACCACCACCGATCAGATATTTATGTCCCATCCTGTGAGATGCAGGAAGGATATGGACTGAGGGCAAGGTCACCGTCGGCCTATATTCAGAAGCATCCAACCCTGGGAAACAAGTATGAAGGCCAAATTGAATTATTGATTTTAAAATGTTCAACCTGCTATTGTAGTAAATTCATACAAGATACACGAGGCACACTGGAGCTCTACAGACCTGGTCAGTGTTGTTCCAGCATAGGGTCATATCTTTAGAAGGCTTCAACCCAAATAGCTGCAATATGGGAGTCTTTTCTAAGTTTTATGCAGAAGTGCAGATGTGATACTCTGCTTAGCACGTATTGTTTTTAGAGATTTTTCAGGAAAAGTAGAGAATATTGAGATCTGGGATGAACCACGTATTTTATCACCATGAGTGACTACGCCAGCGTACTACACAGCTCATGTACCTATAAAGAGCCAAGATATTGCCATGCCCTATGTCATGGCTTAGGGATGTTTTTCGGGTGGTCACCATCATTGTGGTATAAAAACACATTGCCAACTGCTAAGGACACACACTGCTCTCATTAACACAGCCTCCCTGAATCCAAACCCATACAACCAAATGATACTACACGTTGTAGAGGTTTGCACATTGGTATGAAAGATATTTTCAGTATACCAAAACGCAATGCAACGGCCATGCTAGCTGAGGTCTGTCTACAGCAGAGGTCTTCTGTCCTGGTTCATAGTTGGGGCCAGCAGCTGCAAGACCTCATGGTTTCTGTTACACAACCGCGTTTCTCTCCACATTCATTAACACATCTGAAAAGTTTGTTATAACTCACGGCTCGGCGAATGCGGGGCCTTTCTGATACTCCCTTGCGGATTGAAGTAGGCAGGCATAGATACATTGAACCTTTATAAATAAAACAAGGGGGCCAGATTGTTCAGTTTGTATAAAATACATTGCGTCTGCCAGCATTTTAACACAGTATCAAAGAACATCTTGATCCAGACTTAATGAAAAACAATCTATAGTTCTTCCCTCCCAAACCCATTGCCAGGCATGAGGTTTCACATATTTTACATAGAACATTTCCTACGTGGATTACAACGCTGAATACACTTGTAGTATTGACCAGATCAGTTGTTTAGCTGTGTAATAACAATCCACGTACTTGGCTTCATCGAACAGCTCACAGATCAACTGTACAGTAACAAAAAGGGCACATTTACTGAATAACAATTACTAAATACTTTTTGGCTACAAAAAGAAAAAGAAAAAAAAAAAAAGCCTTTTCTGTAGAAATATACGTGAAACCACATACCTGGTTATTTCCACAAGTCATGCATTGATTGACAGTGTGAACAGTCTCCAAGAGGTTCAGGACATTCTGCTTAGCCACAGACATAAGAAGGAAGGCAGGGATCACAGCTCGTGTTTCCAAGAAAAACCAAACCATTATTTCTAATGCAACCGCCATGTTCAGTCTCCTCCAGCAAATGCTCTTCAAAGGGAATTTATTCAGTGACGAATACTCCCAAGGCATGTGCTCCTCAGACTTCAGTTTCCTGATCTCCAGGAGAAGGTTCGCCCCCAGACATAAGATGCACGTATGATCAATGTACATCTGTTCTACGTCTCTGGGGTCTGGTATTGTTAACAGCGTGGGCCACATTCTGAGGGCTATTATTTTACAGATTTCTGCATTCATATTTCCGGTAATTGGAGCTACCATAGGAGACCCACTTAGGGGGAGGTCAAGGTTCAGTAACGTGACCAGTCTCCCAGTAACCACCGCCACCAATGGATGAAGTGCTCCTGACCCTTCCTCTTTCGCATACACACAACTCATTTTGGCTCACTTTATTAAAAAATTAGGGTGGCAGAAATAGTGAAACATTTCTACACCTCCTATTGAGGAAGTCGGGTTGTCAGAAATACCCAGGTAACCTACCTACGGCCAAACGACTTATTCTAAAGGGCCATAAACACACAACCATCAAGAGGTCAAGAAAAACACGGATGTCTTTTTGGAGAGAGAGATTATCCAAGATCGGAGCGATGGTGAGCCGGTAGGAATCCTGGGTTTACAGGGCAGGCTGCGGGCGCTGGATAAAGAGTCATTATTCGGAACAACTCCTGTAAGTGCATTTTAACTCAGTTTTAGGCCCATGCACACAGCCGTTGTTCTGGTCCGCGTCCAAGCTGCATATTTTGCTGTTCAGGCGCGGACCCATTCACTTCAATGGGGCCGCAAAAGATGCGGACAGGACTCCGTGTGCTGTCTGCTCCGTTCCCCCGCAAAAAAAAAATATTAAAGCATGTCCTATTCTTGTCCGTTTTGTGGACAAGAATAGGCATTTCTACAATGGGCCACGTTCCATTCCGCAAATTGCGGAATGGAAAGCGGAGCAGCTTCTGCGGTTTGCAGACTGCAAAACACATACGGTTGTCTCACTTCAGCAAATGGCATTTATCATATAGACAAAGTTGATACAAGGCACTTACTAATGTCCCGTGATTGTCCATATCGCCTCCTTTCCTGGCTTGATTCGTTTTTCCATTACATTATACACTGCTCGCATCCAGGGGTTACGACCACCCTGCAATCCATCAGCGATGGTCGTGCTTACAAACTATAGGAAAAAGCTTTGGCCTCCGGCGGTTCCAGACAGCTGAGAGGCCGATGCATTTTCCTATAGAGTGCAGGCATGGCCACCACTGTGCTGGGAAGATGAATCAAGCCAGTAAAGGAGGCAATATGGACAATAACAGTATGGACACACCTGACTAGATCCAAAACAGTGGTTGGGAACGCCATTCTCCGTGGGTATGCTGCTAATGAGGAAGCAGCAAATCTGTGAGGAACGATGTCCGACACGGCGGTCATTTTGAACACTGCCATCTTGGAACAAAATTGATACTTTCAAATGGGATGGGGTGCATGAGACATATGTGTCTGATAGAGGGATATGACTGCGAGATTAACGTGTGAGGAGGGGAAAAATTGTGCTCATCTCCGGGGAACGCAGAACCCGAGTCGCTGCAGCCGATTTTAACACATGGCACCCTAACAGACCACCCATCCGCCATGGCAGTTGGCAAAATTTTACCAAACAGATTCTGTGTTGGAGCTGCCAAAAAGTGGATGTAATCAAACTGCCACAGGCAACAACAATGGCTGTCCTGACGTCCTTCCACAAGAGCCCACATCATAGCACCCGACATCTCTTACAGGAGAGCAGGGCGAGGTGAACGACGATCGGGCGGGTACTGGCTAGTGGCACCTGTACAGGATCCAGTTACTGCATCATCTCAATAAGGATGACCCCGATCACTATGTTCAATTTGAGAAACAGGTGTCACAGCAATTGTAACGGGACCCACATTTGGAGGCTCCAACACAGAGCCTGTTCGGTGATGTTTGCCGAGCAATTTGCCAACTGTGCCATGGCGGATGGGTGGTCTGTTAGGGTGCCAAGCGTTGAAATCTGCTGCACTCACCGGATACAAGCATAATCACTGCCCTCTCCTCGTGTCTTAATCTTGCAGCCATATCTGTGTCTGGAGCAAAGAGAAAATTATTAATAACTTCGGCATAAATAAAGGCATGTCACATTTAAGACTGGGTGTCCTATGCCCCTCTCCCCATGTGAAAATATCAATTTAGTACCAAGATGGCGGTTTTCAAGACTGCCTCCGTGTTGGACACCGCCCCCATAGATTTGCCCCTTCCCCTTAGCAACATGCCACACACAGGCAAAGCTCTCGGCAACTGCCACACGCTCCATTCTGACAGGGCCAAGCTGTGAAGATGCCATCATGCTGTCAAAGTGCAGAGCCTCTAGGTGTAATGGTAACGCCCCCGTTCCCACTGACTGCAATGGGAAATCCTACCGCCTTCAACTGACACTCTAATAAAGATGGGACAATTTAGCAGTCGATTGTCAGGAAGGAAGCACTCCTGCTCGTCAGTGAAGGAGGCTGCCGCAATTACGCTCGTTCATCGGCGGCACCTTTACACCGCCAGATAACCGCTAACAAGCATTGCCATGAGCACTGGTTAGCAATTACCTGGTGGATTCTCGGCCTGTGTCACGCTTACTAGTCGACTGTCAGGCCACAAGTCGCACATTTAATGTTACCGCTAAATCTCTGTCTAATGAACCAAATGGCGGTTGGGCTGGGATTTGTGGCTGTAATATAGATGCTTAAATGTCCAATCATTTTGTTCTGGGGTTGATAAGCATGGCTGCTTTCTCCTCTCTGTCTGGGATGCACGTTCACCCGGCTGAGTATGCATGTGGATGTGTCAGGAGAGATAGCAGCTGGTTGATCCAAGGTTCTTCCAGCAGGTGTCATGTAAGAGGCCATGTTCACACAGCAGAATTCGGGGGGTAACTAATGGCTTTCTATCGCTGTGGATCCGAATGGGGATTAGCAACAAGAGGGCTCTGCAATCTCCGGTGCGCCAACTGTGGTGAAACTACAACTCCCAGCATGCTCCATTCACTTGTACAGTAGTCCCAAGAACAGCCAAGCAAGGGTGTCAGCTGGGAGTTGTAGTTTCACCATGGTTGGAGTGCGGAGGTTCCTGATCCCTGAACTAAAAGAACAGCCAAATCAAGAACTACTGGTTGGCGGCTGCCCCAGAATCTTTACCGTTTTAAGGGCCCTGGTATCTGTGTAAGTAACTCACAGGCTGAACCAATGCTAAAAATGAGTCTTCTATAGGGGCCAAAAATCAGCAGGACAAATCCTGGCGAGGTGGAGGCACCCTGCGCCCAATGGACAGACACACTGAAGCTGCAGAACAGCTGAGGCCCTGAAACAAGCTACCACAGCGCCCCCACCGCTGGGCGGCCACAGGTTACACGGCAGCTGGAATCCTTCCCGCCTTCCTTATTGCAGACGAAACAACATCTGAGAAATGTCTGTGGCTTTTAGAGGTTCAGCAGGATGGTCTGGGACGTGTATTAGCACACTGTCAATCTCCCCCGCCCGGCCAGCACGCGGCACCAGATGTCAAAACCAAGAACTCACCCGGTTCATGAAAAAGCTACAGACAAAGTGAAAGCACGGACAGAAAACGGCAGAGGAATCGCTTACCGTCCCTAGAGGTCCCCATGAGCTGGTCGAGCATGGCGCGCATTTGGGCCTGCGCCGACATTTTGAGGAGGTATAGAAAGGCTCGGGGCTGGAGAACACGCTCTCTATTCCTTCCTCGGCCGTTAATTACACTGTGCCCTCCTAATCTCCGGAGAAAGGCTGGAGGCAGCTGTCCAGCGGCCGGTCTGCTCCTCACACAGCGGCCGCTGCTGTTAGCACTGACGGCCAAAAGTATCGCGATATCGCGCTCTTGGTGGCCGAGAATCCGCTGTCTCCCAGCTGGCTGCTCTGATTGGCTGCACCGGCATCCTGGTTCTCGTGTGTGACTGCTGATTGGTCAGAGAAGGTTTGGACGGTTCCCTGTCTGGGCCGTTCACCCGGTGGTTCGTGTTTGAGTGACGTGTTACAGCTAGGACTCCTTCCTTCCAGTGTCTGAAGTAATAGTGATATGCAGAGCAGAGGTCGCACTACGTTTTTTCCAGAAGAGTAAAAAATACTCCTGGTAGTATTTTTACCTAAGTAGGAGTAGGAAAGTTGCAGTAAGGGCTGGTGCACGCGAAAGTGTGCCAGCAGTTCCGTGCATTGGGGACCGCAATTGCAGTCCCTAATGCACAGGCAACATCCGTGTGGCTGCCGCAGACGGATCCAGACCCATTCAACTTGAACGGGTCCGTGATCCGTCTGTTCCCGCAAAAAAGTAGTGCATGCACCACTTTGTTGGCAGCATGGAGGCACGTCCAGAAACACCACTGAAGCAGTCTGTAGTTCTTCCGTGGGGTTCCGCTCCGTCCTTTCACACCGCATCTCCCGGATCGCGGACCCATTCAAGGGAATGGGTCAGTTATGCAGGATGCACATGGCCGGTACCCGTGTATTGCGGACCCTGGCCGGCACACGGTTGTGTGCATGAGCCCTAATTCAAATACATAGGCCTACACTTGCTCACATCTGCGTTGGAGGCTCCGTTTGGAGCCTCTGTTGCAGATTCTGTCAAAAAGACTGGACAAAAAAGCCTTAGGCCTCATGCACACGACCATATGGCTTTTTTAGTATTTTGCGGTCCTCAAAAAATACGGATGACTTCCATGTGCATTCCGTGTTTTGCTGAATGAACAGATGGCCCCTGATAGAACAGTACTATCCTAGTCCGTTATGCGGACAATAATAGGTTCAATAATAGGTTCTACATGTTCTATCTTTGAATGGAATGTATCCATTGAAAGTAATGGTTCCGTATATGGAACGCAAAAAACGGAACGTAAACGGAAAAAAAAAACGTTTGTGTGCATGAGCCCTTATATGCAGCACAGGATCCTGAACGGACTCCATCATAGTCAGCGGAGTCTGTTCAGCTTCTTCCCTGTCAGTTAGGCTGGGCTCACGTCACATTTTTGTCATACATTTGACCCTGGGTTCACACCTGAGCGTTCTTGATACGCGCATTACAGCGCGTTTTTGTCACGCGTATTACAGCGCGTTTTTGGAAATAGGAAACGCGCGTTGTACACGCGTTCGTGTGATTGACCACTCTGGCGTCAATCACAATACGCGAGACAATACGCCCCAAAGAAGCTCCTGTACTTCTTTGGGCGTAGGGTGTTTTACAGCGCGTTCGTACGCGCTGTAAAACGCTCAGGTGAGAACCATGCCCATAGGGAAACATGGGTTTTCTCCTGTTGAGCGTTTTACAGCGCGTAGGAACGCGCTGTAAAACGCTCATGTGTGAACCCAGGGTAAAGGGTTGTCTCACGCCAGCAAGTGGCATTTATCATTTATAAATTTATCATTTTATGTTATTATCCATATTGCTTACTTTGCTGGCTTCCTTAATTTTTCCATAACATTATACACTGCTCTTTTCCATGGTTACGAGTCGACCCCCCCTGCAATCCAGCAGTTGTGGTCGTGCTTGTACACTATAGGAAAAAGCGTCGGCCTCTATGGCGGCCAGGACTGTGGCAGTGCACATAGGCCAGTGCTTTTTTTCTATATTGTACAAGCACGACCACCGCTGCTGGATTACAGGGTGGTCGTAACCATGGAAACAAGCAGTGTGTACTATGATGGAAATATCTTACGTCATATCTTTAAAATGGGAGTGTGGAGGGGGTTAATAGGAACAGGATGTCCGCTGAAATCATTCAGTGGGCATCCTGTCACAACGCCGGGGGGAACACGGACCCCCCCCCCACCCTTCCCCGCCCGTATCGACGATTGCAGCAAACCGCAGGTCAATTCAGGGGTGGTTGCGGGTGGCGCGGCAGGCGGGGTCCCCCGCCCGCCTCCTCTGTAATGTTTCCCTGGTGGTCCAGTGGTTTTAGCAGAGTGTCAGCACATTGTTGACACTCTGCTAAAAACTGCTGACATCTGTGCTGCAGATGTCAGCAGTTTTAACCCCTTCCATGCCGCGGTCCGTACGGTTAACAGGGAGGGAGCTCCCTCCCTCTCCCATCACTCGCTGCTCTGTTCTGGCAGCGGGTGATGGTTACCATGGCAGCAGGATGCTTTCAGAGGCGTCCTGCTTGCCATGGTACTGTAAGTCTAATCAGACTTCTGCTAAAGGCAAAAGTCTGATTAGACTATGTCAAGTAAAAAAAATACAGTACAGTACACTATATGGTGTACTGTATTAGATAGACACCAGATCCACTGGATCCACAAGAACCAAGTGGGTCTGGGTCAAAAAATAGTAAAAGTGAAAATAAAGTAAAAAAAAAACAAAACACATCACTGAGTAAAAATGAAAAAAATAAAATGCACTACACATATTACGTATCACCACGTCCGTAAAAACCGGCTCTATAAAAATATCACACGACCTAACCCCTCAAGTAAATACCGTAAAAAAATAAAATGGTGTACAAAAAGCTATTTTTTGTCTCCTTACATCACAAAAAGTGTAATACCAAGCGATCAAAAAGGCATATGCCTCTCAAAATAGTAGCAATCAAACCGCCATCTCATCCTGCAAAAAATGAGCCCCTACATAGGACAATGGCACCAAAAAAAAAAAAAAATAATATGGCTCTCAGACTATGGAGACACTAAAACATTATTTTTTTTTCTAAAATGATGTTATTGTGTTAAAGTAAAATAAATTTAAAAAAGTATACATATTATGTATCGCCGCATCCGTAAAAACCTGCTCTATGAAAATATCACATGACCTAACTCCTCAAGTAAATACCGTAAAAAATAAAAATGGTGTAAAAAAAGCCGTTTTTTGTCACTTTACATCACAAAAAGTGTAATACCAAGCGATCAAAAAGTCATACGCACCCCAAAATAGTGCCAATCAAACCGTCATCTCATCCCGCAAAAAATTAGACCCTACCTAAGATAATCGCCGAAAAACTAAAACCGTTCCTTTAGTGGAGGATTGGAGGTGGAAAGCTCATGAGATATGCCAGATGGAGGAACTTTCCAGTTGGGAGTCCCTGTCTCATGATGCCTTTCTAGTGTCCTGGAGACCCTGGATGGATTGGTGTAATAAGACCCGGTCTTTAGCGTGAGGCAGGACGCGCAGCTCATACATTATTGGGACTTTCTGACAGCTAACTTAATAATATTCATACAGCTACCACATGCCGGGAACATGATGTGCAAGATTTATATATGAGAGATTATCCGTGATCTGCCATATTTTGGGTTATTTTGCTATAATGGTGGAACTAACACGCATAACTAACTCCTGTTTGTCACGCACATTGACTATATATGCTATATGAATCTTTTGAATAATTCTTCTCTCCAACCCATGTGCAGCTTTTTTTGCATGTCTTTCTTACATTTCTGTACCCAAGAGTATGTTCTATGGTTTACAATGTACTTGCTATGTGATTTGCCTTATAAGCGATGCATTGTTTATTGCTGATAACTTTAAATAAAGATTGGTTAAAAAAAAAAGAATTATTCGAGGTTACTACTTACTATTTCCTATGCAGCCCTTGTTAGCAATAGGGCTTCATAGGAAAGTAGTAAAATCCTCATAAACTCCAATACAAGTGTATTAGAATTTATGTTATAAGCAATCAGATGACTGATTTATATAGGTCCCTATGGGACCTATATAAAAGTGTAAAAGAAAAATAAAAAAAATAAAAAAAAATAAAAATTCTAATCACCCCCCCTTTCCCCAAAATTAAAATAAAATAATAAAAAAATAAAAAAAATACACATCATGGGTGTCACAATGTGCGAAAACGCCCATAGTATAAAAAAAATTAAAAATAAATTCCCTATACGGTAAACAAAAAAGCGTCCAAATGGCCGATTCGCCGTTTTTGGACGCTTCATTTCCTCCAAAAAAATTTAATAAAAAGTGATCAAAAAGTCCTACACACCCCATAATAGTATCAACTAAAAGTTCAGATCGCCCTGCAAAAAAAAAGCCCCCATACAATGCCATACACTTAATTACAAAAAAGTTATAGGGGTTATATGGCGACAAAAAAAATAAATAAAACATTTCCACTTTTGATTTTTTTTTCACTATCAAAACGCAAGAAAAACTATACATATTGGGTATCGCCGAATTCGTACTGACCTGTAGAATAAAACTAAATGGTCAGTTTTATCGCACATCAAACGTCGTAATTTAAAAACCCGTAAAATTGTGGTGGAATTGTTTTTTTTTTCAATTTCACCCCATTTGGAATTTTTTTCCCGCTTCCCACTACATCGTATGCAATATTAAATGGTGGCGTTGGAAAGTAAAACTTGTCCCGCAAAAAAAAAGCCCTCATATGGCCATGTGAACGTAAAAATAAAAAAGTTATGGCTCTCGGAAGGCAAGGAGTGCAAAACGAAAATGAAAAAATGAAAAAAAAAACAGTCCTTAAGGGGTTAAAAGGCCACTACCCACTCACCCCCTCACCCTCAGTTCACACTTGCGCATTTTACAGCGCGTTCGAACGCGCTGGAAAACGCGTAACCGATGCAAACCAATGCTTCCCTATGGGACTGGTTCACATTTCCGCGTTTTACAGCGCGTTCGAACGCGTTGAAAAACGCCCGACGCATAAACAAGTACTTGAGCTTTTTTTGGGCCGTTTGTCGCGCGTTTTGGCCCATAGACTTCAATGGGAACGCGCAACGCTTGTATTTTGAGCGTTTATGAATTTGCAACATGCTGGAAAGGCCAAACCCCAGGTGCTAGGCACAGTTTGGAGAGAAGCCAACACTGCAGTCAATCACACAAACGCGCGTAAAACGCGCGTTTACTATTGCCAAAAACACGCACAAAAACGCGCGTAAAACGAGTGACAAAAACGTGCGGGAAACGCGCGTCTCAGAAACGCTCAGGTGTGAACCCAGCATTAGTGTTTCCTGTCCCTATGGGGCACCTCACAGTGTGTCCTCCTGGTGGAGGTGAAAATGGAGTTTTTCTTTTCTTTTTTGTTTCACTTTTACCTTTGGGGTTTATAATCCCACTTACCTTCCCTCCCGCGATACAGATCAAGGCTGGGATAGGTCTCAAGGATTAGGGGGATCCTCGCCATTCTTCAGGAACGGCCTGTTTTCCCCCATAAAGATCTCGGTCCCCCTTCCTCATTGGGAGGAAGCTGACCGCATGTTCACGCCTCCTGTGTCCGCCAGGACCCGGCTTCTGACCGATTACACGCGCAGACACTTCCGGGTGGGCCAAGCTTAAGGGTGACGCGTGCGGTCACACGCTAATGACGTCAGACGCCGCGCTGTGCAGAGAAAGGCGGCTAATTCAAACAGACCGGAGCTTCAGCGTCTCGGATGTCGGCTCTTGTCACCTCTTCTGCCCAGATAGACACTGCGGACCCACCTTCGGCTGCTCCTGTCGTGAGTACCCCTGTGGGGAGAGTGCCTTATGTTGCCATCAGCTTTTTATTTGTATTACTGACTCTTGGTTGCTCCTCTCTTATAGGGAATGAAAGAGCTTAGAGTCAAAGTTAAAAGTATAAAATCTGCCACTTGTGGGGAGAAATTGCCTGACAGTTATAAAAAGAAGCTTTGCAAAACTTGCATCTCTGACCTGATCAAAGAGGAACAACCTTCTTTTTTTCTGAGGTTAAAACGCTAATCCAAAGCGAGATTAAGTCCTCTATTGCTTCCCTTAAATCTGGAACTTCTGGACCGCCTGCTAAAAAGGGCAGACATTCTATTTCATCCTCCTCTGATGCAGAGGACATGGAAGAAAGAGCCTCTACTTCTATCCAGGGCAGTACCGAAGTCAGAAGGAGAAATTATAGAGAGTGAAAGAAAATATTTATTTTCCTCTGAAGATATGAATGACCTTTTAACGGCCGTGAGGTTCACTATGGGCATTGAGGATGTCCCTAAGCCTAAATCAGTCCAAGATTAAATGTTTGGGGGCCTCAGAGCCAAGAAAACAAAGGTTTTTCCCGTCAATGAAAATGTCAGAGAAATGATCTTAGACGTGTGGTCCGACCCCGGAAGGAGGTTAGGTCTGTCTAGGGAGTTCAAAAACAGACTCCTTTTTGACCCATCGGAAGTTAAACTCTTTAACGATGTTCCAAAAATCGACATCCAGGTGGCCAAAGTGGTTAAAAAAACCTCCCTGCCCTTCGAAGATTCTTCTCAGCTGAGGGACCCTATGGAGAGGAAAGCAGACTCGCTCCTAAAAAAATGCTGGGAGACTGCCATGTACGACATAAAAACTAATATTGCAACTACCTCTGTTTCCAGAGCTATGTATATCTGGCTCAATGAGTTGGAGGACCAGATCAAAAACGGATCCCCTAGAGATGAGTTGGTTAATTCCATTCCTCTCCTTAAAGAGGACCTTTCACCTAAAAAAAAAATATCCAAAAGTTATATCACCTTATAGGGGTCAAACCCCTGATGTCTTCACCATTTTATTTTTTTAAACGACCCCACATTTGCCCGCCTTGCTCCCCGATATCTTCTGCACCTCATGCAAATGAGGCGTCTTGGTTATAGTAGGCGTTATCTCCAAAGTTATGGTGGGCGTGTCCGGGCGTTCCTCCTCACTCCCTGGCTGCGAGCGCATCCAATACCAGCGCTCGGCTCTTAGCCAGGGAGAAGGAGCTCAAGTTCTCGCGAGAACAGCGAGAACTTGAGCTTGCCGAGTCCCGGAACCCGCGCCATCTTGGATTCCCCAGCGCAGAAGAGGAGCGTAGCGAGTGTACCAAGATGGCGTGGGTTCCGGGACTCAGCAAGCTCAAGTTCTCGAGAGCCGAGCACTGCTATTGGATGCGCTCGCAGCCAGGGAGTGAGGAGGAACGCCCGGACACGCCCACCATAACTTTAACGCCTACTATAACCAAGAAGCCTAATTTGCATATGAGGCGCAGAAGATATCGGGGAGCAAGGCGGGCGAATGGGGGGACTTTTAAAAAAAAAATGGTGAAGACATCAGGGGTTTGACCCCTATAAGCTGATTTTTTAGGTGAAAGGTCCTCTTTAAATCAGCGACAGCTTTGGCTACCTGTACTTTTATTTCTTGGAATGTGAGGGGGCTTAATGATAAAGTCAAACGCTCTCTAGTTTTTAGTTTTTTGAGGAAATTCTCTCCAGATGTGCTTTTATTACAGGAGACGCACCTGATGGGACAGAAATCTCTGGCGCTGAAGAGGCCCTGGGTTGGTTGGTCGTACCATGCAATGTATAGTAATTGGGCACGGGGAGTGTCGGTACTTGTGGCTAGGTCGATCCCTTTCCAGCTGCATTCGGTTCAGACTGATCCACTGGGGCGGTATGTAATTCTCCATGCGTCCATTAGAGGCAAGGATTATTTAGTGGGTGGGGTTTATGTCCCTCCTCCATTCCAGAGGCTGTTTTTGGATGACCTGATGGGCAGGGTTGCGACTTTTCCTGCTGCTCCCTTGCTCATCTTGGGTGATTTCAATTCTGTTTTGGACCCTCTGATAGATAGACTGCACCCCCATGCATCGCATAGTAATGCGCTGGCTCAATGGGCGGACGGGCATGCTCTCACGGAGGTTTGGAGGCACCTACACCCCGGGTGCGGCAATATTCCTGCCACTCTGCATCATTTGATTCGTTGTCAAGAATTGACTTGGTATTCGCTGACAGGGACCTACTACCGTGGCTGTCTAAGGTAGAATATCTTCCCAGGGGTATCTCAGATCACGCCCCTCTGTTGGTGACCTTGAGACTGCCGGTTGGGCTTCCTTTTAAACTCTGGCGTCTTAACCCACGTTGGTTAGAGGTTCTTCCGGTGGCTTGGGCAGCTGCAGAAGGGGCAAAGGAGTATTGGGAAATTAATGGAGGATCCTCTGATCCGCTAATAGAGTGGGATGCCTTTAAGGCGGTTCAGAGGGGGACCATTGTGCAGGCGATTGCGACCCATAGGAAAGAGCTGGCTATCACTAGGAACAAATTGGAGAACGAGGTGACGGAGACTGAGGTGGCCTTCTCTCTGGATCCTACGGAGGATAATCGCATTAAATGGGAGGAGGCGCAGCGTGTTCTCCGTCTTCATTTAGTTGATTATACTCAAAAGAAATTATGATGTCAGAAGCAGGTGGTTTTCTCTGAAGGGGATAAGAATGGGAGGACTTTAGCTTTTTTGGCGAAAACTGAGACCCCTCAGACAGTTGTGACGTGTATCACTGACGGTGGGGGGGAGTCCTTCTCTCGTCCGGAGGATATTTGCTCACAATTTGCTAAGTACTACGCCGAGCTCTATGATAGCAAGTTAGTTTTTAGTGACACGGATATTAGAGACTACTTGAGGTCTATTGTGGTTACTCCTCTATCCTCGACGGATAAGGCTTATTTAGATATGCCTCTAGATGTTGCTGAAGTACGAGCGGCAATTGAAAGTATGTCTGTGGGGAGATCGCCTGGACCTGATGGGTTTCCGGTGGAATGGTATAAGGCGAATATTGAGCAACAAAGCGAGCGACTGTATAAGCTTTTCACTCACGCATTTGACTGTGATAAGTTACCTGACTCCATGATGGAGGCCACCATTGTGGTCCTACATAAGTTGGGTCGTCCTCCGGAGTGCTGCAGCTCGTACAGGCCGATCTCCCTGCTTAATGTGGATGCGAAGGTATTAGCAAAGCTTCTGGCAAGGAGACTGAGGGAGGTTATTTTATCTGTGATTGATCCGGATCAGTCTGGGTTTATGCCTGGGAAGACCACAGATATTAATCTTCGGAGACTTTATACCAACCTACAGGTTACTCATGACAATGCGGGGTCTCGGGCCATTGCCTCGCTGGATAATGAGAAGGCATTTGACTCGGTCGAATGGAAATTTATATGGCTGACATTGGATCACTTGGGGTTTCCGTCTTCCTTTGTTAAATGGGTCAGGTTGTTATATCAGGCCCCTAGGGCACGGGTGCGAGTTAATGGTTATTTATCGGAACCCTTTGCCCTTTAGAGGGGGACTAGGCAGGGGTGCCCCCTATCCCCAATGTTGTTTGCCTTGGTTATGGAGCCCTTGACGAGACTAGTGAACGCTTCCCAGTTAATAGAGGGGTGGACAATTGCTGGGATCGAAGAAAAGATATCATTATATGCAGACGATCTGCTGGTGTATTTGGCAGATACGGGCCCGTCTTTGGAAGGCCTATTAGAGATCATAGATGGATTTGGGAAGTTCTCTGGCCTTAGGGTGAATTGGAGTAAATCCAGCTTGTGTTTGGTGGATGACGACGCCGGGAGAGGGATTTCCCCTTTATCTATTTTAAAGGTGGTGGATCAATTTGTGTATCTTGGGGTGAGGATTCATAGGGATACGAATCAATTCTATCAATTGAATATTGTGCCCACTGTACAGCAGGTTTCTCGGAAACTGGATGTTTGGTCTCATCTTCCTCTCACTCTGATGGGTAGGGTAAACTTGGTGAAAATGTCGTTGTTGCCTAAGCTTCTGTATCTATATAGGGCTGCCCCAGTTGCGTTGCCGCAGTTTCACTTTGATCATTTAGATAGATTGATATCTCCCTTTTTGTGGGGGGGTAGTCCACCTAGATGGGCGAGACAGACATTGAAAGCCTTGTACACGCGGGGTGGCCTGAGACTCCCGGATTTCCGTGTCTATTATGCCGCGGCGCAGTTGGTGTATGCCGTGTGGTGGATAAGAGCTGATGCGAATAACCCAGCTGTGGTGTTGGAGGCTGCCCTAGCGGGATCCTTTGAGTCTTTGGCCAATCTGGTGTATAGGGGGGCGGTGAATTGGTTCTGTATTATACTAAGGCTATGGCGGTGGTGGTGTCGGTGTGGAAACGGTGGGTGGTGACACATTTGGAGAATGAGGGGGGCGATACCTGGTCTCCATATATGCCGTTGTGGAAGAATAGTCGATTGAAGGAACTGTTTCATCTGTCGGAATTTGAGTTTTGGGCCAAAGCGGGTCTTAAATACCTTACCCAGCTGTATGTTGATGGGGTTTTTAGCGATTTCGACACTCTTAGGCAGAAATTTAACCTGCCCAATACTTGTTTCTATAGGTACCTCCAGTTACGTCATGCATGTACAGATCAATTTAAGTCCCTGACTCTTACTCTACAGTGTGGCCCGCTGGAGTCTGTGGCTAGGAGGGTTAAGTTATACAAGCCCATTTCCTCGTTTTACGTGGAGATTTTAACCTTGCAGGAGTCGCCACTCTATCGTTCATTTGAGCGCTGAAGGGCTGATATTCCGGAACTTGAAGCGGCACACTTGGAGGAACTGTCGGTGGAATGGAAATCATCAGTAATAAGTGCTCGGGATCGGGTGATTCAGTTGAAGTGGCTACATAGGGTATATCTTACCCCAGTGCGCTTATATCATATGCGTCAACTTCCGGATTCCTTCTGTACTAGGTGCGGAGGGGAGAGGGGTACCTTCTTCCATATGATCTGGGAGTGTCCAATACTGCAAGGATTCTGGAAGGGGATATGTGATTTTATTGTGTCCAAACTGGGACTCCCTGGGATACTATCGCCTTTAGTGTGTTTACTGGGATTGGTGCGGGAGGCTGAACCATCTAAATATGGAAGGAAGCTGTTACGTCTTCTCATGTTCTATGGGCGGAAAACAATACTTCTGCATTGGAAGCCCCCCAAGACTCCCTCTCTGGAATATTGGGTGCGACTGATTAACGCAGACCTCCAGTGTTATAAGTTGACTTACGCTGCCAGAGGGATTCCGGACCGGTTTGAGCTTATCTGGGGACTTTGGCTTCAGGCCCATGGTACTACTTGAGGACCCATGGTTTGGTTGGGGGGGGTTCATGGACTGCAGGATGTGTGAATGCGAGTGTGCGTGTTGTCTCGGTCTTCCTTAATTTTGGATGTTATCATATGATTATTGGCATGTGATATTCTGTTATCCTTGAATTGTATGCTAATACTTTTATTCTCTTAAGGTACTGTGACAAGCTTGTATGAGATGTCATGTTTTGTCCAAGTTCTGATTTGACTTAAATTGCAGAAATAAATACTTTTAAAAAAAAATCAGCGACAGCTTTCCTTGCCGATGCTTCGGCAGAAACATTGAGATTTGCAGCTAAGGGGGAAAACTTGTCCAACTCGACAAGACGGTGCTCTGTGGATGAAGTCCTGGGGGGTGATAGAACCTCAAAATCTAAGTTATGTTCTATCCCTTTCTCAGGCGAGTATGTTTTTGGTCCCGTATTAGATACCATTCTTGAGAAAGCTGCTGACAAAAAGAAAGGGTTTCCGGATGAGGCTAGGAAAAGGCCCTTTCGTCCCTTTAGTTTACAATCCACTTCCTATAGGGGGAAAGGTAAATCTGGCCGCTGGAGCCATGCTAAGAGAGGTAAAGGAAGAGGCTCCTTCTCTAGCCCCCAGAACAAGTCTGATAAAAAATTACGCCAGGGTCGGGGGAAGGTTGAGGAGATTTCTGTCCCCTTGGATGTTAGTTACACAAAATCCTTGGGCACTAAATATTGTAAAAGAAGGCTACAAGATAGAATTCTCCTCAACCTCTCCAAAGAAATTTCAGCTAACTTCCCACAGTTTAACGGTGTTAAAAATTTGGAAGGGCATAATAGACCTAAAGAAGGCAGGAGTAGTGGAGGAGGTTCCAGCATCAGAAAGAGGACAGGGGTTTTATTCAAGTTTATTTCTAGTAAAAAAAACAGATGGTTCCTCTCGACCTATAATAAATTTAAAAATTCTAAACAAATCCATAACCTACAGGAGATTCAAAATGGAATCGATCTCGTCCACAACCCCTCTGATAGACCAAGGAGCCTTCATGACAATCGATTTGAAGGACGCCTACTTCCATGTCCCAATTCATCAGAAATATCAAAAGTACCTCAGATTTGCTAAAAAAGACAAAGAGGGCATAATAAGGCACTTCCAGTTCACGGCTCTTCCCTTTGGCATATCATCTGCACCAAGGGTATTTACGAAGCTGATGGTCGAGGCATTGTTCCCTCTTTGCCAAGAGGGCATGAAAATGTTCCCGTATCTTGACGACTTTCTTCTAGTCGGCAGATCAGAGGAAGAAGTGGCCAGTCTAACCAGTCAATTTGTTCAACATTTAACAAATCTAAGTTGGATAATAAATACAAAAAAATCCTGCCTAATCCCCACCATAAACAAAGTTTTTGGGGTTCATGTTAGACTCCGTCAATCAGGTAACCACCCTTGCTTTGCAAAAGGTGGAATCATTCAAAGAAAAAATAAGGTATTTTCAAACTCTGAAACAGTGCTCCATCAGAAGGGCCATGAGCATTCTGGGGATCCTAACTTCATGTATCCCGGCAGTCTCGTGAGCGCAAGCGCACACCAGGACGATGCAGTCGTGGATCCTGCAGGTTTGGGACAAAAGGTAATCCTCTTTAGACAAAAGAGTTCATATCCCATATCATGTAAAACTAAGCCTAAATTGGTGGAAAATCTGTTGAAAGGAGTTCCTTGGTTAAAGGACCCTGTAATCCTCATTAGAACAGACGCAAGCAGTTTCGGTTGGGGTGCACAGGTAGCCTCAGAAAACCTTCAGGGCACCTGGTCAATGGATATTGCATGCAAATCCTCAAATTACAGAGAACTGGGGGCGGTCTGGGAAGCAATAAAAACCTCAGGGGTCAGTTTAGCTGGAGCCCACTTAAAGATCATCTCGGACAATACAACGACGGTCGCATATTTAAAACATCAGGGCGGCACAAGATCCCCAAGTCTGGGAAGTCTTGCTCAGAAGATTTTTCTATGGGCAGAAAGAAATGTCCTCTCCATTTCAGCAGTTCACATAAAGAGGTCAGACAACCTTGCGGCAGACTACCTCAGCAGAAGGACTCTGGACCCAGAAGAATGGTCCCTGTATCAGGGCATATTTCTGAAAATTTGAGAAAGATGGGGTACTCCGCAAATAGACTTGTTCGCCTAAAAGGAAAACACAAAGGTTGTAAATAGTGATGTCGCAAACATAAATCTTTCCGTTCGCGAACGCGAACTTCCGCAAATGTTTGCGAACAGGGCGAACCGCCATAGACTTCAATAGACAGGCGAATTTTAAAACCCACAGGGACTCTTTCTGGCCACAATAGTGATGGAAAAGTTGTTTCAAGGGGACTAACACCTGGACTGTGGCATGCCGGAGGGGGATGCATGGCAAAACTCCCATGGAAAATTACGTAGTTGACGCAGAGTGTGGTAAGTTGAATTCGCAATGCGATTAATATAACCTGCATTAATCGCATTGTGATTACAACTTAGATCTGAGTTCTTAATGGTTGTATTGCTAGAATCAGGGGCGTAGTTATAGGGGGTGCAGAGGTAGCAGTCGCTACTGGGCCCAAGTGCCTGAGGGGGCCCAAAGACCCTTGTGCCGCATAAGAAGACACACAAAGCACTAAGGAAAGGGGGTCCAAGCTGAACTCTTGCACCATGAGCCATTAGCTACGCCCCTGGCTAGAATATGACGAAGATTGAGAATATAGCGCTATATTCTCAATGTTCGTTATATTCTAGCAATAAAACCATTAGGAACCCAGCTCTAAGTTGAATTCGCAATGCGATAAATACAGGTTATATTAATCGCATTGCGATTACAACTTCTAACACTGCAGCTTCAGAATGAATCTAAGATGGATGCCGTCCTTGCTTTTTGATAGGAGGTGGGAGGGTCTGGGAGGGAGACTGATGTACTAGCCCTAAAAAGGGCTTTTTGGGGTGCTGTCAGGACGCTGTCCTTACAGCAGAGATCTGATGAGTCTTTCAGGACTGGTGTAGACACTGAATACACTAGCCTAGCTATCGATTTCCCTATTAAATCAGCAGCAGCTACACTGTCCCTCCTCTCACTAAGACTGCAGCTTCCGAATGAATCTAAAATGGATGCTGTCCAGGAGATGGGAGGGAGGGTATGCTGATTGGCTGGAATGTGTCTGCTGACTGTGAGGTACAGGGTCAAAGTATACTCAATGATAGGGGGTGGACCGAACATCGCATATGTTCGCCCGTCGCGATGAACGCGCACAAGCTATGTTCGCCGGAAATTGTCAGCCGGTGAATAGTTTGGGACATCTTATTTGCGAATTCAACTTAGAGCTGGGTTCCTAATGGTTGTATTGCTAGAATATAATGAAGATTGAGAATTTAGCGCTATATTCTCAATCTTCGTTATATTCTAGCAATACAACAACCATTAGGAACTCAGATCTAAGTTTAATTCGCAATGCGATTAATATAACCTGCATTAATCGCATTGCGAATTCAACTTAGAGCTGCGTTCCTAATGGTTGTTGTATTGCTAGAATATACGTTATATTCTAGCAATACAACCATTAGGAACTCAGCTCTAAGTTGTAATCGCAATGCGAATGTAACAATGGCAGTTGGCAGCCGCCAGCGTGCAGTGCGTCCGACTACGTACCTCAGTCGAGCTGCATGCGGGGCTCCTCCTCTTCGATGCATGCTCCGGACCCGCTTTCCTGCTCTGTCGCAGGCTACGACAGCTTCTGTTGTATCTTGTAGGAGCCGCAGGCGTCCTGGTACCTTAAAGGTTAATGCACGCCCCTGATTCCGCCCTCTCTCCAATCCTGGCCAGGCACCACCTTTATAAGGGTGCTTCCCCCTTCCTGCAATGCCTGAGCAAATTTGTACTTCCTACAGCTAAGGCTCCTGTTGTTCCTGCATTCGATATCCTGTTTATGACCTCTGCCTGTATCCTGACCGTCTCTGCTGCTCTCAAGTTAAAGACCCCGACTGTCGACCACGCCTCTGTCTGCTGTGCAGATCGTTACACCAGCTCCACCTGGACTAACTCAGCTCTGCTGTTCTCACAGCACTAGCTCTGCTATACCGCGTGTTCAGCTCAGCATTATCTGGCAGCTGTCTGCTATATTGCCTGTTCCCCGATGGCAGCTGCCACTTAACCGGGACCACTCTTGCGGTAGCGACCTGGTGTCTCCCCTGCAGCTGAGTCCAGCTTCCGCATCCTGGAGCGGGATAAAGGGTGAAAACCATGGGGACACTTAGACTCCGCTCCCAAGTTTGGCCCAAAGCCAAACTGGTAAGTGGCACAGCGGGTCCACACCCGTTGATCCGTTACAGCGAATAATACTTACAATTATTAATCGCTTTGCGAATCCATTTGATGCCTCTAGTTGATTGTATATGACGGTTGACTATGACTACCACCAACGTTCTGCTGTCTCCAAGGCAAGATATCTGAACCCCCAGGGGCCATTTGGGTGTTTTTGATAGAAAACGCATTTGCGTTTTTATAATTTTTTTATTTTTTATTTTATTTTTTTGTGTATTTTGCCACATTTGGTTGCATATTTACATTTGGTATAGGCAAATATGGTAGTCTAGAATTCAGTGTTTCCCAACCAGTGTGCCTCCAGCTTTTTCAAAACTACAACTCCCAGCATGCTCGGACAACCTTTGGCTGTGCAGGCATGCTGGGAGTTGTAGTTTCACAACAGCTGGAGGCACAGTGGTTGGGAAACACAGGTCTAGATCATTACTCTGCCCAAATCTATATTCAGCTATATGGCTTAGAAAATATGCTGTCAAACAATGATCCTAGGTTTTGGTATAGACACATGATCTAGACTACCATATTTGCCTATACCAAATGTAAATATGCAACCAAATGTGGCAAAATACACAAAAAATTAAATAAAAAATGAAAAAATTATAAAAACGCAGATGCGTTTTTGATGCGTTTTCTATCAAAAACGCCCAAATGGCCCCTCGGGGGTTCAGATATCTTGCTTTGGAGGCAGCAGAACGTTGGTGGTAGTCATAGTCAACCGTCATATACAATCAAATAGAGGCATCAAATGGATTCGCAAAGCGATTAATAATTGTAAGTATTATTCGCATTGCGATTACAACTTAGAGCTGAGTTCCTAATGGTTGTATTGCTAGAATATAACATATATTCTACCAATACAACAACCATTAGGAACGCAGCTCTAAGTTGAATTCGCAATGCGATTAATGCAGGTTATAATAATCGCATTGCGAATTAAACTTAGATCTGAGTTCCTAATGGTTGTTGTATTGCTAGAATATAACGAAGATTGAGAATATAGCACTAAATTCTCAATCTTCGTTATATTCTAGCAATACAACCATTAGGAACCCAGCTCTAATTTGAATTCGCAAATAAGATGTCCCAAACTATTCACCGGCAGACAATTTCCGGCGAACATAGCTTGTGTGCGTTCGTCGCGGCGGGCGAACATATGCGATGTTCGGTCCACCCCCTATCATTGAGTAAACTTTGACCCTGTACCTCACAGTCAGCAGACACATTCCAGCCAATCAGCATACCCTCCCTCCCATCTCCTGGACAGCATCCATTTTTGATTCATTCGGAAGCTGCAGTCTTAGTGAGAGGATCAAATGGCATCAAATGGATTCGCAAAGCGATTAATAATTGTAAGTATTATTCGCATTGCGATTACAACTCAACTTAGAGCTTAGTTTCTAATGGTTGTATTGCTAGAATATAACGTATATTCTAGCAATACAACAACCATTAGGAACTCAGCTCTAAGTTGAATTTGCAATGCGATTAATGCAGGTTATATTAATCGCATTGCGAATTAAACTTAGCTCTGAGTTCCTAATGGTTGTTGTATTTCTAGAATATAACGAAGATTAAGAATATAGTGCTATATTTGTTATCTTCGTTATATTCTAGCAATACAACCATTAGGAACTCAGATCTAAGTTGTAATCGCAATGCGAATAATACAGGTTATATTAATCGCATTGCGATTTACAATTACTAACACTGCAGCTTCAGATTAAATCTAAGATAGATGCTGTCCTTGCGTTTAGATAGGAGGTGGGAGGGTCTGGGAGGGAGGGTATGCTGATTGGCTGGAATGTGTCTGCTGACTGTGAGGTACAAGGTCAAAGTTTACTTAATGATAAAGTATAGGGGCGAACACGAACATCGAATATGCCGGCGAATAGTTCGGGCCATCTCTAGTTGTAAACTTCTGCTCCCTAAATCCCAGGGAAACCCATGGGCAGTGGACGCTTTTTCAATTCCCTGGACATGGGAAAGGGCTTATACATTTCCTCCTTGGCCGCTGATCTCCAGGGTCCTACAAAAGATCTCCACGGACCCGGTCACGGTAATTCTAGTAGTCCCGTACTGGCCCAAGAGGAGCTGGTTCTCCAGTCTGAAGATAATGGCCTTGGAAGATCCCTGGATAATACCTCTCCAGAAGGACATGTTACACCAGGGCCCCATATTCCACGAGAATCCCAAACTACTAAAACTTTCTGTCTGGATCTTGAGAGCGAAATCTTAAAAAGGAGAGGCCTTTCTGACAGCGTTATAAATACCTTAAAGCTAGCCCGAAAAAAAGTAACCACAGCTATCTATTTGAAAATTTGGAAAAGATACTGCTCCTGGCTGGGGGAGACTTCTCCTAATTTATCCTCTCCTTGTATTCAAAAAATCTTAGATATTTTACAAAAAGGGCTTGAAAACCAGGATATAGCAAGCCATAGGTGGATTAGGCGCTTTATTAGGGCAGCCTCAAGGTTAAGGCCTTCCCTTTCTCCAAGAATTCCTCAATGAGACTTTGGACGGATCCTCCCTTTTCTCCAGTTTCTAGTATCTCACTCAAACATCTATCCTTTAAAACGACCTTCTTAATAGCTATTACTACGGCCAGAAGATTGGGAGAGATTCAGGCTCTTTCATGGAAGGAGCCATATCTCTCTATTTTTCCGGATAGAATTGTCCTTAGGCTAGACCCCGGGTTTTTGCCTAAAGTTGTTACGGATTTTCATAGGGAACAAGAAATCATCCTGTCGTCTTTTTCCCCTGAGACAGTTAATCCTTCTGATTGCTGTACCCATTTCCTAGATGTAAGGGAATCTATAATCCAATATCTAGAGGCCATTAAGGAGTTGTTTTCTGGCCAAAATAAAGGGAAAAAGGCATCCAAGGCCACGATTGGTCGTTGGATTAAGGATACTATATCCTAGCTGGTAGAGAAAGCCCTACAAATATCAGGGCTCACTCCACTCGTGCTATGGCATCCTCATGGGCTGAGAGGGCAGGTATTTCCCTGGAAAACATTTGCAAAGCAGCTACTTGGTCGAGTACAAATACCTTCCTTGCAGACCTTTACAGGCTGCTGCCCCAACCCTAATGAAGTGATCTGGTAGATCTCTCTATGTGACGTCATGGTGGATGAAATGTAAAAGCCGTATTAGACTTACCGGTAATTCCGTTTCCTTGAATCCACCATGACGGCTGGTATATTCCCGTCCCCTTTTTTTTTCAAAATACGAGTATGAGGTAATACTCAAAAAAAAAAGTTTAAAAAAAAAAATACAAAAAAAAATATAATATATTTGCTGCACCCATGTGGTAATTCGTAAAACACTGAGGGTGTGAGTAGGTGGTGGCCTTTTAAACTCTCTGTGTTTCTGCCCCTATAGAGGTCAAGGGTCATCTCTCTGTGTGCCATCATGGTGGATTCAAGGAAACGGAATTACCGGTAAGTCTAATACGCGCCACAAAATAGTGCCAATCAAACTGTCATCTCATACCACAAAAATCATACCCTACCCAAGATAATCACCCAAAAACTGAAAAAAAATGGCTCCTAGACTATGGAGACACTAAAACATGATTTTATTTTTGTTTCAAACATGAAATCATTGTGTAAAACTTAAATAAATAAATAAAAAGTTTCATATTATATATCGCCGCGTCCGTAATAACCTGCTCTATACAAATACCACATGATCTAACCTGTCAGGTGAACTATTTCTTGTTACCTTGCCTCACAAAAAGTGTAATATAGAGCAACCAAAAATCATATGTACCCTAAAATAGTACCAACAAAACTGCCACCCTATCCCGTAGTTTCTAAAATGAGGTCACTTTTTTGGAGTTTCTACTGTAGGGGTGCATCAGGGGGGCTTCAAATGGGACATGGTGTCAAAAAACCAGTCCAGCAAAATCTGCCTTCCAAAAACCGCATGGCATTCCTTTACTTCTGCGCCCTGCCGTCTGCCCGTACAGCAGTTTACGATCACATATGGGGTGTTTCTGTAAACGACAGCATCAGGGCAATAAATATTGAGTTTTGTTTGGCTGTTAACCCTTGCTTTGTAACTGGAAAAAAATTATTAAAATGGGAAATCTGCCAAAAAAGTGAAATTTTATCTCTATTTTCCATTAATTCTTGTGGAACACCTAAAGGTTTAACAAAGTTTGTAAAATCAGTTTTGAATACCTTGAGGGGTGTAGTTTCTAAAATGGGGTCACTTTTTTGGAGTTTCAACTCTAGGGGGGCTTCAAATGGGACATGGTGTCAAAAAACCAGTCCAGCAAAATCTGCCTTCCAAAAACCGCATGGCATTCCTTTCCTTCTGCGCCCTGCCGTGTGCCCGTACAGCAGTTTACGATCACATATGGGGTGTTTCTGTAAACTACAGATCCAGGGCAATAAATACTGAGTTTTAAAAAAGCGAAATTTAGAAATGTTATCTCTATTTTCCAATAATTCTTGTGGAACACCTAAAGGGTTAACAAAGTTTGTAAAATCAATTTTGAGTACCTTGAGGGGTGTAGTTTCTAGAATCGGGTCATTTTTGGGTGGTTTTTATTACTTAAGCCTCACAAAGTGACTTCAGACCTGAACTGGTCCTTAAAAAGTGGGTTTTTGAAAAGTTTCAAAATTTGCTTCTAAAACGTCTAAGCCTTGTAACATCCCTAAAAAATAAAATATCATTCCCAAAATGATCTAGACATGAAGTAGACATACGGGGAATGTAAAGTAATAACTATTTTTGGAGGTATTACTATGTATTATAGAAATAAAGAAATTGAAACTTGGAAAATTGCAAATTTTTCAAAATTTTTGGTAAATTTGGTATTTTTTTATGAATAAAAATGAACTTTTTTGACTCCATTTTACCAGTGTCATGAAGTACAATATGTGACGAAAAAACAATCTCAGAATGGCCTTCATAAGTAAAAGCGCTTAAAAGTTATCACCACATAAAGTGACCATGGTCAGATTTGCAAAGAATGGCCGGGTCCTTAAGGTGAAATAGGGCTGAGTCCTTAACCACATCAGCCCCCCTAGCTTAAACACCCTTAATGACCAGGCCACTTTTTACAATTCCGCACTACACTACTTTCACCGTTTATTGCTCCGTCATGCAACTTACCACCCAAATGAATTTTACCTCCTTTTCTTCTCACTAATAGAGCTTTCATTTGGTGGTATTTCATTGTTGCTGAAATTTTTACTTTTTTTGCTATTAATGCAAATTTAACGACACTTTTGCAAAAAAATGACTTTCTGTTGTAAAATTTTAAAAAAAACTACATTTCTATATAAATTTTTCTCTAAATTTATTGTTCTACATGTCTTTGATAAAAAAAAGTCCAATAAGTGTATATTTATTGGTTTGGGTAAAAGTTATAGCGTTTACAAACTATGGTGCAAAAAAGTGAATTTCGGCATTTTGAAGCAGCTCTGACTTTCTGAGCACCTGTCATGTTTCTTCAGGTGCTAGAATGTCAGGATAGTATAAAATCACACCATTTTAGAAAGAAGACACCCCAAAGTATTCGCGGAGGGGCATGGTGAGTTCATGTATCATTTCATTTTTTCACAAGTTAGCGGAAAATGACACTTTCTGAGAAAAAAAAAAAAAAGTTTCAATTTCTGATAACTTCTGGCAAAAAAAAAAAATCTCAGACGGACTCACTATGCCCCTCAGTGAATACCTTGGGGTGTCTACTTTCCGAAATGGGGTCATTTGTGGGGTGTGTTTACTGTTCTGGCATTTTGGGCGGGGCTAAATTGTGAGCCGCCATGTAAAACCTAAAGGTACTCGTTGGAATTTGGGCCTTTGCGCACCCAGGCTGCAAAAAGTCTCACTTATGTGGTATCGCCGTACTCAGGAGAAGTAGGGCAATGTATTTTGGGGTGTATTTTTACATATACCCATGTTGGGTGAGAGAAATATCTCTGTAAATTGTCAACTTTGTATAAAATTTTTAAAAGTTGTCGTTTACAGAGATATTTTCACACGAGTATGGGTATATATAAAATACACCCCAAACATTGCCCTACTTCTCCTGAGTACGGCGATACCACATGTGTGCCACTTATTTGCAGCCTGGGTGCGCAAAGGGGCCCTAAAACCAATGAGTACCTTTAGTATTTCACAGGGCATTTTTTTTCACAAGGCAATTGCGGACAAGAAAAAGCTTTTTCTATATAGTTCTGGCAATGTGCGGATCTGCAAAATGCGGAAAGCACATTGCCGGTGTCCGTGTTTTGAGGATCTGCGGATCGGATCCGCGGATCGGATCCGTGAATCCACGGATCCGTGAATCCACGGATCCGCAAAACACATATGGACGTCTGAATGGAGCCTTACAAGGGGTGTGATCAATGACAGGGGGGTGATCAGGGGGTCTAGATGAGGTGATCAAGGGGTTAATAGGTGTGGGGGGGGGTTAGTGTAGTGTTTGGTGCAACTTTACTGTGTTACCTGGTCCTCTGGTGGTCGATCCCAGCAAATGGGACCACCATAGGACCAGGTAGCAGCTATATCAGACGCTGTTCATAAAACAGCGTCTGATATAGCTGTTTGATGCGATCTTATTCGCATCTACAGCCTACCAGCGATGGATCATCGCTGGCAGGCTGTAGCCTAACTGCCGTGCTGCGCTTCTCTGTGAACGCGCGCGCGTTCACAGGAAATCTCGGCTCTCACGAGATGATGCGCCGACGCGTCATCTCAGAGCTACAGGACCGCCCGCAGGACGCATCCCTGCGTTAGGCGGTCCTGTAGTAGTTAAGGGGTTAACATACAGTTGCAAGAAAAAGTATGTGAACCCTTTGGAATGATATGGATATCTGCACAAATTGGTCATAAAATGTGATCTGATCTTCTCCTAAGTCACAACAATAGACAATCACAGTCTGCTTAAACTAATAACACACAAATAATTAAATGTTACCATGTTTTTATTGAACACACAATGTAAGCATTGACAGTGCAGGTGGAAAAAGTGAGGTGTCAGCCAACTGGAGTCCAATCAATGAGATGAGATTGGAGGTGTTGGATACAGCTGCCCTGCCCTATAGCAAACACACACCCGTTCTGGGTTTGCTTTTCCCAAGAAGCATTCCCTGATGTGAATGATGCCTCGCACAAAAGAGCTCTCAGAAGACCTACGATTAAGAATTGTTGACTTGCATAAAGCTGGAAAGGGTTATAAAAGTATCTCCAAAAGCCTTGCTGTTCATCAGTCCACAGTTAGACAAATTGTCTATAAATGGAGAAAGTTCAGCACTGCTGCTACTCTCCCTAGGAGTGGCCGTCCCAGGGGTGTGGAATTCCTATCGCCCGACGCCCGGGACATGCAGTTCCGGGCGCCGGGCAAGTACTTTGAACAGTTGTTTAGCCCTGTGCGGGCAAGTAGCAGGGACATGTCGGTTGGGCAGTAATAGGAGCGGTCATATGCTAGTCGCGAGCTGACCGCTCCTACATCTGTCAGCCTGCCCCTGCATCGTGTATCTGAGTCCATAGCACTTCCTGCAGGCGGCCCCTGCTCCTCCCGGCTCCTGTGAAGTCTCCGCCCACCTGCCAGCACAGGAGCGCACAGTAGACGGCCCCCTGCAGACGAGCGTTCCTCCCGGGGCCTGTCCACATCGCAGCTCCCGGCCTGACCTGCAAGCGCTGACTGGGGTTACATAGCATTATACTGATTTATGATGCTATGTAACCCTTACAGCTCTGGAATGTGTTGGATAACACTGACAGCATTATGTCAGCGTTATCCAATACATTCCAGAGCTGTAAGGGTTACATAGCATCATAAATCAGTATAATGCTATGTAACCCCAGTCAGGGCTTGCAGGTCAGGCCGGGAGCTCCGTTGACAGACTCTGGGAGGAACACTCATCTGCAGGGAGCCTAAGAGCCCTGGTGTCAGACATGAAGGTAGTGCTGTCTGTCTTCTGAGGCTCTGGCCCTGCCTGCAATCTGCACTTAACGTGGCACTTAATAAACTATAATGTCTCCCTGTTGCCCCCATACAGTATAATGTCACCAAGCGGCTGCCCCCATACAGTATAACGTCACCTTGGGGCTGCCCCCGCACAGTATAACGTCACCCTGTGGCCCCCGCCTCCATACAGTATAACGTCACCCTGTGGCCCCTGCCGCCATACAGTATAACGTCACCCTGTGGCCCCCGCCCCCATACAGTATAACGCCACCCTGTGGCCCCCGCCCCCATACAGTATAACATCTCCCTGTGGCCCCCACCCCCATACAGCATTACATCTCCTTGTGGCCCCTGCCCCATACAGCATAACGTCTCCTTGTGGCCCCTGCCCCATACAGTATGACGTCTCCTTGTGGCCCCCGTCCCATACAGGATAACGTCTCCTTGTGGCCCTGCCCCTATACAGCATAATGTCTCCTTGTGGCCCGCGCCCCATACAGTATACCATTAGTACAAGTTCAGGACAAGTAGATGGTCATGAGGGACAAGTAGATTGAGCCCCCGCTTTAGTCCTTCGACAAGTAGTTTTTTTTTAAATTTCCACACCCCCGCGTCCTGTAAAGATGACTGCAAGAGCACAGCGCAGACTGCTCAATGAGGTGAAGAAGAAGCCTAGAGTGTCAGCTAAAGACTTACAAAAGTCTCTGGAATATGCTAACAGCGCTGTCCAAAAAAAACATTGCTGCATATTTATAGTAAGCACAAGAGCACCTGGATGTTCCACAGCAGTAATGGCAAAATATTCTGTGGACAGATGAAACCAAAGTTGAGTTGTTTGGAAGAAACACACAACACAATGTGTGCTAAAAAAGAGGCACATGGTTTGGGGCTGCTTTGCTGCGTCAGGGCCTGGACGGATTGCTATCATCGAAGGAAAAATGAATTCCCATCGCCGGATCCGACGTTTAGCTCTGCGCATGCGCAGCAGTAGTTCCGATCGTGGCCCCAGTGTAAGCTGGGGCTCCAATCGGTTACCATGGCAGCCAGGACGCTACTGAAGTCCTGACTGCCATGGTAAGTACTCCGCAGCAGTGTACTTACCTGGGCTGCGGCCTCCGGGCGCTCCTTCATGATGTCACAGATCCGGGCGGCGCATTGATCTATGCGCCGTGGGGACCTGTGACGTCATGAAGGAGCGCCCAGCAGCCGCAGCGCAGGTAAGTACATTGCTGCAGAGTACTTACCATGGCAGCCAGGACTTCAGTAGTGTCCTGGCTGCCATGGTAACCTGAAAGTATATTTAAGAGTGATCAGGATTCTGATCCGTCTTCAAATGCTTTCAGACGACTTGCGTTCTGACGGATCCGGCGGGACGGAAGTGCCTACCGGATCCTCAGAACGCAAGTGTGAAAGAGGCCTTAGGGTACTTTCACACTTGCGTTTTCATTTTCCGGCATAGAGTTCCGTCGTCAGGGCTCTATGCCGGAAAAAAACTGAAAATTCCTAAAAATTGGAGCAATGAGATAGAATAAAACTTCACTTTTATTGAGTCCAGCTAAAAAACATGCATCAAGGCCCCAACTACAAACCAACCTGCACACACCTAATGCGTGAGACACTGGTCCTATAGTATCAGGCCAAAGTAACTCCTAGTGTTGCCCTACTTGGCCTAATATACCCTAGTAATGCTACCACTGGGTCAAAAAAACCCCGCAATGGGTGGCCCAATGCCGGAACCTCTGCCTGCACAACCTTGCCCTAGTTAAAAAAGTTACTTGGGGGGTTCAGAGTGGTAGCAAAACCTAAGGGATCTGTGTCACACACTACGTATAGTGATCTAGAAAAACACACGGACTACCCCAGTCCAGGGGGCCTATGTGAAACAGTAAGTTAGATATGTCTTAGGTGCATATAAACATATATACAGAGGACGCAGGTACATCAGAGGACGCAGGTCCGTCCGGAAAAATAAATCAAATAGAGATAACATACCAATGGAGAACACAGCATTCATATGGAGAAGTGGATACACAAAGGCAATCATATAGAGGCGGCGTATAGCAACAGCTCTATCTGGACCAGCAACCTATAAACAGATAATTCAATGATATCCCAGTCAGAAAACACATATCCACACAGTGCCACCTTCCTCAAAGAGTAAATAAGTAGATCGCACTATGCATGAGATGAGAGTCACTTACTGCTGCCTTGGATGTATGATCCAAGCGAGTGCTTGAGTAGGTTGCCGTGTATGACGGAGGTCCCGGTATCCTCAGTGTGTCCCACAGGTTGCAGGGAGAAGCCGGGATTAAATAGGGGCCCGAAGTCATGTGACATGTGATCACACTTCAGAGCATCACAATGTCACATGACCTGACACATAATCGCAAAAAAGCGCAAATAAATCGCGCATGCGCAATGCGCATAAAAAATCGCATTATGCACATGGAAAAATCGCAAAATCGCGATGCGATTTTTACAGAAAAATAACATATGCGCCCTGAGGCGGTACAAACATATACATGCGATCATGTGATCAACCCCCTTAGTGTGGTCAAAACGGGGGCATATGTAAGCAAGCCGGGCGCTGATCCAATAATTCTACACCTTCTGTTGATGGAGCAACCCAGCTCGGTATAAACACTAAAGAGACACAGGGGGGAGCAGGGGAGGAAGTGTCCCCGCCCGCTACATACCCAGACCTGTGTCCCCCTATTCACAGAACTTTAACTCTAGTCCGTGAATGAAAGGACATTTAAAGGGACGGTTCATTTTCACACAGAAAAGGATCCAAAGAGGTGCACCGAGGGAGGTGCCCATAAAAAACCAAAGAGAAGAAACGGAGCAGACACAATTATAACATGGGATTGTATCCAGATCATACGAAACAACTAAAGTTTACATGTTCATTCAGTTCCGTGGGGGGCGGTGGTGTTCAAATGGAAGATCCACCATGTCTCCTTTTGGAGGCTCCTCCTATCCCAGTCCCCCCCCACGGATGAGCTTGTGTATCCGGTCAATCCCCATAAAGGAGATAACCGAATCTCGTCCATCATGATGGGACAGAACATGTCGAGCCACTGGGGTGTCCCTGCGGTTCCTGATATCCCCAGGTGTTCTCCAATGCGCACACGGAGCTCCCTCCGTGTCTTCCCCACATATCTGAGGCCACATACACATTCACAGAGGTATATGACCCCCGTGGAGCGGCAATTAATGAAGTCATGGATTTGAAACTTCGAATCCGGGCGCACGCCCTTAAAGGTTTTACCTGGGTGAATGTATCTACAGAAAGTGCAACGACCACATTTGAAGCAACCCCAAGTGGGGCCTTTTAACCAAGTGGATGGTTTCGTGTGGGGGGACACAAAGTGACTATGCACTAACTGGTCCCTCAGGTTAGTGCCTCTTCTATATGTCACGGAGGGGTATGGAGATAATACCTCTGCAAGGTCAGGGTCCAGTCTAAGTATGCCCCAATGGCGGCTAATGATTTCATGGATATTAGATGCTGCCGAATCAAAGGTCCCTATGATTCGTATTGTCTTGGGGGAGCTAGTGGCCTCATTCTTGTTAGGGTGAAGCAAACTAGTCCGATCTTGTGATGAGGCATTACGATATGCAGACCTAAGAACCCGGTCGGGATACCCACGGCTACGGAAACGCTCCCTCAGATCCTTTGCTTCGGACAGAAAGTCCCCGACGTTGGAGCAGTTGCGACTAATCCGTAGGTACTGGCGGTGGGAATTCCCCTCTTGAGTGGGACAGGATGGCAACTGTCCCACCTAAAGAGGGAATTGGTGGCCGTAGGTTTGCGGTAAATCTTTGTACCAAGACCCCCCCCCCCCCCTCTGAAAATGAGGGTGTCGAGAAAGGGCAATTCGTTCCTCATGAAGACAGAGGTGAAGCTCAAATTGATGTTATTGAGGTTCAAATCGTGAACCATTCTGTTGAACTCGCCCTCCGTGCCGCTCCACAGGACGAATATGTCGTCTATGTAGCGGCACCAGAGGGCGATACAGTCAAGATACCACCTCTGTCCTTCCCCAAAGACGATGGTCTCCTCCCACCAGCCCAGGAGCAAATTAGCATATGACGGTGCACATGAACTGCCCATGGCAGTGCCCCTGAGCTGGTGGAAGATACGGCCATCGAATAGGAAGTAATTGCTGGTCAAGATAAACTCCAACAATTGGAGTACAAAGTCATTATGTGGGCCGCACTGGAGACCCCTAGCCTTCAAAAAATGTGCAACGGCCATGAGGCCGTATTCATGTGGGATCGACGAGTATAAGGCCTCGACGTCGATCGAGGCTAAAGCCAAGTGGGGTTCCAAACAAACCCCCTCCAGCTTGGACAGTGGGTCACTCGTGTCCCTCACATAAGAGGGAAGGGACTTAACAAAAGGGCGCAGTACACGGTCCACATATATGCCGCAATTTTGTGCCAGGCTACCGACCCCTGAAACAATAGGGCGACCCTTCACTGGTAACGACTCCTTGTGGACCTTTGGCAGACAATAAAATGTAGCCAAAGTGGGATGTGAGGGTAATAGATAGTCGAACTCGTCTTTGGTGATAAGACGGTTATTCCTAGCTCCCACAAGGAGTCGTTCCAGGGTATTCCTATATTTCAGGGTGGGGTCCTGTGAAAGTACCTCGTACCCCAAACTATTTTAAGGATAGTCAGGCACATCTCCTTATAGGCCTCAGTATCCATCACGACCACGCTTCCCCCCTTATCAGAGGGTTTGATCGTGATGGACCTGTCCTTTTTCAATTTATCAATGGCCAGCCTCTCTTGTTTGCTGCAGTTGTATCGTGGGGGGATAACCGTTAAATTGGCTAATTCCTCCAGGATGTATTTCAAAAATACATCTATACACGAGATGTCTCCCACCGGTGGCATCCGAGTGCTCCTGAGCCTGAGGTCCGTAAAGGGACCCTCCCCCGAAGTGTCCGGAAGTGGCAGGCTTCAGTCTCCCAGGCTGAAGAGCAGTCTGACGTCCCCCAGAGTTTCAGTTGATATGCCCAATTCACGGCACTCCTTCCTCTCTTTCAACTTGAAATGTTTGTGCCACTTCAACTTCCTGGCAAATAAGTGGAGATCTTTAGTCCACTTGAATAAATCAAACCGAGTAGTTGGTACAAATGATAAGCCTCGTTTCAGTACTGTCAATTCCACAGGAGACAGGGGTCGGGGTGAGAGGTTAATAACAAATCTATCGCTAGACGTGTCTATTGTTGTTGAGGGGGTTGAGTATTTCAACTCCTCAGAGGATATTGTACCTCTAGATCTAAAAAAGAGGTTGTGTTTAACTGACCCGACTGTGGAGCGGGGGTGTTTCTGTTATTGTAGAAACGACCACCCAGGGCCGGCCTTAGGCATTCAGGCGCCCTGTGCGAACTAACCTTGTGGCGCCCCCCCCCCCCCCAACATCAAATAACACTGATTTAAAGGGATTCTGACACCCCGTTTTACTCTATGGAGCTGCGGAAATGCATATTTATATATAATCATTTTTTTACACACAATAAAACCACTCCTAATGAGAAAGATTTCATAATAAGGATCTGGAGAAGGGGCAGAGGGATAGCAGAGCTCCAGGAGCGCCGCTGCCTTCTGAAACAGCTGATCTGCCGGGGTCCCGAGTGTTCGACCCCTGCCGATCATATGCTGATGATCTATCCAGAGGGAATGTGTTATGTGCTGCTGTAGAGAATCTAATGTGTGTGCTTATGGAATGTAGTGTATAGGGATGGCAGTATGTGTAGATGATACAGTGTGTGTGTGTAGTGATAGAAAGACATTTGTGTATCAGGTATGCATTGTGTGTTTCTGAATGTGTGTACGGAATGCGTTGTGTGAATCTGTGTTTGTATGTGTAAGGGTTTCTGTGTCTGTAAAGGGCACCATGTGTGATGGATGTCATTCTCCCCCTCCATTGTCACTCTCTCCCTTCTTGACACTCTCCTTCCCACCCGCCTCCTTGTCACTCTTACTTCCTCAAATCCCCACGTCACCTTGTCAAAGTAATCCTGTCACCTTGTCACACTCCTTCCCCCTCACTTGTCACTTTTTTCTCAGCCCCCTCCATTGCCACTTTCTCTCAGCCCCCCATTGCCACTTTCTCTCAGCCCCCCATTGCCACTTTCTCTCAGCTCCCCTCCATTGTCACTCTCTCTCAGCCCTCCCCCATTGCCACTTTATCTCAGCCCCTCCCTCCATTGTCACTTTCTGTCAGCCCTCCCCATTGCCACTTTCTCTCAGCCTCCCTACTGCCACTTTCTCTCAGCCCCCCATTGTCACTTTCTCTCAGCCCCCATTGCCACTTCTCTCTCAGCCCCCATTGCCACTTTCTCTCAGCCCCCATTGCCACTTTCTCTCAGCCCCCCATTGCCACTTTCTCTCAGCCCCCCCATTGCCACTTTCTCTCAGCCCCCCATTGCCACTTTCTCTCAGCCCTCCTCCATTGTCACTTTCTCTCAGCCCTCCCCCATTGCCACTTTATCTCAAGGATATTCTGTCAGGATGGCAAGGGAGCTCTACTTCATGCGTCCTTCACACCATGCCGGCAGACCAAATAGAGCTTTTTGATCGCTTGTTTTTTGGTGGCAACTAAGACTAAATTAGCAATTCTGTCTTTTTTTTTAATACTTTTTACGGCGTTGACCGTAGGGGATCATTTATGTGATATTTATGTAGTCCGGGTCGGTACGGACGTGGCAATACCAAACATGTGGGGGAGATTTTTATTTTTTTTGCAATTTTTTTCATTCAAAAGTGTATTTTCAATGGAAAAAAGCGGAATTTTTTTATGAGATTTTTTTAAATTAACCTCTTAAGGACACAGGGCGTACAGGTACGCCCTAATGTCCGAGTCCTTAAGGACACAGGGCGTACCTGTACGCCCTGTGTTTAAACTGCTACTGCGCCCGATGTGGGCGCCGTAGCAACATGGTTCCTGCTGATGTAGATCAGCAGGAACCATGTTCCTAACTGCCGAGGGGTCATGTGACCCCCGTATCAGCGATCGCTGCAAACCGCAGGTCAATTCAGACCTGCGGTTTGCAGCGGTTTAGGGATCTCTGATCCCGCGGTCTGTGACCGCGGGGATCAGAGAGTTAATTGCCCGAAGTTAATCATATTAACCCCCTGCATCCCCGATCTTGTTATGGCGGCGGGGGTGCAGGGAGTGGTGCGGCGGCGGTAGGCGGTGCGGGAGGCGGGCGGTGCGGCAGGCGGGATCGCAATAGCGATCCCCCGCCCGCCTCCCTTGTAATAATTCCCTGGTGTCTAGTGGTTCTATCAGAGTGCCAGCACATTGCTGGCACTCTGATAGAAAGCAGCTGGCATCTGTGCTGCAGATGCCAGCCGTTTAACCCCTTCACTTGCGCGGTCCGGACGGACCGCGGTATGGAAGGTGTTAACAGGGAGGAGCTCCCTCCCTCTCCCATCGGGGGCTGCTGTGCCTATGCAGCCCCCAGGATGGGATCGCAGAGGAGGAGCTCCCTCCCTCCTATCCATCACCCACTGCTCTCTAATGGCAGTGGGTGATGGTTACCATGGCAGCAGGACGCTTTCAGAAGCGTCCTGCTTGCCATGGTATAGTAACTCTGGTCAGACTTCTGCTAAAGGCAGAAGTCTGACCAGACTGTGAAAAGTAAAAAAATACAGTGCAGTACACTATATAGTGTACTGTACTGTATTATATAGACACCAGATCCACTGGATCTACAAGAACCAAGTGGGTCTGGGTCCAAAAAAAATGTAAAAAAGTGAAAAAAAAGTAAAAATAAAAAAAACACAAATCACTGAATAAAAAGTAAAAAAAAAAAATACACTACACATATTAGGTATCGCCGCGTCCGTAAAAAACAGCTCTATAAAAATATCACATGACTGAACCCCTCAGGTGAACGCCATAAAAAAAAAACCAAAAATGGTGTAAATAAGTCATTTTTGGGCACCTTACATCACTAAAAGTGTAATACAAAGCGATCAAAAGGCGTATGCCTCCCAAAATAGTACCAATCTAACCGCCATCTCATCCCGCAAAAAATGAGCCCCTTCATAAAACAATTGCCCAAAAAATAAAAAAACTATGCCTCTCAGACTAAAACATGATTTTTTGTTTCAAAAATGCTTTTATTGTTAAATGTAAAAAAATTTAAAAAAGTAGACATATTGGGTATCTCCACGTCCGTAAGAATCTGCTCTATAAAAATATCACATGACCTAACCCCTCAAGTAAACACTGTAAAAAAAAAAAAAAACTTTGTCAAAAAGCCATTTTTTGTCACCTTACATCACAAAAAGTGTAATAGCAAGCGATCAAAAAGTCATATGACCACCCAAATAGTGCCAATCTAACCGCCACCTCATCCCATAAAAATTATACCCAACCTGAGACGATCGCCTAAAAACTGAAAAAATATGGCTCTCAGACTATGGAGACACTAAAACATGTTTTTTGTTTCAAAAGGATATTATTGTGTAACACCAAAATAAATAAAAAAAAAGTATACATATTGGGTATCGTCGCGTTCAGTAACGACCTGCTCTATAAAAATATCACATGACCTAACCCCTCAGGTGAACGCCGTAAACATAAAAAATAAAAACGTTGTAAAAAAGTCATTTTTGTCACCTTACATCACAAAAAGTGTAATAGCAAGTGATCAAAAAGTCATATGCACCCCAAGATAGTACCATTCAAACCGCCATCTCATCCCGCAAAAAATGAGCCCCTACATAGGACAATCGCAAAAAAAAAAAAAATATATATACTATGGCTTTCAGAATGTGGAGACACAAAAAAATCATTTTTTTCAAAAATGCTTTATTATGTAAAACTGAAACAAAAAACCCCAAAAAGTAGTCATATTTGGTATTGTCGCGTCAGTAACAATATGCTCTATAGAAATAACACACAATCTAACCTGTCAGTTCAACGATGTAAATAACAAAAAATACAAAACTGTCCCAAAACAGCTATTTTTTGCAAATTATCCATTTTAATCCATTTTTCCAGTAACAAAGCAAGGGTTAACAGCCAAACAAAACTCAATATTTATTGCCCTGATTCTGTAGTTTGCAGAAACACCCCATATGTGGTTGTAAACTGCTGTATGGCCAAACGGCAGGGCACAGAAGGAAGGGAACGCCATATGGTTTTGGAAGGCGGATTTTGCTGGACTGTTTTTTGAGACTATGTCCCATTTGAAGCCCCCGATGCACCCCTAGAGTAGAAACTCCAAAAAAGTGACCCCATTTTTGAAACTACGGGATAAGGTGTCAGTTTTGTTGGTACTATTTTAGGGTAAATATGATTTTTGGTTGCTCTATATTACACTTTTTTGAGGCAAGGTAACAAAAATTGAAATTCTGAAACTTCATCTCCATTTGCCAATAACTCTTGTGGAACACCTAAAGGGTTAACAAAGTTTGTAAAACTAGTTTTGAATACATTGAGGGGTGTAGTTTCTTAGATGGAGTCACTTTTATGGAGTTTCTATTCTAGGGGTGCATCGGGGGCTTCAAATGGGACATGGTGTCAAAAATCCAGTCCAGCAAAATCCGCCTTCCAAAAACCATATGGCGTTCCCTTACTTCTGTGCCCTGCCGTTTGGCCATACAGCAGTTTAGGACCACATATGGGGTGTTTCTGCAAACTACAGAATCGGGGCAATAAATATTGACTTTTTTGGCTGTTAACCCTTGCCTTGTTACTGGAAAAAATGTATTAAAATCAAATATTTTCCCAAAAATCGAAATTCAGAAATTTTATCTTTATTTGCCATTAACTCTTGTGGAAAACCTAAAGGGTTAATGACGTTTGTAAAATCAGTTTTGAGTACCTTCAGGGGTGTAGTTTCTAGAATGGGGTCATTTTTGGGTGGTTTCTATTATGTAAGCCTCGCAAAGTGACTTCAGACCTGAACTGGTCCCTAAAAAGTGGGTTTTTGAAAATTTCTGAAAAATGTCAAGATTTGCTTCTAAACTTCTAAGCCTTGTAATGTCCCCAAAAATGAAATGGCATTCCCAAAATAATCGATACATGGAGTAGACATATGGGGAATGTAAATCAATAACTTTTTTGGCAGTATTACTATGTATTCTAGAAGTAGAGAAATTGAAACTTGGAAAATTGTAAATTTTTCAAAATTTTTGGTAAATTTGGTATTTTTTTATAAATAAAAATGAAATTTTTCGACTTTATTTTACCACTGTCATGAAATACAATATGTGACGAAAAAACAATCTCAGAATGGCCTGGATAAGTAAAAGCGTTTTAAAGTTATCACCACATAAAATGACACTGGTCAGATTTCCAAAAAATGGCCTGGTCCTTAAGGTGAAATAGGGCCGTGTCCTTAAGGGGTTAAATAAATGTTTTGTTTTGATTTTTCAAACAAACACTTAAATAGTCCCACAAGGGGACTATAACAGACAGCTTTTGCAATGCATTATTCCTATAGTGCATTGCATTTTAATGTCAGTGCTATTCCCCTTACGTCCTACCAGCAGCACAGATGGAGTTAATTCCCCCCGTGAGCTGGTAGGACTGGCGGAATTTTAATGAGCCCTATCAAGTAATTAACTTTTGACCCCTTAAAAGAGGGGCCACCCCCCAATCCACTGTGATTTTTTAAGTCCTTCTGGACTGGTGGTGCTGGCGGAATAGCCCCTTTGGGGCTACCGATAAGTGTTTTTTATTTATTATTTCTGTAAAGGATTGTGGCTGGGCTGGGGGATGGCGCTTTTGCGTTCCTCCCTGCGTTTCCCCGTACCTGTCCTCTCTCCGGCACTGCGGGCAGCCTTTCCTGGGGGGGAAAGTGTGTCCGAGCGGCAACGCCGCTCCCTCCTCCTTCTTCCTCCATGCTCGGGCGCTCTCTCTGTGGTGTCGACGCTTCTTGCCGACGCCACTGTGCGGGGAGATAGACGTCTCCCAGGATGACGTCATTCCGGCGCGCCGGGTGCTCTCGGCGGCCGGAAGAAGAAGTGGAAAGAGCGATTATTGTAAGGGATGCCCCTTACAATTGTGCTACCCTCTTTTGGGGTCTGACAGCTTCTTCTTCAGATTTCAATAATTTAACATCATTGCTGGGAATATGACTGAACAGCAGGTCCTGTACCTGGCTCCGCCTGGGGGCGGAGCTTCACCCTTTTTAAACTCCCAGCAGACTGTGGGGCTTCCTCTGGCAGCATTCTCTGTCGAGTTAGCTCCAGAGTCCTCAGCGTTCCTTAGCGTTCCTGAGCATCTGCGTGCAGAAAGCGATTTCTACTTTCTTACGTTCTAAAATCCAGTTTCTCAAGTGCTTCGGTGGGTTTATGCTTTGTTCTGGATTTGGGGTGTTGTTAACAGTTTTTACTTGGTGTTTTCTGTTTTTCATAGATGGCGTCCCCTCGCGAGGTCGACCAGCCCCGCAAAGCGGGTACCAAGAGGCGTCATCTGGCATGCTTTGATTGCAACACCCCCCTGGAGGATTCTTATCCCTACTCCAGGTGTGACTACTGCAGACAGTCCCAGGAGCCTGCGGATCCCACAATGCAGGATGTGTATTATTGGGTCAAGACCTATGTGAATGACTCGATTAAAGGAGTAGTTAATCTCCTGGATGAGAGGCTTCCGGTCACCAAAGCGCCCTCCCATGTCCCTATGGAGGTGACGCCCCAAGTGGATAGGCCGGCTGCAATTTTGGTGGACTCCTCTTCGGATGAAGAAGATATATCATCATGTTTTTTCCCTCCGGAGAAAACGCAGAAATTGCTAAAGTCCATCAGGTCGGGGGACCATGATGTTGACCTGGGGGAGCCCTCTGATCCCGCTACTCGGGCACAGCGTGTCTTTAGAGCGGATGATTCCCTCCAAGCTCTGATGCAAGTGGAGTGGAAAAAGCCGGAGAAGGCTCCGGTTCTAACCAAGAAGTTTAAGACCATGTTCCCGATGGCCAAACCTTTGATGGAGTCGTGGGGCTCTGTTCCAAAGGTGGACATGGCAATTGCGAAGCTGTCCAAGCGCACCTTGGTTCCGCGGGTGATGGTTCCAGCCTTCAAGACCCACTTGATAGAAGGGCAGAAGGTACGCTTAGGCGGAGCTATTCCGCCGTGGCAGCTTCAGCCTCTACATCCATTGCTGCTGCTGAAGTTTCGTTCTTCCTTCGCACTAGACTCAACAGGATTCAAACGGACATAGATCAAAACGTCTCTAGAGACGATATTCTGGCGTCTTTCAAGACCGCCAATCTCGCCATAGATTTTCTATGCGATACAGCACAGGTGCAGCTGAAATTGGCGGCCAAGTCTATGGCTTTGGTTTTGGCTGCACGCAGGCCCTTGTGGCTCAAGCCCTGGATAGCTGATAACGCGTCCAAATATAATTTGTGCGCACTTCCCTTTGAGCCTGGCCGTCTCTTCGGGACGGAACTTGATAGGCTCATGGAGGGGCTTTCTGATAAAAAGGAAGTCCCTCCCCAGCATCCCTTTCGTGGGAAAGGCAGGGAGGATCGTTCAGGGAAGTCGGGTCAGACCAGGTCTAGATTCTGGGGGGCTCAGCGGAAAAATCCCAAGCGCCCCCGCAGAGGTGGCAGGGAGGGCAAACCCTCCTGACTTCGGGCCTCTCCGAGGCTCTCAGTTGACCCCCGCTGCCCCTGCCGTTACTCCTCTAAAGTTTCCCAGTCCCTTGCCGCAGATTCCTGTAGGGGGTCGTTTGACTCATTTCAGAGAGGCCTGGCTTCAGTCAGTACCAGACCCCTGGGTACTAAACATTGTTACCCACGGCTATCAAATAGACCTCTCTTCTCCCCCCCCAGAAAGGTTTCTGATAACGCAACGTCTTCAGCCTCAAGGACAACAACTACTAGAGGCATACGTTCAGGAATATATTTCCAAAGGGGCACTGGAGGAGGTTCCGGCGGGGGAGCGGGGCCTAGGAATTTACTCCCCGGTTTTCCTGGTCCCCCAAAAAAACGAGATCTTCGGATGATTATCGATCTGAGATTTTTCAATCGATACATAAAAAAATCAAGGTTTCGTATGGAAACCGTGGGGTCAGTCTCTCACATTCTCAGACCGGGCAATGTGATGGCGACCTTAGATATAAAGGACGCCTACCTTCACATTCCGATTCATCGGTCATCCCGCAAGTATCTCAGAATTGCGGTCATGATGTCGGGGTCTCTAAGGCACTTACAGTTTGCCGCACTCCCCTTTGGCATCTCTTCGGCCCCCATTACCGTGGTGGCGGCCTTAAGGCTTCAGGGACTGACCATTATTCCCTATCTGGACGACTGGCTCCTTTTAGCCTCCTCGGTTCCAGTTCTTACCCAACATCTTCGTTTAGCCGTTTCCTTCCTGCTCCGCCTGGGGTGGATAATCAACTGGCTGAAGTCCAATGTGAGCCCTTCAACTTCTATCATTTTTTTGGGCTTCATAGTCGACTCTGTGGAGATGTCTCTCCGGTTGACTTCAGAGAGGGAAACACGAATTCAGGACCTAGCAAAATTCCTGTTTATTCCTCGACGTGTCTCAATTCGGACCCTAATGAGGATGTTGGGGCTCATGTCAGCAGCCGCGAATGCAGTTCCTTGGGCTTTGTGGCACCTCCGGCCCTTACAGGCGGAAGTTTTAGCCAAGTGGGACGGCACCCCTGTGGGCCTAGACTCCCTGTGCTCCCTGAGCCTCTCTAAGGTGGTGGTTTCATCTTCCAACAGGCAAGTCTATGACCCAGCCAGACTGGGTCATATTGACCACGGATGCGTCCCAAGTAGGCTGGGGTGCCCACTTACAAGACCTTCCGGTCCATGGATCTTGGTCTCCTCGGGAGCGGCTACTCTCCTCCAATCTCCGCGAGATTCGAGCCATCTGGCTAGCCCTCCTCCACTTCGCCCCGTGGATCCAGGGCAAAGCAGTGAAGATACAGACGGACAACATGACCGCAGTAATGTATATAAACAAGCAGGGAGGCACGAGATCTCTCCCCCTCCTCCTGGAGATAGGGGTAATTCTCCGGTGGGCAGAAGCAAACCTTTCCCATCTCTCTGCCATTCATATTAGAGGGTCCCTCAACATGATAGCGGACCATTTAAGCCGAGGCCTTCCGACGATGGAATGGGCCTTACATCCAGAGATCTTCAGGCAGATAGTGGCCAGATGGGGATTGCCAGATGTGGATCTGATGGCAACGAGATTCAACGCCAAGGTACAAACATTTTGCTCCCTCTATCGAGAGGACAACCCTCTGGTGATAGATGCTCTGTCAATACCGTGGAGGTTCAGGCTGGCATACATCTTCCCTCCTTTTTCCATGATACCGAGGGTATTGATGAAAATCCGTCAGGATCAGGCTTCGGTGATAGCCATCATCCCGTTTTGGCCCAAGAGATCCTGGTTTACCCAACTCATGCGGATGAGTCAGGGACAATACTGGAGGCTCCCCCCAGAGCAGACCCTGGTGTCGTGGGACACACATCTCTGCCAAGATCTGCACCGATTCAACCTGACAGCCTGGAGGTTGATCAGTCCCTTCCCGGAGTAGAAGGGCTCTCTGAGTCGGTCCTGAGAACCTTGTCTCATTCCAGAGCGGAATCCACAAACAAGGCCTATGCAAGGATTATGAAGATTTTTTCGGCCTGGTGCACTTCTAAACAAGTGGCGTATGCAGATCCGCCCCTTTCATCACTTCTTCAATTCCTGCAGGACGGTCTGGATAAGGGCCTTGCCCCTTCTACCTTAAGAGTTCAAGTTGCAGCCATCTCAGCATGTCTTAACAAACCCTTTTCTCGGGACCCACTCATTAAGCGCTTCCTTAAAGGGGCCGAGAGATTAAAGCCTACAGTGCTCAGACCCATTCCTCAATGGGATTTGTCAGCGGTTCTAAAGGGGTTATCATCTCATCCCTTTGAACCCTTAGAAGAAGTGGATTTACGTTTTCTCACCTGGAAGACGGTGTTTTTATTGGCAATAACCTCGGTCAAGAGGGTTTCGGAGCTCCAGGCGTTCTCCGCTCACCCCCCATACACGTCTTTTTTCAAGACCGTGTCCTTCTTAGATATTTGCCATACTTTAGACCTAAAGTTCCTTCCTTTCAAAATATTAATCAAGTGATATCCTTACCAGTATTGTTTTCTTCTTCTTCCACTTCTTCTGCTCCAGTCCGGCATCCGCTGGACATCTCGAGATGCCTCCAAGTCTATGTGGATAGATCTAAGTAGTTTAGAATAGATGAAAATCTTTTCATCCTATTTGCCGGTAAGTCAAGAGGCCTCAAGGCGTCTAGACCTACTATTAGACGCTGGATCAAAGAGGCTATTAGGGAATCTTTTATTTCCCTGGGTCTTGACCCTCCAAATTTCGTTAAGGCTCATTCCACTCGGGCCGTGGCGACATCCTTTGCTGAGAGATGTTCCCTTCCTTTGGAGGTGATTTGTAGGTCAGCCTCTTGGAGCTCAGAGTCTACCTTTATTTCTCATTACAGGGTGGATTCTAGAGTATCCGAATTTGTGGCCTTTGGGCAGGCTATTTTAAGTTCTGCCAGGCAGGAAGACCCTCCCTAGGGGTTTTTTCTTGCTATCTCCCCATCTGTGCTGCTGGTAGGACGTAAGGAGAATCGTTAATTTCTAACGATAATTTGTTTTCCCTTAGCCCTAACAGCAGCACACAAATATCCCTCCCTACTGTACTATCTTGTTACAAACACAGTGGATTGGGGGGTGGCCCCTCTTTTAAGGGGTCAAAAGTTAATTACTTGATAGGGCTCATTAAAATTCCGCCAGTCCTACCTGCTCACAGGGGGAATTAAACCCATCTGTGCTGCTGTTAGGACTAAGGGAAAACAAATTATCGTTAGAAATTAACGATTCTGACATTGATCCAGCCTGCTGGAAATTACTCAAGGCTTGTCTGGGGCGTACACGAGACCCAAAGCCAGCCTTCACACACATCAGCACCCCACGATCGCATTTACGGGGTGCTAATGGGAGACAGAGGGAGTCAGCTCCCTCTGTCAGCACTTTAAATGCCACAGGCAATGGCGCACGCCGTATGTAAACAGCCGAATCGCCACTCCTGCCGGTCCGGACTGTTAGAGTAGGGCCACGGCTCTCATGTGAGAGCTGGGACCCCGCCGCACGGGTCCCCGTAAAAAAAGCGGTGGCCCAGCCTAAGGTCCCTTAGTGACCACCGTAAAAAGGTGTATGGGTGGTCACTAAGGGGTTAAAACCATTTTAAAACCTGGTTCCGAAGTCGGCTTTGGTACCTCGGTACCAGTTGGTACCAAAGCCGACTTCGGATCCATGTTTTAAAATGGTTTGAAAGTTTAAAAATCGATGGCCAAGGTCATTCACTGAAGTCTCACGAGAATTCAGGAGAAACTCACTTCGCCTCACCGAAGCCCATACATTTTAACCACCTGGGGACCGCCTAAGGCACGGATGCGTCCGGCGGGTGGTCCTCTTACTCTGGGTCGACGCATCGGCGCATCATCTCGCGAGACGCGAGATTAGCTGTGAACGCGCGTCTCGGCAGTTATACTGCAGCCTGCCAGCGATGATCAATCGCTGGCAGGCTGTAGATGCGAAATAAATCGCATCAAAGATGTATATCAGACACTGTTTTGTTAACAGCGTCTGATATACCTGCTACCTGGTCCTCTGGTGGTCCCATTTGCTGGGATCGACCATCAGAGGACCAGGTAGCTATGTAAAGTAGCACCAAGCACCACACTAAACTACCCCCCCCCCGTCACTTATTAACCCCTTGTTAACCCCATATAGACTCCCTGATCACCCCCCTGTCACTGATCAACCCCCTGTAAGGCTCCATTCACATGTCCATATGTGTTTTACGGACAACGGCAATGTGCTTTCCGCATTTTGCAGATCCGCACATTGCCAGAACTACCTGGAAAATGCCTTTTCTTGTCCGCGGACAAGAATAGGACATGTTCTATATTTTTGCGGAACGGAAGTGCAGACCCGGAAGTGCGGATCCGCAATTCCGGATCCGAGCGGGACAAAGTCTGTCCCTATAAAAATGAATGGGTCCCATTTGCTGGGATCGACCACCAGAGGACCAGGTAGCTATGTAAAGTTGCACCAAACACTACACTACCCCCCCCCCCCGTGTCACTTATTAACCCCTTGATCACCCCATCTAGATTCCCTGATCACCCCCCTATCACTGATCACACCCCTGTCATTGATCACACCCCTTGTAAGGCTCCATTCAGACGTCCATATGTGTTTTGCGGATCTGTGGATCCGCGGATCTGATCCACGGATCCGCAGATCCTCAAAACACGGACACCGGCAATGTGTTTTCCGCATTTTGCAGATCCGCACATTGCCAGAACTATATAGAAAATGCCTTTTCTTGTCCGCAATTTCGGACAAGAATAGAAGATGTTCTATATTTTTGCGGAACGGAAGTGCAGACCCGGAAGCGCGGATCCGTAATTCCGGATCCGAGCGGGACAAAGTCTGTCCCCATAGAAATGAATGGGTCCGCAATTCCGTTCCGCAAACAGAATTGCGGACATGTGAATGGGGCATAAGGGTCCCTTATCACCGCCAGTTAGTTAGCTACTTGTTAGGTAGCTAGTGCCCAGCCCACCGCACCGTAGTCACTTATTTTGGCAGAGATTTTTTCATCCACATTGATCGATGCGAATGAAAAAATCTGTGCCGTTCATTTTATTTTATTTTTTCAGCCCAGAGGCTGAACGAAAAAAAAAATCTCATTACCCGTATGCTCAATATAAGGAGAATAGCAGAAACTCCTAATGCTGGCCATACATGTAATGATTGCGGAGACCCTCAAATGCCAGGGCAGTACAAACACCTCACATGTGACCCCATTTTAGAAAGTAGACACCCCAAGGTATTCCGTGAGGGGTATGGTGAGTTCATGCAAAATTTTATTTTTTGTCACAAGTTAGTGGAATATGAGACTTTGTAAAAAAAAAAAAATATATATCAATTTCCGCTAACTTGTGCCAAAATTTTTTTTTTCTGTGAACTCGCCATGCCCCTCACGGAATACCTTAGGGTGTCTTCTTTCCAAAATAGGGTCACATGTGGGGTATTTATACTGCCCTGGCATTTTAGGGGTCCTAAAGCGTGAGAATCCAAATGCGTAAAAATGCCCTGTGAAATCCTAAAGGTACTCATTGGAATTTGGGCCCCTTTGCGCACCCAGGCTGCAAAAAAGTGTCACACATGTGGTATCGCCGTACTCAGGAGAAGTACGGCAATGTATTTTGGGGTGTATTTTTACATATACCCCTGCTGGGTGTGAGAAATATCTCTGTAAATGACAACTTTTTAATTTTTTTTATACAAAGTTGTCAGATTACAGAGATATTTCTCTCACCCAACATGGGTATATGTAAAAATACACCCCAAAACACATCGCCCTACTTCTCCTGAGTACGGCGATACCACATGAGTGACACTTTTTTGCAGCCTGGGTGCGCAAAGGGGCCCAAATTCCAATGAGTACCTTTAGGTTTTACAAAGCTGCTCACAATTTAGCCCCGCCCAAAATGCCAGAACAGTAAACACACCCCATAAATGACCCCATTTCGGAAAGTAGACCCCCCAAGGTATTCACTGAGGGGCATAGTGAGTCTGTGGGAGATTTTTTTTTTTTTTGCCAGAAGTTAGCAGAAATGGAAACTTTTATTATTCTTTTTTCCTCAGAAAGTGTCATTTTCCGCTTACTTGTGAAAAAAAATTAAATGATAAATGAACTCACCATGCCCCTCCGCGAATACTTTGGGGTGTCTTCTTTCTAAAATGGTGTCATTTGGGGGGTATTTATACTATCCTGACATTCTAGCACCTGAAGAAACATGACAGGTGCTCAGAAAGTCAGAGCTGCTTCAAAATGCGGAAATTCACTTTTTTGCACCATAGTTTGTAAACGCTACAACTTTTACCCAAACCAATAAATATTTTTTTTTATCAGACATGTAGAACAATAAATATTGCGAAAAATGTATATAGAAATGTAGTTTTTTTTTTAAATTTTACAACAGAAAGTGAAAAATGTCATTTTTTGCAAAAATTTCGGTCATTTTTGATTAATAGCAAAAAAAGTAAAAATGTCAGCAGCAATGAAATACCACCAAATGAAAGCTCTATTAGTGAGAAGAAAAGGAGGTAAAATTCATTTGGGTGGTAAGTTGTATGACGGAGCAATAAACGGTGAAAGTAGCGAAGTGCAGAATTGTAAAAAGTGGCCTGGTCATTAAGGGTGTTTAAGCTAGGGGGGCTGAGGTGGTTAATGCTGTACGGAGACCCGTCTCTATAAGCAATAAAACGAAGTTTGGAGCAAATCGACTTCGGATCTAGAAGGATGAAAATCAAAAAAGTGTTTTGTAAAAATAAAAAGTTCCCTTTTCCCCTCATCAAGTTAGGCATCACCACGTTTGTAACGACCGTCTCTATAAAAATATCACATTATCTACTCTCTCCAGTGAATGCTGTTAAAAAATGAATACTGCCAAATCAGTCATTTTTTGTCACCTTGTCTAACAAAAAGGATAATATTAAGTATAATAACATATTTTCTTTTCACTTCACAGTGCACATACTTGTGTTGATCTATCACATAAAATCCCAATAAAATATATTTGTTTGTGGGTGTAACGCAGGCTTGGACTGGCCCACAGGGGTACAGATGAATCTCCAGGTGTGCCCCTGAACAAGGTGGTCCCCTAGTCTCCCACCCCCTGCACAAGTGGCACATAACACAGTAGACTTACTGCACTTCATACATATGCAACAGGCACCTCCCCCCTAGGGCCCTTCTATATCGCGTCCCACATGTAGGAATGCTGAGTGGTGTAGTGCGGCCTAAAGGTCTCTATTTGTGTCACGGTGCTCCTACCTGGATACTGCTGGACCCGAGTCTTTGCAATATAAAGGGGGAATAATTGAGGGATTGGAAAGAAATTGAGTCCAAACCTTGAGATGACGTTCAATGGCAGCTTTACTTTGAATAAACGTTTCTTCCAAAGTTACAGGCTTTGTCTTGGTTCCAGCAGGCTTTAGCATTAAACTGGCAGGCAAACTCAACTCTGCTCTATCCTTCTCTCAGCTGTACAAGCTCACTCAATAACTTGGCTTCTTCTTTATGCTGCATTTCACTCTGTAGTCAGACTTATCTTCAGCCCAGGAAGTTTACTCCTGGCACTTGAGGCTGTAGGCTTCTGCCTCCATGGCCAGCAGAGCTTAAGGTGCCCTGGCTGGCATGGGCATGTCCAGCAGAGACATGCCCCTGCACACCCTTCTCCTGTCTAGGGAAGACCAGAACTCCCTGGTCCCCACCCTTCCTCTAGGAAGTAGGACTAGCCCACTTCTCTCCAGAGGGGTGTTAGAATGGAATGGCAAGTTCCAATCTCTTTAACTATAGCTCTGACATATTTGCATAAAGATATTATGAATGCACAGTGTATAGGACCTGGACAGAAATACATAAGATGACATTGTGTTAGCCCATTAAAGACAGTAGCCGGGTGCAGGAGTGGTAACACCACTCTGGGGTGTTACACATATATTCAATGTACAGCACCTCAACTAGCTTATGTTCATATAAAACACTTGATAGATTATTAAAGAAACGCCCCGATTTATTATTATAGATCAGAGCTGAGATGACTTCTTGGTATAGAGGAAAGGTACTAGTGTCCTCTTCTCCCCAGGACCTACCTTCACAGAGATGCTGCAGGGAGCCCCATAATCAATCATCTCGTAGCATCTCGCTGCTGTGTGAGCAGGTAATATTTAAATGTATCCGTACTATGGGCCCTAGGCAAATTTTAAATGTATCCGTACTGTGGGCCCTAAAAAATTTTTACTGGTGGGCCTAGGCACCCCAGTCCGACACTGGTGTAATGTGAAAAAATGTGGAACAGTTCAAGGGGTATGAATACTTTTTCATTTTTTACATTCCATGCTTTATGCTGTATATCTAAACACAAAGTCTTACTATACATCTATATATATATTTTTGTATAATTATATTGCTATATATATTGCTCCACATCAGCATTAACTTAGAACCAAAAATAAGCACAAAAAAGAAGGTATACATACATGTCTACTAACATCCTTATTACTGTACATATTCTCAGTTTATATATTGCTTCATTTCTGCATATGTAACTGCATGAAACAATGTACCGTATTTTTCGCCCTATAAGACGCACGGGCCCATAAGACGCACCTAGATTTTTGGGGAAGAAAGTAAGAAAAAAAATATTTTTAACCAAAAGGAGTGTTGTTGGTGGGTTTGGAACTAATGGTGGTCTGTGCATGACACTATTACTGGGGACCTGTGGATGGCACTGTTATGGGGGGATCTGTGACGGACACTGTTATGGGGGATCTTGGGTTGACACTGTTATAGGGGATCTGTGGATGGCACTGTGATGGGGGATCTGTGGATGGCACTGTGATGGGGGATCTGTGGATGACACTGTGATGGGGGATCTGTGGATGGCACTGTTGTGTCATCCACAGACCCCCACCCCATAACAGTGCCATCCACAGATCCCCCCACCCTGCCGCTCACAGTCCTGCACTATAAAGTTATAAAATGTCCCCTCATTCAATAAAACATGCCCCCTCACTAATTACTGTAGTTACTGTAGGTACATAGCTGCCTGCTTCATTCATAAAGTAGTCAGCGTGAGCACGTGACATCAGGGAGTCATGCTGCCGTCCGCCCAGCCGGCCTGCCCGCATTATTCGTAAGCTCTTACTATGTACCGGTAACTACAGTAATAAGTGAGGGGGCATGTTTTATTGAATAAGGGGACATTTTATGAATGAGGGGACATTTTATAACTTTATAGTGCAGGACTGTGAGCATCTCAGCCTGCGATGTAAAAATGTCAGCATCCGCCTCATAAGACGCAGGAACATTCCCCCCCCCCCCCATTTTTTGGGGGGGAAAAGTGCGTCTTATGGGGCGAAAAAATACGGTAACCTACATGGATCATCATTTGAAGATTTTTTTTGTAAGGGGTACACCATACCATTAGAACAGTGTTTTCCAAAATAACCAAAGTATATCAACATAAAACCTTTATTTTTCAAAAAACCTGATGATCATAATTAGAGAACAGCAATAACTGTAGCACAGAGAAAGAGTCAAGCTAAATTTTCTGAAGGTTACAACAGTAACTAATCAGTAGGAAGTGTACAGGCCGTTGCCTTGAATGACTTCAGCACATCTGCAGCCACAGGACATCCCTAGTCTCTCACACTGCTCTGGTGTGATTTTGGTTTACTCTTCTTCCAGTCTCTTCAACAGTTCTGTGACTGTTGTGGGTTTCTTGCCCATAAGTTTGTCACCAAGGATTTTCCAGAGGTTTTCTATTGGGTTTAGATCAGGATTCTGGGCTGGCCATTTCATTGTTTCAATGTTTTCAGTTTTAAGGAACTGCTTTACCCGTTTTGCTGTGTGACGGGGGGCATTGTCCTGCATGAAAATTGCTGGCTGATTGAGTGATGAACGCAAGGAAGGAACCATGTCTTGTGGAAGAAGGTTCTGATATACACTTGCATTCACTCTACCATGTAGCTGTATGAGAGGTCCAACTCCTGCTGCAGAAAACATTCCTTAAACCATGACACTTCCTCCTCCACCTTTCACTGACTTCTTTACACACTTTGGGTTCAGTCTTTCCCCAGGTTGTCGACGAATATAATGTTTCCCATCAGACCCAAATAAATTAAACTTGCTTTCATCACTAAAATGAACTCTGGAGCACTTCTCCTTTGTCCACACAACATGCTCCTCAGCAAAGGTGAGTCTAGCCTTTTGATTCTTTCTTCTAATGAGAGGTTTGGTCACTGCAGAGTAGAATTGTTTCGATACCAAAATTTTGATTCGGTATCGATACCATAAAAAAGTATTGTGATACTCGATACCATTCGATACCACGTGAAACCCCCCCCCCCCAAAAAAAAAAAAAAATTGTGAATTGCGCATTCTTTTTTTACTTTTCTGTTACGACGTTCACCGCATAGTTTTTATTTTTAACAGTTTGGAGTTGGACTTTAGATATGGCAATATGTTATATGTTTATCTATATATTTTAGATGTAAAATTGGAAAAGGCGGCGATTTATACTGAATATTTCGGTGTGTTTTTTGTTTTTTTTATTATTACTATTTAATTTTTATTTACCATTTCCCCCCTTAGGGGTAGAACCTGGGATCTTTTCATCCCTTGTCCTATTCACCCTAATGGATCTCTATCAGGGTGAATAGGACTTCACATTTCCTTGCTGCCCAGTGCACACAGCAGCAGAGAGCCCCCATGGCAGCCAGGGCTTCAGTAGCGTCCTGGCTGCCATGGTAACAGATCGCAATGTAGGGCTCCGATCGGTTACCATGGCAGCCAGGACGCTACTGAAGCCCTGGCTGCCATGGGGAACTGCCACTGCCACCAATGATCTAAAAACTTTAATACTGGAAGGGGGGGCAGGATTCAGGGCACCCTGCCAACTCATTTAGCTTAATACGGGGGGGAGGGGTCACACTGCCCACACAATAATTAACCTTTAATGCAGATACAGGAGGCGGATACCGCCGGTACCCACCTCCTGTATCTGTATTAAAGGTTAATAATCATTGTGTCGGCAGGACCGGGGCAGAGCGGCAGGACCGGGTACTTGTTGCAGGCGGAGGAGGAGCGCACAGGACACTGAGGAGGAGGAGGTCACTGAGGAGGAGGAGGCTGCTGCCGTTTGCCCGCTCCAGCAGTTCTCTCCTCCCATGTCCCTCCTCCCGCACACGCCGTGTCCTCCCATATCAGGAGATACTAGACTGCGCACTAGCGCGGTCTAGTATCGAAAAAACGAACATCCCGATACCGAATCGATACTGGCATAAAAGTATCGATTGGGTATCGAAAGTTCGATACCCGAAACAACCCTACTGCAGAGTGGGCTTTCAGTCCAAATACTCTTAAACTGGAAAGTTAGGCTGCCAGTTACATAGGGTTTGTCAGATAATTAAGGAAATTAGCACTACTGCTGAATGCATGTGCGAATAAAGCCTAAGATCTGGGAGGCCTAGGCACTTGCCACAGAGTCACTGCCCCTGGGCAACTACAATCGCTCATTTGCATATATTTAAAAACTTTGTTTTTGGTGCTTCGGAGACTCAAACTAAACTAAGGTAACAGTGTCATGTATTTGTGTCCCACAAAGCTATATAAGCAGTTGAAAATGTGTTAAGTTGGTGACAGTCTCCCTTTAACCTTTCAGCCTCAGAAGGTTTTTCATTTTTGTTTTTTACTCCCTGCTTTTCCAGGGCCATATGTTTTTTTATTTTTCCTATTCACATAGCCATATGAGATCTTGTTTTTAGAGGGACAAGTTGCACTAATTCAATATTGCATACGATGTAGTGGGGAGCTGGAAAAAAATTCCATTTGCAGTGAAACTGGAAAAAAACAACAACAATTCTGTTGTTATGGGTTTTGTTATGGCGTTTCCTATACAATAAAACTGATCTGTTACTGTCATTCTCCAGGTTACTGTCATGTTCTTTACATCGTCATATTCTTATCCCTTTAACATTTTTGTAGGCTATGTGTACAGAGCTGTGTGGACGATCTGTACATTTTATTGTTACCATTTTGGGGCATGTATGACTTTTTGATCACTTTTTATTTCTTTTTTTTGTGGGAGGTGGAACGACCAAAAGACGGCTAAAAGGCGATTTGACTTCTTTCCATTTCGCCTTATGGGATAAATATTTTTATAATTTCATAGTACAGGTGATGCCCGTGATTTCTATTTTTTATTGTTTACATATTTGTATTTACATTTTGGGGGCATTTTAATATTTTTTTTTTTTAAACATTTATTTACTTTTACACTTTTTTATAGTTCCTATAGGGAACTATAACAAGCAGTCATTAGATTGCTTCTCTCATACACTCCAATGCATTGGCATTGGAGTGTATGAGAAATACACAATGGGTGGTCAGTCACGAACAGATATACGCCACTTATGTGGTGCAAATTCTGTCGCACGCATCATTGCAGCAGAATCTACAACTTCTTGCCTGCTCACACCAAGTCTAAAAAAGAAGGGGGAGCGGCCGGGAAGGGAATGGGCCAACAGGCCTGTCTCATTCATTATTTTCTACACCTGGTTTAGGCGTAGAAAATGGTCTAAATTTAAGACCGCAAGAAAGCTTTAATTTCGCCTCCAAATTCTGTTTCAAAATAAGTGTACCGCCCATGTAGGGTATAGACCATCAAAACATAATTTGGTCCTCTATTCCTGAGAAATGCTTCTTTTAATTTTTATTCAAATGTTTTCCGTGCATCTGGGGTGGGGGGTGCAATCATTTAGTGAATTTGGCTTTAGTCTCAGGTGTGTAATGGCTGCTGTGCGGAGGCACGTATTGGAAGCACTGCAAAGTACTTCAGTACGATTTTGGTTTGTGCCTCTACACCCCCTAAAAAATAGAGCATGTCCTATTTTCTTGCGGTGCAAAAAATGGGTCCTTCCCTTACCAATCACGGACCTATTCAAGTCAATGGGTCCACATCCGCAAACGGCGTGCACATAAGCCCTTCCCCTGTGTCACTGCTACTAGCTATGCAATCTCTAGGACTATAAATCCAATAGATCGAGGTGCTGGGCTTTTACAATCAGAGCAATTGTGCACCAAAATGAACAGCCCTGCCCGTAGTGCACCAAAAACCCAAGTTGCATTAAATAAAAAGAAGCATTTGTCAGGACTAGATTTTCATAAGAAAGGTATGGTTACGTTTCCGGGCACCTATCCTACATGGTGGTATGCTTACTTTAAAACGGATTTTACAGGTGACAGACTCCCTTTAATGAAAGGTATACACATGTCAAGGATGGAAAAAAAATTATAAAAAGCTGTGGACCAATGGACTGTAATAACTAGTACTTCATGGAAGTAGTGGTATGAGAATAAATATATGTGGCACTCCCCAATGCTGATTAAGCTTCAAGACTTTATTTCTTCCTTCAAGGAAAGTTAACAGGCTGGGGAGCGGACATGCCTATTCACTGTAGGTCAGCGGGGTTTGAGTGTTCATAAGAGAAGAGGGTGATTTCATGCGGTTTGAGTAGTGCTGCCGATCTCTACCTTGTTCTATACCTGTTGATGAAATAACTAGTACTCCAAAAGTCACTTATATCACATTGTTATTATGCACTACATCTAGAGAACCAATGGCTGAAGGTTGAACTACCATATTCATACATTTTATTTTACCTCATTAAGATCAATAGGATACAGTGTGTTTAAATCTCAGTAATTCACCCTCTTCACTAAATGAGCATAATGACTATAGTGATCAGGTACAACTCCAAAGGAGTCAGGAGGAAGCCATCAGGATTAGAGTCATGTTGTATGAAAAAGTGACGAGATACACTATGTAGAGCATAAACCTTTTCATCTTGCTTCTATGCGTGTTCATCCTGCTCCTCTGGATGTTGCATAGTTCAGCCCACATATTGGAGTCCACACGGGCACTCCAACATGAAAGCAACAAAACACTCAATATCAAATCAGGACAATGTCTACCTGCCATGCCACTCACTCTCATAGGTCACAGGTCACTAGGCCTGAGGCCTAAGAGAGAGTAGAATGGCGCAGGCAGTTGTGACATCATGGCGACTGCCTGCCCCAGGTCTCAGGCAGTATGAGGATGTCACTGCACACTGCGCCAAACTGTGACTGCCTGGGTCCAGAAGAAGTGAGACTCAGGCCACAGACTCAGACGACTATGAGGAGTCAAGTGATATATATATATATATTTTTTTAAATCAAACTGGCATTGGGGAAGATGGTACTGGTGGGCACTATGACTACAAAGGGGCTCTATAAGTACTTGTGACACCACCATGGGTTAGTATACCTATTAGGGAACCCTGTGGGCGGCTTCATAACTATAGGAATGCAACTATAAGGACTGGGAGCACTACATGGACATATACTGTACCTACTCGGCACACTACAGAGGGGCATTATACCTACTGGTGTCATAGCACTACAGTGGCGTAACTAGAACTGACTGGGTTCCAGCAGCCAGTCATGATAGCTCTCACACACCAGGGCAGGAAGCACTCTGTCTGTCTTCTATACGTACATACTGCATGTCATGCCACTGTATAAACTGTCACTGTATATAATGTCATTGTATAACACTGTTGATAGGGCCCTGGCAATAAAATCTTTCATTCCTCCTCCCAGGTGGGCCCTACCGAATTCGGACCCTCTAGCAGCCGCTTCCACTATCGCTACATGCCTGGAGGCATTATACCTATTGGTGGCACTATAGGAGGTATTTTACTTACAGAGCGGGCTCCTAGAATGGATTGCTGTTAGGCAAAAGTTCGGACACACCCATTCACAGTGGAGCTGAAATTGGCAAGTTAGGACAGGGGTGCCCACCCTGCGGCCCTCCAGCTGTTGCAAAACTACATTTCCCAGCATGCCTGGACAGCCTACAGCTATTACGGCATGTTGTGAGTTGTAGTTTTGCAACAGCTGGAGGACCGCAGGTTGAGCATTCCTGAGTTAGGACAACTTTCAGCTGATGTACTAGGGCAGGGTTAGGTTTGAAAGGCATGGCTTCTTCACTATGTTCAATCTGGAGAATCTAATAATTAAAGTAATTTCCTATCGATTTCAATAGTATATACAGAAATATGAAAGAAATCATGCAAGTATTAGGAATACTATTACTGCATTGTACACCACCTGAGATTTCAGCAATGAACTGAGATTTGCTTTATTTACAAAGAATACATAATCACGCAGGTTCATAAAATGTAGTTACCAATCAAATAAAGCCCTTATTACTAACAGCCTTTACTATTGCCAAACCATTGCAGCGTGGAGGAATTGCTCACTCCAACCTGTCCAGCTGTAGCTTTTATTTTCCACAGAACCCATGAGAAATTAGCTTAATCTATTTTGTTACTTATTTTGCCACATTTCTCAGATTTTGGGTCACGTTTAATAAAGACTGGTATTTTATATGCTTGTAAGTTGAAGTAAACGGAGCACAAATTAAGACATTTTGGAGCCATGGAGGCCATGCCCCCATGCACTGTGAGGGGTGCAAAATCATAAAAAGGAATGCATTGTTGCGCAAAAGCCTGCTTGAGCAAATTTTACGACTTTGTATACCAGCATACAGTTTTAGAACATAATACACCCCCCCCCCCTTTTCTATAAAGTATACTTCTGGGTGAATAGAGTTCTTAGCCAGGAACAATTTTTTTTTAACCAAGAATAAATTACTTTTTACTCAAAAAAACATGTAGCATTACAATCTTCTTTTCGTATGTTATGCATCATCAATTAATTTCTCTCCTTTCTCTTCTTCATTCCTTTTCTCCAAATCTTCCTCCTCATCTGTAAATAAATCATTCTGGCCATAAGCAAGGGTAGTGTGGGCCAGGTCCACTTCAATTGGGAAAATATCCGCCTCCTTCAGAACCTCATAGCACTGGTCATCATATTTAGACATTGCCGAAACAAAACGCTGAAGCTGGAACACTATATCTTGAACTGAAGGGAAGAGGCAGTACAAGAACAAATTCTAAAATGAATATCAATACAGAACCCAAAAATACATTTACAGATGTTATTCAAAGGAGAATAATTAGTTGCACTGTAAAGCTGTATGCACTGGACCCAGTCCTCTGAGATCAGGATGCCTTTTCCAGAGCAAGATGTAGCGCTGTTCCTGGCATGAAATACATGGCTCCTACATTACGCTGCAATATGGCACTGTACATTTCCAGTATTACTGCTAGGAAACGCAGTCACTTAATTCAAGAAGATTTGTGGTAATTCTTCTTATACTGACATATGCAGATTTTAATGCAAAAAATAAGACAATGTAACCTTATACTGACTGCCTCTGAACTAAAATCAGACATTAGCCCTGCATCCCGACATGTTTCGCCGTTGCCGGCGTCTTCAGGGGATGACCTGCAAACATCCGTCAGTTGAGGGACCCGTCAAGGGAAATTATAAGCTAGTTACTGCTTCAGAATGGTGAATTGGTCATATACTGAGAAACTGAAAGGCACACAAGCTATAGACTGGAGTACATTTCAGTTGTACACCAGCTTTCTGAAGTGAATTATATTAAATGTGTTTGGCCCCTTACGTTTTACGTGAGGTGAATTTTTTTTTACAAAAATCACAAAAAGTTTTGTGCAAAATGCCTTGAACTAAACACTCTGTTGCTAAACTTTTAACATTCACCTTTTTATGGCTCCCAGTGATCTGACACTGGCAATCGCTAGATAATAACTACTTTATATAAAGTTTTATACTGGTCACAACTGCTCACCAAAAAAGACATAGAAACATAATACAATATAGATTATAGATTATAGGTGGACAGTTCAATAATCTGCCTGAAAAAGCCGACGCAAGTTAAAGATGTATTCCCACATTTATGACATATCTGCATAATATGCCATAAATGTATGATAGAAGCAGATCCCACCTCTGGGACCTGTGTGGAGAACATTGCTCCCTGCCGACCTGCTGCATGCAGGCGGACAATGACTGGAGTTCCGTTCACTTCTATGGAAGTTACAGAAACTGCAGAGCAGGCATGCTCATATCTTTCCTAACTCCCATGGTAGGGAATGGAAAGAATTACATATACCGTCAAACTTGAGCAGCCCTAGATGGGAATAACCAAGTAGTTTTTGTCTATATCATGCTTTTTGTGGTTAAAAAATAAAACATAGTGAAGACAAAAAAAGTGAAGTATTCACAAGGCAGCCTATCTGTTCATCACTTTAATTTCTAACCTATGCTAGGAAAATGTAGAGAACCAAACTGGTTGCTATAAGTAATGCCACTATTCCATTGCACCAGTTTATACAGACAGAACGCTTAGCGTACTTGCACACTGGGGCGGGTTTATAAACAGAATTTTTGTACAGATTTTAGTGCGGATTTTACTGTGTTTTAACACCAAATTCTGCATATGTTACTTACAAATTTGTGGATTTTGATGCAGCTTTGCTCAGATCTCACCCTTTGCATTGTGAAGATTGAAATCTGCACTTAAACTCCACACAAACAACTGACATGCTACAGATTTCAAAATCAGCATGGCAGGACATTTTTGCATGGAAAATGATGGTAGTTGACAAATCTAATTCACTTTGCTGGCACTGTATCACGCCTTAGTCACATAGTCCATGTTAGGTCAGTGCGGCTCTAAACACAGAGCAGGTGCAGATCTTTGCCTTATACCTTATGTCTATGTAGTATCCACTCCTGGTTTTGGTGCACAATCATTGATGGAAATCACTGATCAAACACTGACCTGTGAATAAGGCATTACACTGTGGTGTTTCCACACTACCACCAATCTGACTGCAGATATCATTTTTGCCATGATCAGCACTGAGGCCTTGAGTAAGCATCTAAAAGAGACAGTACATAAGCCTTACCATGTTTCTGGTCCAGAAGTTCTATCTTTTCTAAGACGTCTTTTCTCATCTTAGCGAACCGTGCTCGTGCTTCTTGTCGACATCTTAAGATCAAGCGATACTCATAATTTCCTGTACTAACACGGTACAAAGGCTCTCCTAATGCCTAGAAAAGAAAAAGTCCTTTCTTTTTATTTACAGTGAACAAACATATGGTATTACATTTGCTTTGGAAAAACGTACTGCCTTTTCTGTTGTATTCTATTATTTCCTACTGTGTTGTTTTCTAGAACTTAGATATTAAAGGGCTTCTGTCACCCCCACTGACGAATTTTCACTAGCTGACATTAGCTACTTGCTAATGTCAGCTAAGTTCAAACATATGTTTAATATCTTTTTTTCTTTTTTCAATCTTCTAAAAAACTTACTTTTGTTATATGTAAATTAGCTTCGCTACCAGCAAGTTGGGCGGGTACTTGCTGGTAGCCGCCGCATCTTCATGGCCTTGGAACGCCCCCTCTTCTTTTGATAGACAGGGCCAGCGCGCTCTCCTCCTCTCGCTGGCCCTGTCTGCAGCTGCAATCCCGCGCCTGCGCCGTCTCGGTCTTTAGTCGGCGCAGGCGCTCTGAGTGAAGGACGCTCGCAGGCGCTCCGTCCTCAGTGCGCCTGCGCCGATGGCGTCAGCGCTACACCCGGAAGAAAAGACGCCGGCATCGCCTGCTCTTTACCAGGGATGCCGGCGTCTTCTCTTCCGGGTGTAGCGCTGACGTCATCGGCGCAGGCGCACTGAGGACGGAGCGCCTAAGCGAGCATCCTTCACTCAGAGCGCCTGCGCCGACTAAAGACCGAGACGGCGCAGGCGCGGGATTGCAGCTGCAGACAGGGCCAGCGAGAGGAGGAGAGCGCGCTGGCCCTGTCTATCAAAAGAAGAGGGGGCGTTCCAAGGCCATGAAGATGCGGCGGCTACCAGCAAGTACCCGCCCAACTTGCTGGTAGCGAAGCTAATTTACATATAACAAAAGTAAGTTTTTTAGAAGATTGAAAAAAGAAAAAAAGATATTAAACATATGTTTGAACTCAGCTGACATTAGCAAGTAGCTAATGTCAGCTAGTGAAAATTCGTCAGTGGGGGTGACAGAAGCCCTTTAATGACATCTCCTTAGGATATATCATCAATGTCAGATCAGTGAGAGTCTGACACCCACACAGATCAGCTGTTTCAGGCAGCAGCCAAAAATGGAAACTATATAGTGGATGGTGCTGGAAGCAGAAGGCTCTGCCCACGGTGTAGTGGCCTTGCTGGGGTACCTTAGCTCAGCCCCCCTTCAATTGAATGAGAGTTGACCTGCAGTACACTGTTGCCAGAAACTACATAGTGGACGGAACCTCCCGTGGATGCCTGATACAGCAGACCTGTGGGGATGGCAGATGTTGAACATCAATATGTAAATACCAGAAAACTAATTTAAATATTGCTGATTTATCCTCAGGAAAAGTTATCTGATCGGTGGGGGTCCGCCTCCCCGCACCTCGAATAATCAGCTGTTTCCTGCACCCTCCAGCGCCAGAACTAGCACTTTACATAGATCCTGAAGCACAGCTCCATTCAAAGTGTAGTGGCTGTACTGGGTTACTCTTATCTCTTATTATTATTAAAGTTCCATTCATTCCATGGCGCTGTACATATGGAAAGGGGTGTACATACAAAATACTGAAGACAAGAACAATAAGCATGAACAAGATGATTTACAAACTGGTACAGAAGGAGAGACGACCCTGCCTCCGGGGCTTACAAATTACAAGGGATGAGGGGAGGATATAGTGGGTGAGGGTAAAGCTGGTCATTCGGTGGTAGAGCAGCAGCAGGGTTACTGTAGGATGTAGGCTTGTCTAAATAGGTGGGTTTTCAGGTTTCTTTTGAAGGTTTCCACTGTAGGTGAGAGTCCGATATGCTGGAGTAGAGTTCCAGAGTTTAGGAGAGGCACAGGAAAAATCATGGAGGCAATTGTGGAAAGAGCAGATAAGAGTAGAGAAGGAGGTCTTGTGAGGATGGGAGATTGCGTGTGGGACGGTACTGGGAGATCAGGTTACAGATGTATGGAGGGGACAGGTTGTGGACTGCCTTGTATGTCATAGTTAGTGTTTTGTACTTGATTCTCTGGGCAACGGGGAGCCAGTGAAGGGATTGACATAGAGAAGAGTAATGGGGAGAGGTGGATTAGCCGGGCAGTAGTAGTCTAGGCAGGAGATGATGAGGGCATGTACAGTACAAGCATTTTTGCAGATTCCGGGTTGAGCAATGTGTGGATCTGAGAGATATTTTTGACTTTGAGGCGGCAGGAGGTGGAAAGGGCTCGGAAGTGCAGTTTGGGGACAAAGGACAGAGCAGAATCAAAGGTTAACCCAAGGCAGTGAACTTGCTTGATCGGAAAGAGTGTGCAGCCATTGACTGTGATTGATAGGTCTGTTGGGGGGGATTAGTGAGATGGGGAAGACTGACAAATTCTGTTTTCTCCATGTTAAGATTTAGAAAGTGAGATGTAAAGGAGAATATAGCAGATAGGCATTGTGGGATTCTGGATAGTAGGGAGGTGATATATGGACTTTGAGTGCCGTAAGCATAGAAGTGATACTGAAAGCCATGGGACTGTATGGGCTGACCCAGGTCAAAGATGTAGATCGAGATGAGCAGGGGTCCTAGAACAGGGCCTTGAGGGACACCCAACAGAGAGAGGGCGAGGCGAGGAGTAGTGTGCGAGTGGGAAACATTAAAAGGGTTGTCCAGCCATTAATATTGACAACCTATCGTCAGGATATCATCAATAGTTGATCAATGGGGGTTAGGGCTGGACCGATTCATCGATTTAAACGATGTAATCAAGGCAAAAAATCGTTCAAATCACATGACCACAGAGCGTAAGTGAAATTAAGCTTCACACTCACCGCTCCATGGCCTCCTGACTCGGCACCGCGCTGCAGGGCCTTGCATTCACACATCGTCAGCGCGCTGGCTGACACTGTGTGTGACGTGTGTGTGACATGTCTCCTGTGGACTCTATGTGTCAGCGCACCCCGCACTGCCAGGAAAGGCAAGTATAAAGTTAGCAGTAGCGGGGCGGGGGGAAAATGGGGGCACCTGTGATTTAGCATGGGCGGGGGTTAATGGGGGCACCTGTGATTTGGCACGTATAAAGTTACTGGCTGGGGGGAGGGGTTAATGGAGCCACCTGTAATTTGGCATGTAGGGGCTGATCTGGGGGAGTGGGGGACATGGTGGATGGCATGGAGGCACTGGGGAAGGGGGTCATCATGGCAATCTGGATGGCATGGAGGGGCTGATGGCAGTGCTATAATGGGGACACTGGGGGAACATTGCATGGAGGGGATGCTGATCTGATGGCACTGCGGCACATTGTGGATGGCATGGAGGCACTGGGGAAGGGGGACATCATGGCAATCTGGATGGCATGGAGGGACTGATGGCAGTGCCATCATGGGGGTACTGGGGGACATGGCATGGAGGGACTGCTGATATGATGGCACTGGGGGAGTGGGGGACATGGCAATGGATGGCATGGGGGTCTTGCTCTGATTGCACTGCAGCAAGGGAGGGTCTGATCATAGTGGCAGGCGGTCTGATCATGGTGGCATGGGGGTCTGAGTGCGGACTTGCAGTATGGGGGACTGATTTGAGAGCAAGGCTGACTGACTTGGGGGAGGGGGCTTATCTGTGGCTGAGATGTGATAGTCTGATTTGGGGGTGTAGTTTGATCAGGTCAACTGGCTTAGCAACCAATCAGACTCCACCTTTCATTATTCAGAACTTCTTTGGAAAATGAAAGGTGGAATCTGATTGGTTGCTATTGGAAAACTACACCAGTTTTCCTTTACACCACTTTTGATAAATCTATTCTCCCCCATAATTTTTGGCTTCTAAAAATGCAAGAAAGCCTTAGAAGAAAACAGTATGTGCAAGACAGTCAGAACTAAAGTTGCCTGAAAGTCTTCAGAGTTGAACAACAAAGGGTAAGGCAATGTTTATGTCTTACTACTTTGTTTACTTGTATTTTTTTTTGTAATTTAGCATTTTTATTTGAATTTTGCTTTTAAAAGTAATTTGATCATCTTATTTAGGTTTCTTTAACAGCTTAGGCCAGGTTCACATTGCAGTGTGAACAGTGGGACTCTGATCATCTGGCCACAAATGCTATGTCACTGTGCAGCAATTTTTGTCCGGATCCCCATTACAGTCAATGGGCATCTAGCTATGACAGATGCAGCCAGTGAACTCCGGCAGTCTGTTCCTCCACCGGAACAGACTGCCAGAGTTTACAACATGACCTTAGATACACATTCTGGCAGAACAACAGCCTGCTGGAGTATACCGTATTGGGTATAGCCGGATACAACCAGCTATATGCTCTCATTGACTATAATGTTGTCCAAGGCCATCTGGCCATGTTCCGGCATACATGCTAGGTATCGTCCAAAGCTTTTTTTTTTTTGTCGAGCCAAAACCCAGCTTGAATGTTGTAACCCCATTACAGTCAAACGCTGCAGCAGCCAGCAGTATCCAGCTATACCCGACAGCTTAGGCCAGGTTCACATTGCCGTGTGAACACTGGGACTCTGATCATCTGGCTAGCTGTATGTAACAGAATGTATATTGCAGCTCTGAAAGAAGCCTTATGTGTGTGCAATTATTTGCTATACCACTGTAATAAATAAAAATATTGTTTTTATAAAGCAGTACGTTATTTTAAGAAGGTTTTTCTTATTCGATTACTCGATTAATCGTAAAAATAATCGATAGACTACTCGACTACTAAAATAATCGCTTACTGCTGCCCTAATGGGGGTCCAACATCCGGCACTCCTGTCGATCAGCTGTGAGGCGAGGCTCCATGCAAGTGCTGCTTCCTGGTTTTCACACTACGCCTTGTCTGTGTGGAATGGTGGCGTAGTGTAATTACAGCACTCGCTCCATTCACTTGAATGGAGCGAGTACTGTCATTACACTGCACTTCTGGAGACGAAGTGCAGGGTAATGAACAGAAAGCAGCACTGGCATGGAGAACCACATTCTTGTGGCTGGATGATCCCTTAAAATGTTCGGGTCTGTAAGGTATGAGATGATCCAGGAGAGGGCCAGATCTGTGACGCCAAGAGATGAGTACGTTTGTAACAGAAGGGAGTGGTCAACTGTGTCAAAGGCAGAGGACAGATCAAGAAGAAGGACAGTAATGACTCTTGGCTTTGGCAGTTAGCAGGTCATTGGTGACTTTGGTAAGGGCAGTTTCAGTTTAGTGGTGGTCAAATAGGAAAATGTGGTCATTTTAAACTTTTGGCTTTTTAAAATATTTTTAGAAATGAAAAATAAATAAATATAAAGTGCTTTCTATATTTATATATTATATAAATATATATTTCTATATTTTCCACCAAAACAATTATATTAACTACAGCTAAAATTAATACCTATATTTTTTCAATTTTTATTAAAGAAAAAGGAAACAAATGTGTATACATTTGTATATTTTACATACAAATCTGCTATACTATTACTAACACTAATAACTTTAGGTATAACAGTTTTTTTTTTACTTTTTAATTACTTCACAGTCAGCAGGATCACAGTTCACTTTATAGCCAGCAGAAGTTGCTCTCACATAGCTAAAAGCTCCCCTACTGACTTTATATACTTCTAATTCACACAGGATTGTAGTGACAAGTCACATGCCTGGGGACCACTTTGGTTGGTCTCCGGGATCTTCACTGTGACTGCAGCTGTCTAATGACAGTGCAGTCACAATGATCAGCAGTGCACCGGCAGATCGTAATGTAATCCGTTGTATATACATGGCGGGTTATAGTTAACAGCCTACCATCCTGATGGATAAAATCGTGCGGCAGCACACAACTGGTTGAAAGTGTTTTTCAGACACAAAAATTTAGACTGGACTTCTGCTGGCCACTCAATGGTCTCAGCTGTGACGTGTGCAGGCACAACACATGACTACTGCCACTGCTAAGGCCCTTAATTGGTGGTCAGCAGTAATGTGTGTATAGATGGCACATCACACTTCCGGTTCAGAAGGAACTAAAGCTGAGGATAAGGAGCTTGGTGCTGGAACCTAAGCACTAGGGACATGCAAGTCTTTTTGTTTTAACCCCTGCACTCTGCCTGGCATAATGAAAAGTGGTCACCGAGAGCCTCTTTAACCTCTTCCAAAAATTAACGTGTTAAAAACAGGTGAAAACCAGTGGAATTCAATAAGAGGAGCATTGTATTATAAAAGAAAGCATTTAAACTACTAAAAGAAGAAGCAGTGATATTAAATAAATTATAGAAAAAAATACTTTGGGAGACATTTACCAAGACCGGTCTTTTCTATGCCAGGTCTCAAATCTGCCGTGTGTGACTATTTAAAGCCAGTTTGCTGGCATGGGGTAAAAACTTAAAAGGCCACTGTGCTTTCATGAAATTTTTGATATGTGATAAGGACATATCAAAAGTTTAGATTTGGAGATCTCAGCGCCAAGACTCCCGTCCATCTCTAGAACAAGGGGAGAGAAGCACTTGTTTAGTGAACTCTCCCCCTAGTTGCTGAACGAGATGGGTCCATAGACATTGGCCTTTTCAAAAATAATCAGTGTAATGGTGGAGGATGATGAGCAAAATGCTAATCTATTACCTTCTTTTCTACTGTATGTACACAAGAAAATCCAATGACATGATTGGGGATAATGTAAATTTCCCATTAAGTGACACTAGCCTAAAGGGGTTCCCCAGGAATAAAAAAAAAAAAAGAAAATACTTAAATATTATTTTTTAATAAATATATTCACAAACACCTTTCATTACTTAGAATGGCTTGTTTTGTCTAGAGAGCAATCATTAAGAGAAATAAAATTGACGCCGTCCTATCAGTACACACAAAACCTGTCCTAATCACACAGGAGGACAAGTTACGGTACTTCACCACAATGAGCCATAGTGCTGCCTTATCCTCCTCTCTGCTTGTCAGGAATCATGATCCTGAATACAGGTGAATCTCTGTGGGAATGGAGATGATGAGGAGACATGAGAGGAGGGTGAGGTGTGGCTAATGAGCAGCAGCACTTGTTTACAGTCTTCATTACCACAGGAACACATTACCACAGTCTGTCATGTCCATCCTCTCTGTACTAAATTCCCAGATACTCAGCTAAAGTTCTTATCATCTGTATTCAGGATCATAATCCCTGACAAGTAGAGAGGAGGATGAGGCAGCACTTTACCTCAGTGTTGTAAAGTAACTTGTCCTCAGGTGTGATCAGGACAGGTTTTGTGCAAACTAATAGGAGAGCAGCCATTTTGTTTCCCATGATGATTGCTCCCCACACAAAATGAGCCATTATCAATAATGAAAGGTATTTTAGAATATATTTATAATAAAGTAGTATTTAACTATTTTCATTTTCTTAATTCCCGGAGAACCCCTTTAACCTAGGAAGTGCAGAACCACCTAAAAGACACTAAAATAGACAAGTCATCAGGTCCAGATGACATAGATTTGTAGTTCTGCAGGTGTATTTCCATCTAGGAGATGGCAATAACCTATGTAAGCACCAGCCAGGGGCGGGCAGAGTTACGGAAACATTCGAGCAGTGAATAGGTGCTTTGAAGTTATGGAAACAGCATAGCTGGTGAAAAGGTCGAGATGGGAACAACCCTTTAAGTACAGTGTAAAACGGCCTTTATTTCTAGTACTAATGGATTCCATATTGACAGGGACTATTCCACATGACTTAAGCTTAGCAAATATGGTGCAAATATTAAAAAGGGTCAAAAAGTGAGCCAGAAAACTATAGATAAGTGCATTTTGTATTATCTCAATGCTAATAACCTTACTACACAGCAATAGCATGGGTTTATGAGGTTTTGGTCATGTCAAACTAATCTAATCAGCTTCTATAAGGAGGCAAGTTACAGACAGGTCGGATGTGGACCCATTCACTTCAGTAGGGCCACAAAAGATGCAGACAGCACACTGTGTGCGGTCCGCATCTATATGTCCGTCCGTGTTCATCCATTGCGGTTTACGGACAAGTATAGGACTGTTCTATAGAGGGATGGATGATCTGTACTGCAAATGTGGAACGCACATGGTTAGTATCCATATTCTGTGGAGCCGCAATTTGTGGACCACAAAAATGTCTACGGCCATGTGCATGAGCCCTAAAGCTGTAGCTGTTGTGTCTCTAGACTATTCAAAGTCTGATACTGTACCAAGTAAAAGTTTTATACATAAAATGAACATGATGGGGACTAGCAGAGAATAAAATGATGTACTATCAGTGATAGAAAACTGAGGTTGTACAATTAATAAGTACCTTCTAATTGTGTCACAGTCCCCATGGGGGTGTCTCACAAGGGTCAATATTGCACCCTATTCTTTTTAATACATTCTTAATGACCTTGCAGAGGGATTACATAGCAGAATTTCAATATTTGCAGATGATACTAAGCCTTGGTAATCATATTGCATAGAGATTTGGAGAAGCTGGAGGCTTGGGCATAGAAATAGCAAATGAAGTTCAACATGGATAAATGTAAAGTTATGCACTTGGACTGAGGTTAACAAAATATACAATAATATATAACATAATTACAAAAATGTAGTAAAACACTGGGTAAAACTGCCACTGATAAAACAGAAAAAGGGATATTGGTGGACAGTAGCGATCAGTGTCAGGCAGCTGCTGCCAGGGTAAATAAAATCATGGGATAAATCGAAAGAGGCATAGATATACTTAACAAGAACATGGGGGTGTGGAGATGTAACAAATTTTTATGCCTGCTATTTCTTAGTGCTGGGCAATTTTGCCAAAAAATAAAATCTAGATTTTCTCAACTCTATGCAAGATTTTTGATTTAAATGTCGATTTTCTTATTTTTGTTAATTAAACAGAAAAAATGCTAAGACACAATTTAATAAATTATTTTCATACTAGAGATAACTTTTAAACATATATAACTACAATAATTGTATGGAACTTCACAGTTACATACACTATTCCTGTGTGAAATCCTTTGCCCTGATCCATTTGGATCAGGACAATGGATTGCACATTTAATGCCGGCCGCTAGCATCAGATGGCATGGCATCCGTTGCCATAAGTTAGATGTGTAATCCTTTTTGTTCACTAAAAACAAAACTGAGGGCATGGATGGCATCTGATGCCGATGGACAGCATTAAATGTGAAATCCATTGTCCTGATTGCACTGCAGTTAAAAATTCCTTGCTGCAATTTTTGGACTGCGGTGATGGTCACAGAGAAGTGCATTGCACATGGTAGGAGGGGACTGAGGAGATCCTGCTCCTCATACAGGATAATGTGGCAGCAGAGGCAGCAAGGCAGGCTTATGAGAAGGAGTCATCAGAGAGGCAAAAGACAGCGGGGCAGGCCAGGCAAGTGATGCGGCGGGGCGGGTCAGGCAAGTGATGCCGTGGGGCGGTTCAGGCAAGTGACGGTGCAAGGCGGGCCAGAAGGCAGTGCGACAGTGCACCATTATGAATATCAATTTGATGATTCTGTAAAAACAGAGTCGCCAGAGGCTTCAAAGGCGGATTAATTAAATTAAATTTGATAAATTGCCCAGCTTTATCTATAATACTGAACCCAGAATCCAACATCCAATAATAGCAGTAGAATTCGTGTGCACATTTGTGCATCTACATTTAAATGGATACTCAATAATAATCTAATAATGCAGTCCATCAGTGCCCAAATGGTGAACATGAAAAATTATAACTGCAGTTATCATATCAGAGAATACTTACTATGCTGCTGTACTCTTCGTCATCCATTTCCTTTACTTTGAGACAGTATGACTGGAAAATATTGAATTTAATAAATTATTGAGGTTTGTAACTTTCTATGACAATGTTAGCAACAGACAATCCCCCAATCTTTTTCCAGCAAACAAACACACAAAAAATGTTTGCTTTGTTGATAAGTTACACTCATCTCTCTGAGCCCCTCTGGTCTAGCGACACTGATCCAATCGTCTCTACCGCTACAGCCATGACGCCATTGTTAAATTATGAAAATAAAGACTGGTAGGAACAATTGGGGTGGTGGCGCTGGAATGGAGGGGGTTTAGAAAGGCGAGTATAACTTATAATAACGTTCCTGTCTTGTACAAAGAAATTTTGACTCTGACAACACCGTTATTGATACATGTTTTTGAAGGAAAACAGCATACTACCAGCAAAATCGTACAGCTTATTAACGCATTACTTAAAAACCTGGCACAGCCCTTTGGCAATCAGTTTGGTCACATGCTGGTACCACAGATTTTGATGCCATCAAAATCCACTGCAGTTTCTGCTGTGGTTGTTCACGCTGCATGCTGCTAAGCTGCAAGCGGATTGACGCTGTGGCTTCGTGTGGCGGCTGTCTGAAGACCACATGAAGATGGAACATGCTCCTTCTGGCACAGTTGCAACTTTAGACACTACATGGTCACAAAATCTGCAGGCAGCATGTTATTGAGCAGGAGAAGATGAGCAGATTCATGTATAGCTTAGTGGAAAAAGATTCAATAAAGCTTGTAATGTACTTTTAAATCTCTTCTAACTTAAGCTGTACATGAGGGATGTGTTATCAGTGATAGCTTTCACTGTTTAAGGGCTCATGTACACGACCGTATGTATTTTGCGGTCCGTAAAAATACGAATTACATCCGTGTGCATTCCGTATTTTACGGAACAGCTGGCCCCTAATAGAACTGTACTATCCTTGTCTGTAATGCGGACAATAATAGGACATGTTCTATTTTTTTATGGAACGGACATACGGAAAATATGTTCGTGCACATAAGCCCTAAGTGTGTATAGGCAGGGGCGGTCTTAAGTATAGAAAGAGCAGAGATTTAAATATATAAAGTACAAGTCTTGCTGAATCTTTTTTCACAAGGCAATGGTCTACTTACCAAATATTCAAACTTGACATCAAGATATTTTTTGATAGTTAATTTTGTGTCAGGAATGGCTTTATTAAGGTATGTATTTAAATCATTCAGCATCTGTTGAAAGAGGGTTTATATCAGTAATGCAAACATAATTATTCAATAAACACTAAAACTGAAAATTTAAACACATAAAGATCTGGAAATTAAGGCCTCTTTCACATGGGCGTCATGTTTGACGCCCGGATAAGAGGCGGGTGCGTTGCGGGAATATGCGCATGTTTCCCGCGGGTGCAAACGCTTGTAATGCGTTTTGCACGCGCGTGAGAAAAATTGCCATCATTGGTACCGGCGTAGTTGGTATTAGTATTGGCGTAGTTGCGATCTGTCCTCTTCCTGCATTAGCTAAGATCTAAAGGACCTGTGATGACGCCACATCACATGGTCCAATCAATTGGTCCATCACCATGGTAAGACGGACCATGTGATTGGACCATGTGATGTGACGTCATCACAGGTCCTTTAGATCTTAGCTGATGCTGGGAAAGAGGGACAGATCGCAACTACGCGATCAAGTGGCTAAGGTAAGTTAACTTTTATTATTTTTAACCCCTTCCACTTCATTTTACTATGCATTCTTTATTAAGAATGTTATTATTTTCCTTATAACCATGTTATAAGGGAAAATAATAGAGATCGGGTCCCGTTGCTAAGCAACCATGCGGGAAAATCGCAACGCATCCGCACTTGCTTGCGGATGCTTGCGATTTTCCGCAGCCCCATTCACTTCTATGGGGCCTGCGCTAGCGTGAAAAATGCACAATATAGAGAATGCTGCGATTTTCACGCAACGCAGAAGTGATGCGTGAAAATCACCGCTCATGTGCACAGCCCCATAGAAATGAATGGGTCCGATTCAGTGCGGGTGCAATGCGTCCGCTCACACATTGCACCCGCAAGGAAAACTCGCCCGTGTGAAAGGGGCCTAAGAGTTATTGACTGCAAATCCCAGATGAACTCGCTTCCTTACTTGGCTCCCAACTGTTTTGATTATGTAACGTTGATCGTATGGCATCTGGGAGGTTAGGTTGTCCGGGTTCAGAGCCGAACCCGACATACCTCCATTTCCACCCTGGCAGCTCTCTGACTTGAGCATCGGAGCAGTTCATGCTCCAATGCTTCCTTTGCCCTGCGCTAGATCGTGCAGGGCAAGGGATCTTTTGTTTATAATCACACACTGCCGGGCGGAAGCTTCTGTCCAGCGGTGTGTTCGGTGACGTTTACTGGCTAGGGCAGCGCAAAAGCCCGCCCATCGGTGCCTGTGACATCACCAGGCTACCTGGCAGCCCCATGAAGAGCCCGGTTCGTCACCGGAACTCCTGAAAATGCATAAACTGTTCCGATGCTCCTGTAAGGGGGCTGCCTGGGTGAAAATGGAGGTATGTCCGGGTTCAGCTCTGAACCCGGACAACCCTTTAAAGCGCAGGAGCGAATGTTCCCATCTATCCTCCGGCTCCCCGGTGAGGATAGGGGAGCCAGATGCAGTGTATGCCAGCCTCTGTACTCCGAGTGGTACAGGGCTGTCACACATTAGTACTTATGGGAGAGCCTGCCTGTGGCAGGACTCTAAAGGAAAACAGTGTAATCTCCAGCATTGGAGTCTATGAGAAAAGCAATCTAATGATTGCTTACTATAGTTTCCTTAGGGAACTATTAAAAAGTGTAAAAAAAGGTTTTTAAAAAATATATATAAAAAAAAAATTATATAAAAATTCAAATCACCCCCCTTTCCCCAAAATGAAAATAAAAATACAATACAAAGTAATTAAAAAAATTAACATCATGGACACTGCCGCGTGTGAAAACGCCCATACTATTAAATTATAAAAATATTTATATCATACAACAAATGGAGAAACAGAAAAAACAAGATTTTGTGAAACTCACCTGTAAAATCTGTTTCTCGCTTGATTCATTGGGGGACACAACTGTATAGCTGGGTATAGCTGCTTGCTGCCACTAGGAGGCGACACTAGGCTGAAAACTGTTGGCTCCTCCTCCGCCAGCTATACCCCCTCCGGCCAGGACAGAGCTCTCAGTTTGTGCAAAAGCAGTAGGAGAAGCAGAAGGATAATACAACCAAACCAACGCACACGGTCAACTGACCCAAACAGAACGAGTACCCAGGAAACCTGGCGGCTAACCGACCACTAGGAAAAACTGGGTGGGTGCTGTGTCCCCAATGAATCAAGCGAGAAACAGATTTTACAGGTGAGTTTCACAAAATCTCATTTTCGTGCTCATATCATTGGGGGACACAGACCATGGGACGCCCAAAGCAGTCCCTGTGGAGGGAACACAAAACAGAGTGAAGACGGCAGAGAACCTCGTGCCAGCCATCACACCGCAGCCTGCAATACCCGGCGGCCCAGAGCGGCATCCGCAGAAGCGAGGGTGTGAACCCTGTAAAACTTCGTAAAAGTGTGGAGGGAAGACCAGGTCGCGGCCTTACATAATTGGAGCCACCGACGCCTGGTAGAAGTGAGCCCAGAAGTGCCCTGGTAGAGTGGGCCGTGATCCCAGGAGGGGGCGTCCTGTCCCGAACGCGGTAACATTCCAAAATAGTGGAGCGAATCCACCGGAGATCGCCACCTTTGAAGCTGCCAATCCTTCCTAGAACCCTCCGGAAGGACGAACAAGGCGTCCGTGCACTGAAAGGCGGCCACGGCCGAAAGGTAAATCCGCAGAGCCCGCACCACATCCAAACGGTGTAACGAAACCTCTCTCGGATGAGAGGGCCCAGGACAAAAGGATGGCAGGACAATGTCCTCATTGAGGTGAAAAGCCGACACCACCTTGGGCAAGAAGGAATGGACCCACAGATGTAGCGGGGGCGGTAGGGCGGAGTGGTGTGTGCAACGCCTGAAGGAAGGTCCTAACAGGACCCATACCCGCCAAGGACTGCTGAAAGAAAATAGAAAGGGCCGACACCTGGCCCTTCAAGGAGCTGAGCGCCATGCCCAGTTCCAGTCGGGACTGAAGGAAGGCCAGAACGACCGGCAGGGAGAAGGATCTGGGAGACAAGCCCCGCTCTTCACAGAATTGAAGGAAGGACTTCCAGGTTCTATAATAGATCCTGGAAGAGGCGGGCTTCCTGGCCCGAACGAGCGTACGTGACCACCGCATCGGAAAAGCCCCGCTGCTTTAGAAGGAAGGTTTGAAGAGCCACGCCGCCAAACAGAGTAATCAAACTCGGTGGAAGACGGGCCCTTGTGACAGAAGATCGGGTCTGAGAGGGAGCGGGTACTGAGCGTCCCCAGCAGGAGGACAAGATCCAAGCGGCCAGTCCGGGAGCGATCGTATGGGTCTGAACACCCTCCCACTTGATCCTGCGGAGAATCCGAGGCAGGAGGGACAACAGTGGAAAGACGAGAGGAACGTGAATCCGCCCCACGGGGCCACGAGCATCCACCCCGCAGGCTGCGGGATCCCTTGCGCGGGCGGAGCAGCACGGGAGCTTGTTATTGAGGCCGGAGGCCATCAGATCCACGTCCGGCCGTCCCCAGCTGACGTACAGAAGTCGCCGAACCCTTCCGGATGGAGAGACCATTCCCCGCGGTCTATCGTCCCGCAGTCCAATTGGCAAAACCGGGAATGTGGACCGCCAACAGAGCCAGAACATGGGTCTCTGCCCACCGGAGGGTCCTTGCCGCTCCGACATGACGGTCGAGCTGCGAGGCAGGGTTACTGTAGGATGTAGGCTTGTCTAAATAGGTGGGTTTTCAGGTTTCTTTTGAAGGTTTCCACTGTAGGTGAGAGTCCGATATGCTGGAGTAGAGTTCCAGAGTTTAGGAGAGGCACAGGAAAAATCATGGAGGCAATTGTGGAAAGAGCAGATAAGAGTAGAGAAGGAGGTCTTGTGAGGATGGGAGATTGCGTGTGGGACGGTACTGGGAGATCAGGTTACAGATGTATGGAGGGGACAGGTTGTGGACTGCCTTGTATGTCATAGTTAGTGTTTTGTACTTGATTCTCTGGGCAACGGAGGAGCCAGTGAAGGGATTGACATAGAGAAGAGTAATGGGGAGAGGTGGATTAGCCGGGCAGTAGTAGTCTAGGCAGGAGATGATGAGGGCATGTACAGTACAAGCATTTTGCAGATTCGGGTTGAGCAATGTGTGGATCTGAGAGATATTTTTGACTTTGAGGCGGCAGGAGGTGGAAAGGGCTCGGAAGTGCAGTTTGGGGACAAAGGACAGAGCAGAATCAAAGGTTAACCCAAGGCAGTGAACTTGCTTGATCGGAAAGAGTGTGCAGCCATTGACTGTGATTGATAGGTCTGTTGGGGGGATTAGTGAGATGGGGAAGACTGACAAATTCTGTTTTCTCCATGTTAAGATTTAGAAAGTGAGATGTAAAGGAGAATATAGCAGATAGGCATTGTGGGATTCTGGATAGTAGGGAGGTGATATATGGACTTTGAGTGCCGTAAGCATAGAAGTGATACTGAAAGCCATGGGACTGTATGGGCTGACCCAGGTCAAAGATGTAGATCGAGATGAGCAGGGGTCCTAGAACAGGGCCTTGAGGGACACCCAACAGAGAGAGGGCGAGGCGAGGAGTAGTGTGCGAGTGGGAAACATTAAAGGGTTGTCCAGCCATTAATATTGACAACCTATCGTCAGGATATCATCAATAGTTGATCAATGGGGGTTAGGGCTGGACCGATTCATCGATTTAAACGATGTAATCAAGGCAAAATCGTTCAAATCACATGACCACAGAGCGTAAGTGAAATTAAGCTTCACACTCACCGCTCCATGGCCTCCTGACTCGGCACCGCGCTGCAGGGCCTTGCATTCACACATCGTCAGCGCGCTGGCTGACACTGTGTGTGACGTGTGTGTGACATGTCTCCTGTGGACTCTATGTGTCAGCGCACCCCGCACTGCCAGGAAAGGCAAGTATAAAGTTAGCAGTAGCGGGCGGGGGAAAAATGGGGGCACCTGTGATTTAGCATGGGCGGGGTTAATGGGGGCACCTGTGATTTGGCACGTATAAAGTTACTGGCTGGGGGAGGGGTTAATGGAGCCACCTGTAATTTGGCATGTAGGGGCTGATCTGGGGAGTGGGGGACATGGTGGATGGCATGGAGGCACTGGGAAGGGGTCATCATGGCAATCTGGATGGCATGGAGGGGCTGATGGCAGTGCTATAATGGGGACACTGGGGAACATTGCATGGAGGGGATGCTGATCTGATGGCACTGCGGCACATTGTGGATGGCATGGAGGCACTGGGGAAGGGGGACATCATGGCAATCTGGATGGCATGGAGGGGACTGATGGCAGTGCCATCATGGGAGTACTGGGGGACATGGCATGGAGGGACTGCTGATATGATGGCACTGGGGAGTGGGGGACATGGCAATGGATGGCATGGGGGTCTTGCTCTGATTGCACTGCAGCAAGGGAGGGTCTGATCATAGTGGCAGGCGGTCTGATCATGGTGGCATGGGGGTCTGAGTGCGGACTTGCAGTATGGGGGGGGGGGACTGATTTGAGAGCAAGGCTGACTGACTTGGGGGGAGGGGGGCTTATCTGTGGCTGAGATGTGATAGTCTGATTTGGGGGGGGGGGTGTAGTTTGATCAGGTCAACTGGCTTAGCAACCAATCAGACTCCACCTTTCATTATTCAGAACTTCTTTGGAAAATGAAAGGTGGAATCTGATTGGTTGCTATTGGAAAACTACACCAGTTTTCCTTTACACCACTTTTGATAAATCTATTCTCCCCCATAATTTTTGGCTTCTAAAAATGCAAGAAAGCCTTAGAAGAAAACAGAATGTGCAAGACAGTCAGAACTAAAGTTGCCTGAAAGTCTTCAGAGTTGAACAACAAAGGGTAAGGCAATGTTTATGTCTTACTACTTTGTTTACTTGTATTTTTTTGTAATTTAGCATTTTTATTTGAATTTTGCTTTTAAAAGTAATTTGATCATCTTATTTAGGTTTCTTTAACAGCTTAGGCCAGGTTCACATTGCAGTGTGAACAGTGGGACTCTGATCATCTGGCCACAAATGCTATGTCACTGTGCAGCAATTTTTGTCCGGATCCCCATTACAGTCAATGGGCATCTAGCTATGACAGATGCAGCCAGTGAACTCCGGCAGTCTGTTCCTCCACCGGAACAGACTGCCAGAGTTTACAACATGACCTTAGATACACATTCTGGCAGAACAACAGCCTGCTGGAGTATACCAGTATTGGGTATAGCCGGATACAACCAGCTATATGCTCTCATTGACTATAATGTTGTCCAAGGCCATCTGGCCATGTTCCGGCATACATGCTAGGTATCGTCCAAAGCTTTTTTTTTGTCGAGCCAAAACCCAGCTTGAATGTTGTAACCCCATTACAGTCAAACGCTGCAGCAGCCAGCAGTATCCAGCTATACCCGACAGCTTAGGCCAGGTTCACATTGCCGTGTGAACACTGGGACTCTGATCATCTGGCTAGCTGTATGTAACAGAATGTATATTGCAGCTCTGAAAGAAGCCTTATGTGTGTGCAATTATTTGCTATACCACTGTAATAAATAAAAATATTGTTTTTATAAAGCAGTACGTTATTTTAAGAAGGTTTTTCTTATTCGATTACTCGATTAATCGTAAAAAATAATCGATAGACTACTCGACTACTAAAATAATCGTTTACTGCTGCCCTAATGGGGGTCCAACATCCGGCACTCCTGTCGATCAGCTGTGAGGCGAGGCTCCATGCAAGTGCTGCTTCCTGGTTTTCACACTACGCCTTGTCTGTGTGGAATGGTGGCGTAGTGTAATTACAAGCACTCGCTCCATTCACTTGAATGGAGCGAGTACTCGTCATTACACTGCACTTCTGAGACGAAGTGCAGGGTAATGAACAGAAAGCAGCACTGGCATGGAGAACCACATTCTTGTGGCTGGATGATCCCTTAAAATGTTCGGTCTGTAAGGTATGAGATGATCCAGGAGAGGGCCAGATCTGTGACGCCAAGAGATGAGTACGTTTGTAACAGAAGGGAGTGGTCAACTGTGTCAAAGGCAGAGGACAGATCAAGAAGAAGGACAGTAATGACTCTTGGCTTTGGCAGTTAGCAGGTCATTGGTGACTTTGGTAAGGGCAGTTTCAGTTTAGTGGTGGTCAAATAGGAAAATGTGGTCATTTTAAACTTTTGGCTTTTTAAAATATTTTTAGAAATGAAAAAATAAATAAATATGTGCGTTTCTATATTTATATATTATATAAATATATATTTCTATATTTTCCACCAAAAACAATTATATTAACTACAGCTAAAATTAATACCTATATTTTTTTCAATTTTTATTAAAGAAAAAGGAAACAAATGTGTATACATTTGTATATTTTACATACAAATCTGCTATACTATTACTAACACTAATAACTTTAGGTATAACAGTTTTTTTTTTTTACTTTTTAATTACTTCACAGTCAGCAGGATCACAGTTCACTTTATAGCCAGCAGAAGTTGCTCTCACATAGCTAAAAGCTCCCCTACTGACTTTATATACTTCTAATTCACACAGGATTGTAGTGACAAGTCACATGCCTGGGGACCACTTTGGTTGGTCTCCGGGATCTTCACTGTGACTGCAGCTGTCTAATGACAGTGCAGTCACAATGATCAGCAGTGCACCGGCAGATCGTAATGTAATCCGTTGTATATACATGGCGGGTTATAGTTAACAGCCTACCATCCTGATGGATAAAATCGTGCGGCAGCACACAACTGGTTGAAAGTGTTTTTCAGACACAAAAATTTAGACTGGACTTCTGCTGGCCACTCAATGGTCTCAGCTGTGACGTGTGCAGGCACAACACATGACTACTGCCACTGCTAAGGCCCTTAATTGGTGGTCAGCAGTAATGTGTGTATAGATGGCACATCACACTTCCGGTTCAGAAGGAACTAAAGCTGAGGATAAGGAGCTTGGTGCTGGAACCTAAGCACTAGGACATGCAAGTCTTTTTGTTTTAACCCCTGCACTCTGCCTGGCATAATGAAAAGTGGTCACCGAGAGCCTCTTTAACCTCTTCCAAAAATTAACGTGTTAAAAACAGGTGAAAACCAGTGGAATTCAATAAGAGGAGCATTGTATTATAAAAGAAAGCATTTAAACTACTAAAAGAAGAAGCAGTGATATTAAATAAATTATAGAAAAAAATACTTTGGGAGACATTTACCAAGACCGGTCTTTTCTATGCCAGGTCTCAAATCTGCCGTGTGTGACTATTTAAAGCCAGTTTGCTGGCATGGGGTAAAACTTAAAGGCCACTGTGCTTTCATGAAATTTTTGATATGTGATAAGGACATATCAAAAGTTTAGATTTGGAGATCTCAGCGCCAAGACTCCCGTCCATCTCTAGAACAAGGGGAGAGAAGCACTTGTTTAGTGAACTCTCCCCCTAGTTGCTGAACGAGATGGGTCCATAGACATTGGCCTTTTCAAAAATAATCAGTGTAATGGTGGAGGATGATGAGCAAAATGCTAATCTATTACCTTCTTTTCTACTGTATGTACACAAGAAAATCCAATGACATGATTGGGGATAATGTAAATTTCCCATTAAGTGACACTAGCCTAAAGGGGTTCCCCAGGAATAAAAAAAAAGAAAATACTTAAATATTATTTTATAATAAATATATTCACAAACACCTTTCATTACTTAGAATGGCTTGTTTTGTCTAGAGAGCAATCATTAAGAGAAATGAAGTTGACGCTGTCCTATCAGTACACACAAAACCTGTCCTAATCACACAGGAGGACAAGTTACGGTACTTCACCACAATGAGCCATAGTGCTGCCTCATCCTCCTCTCTGCTTGTCAGGAATTATGATCCTGAATACAGGTGAATCTCTGTGGGAATGGAGATGATGAGGAGAAATGAGAGGAGGGTGAGGTGTGGCTAATGAGCAGCAGCTCTTGTTTACAGTCTTCATTACCACAGGAACACATTACCACAGTCTGTCATGTCCATCCTCTCTGTACTAAATTCTCCAGATACTCAGCTAAAGTTCTTATCATCTGTATTCAGGATCATAATCCCTGACAAGTAGAGAGGAGGAGGATGGAGGCAGCACTTTACCTCAGTGTTGTAAAGTAACTTGTCCTCAGGTGTGATCAGGACAGGTTTTGTTTAAACTAATAGGAGAGCAGCCATTTTGTTTCCCATGATGATTGCTCCTCACACAAAATGAGCCATTATCAATAATGAAAGGTATTTTAGAATATATTTATAATAAAGTAGTATTTAACTATTTTCATTTTCTTAATTCCCGGAGAACCCCTTTAACCTAGGAAGTGCAGAACCACCTAAAAGACACTAAAATAGACAAGTCATCAGGTCCAGATGACATAGATTTGTAGTTCTGCAGGTGTATTTCCATCTAGGAGATGGCAATAACCTATGTAAGCACCAGCCAGGGGCGGGCAGAGTTACGGAAACATTCGAGCAGTGAATAGGTGCTTTGAAGTTATGGAAACAGCATAGCTGGTGAAAAGGTCGAGATGGGAACAACCCTTTAAGTACAGTGTAAAACGGCCTTTATTTCTAGTACTAATGGATTCCATATTGACAGGGACTATTCCACATGACTTAAGCTTAGCAAATATGGTGCAAATATTAAAAAGGGTCAAAAAGTGAGCCAGAAAACTATAGATAAGTGCATTTTGTATTATCTCAATGCTAATAACCTTACTACACAGCAATAGCATGGGTTTATGAGGTTTTGGTCATGTCAAACTAATCTAATCAGCTTCTATAAGGAGGCAAGTTACAGACAGGTCGGATGTGGACCCATTCACTTCAGTAGGGCCACAAAAGATGCAGACAGCACACTGTGTGCGGTCCGCATCTATATGTCCGTCCGTGTTCATCCATTGCGGTTTACGGACAAGTATAGGACTGTTCTATAGAGGGATGGATGATCTGTACTGCAAATGTGGAACGCACATGGTTAGTATCCATATTCTGTGGAGCCGCAATTTGTGGACCACAAAAATGTCTACGGCCATGTGCATGAGCCCTAAAGCTGTAGCTGTTGTGTCTCTAGACTATTCAAAGTCTGATACTGTACCAAGTAAAAGTTTTATACATAAAATGAACATGATGGGGACTAGCAGAGAATAAAATGATGTACTATCAGTGATAGAAAACTGAGGTTGTACAATTAATAAGTACCTTCTAATTGTGTCACAGTCCCCATGGGGGTGTCTCACAAGGGTCAATATTGCACCCTATTCTTTTTAATACATTCTTAATGACCTTGCAGAGGGATTACATAGCAGAATTTCAATATTTGCAGATGATACTAAGCCTTGGTAATCATATTGCATAGAGATTTGGAGAAGCTGGAGGCTTGGGCATAGAAATAGCAAATGAAGTTCAACATGGATAAATGTAAAGTTATGCACTTGGACTGAGGTTAACAAAATATACAATAATATATAACATAATTACAAAAATGTAGTAAAACACTGGGTAAAACTGCCACTGATAAAACAGAAAAAGGGATATTGGTGGACAGTAGCGATCAGTGTCAGGCAGCTGCTGCCAGGGTAAATAAAATCATGGGATAAATCGAAAGAGGCATAGATATACTTAACAAGAACATGGGGGTGTGGAGATGTAACAAATTTTTATGCCTGCTATTTCTTAGTGCTGGGCAATTTTGCCAAAAAATAAAATCTAGATTTTCTCAACTCTATGCAAGATTTTTGATTTAAATGTCGATTTTCTTATTTTTGTTAATTAAACAGAAAAAATGCTAAGACACAATTTAATAAATTATTTTCATACTAGAGATAACTTTTAAACATATATAACTACAATAATTGTATGGAACTTCACAGTTACATACACTATTCCTGTGTGAAATCCTTTGCCCTGATCCATTTGGATCAGGACAATGGATTGCACATTTAATGTCGGCCGTTAGCATCAGATGGCATGGCATCCGTTGCCATAAGTTAGATGTGTAATCCTTTTTGTTCACTAAAAACAAAACTGAGGGCATGGATGGCATCTGATGCCGATGGACAGCATTAAATGTGAAATCCATTGTCCTGATTGCACTGCAGTTAAAAATTCCTTGCTGCAATTTTTGGACTGCGGTGATGGTCACAGAGAAGTGCATTGCACATGGTAGGAGGGGACTGAGGAGATCCTGCTCCTCATACAGGATAATGTGGCAGCAGAGGCAGCAAGGCAGGCTTATGAGAAGGAGTCATCAGAGAGGCAAAAGACAGCGGGGCAGGCCAGGCAAGTGATGCGGCGGGGCGGGTCAGGCAAGTGATGCCGTGGGGCGGTTCAGGCAAGTGACGGTGCAAGGCGGGCCAGAAGGCAGTGCGACAGTGCACCATTATGAATATCAATTTGATGATTCTGTAAAAACAGAGTCGCCAGAGGCTTCAAAGGCGGATTAATTAAATTAAATTTGATAAATTGCCCAGCTTTATCTATAATACTGAACCCAGAATCCAACATCCAATAATAGCAGTAGAATTCGTGTGCACATTTGTGCATCTACATTTAAATGGATACTCAATAATAATCTAATAATGCAGTCCATCAGTGCCCAAATGGTGAACATGAAAAATTATAACTGCAGTTATCATATCAGAGAATACTTACTATGCTGCTGTACTCTTCGTCATCCATTTCCTTTACTTTGAGACAGTATGACTGGAAAATATTGAATTTAATAAATTATTGAGGTTTGTAACTTTCTATGACAATGTTAGCAACAGACAATCCCCCAATCTTTTTCCAGCAAACAAACACACAAAAAAATGTTTGCTTTGTTGATAAGTTACACTCATCTCTCTGAGCCCCCTCTGGTCTAGCGACACTGATCCAATCGTCTCTACCGCTACAGCCATGACGCCATTGTTAAATTATGAAAATAAAGCCTGGTAGGAACAATTGGGGTGGTGGCGCTGGAATGGAGGGGGTTTAGAAAGGCGAGTATAACTTATAATAACGTTCCTGTCTTGTACAAAGAAATTTTGACTCTGACAACACCGTTATTGATACATGTTTTTGAAGGAAAACAGCATACTACCAGCAAAATCGTACAGCTTATTAACGCATTACTTAAAAAACCTGGCACAGCCCTTTGGCAATCAGTTTGGTCACATGCTGGTACCACAGATTTTGATGCCATCAAAATCCACTGCAGTTTCTGCTGTGGTTGTTCACGTTGCATGCTGCTAAGCTGCAAGCGGATTGACGTTGTGGCTTCGTGTGGCGGCTGTCTGAAGACCACATGAAGATGGAACATGCTCCCTTCTGGCACAGTTGCAACTTTAGACACTACATGGTCACAAAATCTGCAGGCAGCATGTTATTGAGCAGGAGAAGATGAGCAGATTCATGTATAGCTTAGTGGAAAAAGATTCAATAAAGCTTGTAATGTACTTTTAAATCTCTTCTAACTTAAGCTGTACATGAGGGATGTGTTATCAGTGATAGCTTTCACTGTTTAAGGGCTCATGTACACGACCGTATGTATTTTGCGGTCCGTAAAAAATACGAATTACATCCGTGTGCATTCCGTATTTTACGGAACAGCTGGCCCCTAATAGAACTGTACTATCCTTGTCTGTAATGCGGACAATAATAGGACATGTTCTATTTTTTTGCGGAACGGACATACGGAAAATATGTTCGTGCACATAAGCCCTAAGTGTGTATAGGCAGGGGCGGTCTTAAGTATAGAAAGAGCAGAGATTTAAATATATAAAGTACAAGTCTTGCTGAATCTTTTTTCACAAGGCAATGGTCTACTTACCAAATATTCAAACTTGACATCAAGATATTTTTTGATAGTTAATTTTGTGTCAGGAATGGCTTTATTAAGGTATGTATTTAAATCATTCAGCATCTGTTGAAAGAGGGTTTATATCAGTAATGCAAACATAATTATTCAATTAACACTAAAACTGAAAATTTAAACACATAAAGATCTGGAAATTAAGGCCTCTTTCACATGGGCGTCATGTTTGACGCCCGGATAAGAGGCGGGTGCGTTGCGGGAATATGCGCGTTTTTCCCGCGCGGGTGCAAACGTTTGTAATGCGTTTTGCACGCGCGTGAGAAAAATTGCCATCATTGGTACCGGCGTAGTTGGTATTGGTATTGGCGTAGTTGCGATCTGTCCTCTTTCCCTGCATTAGCTAAGATCTAAAGGACCTGTGATGACGTCACATCACATGGTCCAATCAATTGGTCCATCACCATGGTAAGACGGACCATGTGATTGGACCATGTGATGTGACGTCATCACAGGTCCTTTAGATCTTAGCTGATGCTGGGAAAGAGAGGACAGATCGCAACTACGCGATCAAGTGGCTAAGGTAAGTTAACTTTTATTATTTTTAACCCCTTCCACTTCATTTTACTATGCATTCTTTATTAAGAATGCTATTATTTTCCTTATAACCATGTTATAAGGGAAAATAATAGAGATCGGGTCCCGTTGTTAGCAACCATGCGGGAAAATCGCAACGCATCCGCACTTGCTTGCGGATGCTTGCGATTTTCCCGCAGCCCCATTCACTTCTATGGGGCCTGCGTTGCGTGAAAAATGCACAATATAGAGAATGCTGCGATTTTCACGCAACGCAGAAGTGATGCGTGAAAATCACCGCTCATGTGCACAGCCCCATAGAAATGAATGGGTCCGGATTCAGTGCGGGTGCAATGCGTCCGCCTCACACATTGCACCCGCGCGGAAAACTCGCCCGTGTGAAAGGGGCCTAAGAGTTATTGACTGCAAATCCCAGATGAACTCGCTTCCTTACTTGGCTCCCAACTGTTTTGATTATGTAACGTTGATCGTATGGCATCTGGGAGGTTAAAGGGGTTGTCCGGGTTCAGAGCCGAACCCGGACATACCTCCATTTCCACCCTGGCAGCCCCCCTGACTTGAGCATCGGAGCAGTTCATGCTCCAATGCTCTCCTTTGCCCTGCGCTAGATCGTGCAGGGCAAGGGATCTTTTGTTTATAATCACACACTGCCGGGCGGAAGCTTCTGTCCAGCGGTGTGTTCGGTGACGTTTTACTGGCTAGGGCAGCGCAAAAGCCCGCCCATCGGTGCCTGTGACATCACCAGGCTACCTGGCAGCCCCATGAAGAGCCCGGTTCGTCACCGGAACTCCTGAAAATGCATAAACTGTTCCGATGCTCCTGTAAGGGGGGCTGCCTGGGTGAAAATGGAGGTATGTCCGGGTTCAGCTCTGAACCCGGACAACCCCTTTAAAGCGCAGGAGCGAATGTTCCCATCTATCCTCCGGCTCCCCCCGGTGAGGATAGGGGGAGCCAGATGCAGTGTATGCCAGCCTCTGTACTCCGAAGTGGTACAGGGCTGTCACACATTAGTACTTATGGAGAGCCTGCCTGTGGCAGGACTCTAAAGGAAAACAGTGTAATCTCCAGCATTGGAGTCTATGAGAAAAGCAATCTAATGATTGCTTACTATAGTTTCCTTAGGGAACTATTAAAAAGTGTAAAAAAAGGTTTTTAAAAAATATATATAAAAAAAAAATTATATAAAAATTCAAATCACCCCCCTTTCCCCAAAATGAAAATAAAAATACAATACAAAGTAATTAAAAAAATTAACATCATGGACACTGCCGCGTGTGAAAACGCCCATACTATTAAATTATAAAAATATTTATATCATACAACAAATGGAGAAACAGAAAAACAAGATTTTGTGAAACTCACCTGTAAAATCTGTTTCTCGCTTGATTCATTGGGGGACACAACTGTATAGCTGGGTATAGCTGCTTGCTGCCACTAGGAGGCGACACTAGGCTGAAAACTGTTGGCTCCTCCTCCGCCAGCTATACCCCCTCCGGCCAGGACAGAGCTCTCAGTTTGTGCAAAAGCAGTAGGAGAAGCAGAAGGATAATACAACCAAACCAACGCACACGGTCAACTGACCCAAACAGAACGAGTACCCAGGAAACCTGGCGGCTAACCGACCACTAGGAAAAAACTGGGTGGGTGCTGTGTCCCCCAATGAATCAAGCGAGAAACAGATTTTACAGGTGAGTTTCACAAAATCTCATTTTCGTGCTCATATCATTGGGGGACACAGACCATGGGACGTCCAAAGCAGTCCCTGTGGAGGGAACACAAAACAGAGTGAAGACGGCAGAGAACCTCGTGCCAGCCATCACACCGCAGCCTGCAATACCCGGCGGCCCAGAGCGGCATCCGCAGAAGCGAGGGTGTGAACCCTGTAAAACTTCGTAAAAGTGTGGAGGGAAGACCAGGTCGCGGCCTTACATAATTGAGCCACCGACGCCTGGTAGAAGTGAGCCCAGAAGTGCCCTGGTAGAGTGGGCCGTGATCCCAGGAGGGGGCGTCCTGTCCCGAACGCGGTAACATTCCAAAATAGTGGAGCGAATCCACCGGGAGATCGTCACCTTTGAAGCTGCCAATCCCTTCCTAGAACCCTCCGGAAGGACGAACAAGGCGTCCGTGCACTGAAAGGCGGCCACGGCCGAAAGGTAAATCCGCAGAGCCCGCACCACATCCAAACGGTGTAACGAAACCTCTCTCGGATGAGAGGGCCCAGGACAAAAGGATGGCAGGACAATGTCCTCATTGAGGTGAAAAGCCGACACCACCTTGGGCAAGAAGGAATGGACCCACAGATGTAGCGGGGGGCGGTAGGGCGGAGTGGTGTGTGCAACGCCCTGAAGGAAGGTCCTAACAGGACCCATACCCGCCAAGGACTGCTGAAAGAAAATAGAAAGGGCCGACACCTGGCCCTTCAAGGAGCTGAGCGCCATGCCCAGTTCCAGTCGGGACTGAAGGAAGGCCAGAACGACCGGCAGGGAGAAGGATCTGGGAGACAAGCCCCGCTCTTCACAGAATTGAAGGAAGGACTTCCAGGTTCTATAATAGATCCTGGAAGAGGCGGGCTTCCTGGCCCGAACGAGCGTACGGACCACCGCATCGGAAAAGCCCCGCTGCTTTAGAAGGAAGGTTTGAAGAGCCACGCCGTCAAACAGAGTAATCAAACTCGGGTGGAAGACGGGCCCTTGTGACAGAAGATCGGGTCTGAGAGGGAGCGGGTACGGAGCGTCCCCCAGCAGGAGGACAAGATCCAAGCGGCCAGTCCGGAGCGATCGTATGGGTCTGAACACCCTCCCACTTGATCCTGCGGAGAATCCGAGGCAGGAGGGACAACAGTGGAAAGACGTAGAGGAACGTGAATCCGTCCCACGGGGCCACGAGAGCATCCACCCCGCAGGCTGCGGGATCCCTTGCGCGGGCGAAGTAGCACGGGAGCTTGTTATTGAGGCCGGAGGCCATCAGATCCACGTCCGGCCGTCCCCAGCGACGACAGAAGTCGTCGAACCCTTCCGGATGGAGAGACCATTCCCCGCGGTCTATCGTCCCGCAGTCCAATTGGCAAAACCGGGAATGTGGACCGCCAACAGAGCCAGAACATGGGTCTCTGCCCACCGGAGGGTCCTTGCCGCTTCCGACATGACGGTCGAGCTGCGAGTCCCCCCTTGATGGTTGACATACGCCACAGCTGTGGCATTGTCCGCCTTGACCCAGACATGAAGGCCCCGCAAGAGGGGAGATCAATGGAGCAGAGAGAGGAAAATCGCCCGAAGCTCCAAGACATTGATGGACAGTCTGGACTCCGACAGAGACCATACGCCCTGGACTGTCCGAGTGCCGAAGACCCCTCCCCAATCCTGCAGACTGGCGTCGGTCGTAATGACCGTCCACCTGATCAGCAGGAAGGACTTCCCCACCTCCAGGTGAGTTTGGGAAAGCCACCAATGGAGGTCCGACCGAATCTTTTGAGGAAGAGAAAACCGATGATCCAAGGACTCCTGAGACTTGTCCCAAGTCGAGAGGATCGCTCGTTGAAAGAACCGGGTGTGGAACTGAGCAAATGGTACCGCCTCCATAAGACCCAACACCCGCATACAAGCCCGGATGGAGACCGTGCGCTGCCGAATCAACTGGAGCACCGCGCCGCGAAGGTCCGTCATCTTGTCCACTGGAAGGCACACCCGGGCTGTCCTGGAGTCCAGGATCATACCGAGGAACCGAATCCGAGTGGATGGGACCAGGGAGGACTTCCGAAAGTTCACAATCCAACCGAAGCGGACGAGAGTGTCCAAGGTGATCTGCAGACTCTCCCCGCACTGCCGGATTGACGACACTTTGATGAGAATATCGTCCAGGTACGGAAGCAAGATGATGCCTCTGGATCGAAGAAGGCCCACCAGCGGAGCGAGCACCTTGGTAAACACCCTTGGCGCAGTCGCCAGACCGAACGGCAGTGCGACGAACTGGCAGTGGTCCGAGTGGACCGCGAAGAGCAAAAACCTCTGGTGGGCGATCACGATGGGGACGTTTAGGTAGGCGTCCTGGATATCCACGGAAGCTAGCCATTCCCCTTGCTCCAAGGAAGCAATCATAGAGCAAAGGGACTCTATGCGAAAACGGCTCACTCGAAGGTAGCGGTTCACCATCTTGAGGTCCAACACCGGGCAGACCGCTCCTTCCTTCTTGGGCACAATGAATAGGTTGAAGTAAAAACCGGAAAAAAGCTCCATTGCTGGAACCGGGGAGATAACTCCCCAGACCAGCAGATCGCGAACCGCCTGGAAGAAGTGACTGAAAAAAACGGTTTGGAGGCATGGATTTAAACTCCAACTTGTAGCCCGAAGTGACCACCTCGAGCGCCTAGGCATCTGATATGTGGGCTTGCCAAACCTCCTGAAAATGAAGGAGCCGACCTCCCACCCAGGAAGGTGGGGGGCGCACCTTCATGCCGGGGACTGCTTGCTAGAGGAAGAGCGCTGAGGCTGCTCTCGGGGACGCCAGGCGGGCTGCGGCCTTAATGAGGGAGCTGGCGTTGCGTGGAAGGACACGGACGAGAAGAACTCTTGGGTTTGGGCTGTGGAAGATGGGTGCTCTTGCCAAAAAGACGAGTACCAGCGAAAGGTAGAGATAGAAGGGAGCGCTTGGAAGAATAGTCGGCCTGCCAGGCCTTCAGCCAAAGTTCCCGCCAAGTGGAAACGGCAAGGGCGGAGGACCGCGCAACCATAGAGCCCGCATCCAGAGCCGCCTTGCATATCTGGATCGCCAGAGCCTGGAGTTCGGCGCGGGAAAGATCCGAGTCTAAGTCCTGACGTAAGCGCAGGGCCCATTCGGAAACCGACTTGGCTACCCACGCCGAGGCGAAAATGGGATGGAGCGCCGAACCGGTGGCTGAAAAGACCGACTTCGCAAGTGATTTCACCCGTCGGTCCACCGGGTCCTGCAAAGATGAGCCGTCCGCTACGGGATTAGTGGTATTCTTGGCCAGGCGAGCCACCAGCGGGTCCACCTTTGGAGTGGAGGACCACTTACCCACCCAATATGGGGGGAAAGGGTAAAGGAGATCCTGCCGCTTGGGGATTATGAACTTTGACCCTGGCTGTTTCCATGCTTTAGTGGTGAGAACAGAAAAGTCGCCGTGGAAGGGAACGATTTGGGGGCCTGCTTGGTATGCAGGAAAGGAACTCCCTGGTGACTGGAGGAGGGGGCCTCCTCCTGAAGTTGGAAGGTGTCCGGATCGCCGAGACCAGACTGTTGACGAAGGCTGCCATCTGAGACGAGCGGTCCGGATCCACATCCGCATCCGACTCTGTGAGTTCCCCTTCAGACGCATGTTCCTCAACCAACGAGGACACCTTGGATAGCGAACCGGGTGGAGGGGGCGAAGGCGACGCGTCCAAGGAAGAGAGACGTTCCTGCCCTGGACGCTTGCTGGGTTGTCTGCTCCTGGATGGTACGCCCTGAGAGAGATCAGGCTGCGCAGGTGACGACGTCTCTACCAAGCGACCCATTAAGGAAAGGGTGGATTGGGAGATCTTGGATAGGTCGGACACCGCCCGGAACAGGGATTTTGCCCATTCTGGTTCCACACTACCAGCAGGAGGGTGCACGTCAGTGGACTGCGACTGAGGCGGCACGCTCTGGGTGGCCTGGCATGAAACACAGAGGGGGTTCGTCTGACCCATAGGAAACTTCACATTACAGGTGTGGTGCAGGATCCGCTGGGTCCGACATGACAGGTGTATGGGGCCAGAGGGGGCACAGAGGAGGGGAGCAGCGCTGGTCCTACCAGACTGGAGAAAACCCTTGCTTGACGTGTCCCCAGAGTCAGGAGCAGCAGGTTGAGGGGGATCTGCGGCGAAGCTGCGGTCCACAGGGTCCAGAAGTCTGGAGAGGAGGGAGAAGGCTCCAAGATGTCAAAATGACCCCTAGGAGCTGGGAAAAACTGCACGGCCGGGCGAGCAGGCAGAGAAGCGCGACGGGAAAGTTAGGCTCCGCCCCCTCCAGCCGCCCGGCAGCGCGAAGCCCCGCCCCCCCCCCCCCACGTTGCAGCGATGCCGGGATCCGGGGAGAAATAAGGGGTCCCGGCCAGTAGAAAATAAATATTACCATGGGAGATCGCTCTCAGGCTGCTGCGGACCATAGGGGGGAGGGGGAAGGAGAGGAGAGCGGCGCCGGTGAATCGATGAGGCCGAAAGAAGCTCCTCATATGCGGAGTTACCCCTGCAGCCCTGTGCCGGTGGTGCAGCCCGCTGTGAGTCCAGATATGGGAAAGGGGGAATGCCTATCAGAGAGTCCAGTCCCCGGGAGGGTGACACACACAACACAGAAGACATACTCCCCTGTCTTCATCTGTGTTCTTCACCCTTTTGACCTAGACCAGCAGCACCACCTCTTTAGTCCCTGACACAAGTCACAGGGACTGGGTTGAAGGGCAGGAACAGGTGGTTCTATGACTGGGGGGAGCAGGAAGGTCAATCCCTCCTGGTCCACTTTGTCTTCTTGTGGGGGGCAGAGTGGTGGAATTAGCGTCACCGGTCAGCCCCCCCCACCCGGGGATGCAGAGCTCTCAGCAGCCCTGGACTCCCAACCTAAAGGGCGAAGAGAATAAAGTAAGTGTGTGCCTCTTACGACACTAAGCTAAAAACTGAGAGCTCTCTCCTGGCTGGAGAGTGTATAGCTGGCAGAGGAGGAGCCAACAGTTTTCAGCCTAGTGTCGCCTTCTAGCAGCAAGCAGCTATACCCATGGTCTGTGTACCCCAATTATATGAGCGAGAAAAAAAGTTTTAAAATTCGCCATTTTTGGTTGCTTCCCCTTCAACAATTTTTTTAATAAAAAGTGTTCAAAAAGTCATACACACCCCAGAATTGTACAGACTGTCCCGCAAAAAACGAGCCCTTAGACAGCTCCGTACACATAAAAATAAAAAAGTTATGGGGGTCAGAATATGGCAATACAAAGGAAAAGGTAATTTTTTTTCCAAAGTTTTTTTTTTTTCCCCAGTATACATATGTGGTGTGGTAATAAAAGTAATAGGTCAGTTTTACCACATAGGAAATGGTGTAAAATCCCCATAGAACTGTGGCGGCATGGTGTATTTTTTAATAATTCCACCCCATTTGAATTTTTTTCCTCCATCCCACCACATTGTATTCAATGGTAAAAGATGCTATTAGGAAGTGCATCTTGTCCTGCAAAAAAACAAGCCCTCATAGAACTATGTGAATGAAAAAATAAAAAAGAATTATAGCTCTTGGAGTAAAAAAAGCGAGAGGGAAAAGAAAAACAACGGAAAATCACCAACAGTCTTGACAGGGTTAAAGAGTAACTAAACTTTTGTTAACATGTCCTAATAATAGTTTTTTGTCTTTTTAATAGACTTTTCCCTCTCTGCATGTCAGCTTTTAGCTTAACGAAGCAGGCACAGGCAGGAGCCGCTCCACTCAGCTAATCCTGGCATAGTACATGGTTACAGAGTACCCATGTTCTATGGCAGCATTTAGTAAACCTCCGGAAGGCACGGGCAGGAGCAGCAATGTGCGCTCCTGCCCGTACTCCCTGCGCTGCGGCCACGTTGATAAAGTGTGTACTCCGTACACTGCTGACAAGTCAGCGATGTACTGAAAAGTACATTTTAAACGCACAGGAAAAGGTGCACTTTAGAGAGGGAAAAGTCTATTAAAAAGACAAAATACATTAATAAAGTACATTACAAAAACTGTTATTACGGCATTAGTGACAATTTAACAAAAATATATTCAAAAGTTTAGTTACTCTTTAAAGTCCCAAACATTTCCTTTTAGGGTTATGCAGGCATATATTTTTGAACCAATGCAATGATTTCCATTGGGCATAAACGCTACAATAGTTTTTGTAATTGATGCGATTCACGTGGTTGAATAGCTAGAAAAAAATAAAATCTGTAAATGCGTTAAGGCACTGATTTTGGAGGGTGGCCACCTTAAAATCAGCTCCATAAAATGCCTCAAAACAGCCTCTGATTAATTTCAATGGGAAGCACCACTTGCTTTTTTTCCCTGTGTGGAAAAAGAAGCAGCATGCCCTATCATGGGACAGAATCCGCTCTGAATCAGCAATTGAAATTAAAGGGAAGCATCGAAGAACAGCTTTGTGGGTGTCCATGATCTGAAAATGCAGTTTTGTTTTGGACTTAACACCCATTGGTTAAAAAAATAGCAAAAAAACGGCATCAAAAACCATACAAAAAATGCGCTGAATTTTAGGCAGGTTTTTGAAATCTGTTGTGTGAACATACCCTCAGGGTGGTTTAGGCTCTCTGGTAGAGTCTAATAGGCATACTGTCAGTTTTACTGTAACTGACATAATACACTATAATGCAGAAGTATTACAAAAGGGTTTACAAAAGTAATTTCTATATTACCAAAAAAGAACACACGAGTATCCTTAAATACTTTTTTTTTTAATATCACTTTATTTAAGTCATCATAAAATTCCTGAATTACATATTTGTAGGAAGCCAATAGATAATCTCTGCTGAAATGTATTCACTGGCGATAAGCTAGGTTAGTTAGTGCCCAGAAAAATCTATATCATTTTAAGTACAAACCACAGCAACTAATCTGCAAGTAGTAGTGTAATACCATAAAATATACAGGTGCTAACTGCCTACCCCTTACAATGTGCAGATACTAAACCTTGCTGAAGGCAGAAAGCAGTGGCCTATCAATTAAATACCATTTAGCTACCGGACATGAACTACAGTAAAAACCTAAGCTGACATTACCTTTTAAACAATGGAAGAGATATAAGCAGCGCCTTCTCCTCTAATTTCTAGTAAATTAGTACTATATAGTAGCACTATAAGTGCTATATATTCTAGCTTAAACATACAGATTTTTTTTTCTAGTTAAAGAGGTTTATCCAACCTCTAAAATGCCTCCCTATATGCCCAGGCCCCTCACAGAGATTGTACTTGCCTCACTTCCCGGCACCCGTGTTGCTTCTGACGCCTGCATGGCTAGGGAGGCTCATTCCCGTCGAGGCCTGTCATTGGCTGCCCATGCCCTCCCGCTGCCAGATGTTTTCATCCACACGACGCGAAGATACAGGGGCGGCCATGCCAGCATGAAAAATGAGAAGCGACGCAGGTGCCGAGAGGCGAGCTAAGTACAACCTCTGTGAGGGGCCCGGGCGTATGGGGAGGCATTTTAGGGGTTGGATAACCCCTTTAAGACAATCTTTTTAAAACTAATAGAGAAGGAATTACAAGCCGGTCCACCATCTATGACGATCTTTAGACAAATCTAGGAATGCATTAAAGATTTCAGTTTTAAGAAACAATGTACTCTAAATGAGATCACTTACTGGTTTAATAGTTTTTAAAAGGCTAATTCCAAACTTTTCAATGTTTCGATGAGCATCAGCAAACTTAACAAATGCTTCACTTGCTGCAGGCTGAGGCTCTCGGACACCAATCACTGAGAACACATCTCCAAAAGCTAAAAATGGATTACAAAGCACAGCATATTAACGCCAGAAAATACAAAAAAAAACAAAAAACAACAGGAATAAAAACAAAGGGGGAATGACCATTACGTGTGTCAATGCTATATACTATATATATGGCCATACATGTTGCTAAGCATCCTCCGGACTACAGTGTTGATGGTGTGCCCAACAATCAACAGGTCTGGTGAATGCAGTACAGTGGATTATATCAAGGTCGCAACTCTTTCCATTTAGTGTAGTATTGATCATATTAGGGACTGTTCACACGACAGCTTTTACAGCAAAATTTTGGTGAAGACAGCCGTGCCAAAAATCCACCGGGTCCTTTCTGCCTTCCATACATCTCAATGGCAGGCAGTGCTGAGGATTGCAGATCCCTTCTCAGTGCGCTCTGCAATCCTCAGAGCATATTCTATAAGGGAACCATCAGACATAAGGAGGGACTATACCCCAGCTTTTGACAACTTGTGCATGGAAAAAATGCACTACTAAATCATCTTAATACATTTTCTCTTTAGACAATCTATGTTAGAACATCTCATACCAAGACTGTACAAATACTCTCAACTACAAATTACATTCTGAATGAGTTATTACCTCTATGTGTCTGGGAGAGTTCGAAAAATGCTCTTAGGAGACGTTTGGTGTGTTCCATCATACCTTGAAAAAAAAACAGGAATACTGGTTTGCATGTGTGGGTACAATGTTTTAAAGGGAATCTGTCATTATTATTGTTACACTAGGTATAATGCTTTGTAGGGCTAGCTCAGTTTAATGCAATGTAATAACATGGACTACAAGTACCAGCGCACTGCTTCATGCACAAAGACACATGCAAACACTGAAATCAAGAATAAATGTAAACTGCATTACTACATGAAAATTAGGCTTGTTGCGCATATTTTTAATCAGCTTAATGTAATGATACCCTTCATTTAGCGATCTACTTCATTCTAGGGTATTTTTAATCTAAATGTAAATGAGCAGTTAATTGCACCTAGGATGATTCTCTGCACCCTTACCACTCCTGCTTCATCTGCCAGGTACTCCCTCTCTTTGACAGGGCCAAACACGATAACTATGCAGGAACCTGGCCTTGTTAAGCAGGAAAGAGAGTGAGATGCTGGCAGAGGAAGCAGGAGGAGCAACGGGGCACAAAGTGGCTTAGGCCGTCCGTGGTGCACTTAACTTACTCATTTGCATATGAACTGTAAGCACTTTTTCTCCAGAATATATTCCCTTTAATAATCAGCATACAGAACCCATCAGAAGTATTTACACCTTCAGACTTCCATTATTAAAGAGGACCTTTCATCACTTCTAAAGATATTAACTAACGATGCTCACATGTAGAGCAGCGCCCAGGGATCTCCCTGCACTTACTATTATCCCTGGGCGCCGCTCCGGTCTCTGTGCTCACAAAGTTATAGTAGGCGGGGACTTGGTTATAGTAGGCGGAGCCTGCCCTTCATCTCATTTTTTTTTAAGAAGGAGATGAAGGGCAGGCTCCGCCTACTATAACCAAGTCCCCCAAGTCCCCGCCTACTATAACTTTGTGAGCACAGAGACCAGAGCCTATACCGGGAGAACGGAGCGGCACCCAGGGATAATAGTAAGTGCAGGGAGATCCCTGGGCGCCGCTCTACATGTGAGCATCGTTAGTTAATATCTTTAGAAGTGATGAAAGGTCCTCTTTAAATAACACACAAATTGCTGAATTTAAATTTGGAATCTTTAAATCGATTTAGATACAGATCAACAGAAAAAGAATTGTTGAGTCTTGCTGAGATTTGGAACATCGTTTTCAGTTCTGATAGTTACCCCTCAATTGTAGCAACATATTATGAATGACACTTGTAGTCAGCATTTATTGTTATTGGTAAGAAATAGATGCCATAATTGTGACCTGTGAAATCTGTAATTCTCAGATGTAAGAACGTATTAAAACAACATAATAAATCTTTATTGAATCACTGGTTAAAATCTATTTGGGGCAAGGTATGAAGCCACGTAATCAGGCTATTAGACCACGTTACTGTAGAGAGGGATCAATAATTAACCATCTGCAGCTGCCTGGTCTACAAACAAGGGCCTTGCATGGACAGCCCATACATCTTTGTGTCTATATGCAAGGGCTGGGCAGGAGTCTGCAGGGTCACTAACCTTCTCTGGAGGGTGCCTAGAGTTGCCCCCCTCCAGTAATAATCATGTATAAAGGCTCACACGTACAGTATCTAGGGACCAATTGTAGTCCTTGTAACTCATGCAGAGACAACTGCCCTGCTATAGTGCGCTGGATTAGGGCCTCTTTCACACTATCGTTGTGAGGATCCGGCGTGCACTTCCGTCGCCGGAAATGCCCGCCGGATCTGTCACAACGCAACACACCTGACAGCATTTGAAAAATGATCAGTCTTCAAAATGCTTTCAGTTTTACCATGGCATTGTCATTGTGGAGCGCCCCGGGAGCCGCACAGACGGGAAGTAGCTTCTCCACTGCTCCCCACTACTTTTCCATGGCAGCCGGGACTTTAGTAGCGTCCTGGCTGCCATGGTTACCATTCAGAAAGCTAAATGTCGGATCCGGCGATGCGCCGAAACGACGTTTAGGCTTAAAGTCGGATCCGGATTAATGCTTTTCAATGGGCATTAATTCCGGATCTGTCCTTGCGGCATGTCTTGTGTTTTTGTGGCCGAAGGAAGATCCGCAGCATGCTGCGGACTTTTCAACGGCAAAAAAACGTTTGAATACTGAACTAAAGACATCCTGATGCATCCTGAACGGATTTCTCTCCATTCAGAATGCATTGGAATAATCCTGATCAGTATCTTTCCGTCTTAGAGCCCCGAGGACGGAACTCTAGGACGAAAAGGAACAACGCAAGTGTGAAAGAGGCCTAAGTTTGCAGTTATGCTAGCAGCACCTCTGAGTCACTGCAGATCGGAGTGGGTTGATACAAACTAGACTGTTGTTATCACAGTCTTACATCCCAGTTCACAATTACCCTTTACTATTAGTGCTAGCCTTAGATCCTGAAGACACAAGTGACCTATCTATTTCTTCCGCTCAACGTGTTTCCACGTGGTGTGTTACATGCCACGCTTCATCAGGATGAATTGCTACACCTAAGTTAGATTGCCTGGTAGAAGGCGCCCCGCACTGATGTGTGCTGGAGCTCTGGCGCTATGATGGCCGTGAAATCTGTGCTTGAATGTAAGTGAAAAAAATCTTTAAAGGGAATCTGTAAGCAAACAAAATGACCTATTGCTTAATTCAAGATTTTATGTTAAATATTTGGTGATTTTTTTTTATAAAATCCTAAAATCCTGCAGTTTTAACACTTGACTAATGTGTGGCAATGTGGCTGCTTTAAAGCGTATAGCTAATTGCTGCTAACAGCTCAGGCAAGATGGCTGGCCCCCACAACGCAGCATACAGAATAGAATAACAAAAATAAAAATCTACAATCAAAATCTGAAAACAAGTTATAAAAAAAAAAAGTTTTTTTCACAGTTTTAAATCTTCAGAAAAACACTAAAGCCAACACATTCCATTTAAAAAGTTTTATTTATAGCAAAATTCCTGAAAATGAACCCTTTTGCTGCCAGGAAAGCTGGGCCCAATCTTTATAACCAAATAAAAGCTGCAATCTTAAATATACCGTGGCATGCAAAAGTTTGGGCACCCCTGGTCAAAATTACTGTTAATGTGAACAGTTAAGCAAGCTAAAGATAAAATGATCTCCAAAAGGCATAACGTTAAAGATGAAACACATTTTGCAACTTTTTAAACAATATCAGTGTATGATTTTGGTTTTGTACAGTTTTATATTAAAAAGAAGGAAAGGCATAACATGAGCACTCAGATAACTTTGACTGAGGTCTCAGACCTGCCTGTTAGGGTTAAGGCTTGTTCACCACCATAGTTAGGAAATGCCAGGTGATGCAAATTTCAAAGCTTTACAAATACCCAGACTCCTCTAATCTGGTCACAAAAATGGCAGCCATGGGTTCTTTTATGCAGCTGCCTAACACCCTGAAAATGTCTGAGGCCCACAAAGCAGGGGAAGGCTATAAGAAGATAGCTAAGCGTTTTCAGGTTGCCATTTCCTGAGTTTAAAATGTAACTAAAAAAATAGCAGTTAACGGGAACAGTGAAGGACAAGATAAGATCTGGAAGATCAATAAATATTTTTGAGACAGCTGCTCATAGGTTTGCTAGAAAGGCAAATCAAAAACACCTGCTTGACTGCAAAAGACCTCCTGGAAGATTTAGCAGACTCTGGAGTTGTGGTACATTGTTCTACTGTTCAGTGTTACCTGCACAAATATGGCCTTCAAGTAAGATTCATCAGAAAAAAATCCTCCCCTGCGCCCTCTCCACAAAATTAATCATCAGAACACCTAAACTACTGATGAATTTTGGAAAGAAGTACTGTGGGCCGATGAAACTAAAATAGAATTCTTTGGCCACAATGAGCTAAGGTATGTTTGCAGAAAAAAGGACACAATTTAATGAAAAGAACACCTTTCCAAACATTAAGCATGGGGTTCGACCTCATGCTTTAGGGTTGTGTTGCAGCCAGTGGCACGGGGAACATTTTACAGGTAGAGGAAAGAATGGATTCAACGAAATTCCAGAAAATTCTGGAAGCAAACATAACACCAACAGTAAGAAAGCTAAAGAAGTTAAAAAAAGGATGGCTTCTACAAATGGCACAAGCTAAAGGTTTTACCATGGCCCTCACTGTCCCCTGATCTGAATATCATTAAAAATCTGCGGATAGAGAAGAGCAGTGCATGCGAAACATCCCAGGGATCTCAAAGACCTGGAAGACTTTTGCAAGTAAGGAATGGATGAAAATCCCTCAAACAATAGTTGAGAGAATCTTGGCTGACTACAAAAAGTGCTTACAAGCTGTGATACTTGCCAAAGGGGTTGCTACTAGGTACTAACCATGCAAGGTGCCCACATTTTTGCTTAGGGCCCTTTTCCTTTTTTGATATTTTGAAAAAGTAAAAGATGAAAATAAATAGTTTTTGCTTAAAGTACAAAGGGAATGTGTCATCTTTAACTTTATGCCTTTTGGAGATCATTTCATCTTTAACCTGCTTAACTGTTTACAGTAAAAATAATTTTGACCAAGGATGTCCAAACTTTTGCATTCCACTGTGTGTGTGTGTGTTTATATATATATATATATATAAAAATTTAAGTGGTCATGGGTATTTTGCAACGACATCACAGTGTAAAATTTGTAAAAAATAAAATTCAGTCTGGTCGAAGCACATCTTAGTCCCTTTCACTTGCCAGGGATGAATCTGAACGGAGGCAAACTGATGCATTCTGAGCAGATCCTTTTCTGTTCAGAATGCATTAGGGCAAAACCAATCAGTTTTGGACCGTTTTTGAGAGCCGTGAACGGATCTCACTAATGGAAAGCCAAAATGCTAGTGTGATAGTAGCCTTAAATACATTTTTATTGATTTTTTAAAATAAAATGCTACATATACAAGAGAATGGCAGCCTTAGGCCTCTTTCACATTTGCGTTGTGAGGATCCGGCGTGCACTTCCGTCGCCGGAAATGCCCGCCGGATCCGTCACAACGCAAGACAACTGAAAGCATATTGAAGACTGATCAGTCTTCAATATGCTTTCAGGTAACCATGGCAGCCAGGACGCTACTAAAGTCCTGGCTGCCATGGAAAAGAAGCGGGGAGCCGGGGGAGAAGCTACTTACCTTCCGTGCGGCGGCCGGGGCGCTCCTCGATGACGTCACCGGGTCCCTACGTTGCATGGATCACGTAGCTATGCTATGTGAGCAGTCTGCTCACATAGCATAGCTATGTGAACCATGCGACACAGGGACTCGGTGACGTCATCGAGGAGCGCCCCGGCCGCCGAGCGGAAGGTAAGTAGCTTCTCCCCCGGCTCCCCGCTGCTTTTCCATGGCAGCCGGGACTTTAGTAGCGTCCTGGCTGCCATGGTTACCATTCTTTAAAGCAAACGTCGGATCCGGCAATGCGCCGAAACTACGTTTAGCTTAAAGTCGGATCTGAGTTAATGCTTTTCAATGGACATTAATTCCGGATCCGTCCTTGCGGCATGTCTTCAGGATTTTTGGACGGAGACAAATCCGCAGCATGCTGCGGTTTTTTCAACATCCAAAAAACATTCACATACTGAACGGAAGACATCCTGATGCATCCTGAACGGATTTCTCTCCATTCAGAATGCATTAGGATAATCCTGATCAGTAGCTTTCCGTCCTAGAGCCCCGAGGACGGAAAGCAAAAACGCAGATGTGAAAGGGGCCTTATACAGAAATCACTGATAACAGATATATATTATTAAGGTGGGGGTTGGGGACTAGTCTACATACACTGAAAGTTTATATGCAGAACTATGGATCATGACTCCAGAGGTCTGAGCATAATGCAGTTGTAAGGTGCTCCATAAGCAGTACATATAGAAGAGGAGAAAGAGTGCAATCCTGCCTCATACCATCACATATAGAAAACGAAAGAGTCAATCTGCCATTAACCCTAACCTGGGCCATTCTATTAGTGCACATCATAACATAGTTACACACTTATATAGTGATGACATATTCCACAACGTTTTACAGACGTTAGCATCAGGTTGTCCCCAATGGGGCTCACAGTCTAAGTTCCCTATCAGTATGTCTTTGGAAAGGCCATTTTTCTCATCTTAGGGGCAAGAATCATTCCAGACTCCAAATGAGAATAACTCCTGGATCAACGACCCTTCTCCAAAAATCGAGTAACAATAACTTGTAATATTGTCACTCTGAAGAAATGCATCCAGACCCATAATGCTTACAAGAAGGTTCGAATCCATCCCAATTCACTTAAATTGTTAAACACATCAAGTCCCAGATAATGAGGTCAAATGCCTTTTTGACATCTGTAGATTGTAGCACATAGGAAGCTTGGCCTTGGGCAATAAGGGAAATGGGTAGTGATGTGCCATTTGGGGGACACATTGCCACTGCGGTCAGTCATTGGCTGCAACAGCACAGACCTCTGTCAGTGCCAAACGTTTACAAGAGGAGATGGGCGTGTGGCGAATACAGCTGTGGAAAGAAGGAACCGGAACCAAGCTGCAGGAAGCAAGCAGGTATTCTTCCCTCTATAGGTGTGTGTGTGTGGGTGTCTACAGACTGTCCTTTAGTGTGGATCAGTTTTTCATCACTGATTCATTGACTTAAATGACCAAGTACTGCATGAAAAACTCAACAAAATGCGTGCTCTGCGTTTGGTTGCATTTTTCATGCATTTAATGTCTACACAAAAGACAAAGTATAAAGCATGTAGAGCGATCGGTGCATAATAAACCCATTGGGGCACATTTATTATGAACGGAGGTTTAGACGCCGGTCTTAATAAAGCCCTGCACTGAAGGTGGATCCGCTAAGGTTATGTAGCGGCACGGGCCTCTACATAACTTCAGCGGATCCACTGCCGCTCCAAGCTGTCTTACATTTAGACCATGTTCTATGCCTAAAACAGGCATAGAAAATGATGAATGAGATGGGCCACTTTGTCATACCTGCCGTGAGTGGGGAGAAATCGCAGATTGCGGTGTAAAGGACCTGTGCGTTGCAATCTGCGCCAGAAATAAGCCTAATTTAGGAGTATTTCTACTGACTTTATTGGGCCAGGTTTTACTGCATATGCTGTCCATTTTAAACGTGGATGGCCCCTGCACGTGAAACTCGCTTGTGCTCATAAGCCCTTATAGTCTACGGTTTTAAATGCTGACAACTGAGTTAAAAAGAATAATTCTAACTAAAGAACAGATTGATTCTGGTTCATTATTACCTCTGTAGAATTCTGCCGTTTTTTCAAGCTCTTCCAGTTTCTTCACCAGTCCATCTAAAAATATAAATATACTTTTATTTGGTTGCTTGTATTCTTGGTCTTCACGCTTTTCTCATAAGTATTTTAGAAATAGTGTTTTGATGAGTTCTTAGTATTGCATGGGATACCTAGTCTGGGGCTATGCAGGCCATGCTGAGATCTTAAAGTGATACTATCATTTGCTAGAACAATCAGTACTGCACTTACAGGAGAGCTATATGTATCATGTATACAAACACCATGTGATAACTCATTTATTCTTAACTGAACTATTCCTAAACGTTTTGTTTCTCTTGATCATCGTCCTATTTTAGCTTTTGTTTTTTGCATCAATTATGGGATATTGGTTTCAGGATCTGTTGATACACATGTCTGCACATTTTCTTCAGAGCCACACAACTCCAAAGCAGAACAGTTGTTAATGTTTTTTTTTTTTAACATGGATCTATTCTTCCCCCAATCATAGATCTGAGTGACTGCAACGAAAACTGCAATCTTAGCGTCCTCAGACCTCAACACCCGTACCCAAGCTGCCTCTGGATTCGTGTTGTGGCTCAATCACAGGGACCTTTTACTACTGGTGCCTCTGGGCAGTGTAAACAGTACTGCTGTACTACTACTCCTGTGCCGGCCAAGCTGGTGTCTGGTCCAACTGATTCAGCTGTATGAGGGCAGGTCCCATAGTAGGCATGAAGCATAGAGGCATAGTCGAGTACATTAGGATCAACTACAAAGGTTCCCAAAGATTGCCAAATGTTATATTTCATTTACTGTCCATTATGACATATTTAGCAACCAACTGCAAGACATAAAATGTGCAAGGAAGTATGCCTCCTGCTAACTTCTGGAGAATATGAAGGTTGTGTGAGCTTTTACCCATTACATTGTGGGAAACATTTTAAATGAAGTAACAATTTGACTACCAGTAACTAGACCAGATGGCTTCTTGTACTTCTCTATGATTAAGTCAATATTTGAAGAGAAAATTACCATTACATAGGATGGCACGGCTTAGGCCAAGGGCATCTGCTGTGCCTGAACTCATATTTTCTACCAGACGATGCTTCACTTTTTTCAGTACTGAAAAAAAAAGTTTAAAATGAAAGCAAAAACAGAACCTTAGTGAAGTCATGCATTTCTTATTAATAAAACATAACTATATAACACGTACTACCCTAATATGGCTAAAACTGGCCCACCGAGTGCAGCAAAGGAGCAAAGAACAGAATCAGATCCACATGATAACAGAACTAGGGTAGGTCCACACGGGATGTGAAATACAGCTATATTACATGCAGATATCGCAGCAGAAATGCTTCTAGATTTCTCCCTCTCCATGTGAAAGCTGGAGTTGACATTTGCAGCATAAATTGACATGCCACAGATTTAAAATCCTCACCTCAGGTTAATTTACACTGCAGATGTTGTACACAGCATATACTGTACATGAGATTTCTTAAAGGGGTTATCTAACGCTATAAACTGCCCCCCCCCCCATATGCCGGGCACCTCACATTGAATATACTTACCTTGCTCCCCGCGCCGCTCCTGGTCCCCGCACCACCGCTGCTGCTTCTCCCAGTGCACAGATGAAAATCCGTTGTCGGAGGGGGGAGCAGCCAATGGCAGACGGGGACAGGGACGGGCCTCCCTAGCACCGCGGTTGTTTTCATCCGCGAACAGGGAGACGCAGCAGCAGCGGTGCGGGAACCAGGTACGGCGCAGGGAGCAAGGTAAGTATATTCAATGTGAGGGGCCCGGCATATGGGGGGACGGTTAATACCCTTGGATAACTCCTTTAAACCATCATCCACTTTGCTGGTAGTGTACAATGCTGCAGCCACATATGAACGCCCTCTAAGATTACGTGCACACCGTGCAGATCTGTATGCAGAAAATCTGCATGAATTGCACTCCAAAACCATACAAAAAAACTGCCCATAAATCTGTACTATTTATCACAGTTTTTGTATGTTTTTTGTTGCTGATGTTGGTGCATTCTCTGTTTATGTTAACAACCGTATTGAAGTCTATGTGGAAAACCATTCTACAGATTGACATGCGCCAATTCTAAGATCCACACAGCAGTGTACTGTGGCAATGTGAATAGGAGGGGTGTAGTAAAGTCCCGGAAAACATTAAAAAGGGGGGGGTGTTTGCACCAGAAGCGTGTCACCAAGGGGCCCGGCCTTGGTGAAGTAAAGGCCCTAGATATAGGTGGCCACTAAGTTAGTTGGTGGACACCAAGATAATTAGCTTAGCTGGCTCCTGCTAGTCCAGGGCGGGCTTTTACTGGGAGCAGGCAATGTGCTGGGTGGGTGCCTGTTCCCCATGCTCCAGTCCGGGATTTTGGACAATGCTCATGTCCAGGGATGCGATTTAATCCTGTTGCTGGACTTGGGTGTGGCTCCCAGTCTGGGAAAGGAGCAGGCTGTGTCAAGGCCTGTGGGAGCCGGGACCCTCTAACCCTGGGTGTGGGGTAAGCACTGGTGATGTATCTTGGGGAGCTGGGTGGTAGACCCAGATCCTGATAGAGAGGGAAAGACTGTTTAGTCAGTGGCCAGACGGCCGAGGATTTATTTTTATGATTTTGTTGTACTGCTGTTGTGACAATAAAGCTGGTCGTGGCCAGTTTGCACCCAAATCTCCAGTGGTGGAGCGGCTTCTTGATGTGTGCCAACCGTCTAAGGCGTTAAGACGGCGATCTGGAAGAGCTAAATGACCCCGTGTTGTTACAGTACATAAGATTTGTCAAATCTCATTCACTTTGCTGGTACTGTATTACGCTGCATGTTTTCTGCACAAAAATCCACGTGGAAAAACTGCACATAAACCCCAAAGCTACCTTGCACTCTACCAGTGATCAGGCAGTGTAAGAAATCCAAATTCAGATGTGAAGCATAAAGATTAATCCCACCAAGCTGAAGTGGCTGTTACCCACTTCCATTTCATTTCCCTGTTCCAATCCAAGGAAACACATAGGTACACATTATGATAAATGTGCCACTTTCATGCCATCGTTTGCAACATTTCCTGATTTGACAGTAGACGATGGCCATTTTGGCTCAGTGTTACTCATGTTTTGACTCATGGGGAGTATGGGGACACATTTTTGGCTCAGCGAGTCAACATTCTGGTGCATCGGGACGTATTTTCTGAGTAGCATAAGCCAACAAGCAGGTAGTATAAACTAGACTAGATAGTCTACAGATGTACCAGATACATCCAACAACAGCTACTATGATACATTTGGTACATTTTCAGACTGTGTCTACAAACAAGTGTAAATCATAAGCATATCAGATTAAACATTAAAATCCATTAAAAGTTGATGTGGTGAAGTTTGTTCCATGTCCTCATGTTCTCTCAGCATTCAATTACGATCTTACATAAAATACTTTTTTTCAATACTCTATAATTCACGTACTAGAAAATTTGGTTTTTAAAGCAATTTTGACTGAGCAGTTGTCCACACAACACTAGATGGGAACATAGCCTAAAGAATGGTGCTCTATGCTTGTACAGTAACTTACCAATATCAAGCGATTTTCCCTGCTTCGGATCAGCTTGCAATTTGTTGTAGTGAATAGTCACTTCTTCCTAGACAAAAAGACACCGACCTTCATTAGCTTAAGGGCTCATTCAGACGGCTGTATTCTGTCCGCAAAAATGTGGATCCGTTTTTTTTTGCTGATCCATAGACCTCAATAGGGCCATGTCCTAATTTTCACTGACAAGTATAGGACATGTTTAATTTGTCTGAATGAGCCCTAAAGATGCAAAAATTAAATGTAATGCATAAGAAACAGAAACTGAAATTTTCTACAGCTCAAATTGACAGTAGATTAAATTACAATAATTCAAATACATATTATTAGCGGAACAGAGGATTTCAAAACTTCATTTCAGCACTGGTCCGGATCTGGCCAGGAGTACGGATGAGCAGATCAATTTACCTGTTGCAGTGAATTTGCCTATCAGTAAGATGCAAAATTAAGTTAAAAATGTCCTCATCTTCCACCGGATACTAAAACTTTACTTTATACAGATAATTATTCACTGGTGTCAGTGGTGACATGTCATCAGGGTGCAGGGCACTGCTGGAACATGTGCTGCTTACTGAGGCCAGTAATTGGTAATAGTGCACATGACCCGTCCAGAAGTTTACACACTTGGGACCGTAAGGAGCTGGAATGGAGCAACAAGGAGCAGGCGAGTGCCTTTTTTTTACTTTAGGTACAGTGCTGTCCTGACCCTAGCTAAAAACGGAATTGAAGCTGGAAATTCGATTTAATGGGGTGTCCGGGTTCAGAGCTAAACCTGGACATATACCAATCTTCACCCCTGATATGAGCATTGGAGCATTTCATGCTCCAATGCTCTCCCTTGCCCTGCGCTGAATCTCCCAAGCAAAGGGCTTTTTTGTTTATCTTTATTACACTGCTAGGCAGAGCCTTCCGCCTAGCAGTGTTTCCGGTGACGTCACCGGCTCTGATGGGCAGGCTTTAGTGCTGCCCTAGCTGTTTTACAGGCTAGGCCAGCGCTAAGACCCGCCCATTAGTGCCGGTGACATCACCGGGCTCACTGCTAGGGGAAACTTCTGCCTAGCAGTCTGCATGCAGAGCCTGGTACGTCACCAGATGTCCAAAAAATGCATATGACCTGCGCTATTCAGCACAGGGCAAAGGAGAGCATTGGAGCATGAAATACTCATATTAGGGGGGTCAGAGGGGTAAAGATGGGGAACTCAGACAACCCCTTTAAGCAAGAGTGTTTGCTGTGCTAAAAGCCACTTCAAAATTATGGAAAACCATCCATCCATTTTATTTATTTAAAATAAAAACACAAAATATTGGTTGTCAATACAGGATAATAAAAAGTTACAGGGAAGGGTCCCTTTAGAAAACTTAAAAAAAAAAATTCACATTAAATGGGGAATGAACAGAAAGCTGACATGTCCTCCTTTCCGGCCACAGATCTTGGACTACCAAATGCACAATATGCATCAGGTAATCTACAAAGTGGTTTTCAGCCACAGGGACAGATGGGAATAATTTGGATGGCTGATAACTTAACTGTATTTAAGAGAATCAGTCATGAAGCCAAGAGGTCCTGGAGGATGAATAAGTAATTCTCGGGATCTGCCATATACTTTGATGTACCAAATGAAAATGATAACATTCCACAAGCTATTTGCAGTGCCGTAGTTTACTTGTACAGGCCTTCAAAAATAATGTGTTCATGGTCACAGATCCTCACAAATATAAATGTCTATACACTTGGAGGTACTATTCAAAGCAACTATCTCACCTTAACAGTCTGGATCATTTTGGCCACCTCTACTTTTGTTTTTCCTTTAACTGATTTTCCATTCACGCCAGTAATTTCATCTCCTGCTGCAATAGTTCCATCCAATGCAGCAGGGGTATTGTCAAACACCTGCAGAAAGAGCAACTCCTTTAAATAACGTGCAGTTTAATCATAAAATTCGATATATACCTTTGCTAACAGTTTGATTATAAATCTCCTAGCCTTTTGTGTCTACAGATCACAGCAGACCTATGTGCCATCATAAACAAACTGGTGTATTCTGAATGAACACTTTTGGTAAAAATTATAGGGTAGAAGCACACAATGCCCATAAACATATACAGCCAAAGCCTCACCCACCCACAAACGACGGCCAATTGTGTTCAATGGCTTCCGTGTGAAAATAGCTTGCCCACACGCGGCCAGCCGCGCTGTTTGAACTCAACGTAGGGGATTCTTAAAATTAAGAACGCTACAGTACCTATTAATCACTAAAATCTAAACTTAAGGGCACATGCACACGACCGTATTTTCTTTCCGCTTCCGTTCCGTTTTTTTTGCGGACCGTATGCGGAACCATTAACTTCAATGGGGCTGCAGAATATACGGAAGTTACTCCGTGTGCATTACGTTTCCGTTTGTCCGCATGGCCGTACCACAAAAAAGTAGTGCATGTCCTATTATTGTCCGCAAATCACAGTCCGAGGCCCCATCAAGTCAATGGGTCCGCAAAAAATACGGAACGCACACGGAACACATCCGTATGTCATCCGTATTTCATCCGTATTTTGCGGATCCATACTGTAGAAATGCTATGCCCAGCACATATTGCTCATGTGTTTGGTGATTAATAAGTTACTGTTTCAGTATACAATCCGCAAAAAACGGATCAAATACGGAAACAATACGGATATGTTTTGTGCAATAACGGAATGGAAGAGGACTTAAATTAGAGGAAAAAAAACCTCAGATACTGAACAATGGATCTGTGAAAAACGGACCACAAAACAGCAACGGTCGTGTGCATGAGCCCTAAATCAGTAGTAGTTTAATCTGTGATGATCTAAAACATTTAAACCTTTTCTTTAAAAAAACACTCCTTTTAAAAATACCTGTCACCAGTCCTAACATGTATGTTTTAGTAATCAATTGGATTTCCAAAATGAATGATGATTCTAGAGCATCATTTCCTATAACTCTATGTTGTGCCATTCCTTTAGGCCACCTGCACACGTTGCTGAATACGTGCGGAAAAAATGCACAGTAGTGCAGTACCAGCAAAGTGTTTGAGATTACACAAATCTCACGTGCATTTAGCAGATTTATTCTGTGTGGAAATTGACCAGTCGTGCGGATTTCCAAATCCTTAGCATGTCAATTTTGTTTGTGGTTTTAGCTGCGGATTTAACCCTTTTCCAGTGAAGGGTGAGATCTGTGGCGCAATTGCATCTAACCTGCACAAAAATCTGCAATTGCGGATTTTGATGCAGTAACGCACATAAATCTGCATGGAAAGTCATACGGATCTTCTGTGCATTCAACCGCACTTGTGTGCAGGCGGCCTTATTATTCCTGCTAGAAGTTTATAAAAGACTTGCTAGCAGTCTGTAATTAGGGTCCAACTGGGTGTTAGCAGTGAGAGGTGTGTCCTTGCACAGTCTGACACTGGCAGCACTGATAGTGACAGACATGGACATACCCAATTGCTGATTTATTAGTAAATTTCTATTAGCAATGGGAAATGGAGCAGTTATAAGAAAAGATCCTCCAGAATTGGTACTGCATTGGGAATACCATTATTTAATAAAACAGACATAGTTAGAAGCGGCGACATGTCCTCTTTAATCCTTTCCTGCTCCATGCTGTAAAGGTACAGCATGGCAAACTGAACAACGCACCATGCTGTACATTTATGGCATGGAGATGGCAGCAGCTGAGGAACTGAGCCACTGACATCAGCTGTAACATACAAATAACACCTAGTGCAACAGCTGAGATCAATGCTAGCACCGATCCCGATAGTTTAACCCCTTAGATGCCACGGTCCATAGCGACTGCTAAATTTAAGGGATTTACAGAGGGAGTTGTCATGGCAGCTAGAAGTCTTACAAAGGCCTCTGGGCTTGCCATTTATAGATGCATGCAAGCATCAAGGTCTCCCAGGGCCAAGTGTCAGTGTAAAACTGATAGTACAATACACTATAGCAGTAATAGATGACTATTGCAGATTATTGTACTAGCTATCGCGGTTAAAAAAAAAAAAAGTAAAAAAAAAAAAACATTTCAAGTTACTGCAACCGTAATGACCTGGTCTATAAAATGATCACGTTACTTATCCTGCACTGTGAGAGGCGTTAAAAAAACCCAAACAAAAAGACAAACAAACCTACAAAGCAATAACAGAATTACTGTTTTTGTCAGCTTACCTTCCAAAAAATGATAGAAAAAAAATTATCCAAAATTCATGTGTACCCCAAAATGGTACCAATAGCAACTAAAGCCCTACCCACAAAAATAAAGCCCTCACACAGCTACATTGATGGAAAAATAAAATGTTATGAGTCTTAGATGTGACGCTAAAAATAATTTTTTATATAAAAAAAGGGATTTTATGATTAAAAAGTAGTAAAACATGAAATAAACCTACGGTATATAAATTTGGTATCCCCATATTCGTATTGACCCACAAAATAAAGTTATATCATATATACTGCATAAAAATAAAAACTAATAAAAACTACAGCCTGTTCCACAAAAAACAAACCCTCACAAATACGTGGATGGAAAAAAATTCTGGATGTTGGTGCATGGCAATGCAAAATACAACAGATTTTAAATAAAAAGTGATTTTATAATGCAAAAGCAGTAAAACATACAAAAAAATTGTATCTTCATAATCGTATCGATCTGCAGAATACAGTTATTATATCATATGTACTGCATGGTGAACCCCATAAAAAAAAACTAAAAAAAAAACTGACAGAATTGCAATTTTTGTCCACCTCACATCTCAAAAAAAGCAATCAAAATGCCAAATGTACCCAAAAATGTTAAAAATAAAAAGTACAGCTTGTTCCGCAAAAAAAATTATTGCACTTAAAAAACAATTTCAACGAATTCCATCTTAAAAAAATCCAGATGCTTCTCCTTCCCTTCTGAGTGCCACAGTGTCTCCAAAGAGCAGCTTTTCAGCACATTTAGGGTATTTCAGTGCTCAAGAGAATGTTAAAGAGGTTATCCAAGACCTATAATGCCCTCCCAAATGTCCGGGCCCCTCACACAGATTGTACTTACCTCGCTCCCCGTCACTTGCGTCGATTCTGATGCCAGCACAGCTGCCGCTGCATCTCCCTGTCGCACAGACTAAAACATCCGGCGTGGGGGGGGGCAGCCAATAGTAGGCCATGACGGGAACGAGCCGCCCTAGAATCACACGCGCTGCTAGGTAGGCTCGTCCCTGTCGCGGCCTGCTACCTGCTGACCAGCCCCCAGTTGGATGTTTTCATCTGCGTGACAGGGAGATACTGTGGCGGCTGTGGCAGCATCAGAAGTGACGCGGGTGCCGGGGCCAGAGCATATGGGGGGCTATAGGTCTTGAATAACCTCTTTAATTAATTCTATGAAACACTTCTGGGGTCAAAACTATTACTGCACCCCAAGCTGAATTTCTTTGGGGGGTGTAGTTTCAGGAAGTCGGTTAGTTTTTGGGGTCTCTACTTTACTGGTACCTCAGCTGTGCTGCAATAACATGGTGCCCAAACCAATTCCAGTTAAATCTGGGTTTCAAAAGCCAAATGGTGCGCCTTCTCTTGGCGCTGGTTACGACCACATAGAGGGTATTGCTGAACTCAGGAGAAATGGCGCAACAATTTTTGGGGTTCTTTTTTCTCCTGTTAACCCTTGTAAAAATAAAAAATATTGAGCTATAACGACATATTTTTGTTAAAATGCAATTTTTGATTTTCATGCCCCTATTGTAATAAATTAATACTCGCTGCACCCTTATATTAATTCTATGAGATGTGTAGTTTCCCAAATTGGGCCTTTTGGGGGTGTTTCTTATGTTTTAGCAGCTCAAGGCTGCTGCTAATCTCAACAGGTGCCCCCAAAAAAGTTCTAAAAAAATGGAGATGCAAAATCCACAAGATGGTTCTTAAATTCTGGTCTAGTCTCCGCAGTGAGTCTCTAAGCATAGAAAACCTTTATTCTCAACATGGTAAGGCTATAGTAAGTTATGTATATGATATGTGCATGCTAGGACACAGCTCTGCCCTCAGCATGCTGATGTTTAGTCCTGTCAATCTAGAGGAGGGAGGCGTGTGCATAGCACAGAGGTGTTACAAAAGCAGTGCTCCAAGCATTCAGCTCCACCACCTGGTGCTGAAACGTGCTCATTAGCATATGAATAATAGATTGTGAGCTGGAGTATATGGCCCTGTCTGGACCCTACTCTTTCCTTAGTCCCAATATTGTGGTGGACTTCTTCGTTGCCCCCTCCTTATCCTTCCCAAGAGTTGTTGCTTGCTGCTACATATATTTTTATGATATTTTAAATTGTATGTATTGTACCTAATAAAATATTACTTGATTACATGAATTAGAGGTTTATTTACGTATTTTTTGGTGGGATATGTTTGTTGTAATGACCTCATCTGTATAACCATACGTGTGCCTAAATGTATTGATCGGTGCATCTGTTTAACATACAGAAAAAAATGGGGTGATTTATGGGGGGGGGGGTTCTAATATGCCATGGATAACAAAAAAAAGTGTTTATCTATAAAATGACATGGGATTTCAATATTATCTGGTCACCAAAATGGCTGCATATTTCTGCCAATAACTTAAATTGATAAGGTCTTTTGATCTGATCTAAATAAAGCCTATGTAAAGGGCCTTTTACTCGGGCCATAGGAACATTCAGTTGACCACTGATTTAGCCAACAAATAATTGTTTGCTGGCTGATAGGATATTTTATGCAGCATCATAAATCATTTGTCGGCAGCACATTCCCCATAAATGAGTGGAATATATAATCGGACTAACAATCATTCGTCCCATATGCCGTTTGCATGAGCTCCTGTAAAGGCACGAGATGGGTAAAGTATACAGTATTTGTGCAATTCCGAAAGCTAAGGGGCAGCATATTGGTTTAAGTCAGGGATGGGCTAAAGCGGCTCTCCAGCTGTTGTAAAACTACAATTCCCACCATCCCTTGCTGTAGCCCGATAGCTGTAAGCAGTCTTTGCATGCTGGGAGTTGTAGTTTTGCAACAGCTGGAGAGGCGCAGTTTGCCCATCCCTGGTTTAGGTTATATTTAAAAGGGACACTGACAGGCCCAATAAGCATTTTTAGATATATATAGGTAGGCATAGGTCTTCTAATGTGTATTTCAAATATATAAGTATACCCCCTGTCCACCTTACAAACTCAGTAAAATCATCTTTTATATCCTCAGTGAATGACTTGCCTTTGTGCCCAAGGGGCGGTGTTTCTCCTCCACTTGTGCCCAGCCGTGCCCCCAACTGACGTTTTCAAGCGCTGCCCAGCTCATTATAATTCACTTCGCTGGGCGCCTCACTGAATGTAATGGGACCCAGGTGCAGTAACATTGTGGCCACTGGGGGTGCCGGACAAGGTATCCCGCGCATGCCTAGAAGCTGCAAGTGAGGCCGATGCCCATAGCTTTCTATTGGGCATGCGCGGGATCTCGGAGCGTCGGGGACAGAAGAAGCCGCCCAGCTGGGCACAAGTGGAGGAGAAACACCGCCCCTTGGGCACAAAGGCAAGTTATTCACTGAGGATATAAAAGATGATTTTACTGAGTTTGTAAGGTGGACAGCGGGTATACTTATATGTTTGAAATACGCATTAGAAGACCTATGTCTGCATATATATATATCTAAAAATGCTTATTGGGCCTGTCAGTGTCCCTTTAATGGTGAAAGGAGGAAAGAACAGATTTTCTTTTGTAGCCTATATTAAAGCATCAACGATCATAGTTAACATTTTTATAACTTTAAAATAAAGAGCTTTTGCATATGTCCCATAGATCTTTTTATTAACTAAATTAAATAAATGGGGGAGGGTTAGTATTCTCATGAGCAATTTTTGTTAAGGTGATTTACAAAACAGCAGAGGTAGGCTACGTTTGTCACAAACGTCACATGGCCATTTTAAGAACAAATTGAAGTCGATGGTGCTATTCACATGGGCGCTTTTTAACATCCAGTGAATAGTGGCTGTCAAAAAATACAACATGTTCTATTTTTGGCTGTTCTCATGGCCAGACGGACACCACTGAAATCAAGAGGACTGTTTTGAACATCCGTTAGACAGGAGTGCACCCGTCTAATGGCTGTTAAAAACAGGTATACTAGTGCAAAATGGCTTTTTAGGGGTTAAAAAAATGTAATTATCATCATCATACAGTTGCATGTGCAGGGACAGTCACTCCTCTTGATGCTGAAGGATGTGTCGAAGAACCTGCGCTCAAGCGTCATCACACTTGAGCGCAGATCCTTCGGCAGGTCCTTTAGCATCAAGTGGATGATTAAAAAAAAGCAGATGAAATTCATGTTTTTAATAGGCCATGAAAAATGGATGCAAAACAGCCATTAAAAATGGACAGATGGCCAAAAAATGGATTCAAAAATGGGCATGACAAACTGACAGTGTCCGATTTTCATGGCCCTTTTTTTCCACTGTCGTGTGAATGTAGCCATGCTGTAAACTGTACCCTTGGGAAGGAGGAGATTAACTAAACAGTAAATCAATCATATTACGCAAAGGTGGGGAAAGGCAATTCATCTTCGTTGGAATTCCCTACTAAGTTCTTGTTCTCAAAATCTTTCCCGCAGGAGCGTCCTAATAGAACAGGCAGATCCAGAGCTGTAAGTAGCAGCAAGCTCAAGAATTTGTGATTTATACATAATCCACCTTTTGCTGCAATTATAAGATTCTTTTTCATTTGAGCGTATGAATTTTTGCATTTATTTTATTTTTTATGATTTTAGAAAATTAATACAAAACTGCAGGGGACTCACCTGTACAATGTAGAGGCAAGGACAATGCTGAGCGCCTCCACCTATGCTTATTCCAATTACATTTTGTGAATCTTTCTTTAGAGTCACTGTTCCTGGGACGGTTGGTATCCCGCTAAAACAAAAATGGACACTGATGTAGCTATATACATTCACTTATATGCACAATATTGCTTCCATACCTTTCCCATCAGCTGTAAGCAGGATATCTATTAGATAATGGCTACCCTTATCCAAGTTGTGAAAAAAGGCAGCAATGACACAGCCGCGCAGTGCAAAACACTTTTCGGCAAACTAAAGGATTCACTGCAATTTGAAACCATAGTGGCCATGTGCCACTGAGGTTTTTGGAATGCAATGCAGCAGTGCCACCCGTTTGGTCTTAAGCTTAGAAAAAGCGTTTCTTCCACTTGGTGTGAAAAAATGTTAACGCATTACTTACAGCTTGTCTTCGTCAAGGTCATAATCGTATTCTGAAAACATTTCACTTGTCAGCCTTTCTGTAGAAACACAACACATAGGAGGGAAATGTTATGGACTCATGTCAACTGGTAAGACCCAGTTTAACCTATTGCAGACTGATGCCCATTTATTCATAAACTTCAAGTAGGACTAACAGAGGAATGGAACGAAGAGAGAGAGAGAGAGAGAGAGAGAATCATCCATTATTTCAATGGGGGAATGCAAGTAGTTACTAAAACAGCCATGTCCCCTTTACTCCTTCCCAGTCAATGACATACTATTACGTCACGAGGTACATACCTTATAGGAATAAAAGGCTAAGAAACAAAAAGAAACCAACGTGGATAAATAGAACTGTAAAGAAAGCAATAAATGACAAAAAGAAAGCATATAAATCACTAAAACAGGAGAGGAGCCAGGAAGCACTGATAAACTATAAGGAAAAAAATAGAATATGTAAAAAACTAATAAAAATTGCCAAACTAGAGACCGAGAGATTAATTGCCAAAGAGAGTAAAACTAACCCTAAAATGTTCTTCAATTATATAAATAGTAAAAAATATAAATCTGAAGGAGTCGGCCCTCTACATAGCAATGAGGGGGGTGTTGCAGAGAGCGACGAGGAAAAAGCAAAACTATTAAATATTTTTTTCTCCACTATACTCACTGAGGAAAATAAAATGTCAGATGAAATGCAGAATGTAAAAGTAAATTCCCCATTAAAAGTGTCCTGTCTGACCCAGGAAGAAGTACAACAGCAACTTAAAAAGATTAAAATAGACAAATCGCCAGGACCAGATGGCATACACCCCCGTATCCTAAGGGAATTAAGTAATGTCATAGCCAGACCCTTATTTCTGATATTTGTAGACTCTATACTGACAGGGGGTGTTCCACAGGATTGGCGCATAGCAAATGTGGTGGCAATATTAAAAAAGGGTCCAAAAACAGAGCCTGGAAACTATAGGCCGGTAAGTTTAACATCTGTTGTGGGGAAACTGTTTGAAGGGTTTCTAAGAGCTACTATTTTGGAGTATCTCAATGAAAATAAGCAAATAACGCCATATCAGCATGGCTTCATGAGGGATCGGTCATGCCAAACGAATTTAATCAGCTTCTATGAGGAGTTAAGTTCTAGGCTTGACAGCGGCGAATCAATGGATGTCGTATATCTGGACTTCTCCAAAGCATTTGACACTGTACCTCATAAAAGGTTAGTATATAAAATGAGGATGCTTGGACTGGGAGAAAATGTATGTATGTGGGTAAGTAACTGCCTGAGCGACAGAAAACAGAGGGTGGTTATTAACGGTAGATACTCATTTTAGGTCACTGTCACTAGTGGGGTACCTCAGGGGTCAGTATTGGGCCCTATTCTCTTCAATATATTTATTAATGATCTTGTAGAAGGCCTGCACAGTAAAATATCTATTTTTGCAGATGACGCTAAACTGTGTAAAGTAATTAACACTGAAGAGGACCGTTTTCTGCTACAGAGGGATCTGGATAGATTGGAGGCTTGGGCAGAGAAATGGCAGATGAGGTTTAACACTGACAAATGTAAAGTCATGCACATGGGAAGGAATAATGCAAGTCACCCATACATATTAAATGGTAAAACACTCGGTAACACTGACATGGAAAAGGATCTAGGAATTTCAATAAACAGCAAATTGAGCTGCAAAAAACAGTGTCAGGCAGCTACTGCCAAGGCCAATAAGATAATGGGTTGCATCAAAAGGGGTATAGATGCCCGTGATGAGAACATAGTCCTACCACTTTACAAATCACTAGTCAGACCACACATGGAGTACTGTATACAGTTCTGGGCTCTTGTGAACAAGACAGACATAGCAGAGCTGGAGAGGGTTCAGAGAAGGGCAACTAATGTAATAACTGGAATGGGGGGACTACAGTACCCTGAAAGGTTATCAAAATTAGGGTTATTCACTTTAGAAAAAAGACGACTGAGGGGAGATCTAATAACTATGTATAAATATATCAGGGGTCAGTACAGAGATCTCTCCCATCATCTATTTATCCTCAGGACTGTGACGAGGGGACATCCTCTGCGTCTGGAGAAAAGAAGGTTTGTACACAAACATAGAAGAGGATTCTTTACGGTAAGAGCAGTAAGACTATGGAACTCTCTGCCTGAGGAGGTTATGGTGAGTACAAGAAAGGAATTCAAGAGGGGCCTGGATGTATTTCTGGAGCGTAATAATATTACAGGCTATAGCTACTAAAGATGGGTCGTTGATCCAGGGAGTTATTCTGATTGCCTGATTGGAGTCGGGAAGGAATTTTTTTTCCCCTTAAGTGGGGAAAATTGGCTTCTGCCTCACAGGAGTTTTTTGCCTTCCTCTGGATCAACTTGTAGGAAACAGGCCGAACTGGATGGACAAATGTCTTTTTTCGGTCTTATATACTATGTTACTATGAGTGCTGGTTGTGCCATAATAGTACATTACAGTGATGACATGGGCTCAGGAGCTGGGCCCACCCCATCTATTGCGAATACCAGCTGTATGATAAAGATGGCATTCGGCGCTCAATTCCACGATCAGAGATAACTCCTATTCAAGTAGTTTGTCGCAGTCAATAGCGACTGTGGCATATGAGAGGTTAGAGAAAGCCCTCTGTGTCCTCCAATCAGCATATGCAGGGTGCCGAGTAGTTCACATGGTAGCTGGGGGTCTCCTGCCTGTCACAATCACTAAACTTTTACAAGAATGGAGAACAACAGTGTTCAGTGATGAAAGCAGGTTCTGACTTGTTACTAATGATGGCCCCATCAGAGTTTACAGAAGGGCACAGTACAGAGACACATAGGACCAACACCAGCTGCCATGGCTGTACCTGTCTGGCGTTTGTAGAAGGAACAGTAACCAGCCTTTGGTATGCCCATGACATTTTCACTCAGGAGACTTGGGGGGAGATTTATCAAACTGGTGTAAAGTAGAACTGGCTTAGTTTACCATAGCGACCAATCAGATTCCACCTTTCATTTTTCACAGCTCCTTTGCAAAATGTAAGGTCGAATATGATTGGTTGCTATGGGCAACTAAACCAGTTCTACTTTACACCAGTTTGATAAATTTCCCTTTTGGTATTCCAATAAGATAATGCCCACCCACACAACAAGCTCCTCTGACCAAGCAGGGGTGTGGAATTCCTATCGCCCGACGCCCAGGACATGCAGTTCCGGGCGCCGGGCAAGTAGTTTGAACAGTTGTTTAGCCCTGTGCGGGCAAGTAGCAGGGACATGTCGGTTGGGCAGTAATAGGAGCGGTCATATGCTAGCCGCGAGCTGACCGCTCATACATCTATGTCAGCCTGCCCCTGCATCGTGTATATGACCCGTACATATCACTTCCAGCAGCCGGCCCCCGGCTCCTGTATTGAAGTCTCCGCCCACCTGCCAGCACGGAGCGCACAGTAAGTCAGCACACCGTCTCCAGAGACAAGATGGGAGAAGAGGAGTGAGAGACCCCACGGCCCCCTGCAGATGAGCGTTCCTCCCGGAGCCTGTCCACGTCGCAGCTCCCGGCCTGACCTGCAAGCGCTGACTGGGGTCACATAGCATTATACTGATTTATGATGCTATGTAACCCTTACAGTTCTGGAATGTGTTGGATAACACTGACTGCATTATGTCAGTATAATGCTATGTGACCCCAGTCAGCGCTTGCAGGTCAGGCCGGGAGCTGCGATGTGGACAGGCTCCGGGAGGAACGCTCATCTGCAGGGGTGTTAGAAATAAAGGTTGTGCTGTCTGTCTTCTGAGGCTCTGGCCCTGCCTGCAATCTGCACTGCACGTGGCACTTGATAAACTATAATGTCTCCCGGCTGCCCCCATACAGTATAACGTCACCTTGGGGCTGCCCCCATACAGTATAACGTCACCTTGGGGCTGCCCCCATACAGTATAACGTCACCTTGGGGCTGCCCCCATACAGTATAATGTCACCTTGGGGCTGCCCCCATACAGTATAACGTCACCTTGGGGCTGCCCCCATACAGTATAACGTCACCTTGGGGCTGCCCCCATACAGTATAACGTCACCTTGGGGCTGCCCCCATACAGTATAACGTCTCCTCGCGGCTGCCCCCATACAGTATAACGTCTCCTCGTGGCTGCCCCCATACAGTATAACGTCACCTTGTGGCTGCCCCCATACAGTATAACGTCATCTTGTGGCTGCCCCCATACAGTATAACGTCACCTTGGGGCTGCCCCCATACAGTATAACGTCACTTTGGGGCTGCCCTAGTGCCCCATACAGTATAACGTCACCAATCGGCTGCCCCCGCACAGTATAACATCACCCTGTGGCCCCCACCCCCATACAGTATAACATCTCCCTGTGGCCCCCGCCCCCATACAGCATAACGTCTCCCTGTGGCCCCCACCCCCATACAGCATAACGTTAGTATAAGTTCAGGACAAGTAGATTGTCATGAGGGACAAGTAGATTGAGCCCCCACTTTAGTCCTTCGACAAGTAGTTTTTTTTTTATTTCCACACCCCTGCCAAGTCAATCACCAGATCTCTCCCCCATCAAAAATGTCTGGAACTGGATGGGGCGATGGATCCAGCATGAACAGCAGCCAACAACCACCTTGGTTGAACTACGTGTCCAAGTTGAAAGAACTTAGAATGGAATGACAGTCCACAGGACACAGCATCCGTATGACTGTTACCGCGCCAGAGTGGCAGCATCGCAGCCAGGGGAGGTGCCATCCAGTATTATTGTGGCCCTGCCTTCACATATACCCTGATGCAGAACCAAAAACAACGGTGTGCTATTTGACCAAGCATCACATTAGGTTTTACAGGTAGTGATGAGCGGACTGGTTCGTCCTGCGTTAGATGGATCAGGTTTGTTCATCTACATAACTCATATTCATTCCGCCGATCTCTAGCTCCGTACATGTATTAAAATGTATTGCCTCTGATGAGGCACCTTCAATATGGCCGCTGTTAATGCGAGACTTCTGTTTATGCATGCCCCGTAACAGTAAGTAGCGGCACATGAACTAGTATATTACATAACGAATCCGCTTGTGCATGCCACAATCATTAACTAATCCGAATTCGCTATGTGATATATTAATGCACTCACCGCTCCTTACAGTAACAGCACAAGCACAAACAGAAGTCTCACGTTAACAGCGGCCATATTGAAAGAGCCTCATCGGAGGCAAGACATTTTATTGCAGGTATGGAGCTAGGGATCGAAATGAATGAGTTAGGTAGATGAAGGAACCAGTCCGCTAATCGCTATTTAAAGGTGTTCTTGTCTTATTTTTCATTGCGGATGTAAAGTGGTTTAAGTACTAAAAGGCTAGCATTGCGGCCTCATTCTAAAAGCTGATTGGCGATGGTTTCTGGAGTCGGACCTGTGCTGATCTGATATTGATGACCTATCCCAGTGATGGGCAAAGTGCGGCTCTCCAGCTGTTGCAGAACTACAACTCCCAGCATGCAAAGCCTGTCTATAGCTATCAGCCTACTGCAGGGCATGGTGGGAGTTGTAGTTTAGCAACAGCTGGAGAGCCGCACTTTGCCCATCACTGACCTATCCTGAAGACAAATCATTAATACAGGACTCCCGAAAACCCCTTTAAAGGGAGCATGTCACCTTAAAAACACATATAAAACCGCCAGCATTACCTCATATTAGCCCCCAGTCTGTTAATAATCATATGTTTGATCCGGTAGTCTGATGCTCCATAGATTCAAAAAACGATGTTTTAAGTCAAGGGGGCAGCAGCTTCCTTGCTTCGAGTCTAGGTAAGCACGCCCCCTAACCGTCCCCTCTTTTGTTAGATTGACAGCCTGCAGTGTGGCTGGGATCGCATAAGTCTCGCGCATGCGCAGTTCGGCGCTGAAACCCAGCTAACAGCGGCAGCCGGAGACAGGATCAGGCCTTACCAAGGAGTGCACCGCGCATGCGCGAGACTGATGCGATCCCGGCCACACTGCAGGCGTGCTTACCTTGACTCGAAGCAAGGAAGCTCACGCGAGATCTTATCTATAGGGGCGTTTCTTAGGCGGAGCGGAGAGCTGGACGCCGAGAAAATATGACTCTTCTCTGGTCACACAAGTAAGATAATTTTACTTAATGTTAATTTGCATAAAAGGCGGGAAGTACAAAATGCATCATAATTATTTAATTTGTGTGCAAATGAAATGATATGTTTAGGGCAACACAATGAACATTTAGAAATGCTCAGTGAGGGGACATTACATTATTCTCATGGCATAAAATGGTGATTGGGCTCACGGAAAGCCGGGTTTCTGCTCTGCCTCTTTCACAGTCAGATTTGGTCAGCGATTTCCATAAATGGTGGAGAGCTTTCCATGAGACCTTATCTCGTGGGTTGCTCCACCCATGGTTTGGCTCACAATCACTGAACATTGGGGGATTATTTACAGACGTTCTTATGCCAAAACTTAAAATGCCCAAGTCGAGGGAGTGGCAGGGGTAGGCAGAGGCTGGAACATCAGCCCCGACAAATTTACCAGTGTTTATCTCTGGATACAGGCGTACATGTTGGTGATAAACTACTCTAGCCAGGGGCAGGGAGAGATTTATCAAAAGTGGTGTGAAGGAAAATTTACTTAGTTGCCCATAGCAACCAATCAGATTAAACCTTTCATTTTTCAGATAGCCTTTGGGAAATGAAAGGGGGAAACTGATTGGTTGCTATGGGCAACTAAGGCTGAGTTCACACCAGCTACTTGGTCAGTTATTTGGAGCCAAAACCAGGGGAAGGTCAAAAACAAAGAACAGAAGGAAATCTTTGCACTATAGCTTATCGCTGAATGGGCTTCACTACTGGTTTTGGCTCACAATAAGGGCTTATGCACACGTGTGCCGCCCGTTCCGTACATTGGGGAGTGCAATTTGTGTTCCCCAATGCACGGGCACCATCCTTGTGGCTGGCGCAGACGGATGCAGACCCATTCAACTTGAATGGGTCCAAGATACGTCTGCACAGCAAAAAAACAACGTTATATCTTTTGTGGTGCGGAAGCCCGGCACCTTCCGGAACCCTAACTGATGGAAATCACTGACCAAATAACTGAAGTGTGAACTGGGCCTGAGCCAGTTTTCCTTCACACCACTTTTGATGAAGCTCCTCCACAGAGTGCTGAATTAACGACGAGGCGCACGCCGTGTCAATTACACATATCTTCCAGCAGGAAAGCCAGAGAAAAAGGGGCGTAAAATACCCCCCTGACGTGTGAAAGAGGCCTGAATGTAGATCTGAATAAAGGGTAAAGAATTTTCAAGGATTTAAAAATCTATGCATTTGCGGCCTCTGCTCATGAGGTGTGCTGAGGATACCGCTGCTCCAGTCACCTGACATCACTATGGAGGTCACATCGGAGGCGCACATTCATGCCCCATGAGAGGGGAATATTTAAAGGGGGTTTCTGACCTATCCTCAGTACAAGGGTCCATTCACAAGTTCGCAAAACACGGATACCGGCCTGTGTGCGTTCCGCAGCAACCCCATCTTATGTGAAAGGGCAACTCCCAGCATGCTCCATTTACTACTATGGGAGATCCAAGTAAGTGTGCATGCTGGGAGTAGTAGTTTCACCATAGGTTCAGTGCCGGAGGTTGATGATCCGTGGACAATAGTGTGTTAGGAATACAGCACTTATAAAATGCAGACGATTAAAGGTCCCAGCTTAAACCTTATTCAGACATCAGTGTTTGGTCAGTGATTTCCATCAGTGATTGGGAGCCAGAACCAGGACTGGAGCCTCCACAGACATAAGGTATAAGGGAAAGATCTGCACCGGTTCTGTGTTTAGAGCCGCACCTGGTTGTGGCTCACAATCACTGATGGAAATCACTGACCAAACACTGGCCTGTGAATGAGGCACATCACAAGGATGAGGTCTGCCCCAGGAGATGGGTCCTAGTGCCGCCATACACGGTCACCGGGGACTGAAGAGCCACACAATTACCCCTATCTGACAACATGACCAGGCTCTCCCCTCTAACCGTGTCACATAAAGCGGCCATGAGACGGCAGTGCAAATGCCATAACCCTAAGTATTGCTATATTGTCACTATCAGTATGACAGGACACAATACATGGAGCAGGAATGTTTTATATATATATATACACATAAATGCTATCATGGGAATCGACACCTGTCGAGACTCACCTTAACTTCACGCATGCGCCAAGGATCTGACGTTGAAGCAGCTGCTAGTGACGTGTAACTACAAGGATCCTGACAATACTGCGCTACAACACAGCTTGCTAGCCTCCGACACACGTGACCTGGGAATGTCACGTGACATCGTGACGTCAGCAGGTCCTTACCGGGCAACATGGCGGCCCACGTGGAGGCCTCTGCACTAGAGGAAGAAGAGAAAAGTTTTCCAGATTTGGTGAGGACGGGAGGTTTTAACGTAGCTCTAGTTTTTGTTTTTTTTTTCGTTTTGAACGAGCTTATTGTTATTCTTAAAAATGGGACTCTAATGCGAGCCGCTTCTGTGTATGTGTGTGCGGTTTTCATCTCGGTGGTATGTAACCTCTTCCTTTTCAGCTGTTGGTAAACTAGGACTCTCAGTATGCCCCAACAAACCGCTGGCCATAGGGTTGTGCCTTCTGGCATCACATAGCTGTGTAGGGTGTTTGCGTTGGTGGTGCTATTGTAGACGCACATTCACGAAGTCCGCCGCAAAGAGACAATGTGTTTTTACTAGTGTTCAGCGTATAAGGTTCATGTTCAGGTTATCTATGAATTCCGTTATGAATTCTGCTACCACGGACCATAAGTTATTGTGGAATCCATAATGGAATTGGGGTACTTGCACACTAGCGTTAGAAGGATCCGGAAATCCGTTTGGAAACGGATATAACTTGTTTCCGGATCCATCTGACAAATGCATTGAAATACTGTCTCTCTGGTGTCTTCTGGAAAAACGGATCCGGTATTTATTTTTTTCACATTTTTAAAGGTCTGTGCAGACCGGGAAACCGGATCCGTTTTTCCGAAACACTTGGTACCGGATCTGACATTAATACATTTTAATGGAAAATAATGCCCAATCCGACAAGTGTTAAGGACATTTTGGCAGGGGAAAAACCGCAGCATGCTGCGGTATTTTCTCCGGCCAAATACCATAAAAGGGACTGAACGGAAGACATCCTAATACATACTGAACGGATTGCTTTCCATTCAGAATGCAGTAGAACAAACTGATGTGTTTTTTTCCCCGGTATTTAGCCCCTGTGACGGGACTCAATACCGGAAAACTTTAACGCAAGTGTGAAAGTACCCTTAGATAACCCGAACCTTGTACGCCGAACTTGAAACGCTAGTTCACCCAGTGCTAGTTTTTACTTATTATTGTTGCAGTTTTCTATTACATTTTTTAGTTTAAATAAATTTAGTTAATTTCAAGTCAGCTGGGGAGTTGCTGCAGTTAGAAAGCGGTAAAAAGGCAAACATTTTTTGCCGTGCTTTAAAGGGGTAGGACAATCACAATAAGGGCTCACACACACATGACCGTTGCCTGTTTTGCAGTCCGTAAAACACGGATACCAGCCATGTGCCTTCCACATTTTACGGAACATCCGCCCCCTAATAGAACAGTCCTATCCTCGTATGTAACGCGGACAATATTAGGACTTGTTCTATATTTTTGCCGGTGTAAAAGAACGGACATACAGATGAGGACGGTACACAATGTGCTGTCCATATCTTTTCCTGCCCTGTTGAAGTGAATGGGTTCAAATCCGACCGGCAAAAAATGTGGATAGGATGCGGACAAAAACAGCGGTCATGTGCACGAGCCCTACATAAGTGCCTTTCTTTACCTTACTCTACATCAGGCATGCTCAACCTGCGTCCTCCAGCTGTTGCAAAACTACAACTCCCAACATGCCTGAACAGCCAGTGCTCCAGATGGCGACCAAAATGGTCGCAAATGCGACCAGGAATTTGCAAATGGCGACAAGACTTTTAAGTCTTATCGCCATTTGCGACTTGTCCCACCTCCGCGCGGCAGCTTTAAGGGAGAAAAAAAACTCTCTTTAGCAGACGCGCCACGCTCGGCACGTCTGCTGAGCCCAGCACCCGACATCCAGCCTGCTCTGCCAGCCTGTAGTGGCTCGTCCTGGGCCCCGCCCCCTCACAGAGCCCGGGAAGAGAGCGCGCTTGGGAGCACTGACAGAGACCTGCAGAAGGACGGCCGGGTGCCTGGGTCAGTGCCTCCCCCCCCCCCTCCAGCTCCTGACATGCGAGTCCTGTGACAGTGTGGCTCCTCCTGCCCCCCCCTGCAGAAGGACGGCCGGCCGGGTGCCTGGGTCAGTGCCTCCCCCCCTCCAGCTCCGTACATGTGAGTCCTGTGACAGTGTGGCTCCTCTGCCCCCCCCCTGCTGAAGGACTGCCGAGTCCCAGCATCATTGCCTCCTGCAGTCCTCCGGCTCCTGACGTGAGTTCTGTGACACTCAGTATGGCTTCTGCTGCCCTCCCTTTCCCCTTGTTCAGACTAGTAAGGTTTCCCCCAGTTGTTTAAAGTTTAACCCCTTCAGCTCTTCATTTAGCCAGTGAGTCTCAGCCAGCACCATAATGTCCATTTACTTATAATTAGGACATGCTGTAAGATTTAGCATTGAGAAGTCATACTTGTCTATGCTAAATCCTTAGTAGGTGGTGTCAGTAGCTACTGTCACTCAGCGCTGCTGTCACCACCAGTTATCACAAGAAAGTGTTCTGCCCCTGCCTGTATTGCGGCCCACAAACAGCACTTCCGCAATACACCGGCAGCAGCTCGCGTGCACTCTGCATCACGGATGCGAACCCATTCACTTGAATGGGTCCGCAATCACGAAAATGCAGAATGGAAGCACAAATTAGAACGCCATATAAGCACAGTCATAGTCAGCTCTCATTAACACATCAGTGTTTGGTCAGTGATTTCTATCAGTGATTGTGAGCCAAAACCAGGATTGGATCCTCCACAGACATAAAGTATAAGGGAAAGATCTGCACCAGTTCTGTGTTTAAAGCCGCACCTGGTTTTTGCTCAAAATCACTGATGGAAATCACTGACCGAACACTGATGCCTCATTCACACAGTCAGTCTTCGGTCAGTGATTTCCATCAGTCATTTTTAGCCAAAACCAGGTGCAGCTTTAAACACAGATCAAGAGCAGATCTTTCCCTTATACTTTGTCTGTGTAGCATACACGCCTGGCTTTGGCTCACAATCACTGATGGAAATCACTGACCAAACACGGACGTGTGAATGAGGCTATTTTTTTTTATATCATAATTATGTATGTATTTAAATTTGGCGACTAAAATTTTTATTTGGCTCCTAAATTTTTCAGTTTAGGAGCCAATGGCTCCTAGGGATTTTTTTTTGTCTGGAGCCCTGACAGCCTACAGCTATCAGCGTAAAGCAGGGCATTGTGGGAGTTGTAGTTTTACAACAGCTGGAGGGCCGCAGGTTGAGCATGCCTGCTCTACATCATAAATGCCATTTGCTGAAGTGAGACTATCTCTTTAAGAACCAAACCTCAGCCACAATATCTGAATATACTCACAGTGGCAGGCCTGCACCAGATAGTACCGACTTTGGAGCTGTATTGCCACGGATATGTTTCAGAAAGTGAAATCTATGGCAGAAATCTGCAAAGTAAATTAGCATGCAATGGATTTGAGACCCTCATGGCATGTGGTGTCTGTGAGATCTGTCAAGACCTCACCCACTTTACTGCTACTGTAAATGCCGTGGATTCAATAAAGGAGGTATGACACAAAAGTCTTACTACAGAATGAGTAGGGGATTTCAGATGAAGTGTTATTCCAATAAGCATGCAATACAAGTATACGGTAATTCTTTTTTATGTACATTTTCTCTCAGGTAGCGCCTCCTGGTGTTTGTCCACATCTGTAGCAGGTAAATCCGGTAGTCTGTTCTGGCAGAGGAGCAGACTACCGAGTTACCATATCTCACACGGCCCCATCCCTGTTCGCTATAATGTGTCCCATGAATTTCTGGCTTAAAGGGCATCTGTCAGCAGATTTGTACCCATGACATTGGCTGACCTTTTAGATGCCTTCAGCTGCCAAGTGCACATCTGTGTTGGTCCCATGTTCCTATGTGCCCGCATTGCTGAGAAAAATGATGTTTTAATATATGCAAATGAGCGTCTAGGAGCAGTGTGGGCGTTGGCTTTACACCTAGAGCCTCTGCTCTCTCTGCTACTGCTGCACCCTCTCCACTTTGACTTTGTGCCTGGCCCGGACTTCTAATCATTTTTACACTGTTTGGTCCTGCAGAGACAGCAGAGGCTCCAGGAGTAATGGTAACACCTCCGTTGCTCTTAGAGGCTCATTTGCATATTTCTCAGTAATGCAGGCACCTATGAACATGGGGACCCCCTTTTGATGATTGTTCGAGGTTCCATTAGTAGGACCCCCACTGAACTAATAGTTCAACTTGAAATTATTGGAATACCCCTATAATGTATATTTATTTATTTTTACTTAAAGTTTTTCTGTTTGTATAAGGGTACTTTCACACTTGCGTTATTCTTTTCCGGCATAGAGTTCCGTCAAAAGGGCTCTATGCCGGAAAGAACTGATCTGGCATATCCCCATGCATTCTGAATGGATAGAAATCCGTTCAGTTTACATCAGTATGCCTTCCGTTCAATCACTGTCAGGCGTTTTGGCGGACATAATACCGCAGCATGCTGCGTTATTATGTTTATGTCCGTCCAAAATGCCTGAACAGTCGCCGAATGCCGGATTCGGCAATAATTCCCATTGACTTGCATTATTGCGGATCCGGCATTGTGAAACAACTGAAGGGCGGATCCGTTCTTCCTATCTGTGCATTCGCAGACCGGAAAACTGTGAAAAAGACTGCAAGACGGATCCGACCATCCGCATGACGAGGCGGAGAGATTTATCCGTTCTTGCAATGCATTTGTAGACGGATCCGCACCGGATCCGTCTACAAATGCTGTCAGTGTCACACTGAACGGCGGATCCGGCAGGCAGCTCCGACAATGGAACTGCCTGATCACACTAACGCTAGTGTGAAAGTACCCTAACCAATTACGTGTGAATGAGGCTATTTTTTTATATCATAATTATGTATGTATTTAAATTTGGCGACTAAAATTTTTATTTGGCTCCTAAATTTTTCAGTTTAGGAGCCAATGGCTCCTAGGGATTTTTTTGTCTGGAGCCCTGACAGCCTACAGCTATCAGCGTAAAGCAGGGCATTGTGGGAGTTGTAGTTTTACAACAGCTGGAGGGCCGCAGGTTGAGCATGCCTGCTCTACATCATAAATGCCATTTGCTGAAGTGAGACTATCTCTTTAAGAACCAAACCTCAGCCACAATATCTGAATATACTCACAGTGGCAGGCCTGCACCAGATAGTACCGACTTTGGAGCTGTATTGCCACGGATATGTTTCAGAAAGTGAAATCTATGGCAGAAATCTGCAAAGTAAATTAGCATGCAATGGATTTGAGACCCTCATGGCATGTGGTGTCTGTGAGATCTGTCAAGACCTCACCCACTTTACTGCTACTGTAAATGCCGTGGATTCAATAAAGGAGGTATGACACAAAAAGTCTTACTACAGAATGAGTAGGGGATTTCAGATGAAGTGTTATTCCAATAAGCATGCAATACAAGTATACGGTAATTCTTTTTTTTATGTACATTTTTCTCTCAGGTAGCGCCTCCTGGTGTTTGTCCACATCTGTAGCAGGTAAATCCGGTAGTCTGTTCTGGCAGAGGAGCAGACTACCGAGTTACCATATCTCACACGGCCCCATCCCTGTTCGCTATAATGTGTCCCATGAATTTCTGGCTTAAAGGGCATCTGTCAGCAGATTTGTACCCATGACATTGGCTGACCTTTTAGATGCCTTCAGCTGCCAAGTGCACATCTGTGTTGGTCCCATGTTCCTATGTGCCCGCATTGCTGAGAAAAATGATGTTTTAATATATGCAAATGAGCGTCTAGGAGCAGTGTGGGCGTTGGCTTTACACCTAGAGCCTCTGCTCTCTCTGCTACTGCTGCACCCTCTCCACTTTGACTTTGTGCCTGGCCCGGACTTCTAATCATTTTTACACTGTTTGGTCCTGCAGAGACAGCAGAGGCTCCAGGAGTAATGGTAACACCTCCGTTGCTCTTAGAGGCTCATTTGCATATTTCTCAGTAATGCAGGCACCTATGAACATGGGGACCCCCCCCTTTTGATGATTGTTCGAGGTTCCATTAGTAGGACCCCCACTGAACTAATAGTTCAACTTGAAATTATTGGAATACCCCTATAATGTATATTTATTTATTTTTACTTAAAGTTTTTCTGTTTGTATAAGGGTACTTTCACACTTGCGTTATTCTTTTCCGGCATAGAGTTCCGTCAAAAGGGCTCTATGCCGGAAAAGAACTGATCTGGCATATCCCCATGCATTCTGAATGGATAGAAATCCGTTCAGTTTACATCAGTATGCCTTCCGTTCAATCACTGTCAGGCGTTTTGGCCGGACATAATACCGCAGCATGCTGCGTTATTATGTTTATGTCCGTCCAAAATGCCTGAACAGTCGCCGGAATGCCGGATTCGGCAATAATTCCCATTGACTTGCATTATTGCCGGATCCGGCATTGTGAAACAACTGAAGGACGGATCCGTTCTTCCTATCTGTGCATTCGCAGACCGGGAAAACTGTGAAAAAGACTGCAAGACGGATCCGACCATCCGCATGACGAGCGGAGAGATTTATCCGTTCTTGCAATGCATTTGTAGACGGATCCGCACCCGGATCCGTCTACAAATGCTGTCAGTTGTCACACTGAACGGCGGATCCGGCAGGCAGCTCCGACAATGGAACTGCCTGATCACACTAACGCTAGTGTGAAAGTACCCTAACCAATTACATCAATAAAGAATAAATTCCAAACCCAGAGGAGCGTATTTGGCCCGAGAGCTGCATCAATAGAAATATGTGGCTTCTGTGATGATAACTTGCGACTTGTTCACATTTCAGGGCGTAACCGAAGTTTTATGTGAAACATGTGAACAGCTAGGATGGAAGAAACCAACGAAAATTCAAATAGAGGCTATTCCTGTGGCCCTTCAGGGTATGTTATAACTAGAGGCAAACTAATCACAATGAAAAAGCGTGTGGAATGTGTTTAATATTTTGTGGCTTATATCAGTGCCACGTAAGGAGCAGTTCAATATAAAATGCATATTTGTCCTTTTTTCAAGGGGTTAAATATTTCTTTCTGCTTGGACTCCCAGCTCACCAAGCACAGCACCACACATACAGTGGCATCAAAAGTTTGGGTCAAAATTACTGTTAGGGATTGTTCACACGACCGTGCCATGTTTTGCGATCCGCAAAACACAGATGCCGCCCGCAATTTGCGGAATGGAACAGGCGGCCCTTTATAAAAATGCCTATCAACATTTATGCGGGGCCACGTAACGGAGCAACATATGCGGACATCACACGGAGTGCTGTCCGCATCTTTTGCAGCCCCATAGAAGTGAATGGGTCCTTTGCGGCTCGGATGTGGACCAAAACCACGGTCGTGTGAACGAGCCCTTACTGTAAACAGTTAAAGAGGACCTTTCACCTATTTAACAACTAAAATCTAACTATATCTGTGGGCAGAGCGGCGCCCAGGGGTCCCCCTGCACTTACTAGTATGTCTGGGCGCCGCCCCGTTCGCCCGGTATGGGCTCCGGTGTCCGAGCTCCCTCTGTTGTATGGGGCGGGGACTTTGTATCAGGCGTGTCCCTTGCTGCAGAGCTGGCCAATCACAGCGCACAGCTCATAGCCAGGCAGAAGCAGGAACCGCTCCGCTCAGCTAATCCTGGCATAGTACATAGTTACAGGGTACCCATGTGCTATGCCAGGAGTTAGTAAACCCCCGGGGGGCACGGGCAGGAGCAGCAATATGTGCTCCTGCCTGTACTCGCAGCCTGCTGCTGCCCCATTGATAAAATGTATACAGACAGCTCGGCGGTGTGCGGACAACTAAGTTTTAAGCACACAGTGAATGGTGCACTTTAGGGAAGTAAGTGTCATAAAAATAGAAAATGGATTAATAAAGTATATTACAAATAGTTTTATTAGGGACTTAGGGACATCATATTAAAAATTGTAACAAAGGTTTAGTTACTCTTTAAGTTATCCCCTAATTACAGGATAGGGAATTGCTATTAGATTGTGGGGTCCAAGTAGTAGGACTCCAACAATCGCGAGAACATGGACACTGAACACCATGGAGCCCCCCTTAAATGAACAGTAGGGCATGCACTCAGCCATTGTATGGGAGTTTGGGAGATAGTGGAGTGCTGTCTGTGTAATGCACAGGTTCTCCAGCGCGAGGATTCTGAGGAGGGTGTTCTACATTGTACGGATGATTCAAGCAAATCGCTCACATCCTGCTCCAGTGTCCCTGAGCTAAACTCAGTGATGTCACAGATGCATTATTTCATATTCTTGATATGTCTGCAATATTGCTGCTTTTACTCTAGCTTCTATTAATGTCATCTGCTCAGTTGTCAGGATAGATAATAAATGTCTGACTGCTGACTCTGTAGGACAGCTCCTTTTAAGCTGTTGTACACGTTTTACATATTCATTGACTTGTATGTAATTCCCTCATCCCTTTTAAAGGGGTTTTCTCATCTTGGCTTGTTAGGGTTAAGATAGCCAGAGCTTACACTGGTTACGGCTAGGTGTAAGTGGAGTTACAGAAATGGCCAAGTGGGCTGCACTGCACTGTGTAAAGGGGTTGTCTCATGTTGCTGTTACTAAGGTGAGATGGGACTAAGTCCTCACCACCATGTGGCCCGGTAATGGCAAAGCAGACCTGTGCTTCCCCTGTTTCCATAGCCCCCTTTGCAGTACATAGCTACGGAAACAAGTTATGAAGTTTTCAAGTAAGGGAGACAGTATAGCTTGCTGTGCTACTGTTTCTGTACCTCCCTTAAACTGGGAACGGAGCTACTGAAAGAGCTGAGCTCTGGCCATCTGGTGATTGGGGCTTAGTCCTATCTCACCTTTGTAACAATGAGATGAACCATTCCCTTTAACGCCAATAGTAGAGAATGGGATTTTTGTTTCTGGAACTCCCAAGTTACCAGAATCGGTGCAGCCAGCTGCAGTCTGTAACTCCGGACTGCACTTGCGCCGCTTATTCCCATCTAGGCCATGAATGGCTGAGTTGGGAAAAGCAGTTTAGGCTACTTTCACACTCGCGTTTTGTGCGGATTCATCATGAACGGATCCGTTCAGATAATGCAACCGTCTGCGTCCGCTCAGAACCAATCCGTTTGTATTATCTTTTAACATAGCCAAGACGGATCCGTATTGAACACCATTGAAAGTCAATAGAGGACGGATTCACTTTCTATTGTGCCAGATTGTGTCCGTGAAAACGGATCCGTCCCCATTGACTTGCATTGTGTGCCAGGACGAATCTGTCTGGCTCAGTTTGCATGCAGGATTTTGGTATCCACCTCCAGAGTGGAATGGTGACTAAACGGATGCATTCTGAGCGGATCCTTTTCCATTTAGAATGCAAACTGATCCTTTTTGGACCGCTTGTGAGAGCTCTCAACGGATCTCGCAAACGGAAAGCCAAAATGCGAGTGTGAAAGTAGACTTATTCGCTTAGTGACAGCCGTAAAAAATGGTTATCGGTGGTCACTATGGGGTTAACAGAAGAAGGAAACTTCCAGTATTGATTTGTGGCTTTAGCAACTCAATATATAAATGTTACTTTTTTTTTCCAATTTCCGATTGAGTGCCATTAATTTACTTTAGGTTATCATAGGTGTAGTGTTGCATATCTGTCCCAGTAATCTACAAGTGGTATGAGGTTAATAGGCATGCGAATTCACCATTTTATCTGATTTATGTAACGCTTTATTCAGGTCGCGACATCATTGGTCTGGCTGAGACTGGTTCAGGAAAGACCGGAGCCTTTGCATTACCTATTCTTCAGACATTGCTGGAAAACCCCCAGAGGCTTTATGCCTTGGTTCTCACACCAACAAGAGAATTAGCATTTCAGATTTCGGAACAGTTTGAGGCGCTGGGTTCCTCCATTGGTGTTAAAAGCGGTATGTTGAATTTTAATGTTCAGATTCTACATACACCATTATATTTTTACTATTGTTTTCATGTAATAGTAACACTAAGGCCCCATGAACATGACCGTATTTTTGGTCTGCATCCGATATGCATTTTTTGCGGATCAGATGCAGACCCATTCATTTCAATATTAATATGTCGTTCCACCGTCCTCCAAAAAATGAAAAAATGTCCTATTGTCCGTTTTGCGGACAAGAATAGGCATTTTTAACACAGGGTGGGACATGTGGAATGTAGAATTGGATAACGCACGTTGCCGGTATCAGTGTTTTGTGGACCACATAACTGATAGTTGTGTTCATGAGGCCTAACACCTACCTAGTGAACAGTGTGGAATGGTAAGTCGGCATACTGTTGCCAGGCTGTAAGCTGTTGATTGCAAGAGCAGTACTAAAAAAAAATTGTCAAGTATACACCAAAACTACAGATTGTTCCACAGAAATAAAGCCTTGACAAACCTACATTGACAGAAATAATTAGTGTTATGGATTTTTTAATATGGCAAATTTAGTAGTAACCCATAAACTATATAAGTATTGTGTTGTTGTAATAGGAGACCCCACTGGTTCAATAGTTATCCCCTATTCATAACCGAAAGGCCCCTATTATATTTCAGGCACATTTGGAATATCATATCTAATGTGGCCAACCCCTTAAACCAATCAGTTTGTGATCACTAATAGGTGGTTTTGCATGCCACATATCCTTCTCATTGCTAGTCAATGCAGCAATTGTGTTTGGACACAGATTTGCAGTGTGTACCTTCACATTCTTTTGGATGCGTGAATATTTGTGATTTCAACAATTTAAAGTGGTTGTATGTTTGGGTTTTTGTAGCTCATCTCCTAAACATTTTTAACTGCCCCAAAAAATTGGGTCTGTAAATTAGGAATAATTAAAAACTGCCACTTTGTTAAAAATCTGACATCAGATGTAAAAGGCATTCCACAATACAGAAAAATGGCAGCATCAGGAGAAGAGAGAATGTAATGAAAAATTAGTGCTCAGTCCTTCAAATGATGCATATACAGTGCCTTGAAAAAGTATTCATACTCCTTCAACGTTCCCACATTTTTCACATTACAACTACTGACTTATAATGTATTTTGTGATAGACGAGCACAAAGTAAAAAGTATGTGTGAAGGTTTCATGGTTTTCAACATTTTTAATAAATAAAAATCTAGAAAGTGTGGCGTGCATGTGTGTTCAGCCCCCCTGTACTCTGATACCCCTAAATAAAATCCAGTGTGACCACCTGTGTGTAATTTATTCTCAGTGTACTGTGAAGGCCTCAGAGGTTAGTGATCATTAGTGATCAAATAGCATCATGAAAACCAAGGAACACACCAGACAGGTCAGGGATAAAGTTGTGGAGAAGTGTAAAACAGGGTTAGGTTATAAAAAATATCCAAAGCTCTGAACATCTCATAGCAGCGTTCAATCAATTATCCGAAAATGGAAGGAGTTTGACACAACTGCAAACCTACCAAGATGTGGTCGTCCACCTAAACTGACAGTCCAGGCATGGAGAGCCCTCGTTAGAGAAGCAATCAAAAGGCCCATGTTCACTCTAGAGAAGCTTCAGAGATCCACAGCTCAGGTGGGAATATCTGTCCACAAGACAACTATTAGTCGTGTATGCCATAAATCTGTCCTTTATGGAAGAGTGGCAAGAAGAAAGCCATTTTTAAAAGCAAGCCACACAAAGTCCTGTTTGCCACAAGCCATGTAGGAGACACAGCAAGCATGTCGAAGAAGGTGCTCTGGTCAGATGAGACCAAAGTTGACCTTTTTGGCCTAAGTGCAAATCGCTATGTGTGGCGGAAAACTAACACTGCACATCACCCTGAGCATACCATCCCCACTGTAAAACATGGTGGTGGCAGCATCATGCTGTGGGAATGCTTTTCTTCAGCAGGGACAGGGAAGCTGGTCAGAGTTGATAAGAAGATGGTTGGAGCTAAATACAGGGCAATCCTGGAGGAAAACCTGGTAGAGGCTGCAAAAGACTTGAGACTGTAACGGAGGTTCATCACCAGGACAACAACCCTAAACATACAACCAGAGCTATAATGGAATGGTTTAGATCATTGCATATTCATGTGTTAGAATGGACCAGTCAATGTCCAGACCTAAATCTCATTGAGAATCTGTGACGAGACTTGAAAATTGCTGTTCAGATGCTCTCCATCCAATCTGACTGATCTTGAGCTAATTTGCTAACAAGAATGGACAATCATTTCAGCCTCTAGATGTGCAAAGCTAGTAGAGACATACCCCAAAAGACTTGCAGCGAGAAGGGATCCGACAGAATATTGACTCTGGACAGCTGAAAGCAAATGCGCGCCACTTTCCAGATTTTTGTTTATTAACATTTTTCAAAACCATGTATCATTTTCTTTTCACTTCACATATGCTTGCTACTTTGTGTTGGTCTATCACATAAAATCCCAATAAGATACGGTACATTTAAGTTTGTGGGTGTAATTAGAAAAGTTAAAGGGGTATGAATACTTTTTCAAAGCACTGTATACTGTTTCAAAAGGTGTATCGGCTAAATCCGCAGTGTTGGTGATGACCACATATGTAATCCAAACTGTCTATTCCCATATTAATAATGTTAGGCCACTAATACTTCAAGTAACATGATATGCAAAAGCTACTTTTCCAATAAAAATATATGTAGAGATGGTCCATGGTACTTATCGCAATCACACACTTAACAAGTGCTCAGTACGTAATGGTTTAAACCAAAATTGAAATACCAATGTGACATGACATTACCTCCATTACCACCTGGCATTTCAGGTGTTCTATTGCCATAAGGTGCAGGTCCAGATGTACTGTATGACACATACCCATTGATCATTCTCTCCCTCCTGGAAGGATAATTGATGGACAATTGCTTATGTTTTTCACATTATGCAGACTAACTCAAGAAGAATGTGGCAATATTCTTCGGGCGGCCTGGACTTTACCCATGACATAAACCGTTTTCAAATTGTGTCATCCAATGTGAAATTCAGTTTCTATGCAGATCACATTTACCAAAAATTTTTCAGTAATTTTACCTGTGCAGACACAGCAGACCCCCCCCCCCCCTTGAAAATTGTCTCCATCTTAAACCTGCCCCTTTGTTTAACCTAAAGGGGCAGATTAATTTAAACTACAAGCCTTTACTTCTATGACTGGGTGAACTCTTTGCACTCGTTCACATGGTGCAGTACTGCGTGTCTGCCATTGCTGCCTCAGTGCTGTGCTGGTGGGGCGGTGGGACCCAGAGCCAAGGAGGCTTTGCTGCACAGTGGGGTTGCTGTGTGGCTCCTGGGTCCCGCTGTCTGCTGCTGGTGCGGTGCTGGGGCGCCGGTGGTCTCCGCGCACTGCTGTGCCATTGAGGTTAGAGTAGGTCCCCACTTGTAGAGGCTACCTTGTCGCGGTAAGTGGGCCTATGATCAAACTGTATACTAATGCCTCTTATGCACAGCATAGAATGTATTACAAATTGGGCGGATATGCCACGTAATTATGCTGAAGGACAGTCGTTATATCAAAAGCATAGTACTGAGCATGTGCGATCCAGATTCACTCTCCTGTATATACCTTTACTTCTATATCGCAACAATAAAGAGCACTTAATCCAGCTCGCCAGAAATAAGCCTCCATCCACAGAACCCATAGATAATTCATTGTAGAACATTTTCCAGCACAGGAGTAAAATCTTCAAGCTTTATTTCATAATTAGTTAAAATACATCTCCACACATACTATCGTGTTAATGCTGACTTGTTACGATCAGACTAGGGCTGAAACGATTACTCGATTTAATCGAGTAATTTGACACAAAAAAATCCTCTATGCAATTTTTTTGCATCGAGGATTCGTTTGTCATGTGACCACAGAGCGGGAGGGCAGCACTTGCTATTACTCACCGCTCTGTGGTCACCCGTCAGGTCATAGTGCACGTAAGTGCACCCTATGACCCGACACTGTGCAGAGCGGCTGGCAGCAGAGGAGGCAGGGCGCACAGGGGAGAAGGAGTCGCTCTCCCCCTGTGCTGTGCTGCCAGTGAGGAGAGAGGGGCGGGCGAAGGAGGGGCGGGCGCAGTGCGCCACCAATGACGACAGGACCTTACATTGTCCGGCCTTACTAACTAGCAGCTAGCGGTGCCCGGGATGTCCCTGCACTTACAATTATCTCTGGGCGCCGCTCCGTTCTCCCCACTGTGGGCCAGTTACAGTCTCGTGCTCCATGTGCCAATTACTAATATCGGACCAATGGGGAGGAGACCTCACCTTCTCTGTGGGCCTTTCTTCTCCCTGTGCTGTCCAATCGCAGCACAGAACGTCACAGGGCAGGGAGAAGGAACGCCCACAGAGCTGATGTCTCCTCCCTATTGCTCCAATATTAGTAATTAGCATATGGAGCAGGAGACTGTAACTGCCGTCTGTATTAAAGGCTAATTTTCATTGCTGGCGCAGTGCGCCCTCCCCCCACCCCCCCAGTATTAAAATCGTTGGTGGCAGTGGCCACAGAGCAGAGTCCCCTCCCCCCACATTGGTGGCAGTGGCCACAGAGCAGAGTCCCCTCCCCCCCTCATTGGTGGCAGTGGCCACAGAGCAGAGTCCCCTCCCCCCCTCATTGGTGGCAGTGGCCACAGAGCAGAGTCCCCTCCCTCCTCATTGGTGGAAGTTCTGATTGATGCCCCAGCAGTGTTATAACTGGGCTCCGATCGGTTACCATGGCAGCCAGGACGCTATTGAAGCCCTGGTTGCCATGGTAACATTCTTATTAGATTACTCGATTAATCGTAAAAAATAATCGATAGAATACTCGATTTCTAAAATAATCGTTTACTGCAGCCCTAGATCAGACAAATGATCTTAATCATGGCTCACAGGCGCTGGACAGTTTTCTACATTACTTTACTTTTATACCATCCTTTTTGAATCTCCCTATATTTGGACATATCTATAGACCCTATGGCTGGGCCAGTTGGGGACATGTCACTGCTGAGGCCAGTGATTGACTGCAGCAGTACACATGACACTGTCCGGAGTTTTATATGTTGGAAACTTGAGTGAACCATAAGGGAACTTTTATTCCTTATCATTGTCCCATGTTAGAGACCCCTGAATCTTTCATGTCTGCATATACATACCTCCCAACTATTGATGCCGGTACATCTCCCCATCATGCGGATCAAAACATCCGGCGAAGGGTGGCAGGTGGTTGAGCAGCCAATAGAAGGCCGCAAAGGGAATGAGCCTCCCTATCGTCACCCGCGATGCTAAGGAGGCTCGTTCCCATTGTGGCCCGTTATTGATGATCCGCAAACCCTGTGGTGATATATTCAGTAGAGCCACAGGTTGTGCTGGTAAAATAAGATGCTAAAAAGTACGAGTTGTGTTAATCATACATACAAAGGCAAAAGCATATCTGACACTTTTCTTTTTTCCCCTCTTAGCTGTTATCGTTGGTGGAATTGATATGATGTCCCAAGCCCTGGCACTAGCAAAGAAGCCTCATGTTGTAATTGGTATGGATACTTTTTGCTACATTTCTTAACCATGTTCATGATAAACCGCATTCTGATAATAACTAACTTGGAATCAGGAGTTAAAATAATCCCGAGAGGGGGCATTCAGGTTATTGGGCCTGATTTGTTTTTTCGTCAAATTGTCGGTTATTGTGTAAATCTAAAATTCTATTGGGTTTGATTGAAAATGGATTATGGCCGGAGCTGTTGTGTATGCTACTTGGTTTAATAGCCGTGGACTGTTGCATTTTATAGCAATAGGTCATCAAAAATGTTAGTTAAAGCCAGATACCATCTCACTTTTTTTTTTTTTTTTCTAATCTTACTATTTTCTGATTTGAATTCTTATTTTTTTTATTTTATTTTTATTCTATTTCTTGAACATGATTATGGGATGCTGCCAGCTGTTCTTTACAGCATTAAAAATTGCTTTATGTCAACCACTTGATTCTATTGACTTCTATGGGAGAGTTTTCTAGGCATGTTCTGTGACTTGTGCAGAGGTCATTGTACAAGGAAAGAATAGATAAGATTTGACAATCACGTAATGTGAATAGTGGATCCTGTGATATTGCAGAAGTGATATCATTACAGGCAGGATTAGAATGACAAATAAGCAGGTAATAGACCTAGAAGTGGCGCCTATTATTAGGCTTAGTGGCCAGGATTTGGGGGTTTTGTGTTTAGATATTGAAATGGAAAATTAAAAATATCCAAAATTCGTCAATATATTTAACATAAAAATGTGATTTAAACAATGTAATTTTCAGATGACACATTCCCTTTTAAAGAGGACTTTTCGCCTTTCCTGACATATCCATTTTAGTAGCTACTTACATTCCCCATGCAATAACAATTCTGGAGAAACATTTCTTATGATTCTATGTTATGCAGTTCTTCTTCACCCAATCAGCTTCCACCTTTCATTTTCTACAGGAGCTTTGAAAAATGAAATGTGGAATCTGATTGGTAGCTGTGGCCAACTAAGCCAGTTTCCCTTTACACCAGTTTGATAAAGCGCCCCTGTATTATTAATATTATTTTAAGTTTAACTACTTTTACACAATAAAACCCCTTTTTATTAGGAAAAAGAAAAAAATATTTTTGTATCGCCACATCATTGAGACCAATAACTTTTTTATTTTTCTTTGTACTGAACTGTGTGAGGGCTTAAAGAGGCTCTGTCACAGCTGCAGAGAAATCCGCGTTTTTATTCATATGCAAATGAGCAATTCAAGCACTTAGAGGCGGGGCTGAATATTCTGAGCACTACTTTGTAACACCCCCTGTGCTCCATATTTTTAATAAAGACCAATTAAAAAAATGACTTTTAGCTCAAAATGAGTATAATGCAGTCATAAAAAAATTGTCCTAAAGGTGTACATAGCCTTTATTTTTGGTAGAATGACCTGTAGTGTTCATTGGTACCATTTTTGGGGTTCTTACAGCATTCTGATCACTTTTTATTTTATTTTTTGTGGAGGAAAAAGCAAAAACACAAATTTTGGCATTGTCCCACCCCCGTTACAGCTGATAAGATATATAATAAATGTATAGTTCAGTTTGTTATGGATGTGGTGATAACAAATATTTGGAGGGATTATTTCGTTTTAAAAAAAAAATACCATTGAAAAGCAATTTTTTCTGTAGAAAAATGTGAGATTTGTTTTTGAAAAGAAAACTTTAATTCTTTATTTTTCACTTATTAGTACCACGACAGGACTTTGACATGTGATCCTAATAGACATGCACTGAAGGCAGACCTCCTTCAAAAGGCCCCTGGCTGCCGTGTACAGACCTCGGCACCCCGCAATCTCATCCATATGGGTGTTGTTAGCTCACAGATGGAGACCTTCTCTTCCCTCAAATGGATGCAGTGGCTGGTCAGAAAAGCCAAGTATGGCGCTCGGCTCGCTCTGGTGATCCCTTTAGAATTAATGGCAGCCCCCTTTTTTTGATCAGCCTCCCTGTCCATTCCAGTGGGGGCCACCTTCTCGTGATCGGTGGGTGTCCCAGCTGTAGGACGCCCACTGATTTGATAATTATTCTCTATTCACAGGATAGGGGATCCCTTTCTATAACCGGAATACTCTTCTAAGTCTCTAGGATTATTTTGCAAGATGTCTCTAGCAGTTCCTTAGTGGTATGAATGGATTTGTGGAGTCAAAACTTGCGTCACTCAGCAAGTAGAAACGCCCTCTAGGATAGATTATGCATTTGGTAATGGTACTTAATGGGGTTTCTCCCAGACTTTCATACACTTTTATGCTTTATTTATCTCACACTGGACACTCTTCTTAATGTTTGTTTCAATAGCCACACCAGGGCGCCTGATTGACCATCTTGAAAACACAAAAGGATTCAATCTTCGAGCCATTAAGTACTTAGTGATGGATGAAGCGGATCGTATACTGAACATGGATTTTGAAACAGAGGTGAGAGAGAGCCTTTAGATAAAAATGTAGTTTTCAGAATATTCATGCAAATAAAGGTTTCTACTCCATCTACCCTCATATAGTTATTAGAATTAAAGGGATTGCCCCAGCCATTGTGAGCAGCCACTAGCACCGGAAATGACACTATGGGTGGAGCATGACTCTGTCCACTGTGTAGTGGCCATATCTGTTTGCTGCAGCTCAACCCTAGTTAACTTGTATGGCAACCTGGCACAGCCACTACACAGCGGACGGTGGTTATTTTTGGTGGCTGCTGAGAACAGCTGAACGGAGGGGGCGTCAGGTGAGAACCTCCCCTGATGTAATATTGATGACCTGCCCTGAGGATATGTCATCAATATCTAAACCTGCACTACACCTTTAAATAATAGTTGAAATGGGCACTGTAGTGTGAGAGACAAGCAGGGAGTCAGAGGATGCAGCAGCGAATTGTGAGTCTTCTGTCTCACCCCAAATACTGTTCTGTGCTTCTCTATACTTGTCCTGTATGGTAATATTACTGCTTCTGAATAGATGAGTAGGTTAAGAAGCAGTATCTCCTGCTTTCTCATTGTGTGGTCTATTGGAGACATCAATCGGCCGGTCTCCACTCAACATATTACAGATACGGCAGAATGGTCAGAAATAGTCTCATTATGTACAGACATCTTGATGACCCGAGATATAATAGCATGACGCAGGCAGGGCTCCTTAACCCCTTAAGGACACGGCCCTATTTCACCTTAACCACTTCAGCCCCCCTAGCTTAAACACCCTTAATGACCAGGCCACTTTTTACAATTCTGCACTACACTACTTTCACCGTTTATTGCTCCGTCATACAACTTACCACCCAAATGAATTTTACCTCCTTTTCTTCTCACTAATAGAGCTTTCATTTGGTGCTATTTCATTGTTGCTGACATTTTTACTTTTTTTGCTATTAATCAAAAATTACCGGAATTTTTGCAAAAAATTGACATTTTTCACTTTGTTTGAAAATTTGTCAAATAAAACTACATTTCTCTACAAATTTTTCTCTAAATTTATTGTTCTACATGTCTTTGATAAAAAAAATGCAATAAGTGTATATTTATTGGTTTGGGTAAAAGTTATAGCGTTTACAAACTATGGTGCAAAAAAGTGAATTTCCGCACTTTGACTTTCTGAGCACCTGTCCTGTTTCCTAACATACTACAATGCCCAGACAGTAAAAACACCCCATAAATGACCCCATTTCGGAAAGTAGACACCCTAAGGTATTCACTGAGGGGCATAGTAAGTTCATCGAAGTTTTTATTTTTTGTCACAAGTTAGCGGAAATGTTTTTTGTTTTTTTTTTCAAAAATTTCATTTTCCGCAAACTTGTGACAAAAATAACTTCCATGAACTCACTATGCCCATCAGCGAATACCTTAGGGTGTCTACTTTCCGAAATGGGGTCAGTTGTGGGTATTTTTACTGCCCTGGCATTTTAGGGGCCCCTAAAGCGTGAGAATCCAAATGCGTAAAAATGCCCTGTGAAATCCTAAAGGTACTCATTGGAATTAGGGCCCTTTACGCATCTTGGCTGCAGAAAAGTGTCACACATGTGGTATCGCCGTACTCAGGAGAAGTAGGGCAATGTGTTTTGGGGTGTATTTTTACATATACCTATGTTGGGTGAGAGAAATATCACTGTAAATTGACAACTTTGTAAAAATATTTTTAAAAAGTTGTTGTTTACAGCGGTATTTCTACACAAAGTATGGGTATATATAAAAATACACCCCAAAGTCATTGCCCTACTTTTCCTGAGTACGGCATACCACATGTGTGGCACTTTGCAGCCAAGATGTGCAAAGGGACCCTAAAACCAATGAGTACCTTTAGGATTTCACAGGGCAGTTTACGCATTTGATTCCAAACTCCTTCTCACGCTTTAGGGGCCCCTAAAATGCCGAGACAATAAAATACCCACAAGTGACCCCATTCCGAAAAGTAGACACCCTAAGGTATTCGCTGATGGGCATAGTGAATTCAATTCATGGAAGTTTTTATTTTTGTCACAAGTTAGCTGAAATGTTTTTTTTTTTTTTTCTTACAAAGTCTCATATTCCACTAACTTGTGACAAAAATAAAATTTTACATGAACTCACTATGCCCATCACAGAACACCTTGGGGTGTCTACTTTCTAAAATGGGGTCACTTGTGGGGTATTTATACTGCCCTGGCATTTTAGGGGCCCCTAAAGCGTGAGAAGCGGTTTGGAATCCAAATGAGTAGAAATGTCCTGTGAAATCCTAAAGGTACACATTGGATTTAGGGCCCTTTGCGCATCTTGGCTGCAGAAAAGTGTCACACATGTGGTATCGCCGTACTCAGGAGAAGTAGGGCAATGTGTTTTGGGGTGTATTTTTACATATACCTATGTTGGGTGAGAGAAATATCACTGTAAATTGACAACTTTGTATAAATATTTTTAAAAAGTTGTTGTTTACAGCGGTATTTCTCACACAAAGTATGGGTATATATAAAAATACACCCCAAAAGTCATTGCCCTACTTTTCCTGAGTACGGCAATACCACATGTGTGGCACTTTTTTGCAGCCAAGATGTGCAAAGGGACCCTAAAACCAATGAGTACCTTTAGGATTTCACAGGGCAATTTTACGCATTTGGATTCCAAACTCCTTCTCACGCTTTAGGGGCCCCTAAAATGCCGAGACAATAAAAATACCCCACAAGTGACCCCATTCCGAAAAGTAGACACCCTAAGGTATTCGCTGATGGGCATAGTGAATTCAATTCATGGAAGTTTTTATTTTTTGTCACAAGTTAGCTGAAATGTTTTTTTTTTTTCTTTTTTCTTACAAAGTCTCATATTCCACTAACTTGTGACAAAAAATAAAATTTTACATGAACTCACTATGCCCCTCACAGAACACCTTGGGGTGTCTACTTTCTAAAATGGGGTCACTTGTGGGGTATTTATACTGCCCTGGCATTTTAGGGGCCCCTAAAGCGTGAGAAGCGGTTTGGAATCCAAATGAGTAGAAATGTCCTGTGAAATCCTAAAGGTACACATTGGATTTAGGGCCCCTTTGCGCATCTTGGCTGCAAAAAAGTGCCACACATGTGGTATCGCCGTACTCGGCAGAAGCAGGGCAATGTGTTTTGGGGTGTATTTTTACATATACCCATACTGGGTGTGAAAAATATCTCTGTAAATGACAACTTTTTCAATTTTTTTATGCAAAGTTGTCAATTTACAGAGATTTACAGAGATATGGTAATGAGATTTTTTTTTTCTGTTCAGCCCCTGGGCTGAAAGAAAAAATGAACGGCACAGATTTCCTCATTCGCATCGATCGATGTGGATAAAAAAATCTCTGCCAAAAAATATGAAAAAAAAAGAGGGGCCTGGCGATTGCCAGGACATAGGGGCTCCGCCCAAACATCCATACCCACTTCAGCTCCTATGTCCTGGCAAACGTGATTTCTCCATTCACATCGATTAATCGATCGTTGTGGAGGAAGACATCTTTGCCAGATTTTTTGATACAAAGTGTTTGCCAAAGCATATGAACTCCAACACCTCTCCTCAGCTCATATGCCTGGGCAAACGTACCTGTCCTGCAGAGGAGAAATCTCGTCTTGCAGCTCCGCATACACCGACTTCACGTGTCTTCTGACAGCAGCGCAATGCTTCTCTCAGAATTCACATCAGTGCTGCGGCGTTTTCATCGGTTGGTCCGTTGATCTACCTGGAAAATAAAGGGTGGTTAGGGGGAAAAAAAAAAAAAATGAAGAAAAAACAGGCAGCAGGCACATAACTTGAACGTTACAAACTTTATAAAACATGAATAAAACCTGAACTCGAAAAAAAAATGGAACTTTTAAAACCTGAACTAACTCGAGATTTTTTTTCTTGCTACCTGTTTAATTTTTTTTTTTTTTTAACCATTTCACTCTTTATTCACTCTCCTTTCCCATGGGACAATGTGTAAAGTGTAAATCACACAGAGATGGTGAGAAGTACACTATACACGTTATCCCAAGTGAAAGGAGAGGTTTCTACCGTTTCACACTTCTGCAGTAGCACAGCAGCACCGTCCCCTATGTGTTAGGGTCTCTCAAAACCTAGTGTCCTGAGAGACCCTTGAGCCTGATTGTAAAAACTACCTGTGATGTGCTGTCCCTAAGTGTACGTGAGTGTGGTACTTCCGGAAACACTCCCCTAGGCATAGGGCAGGGTGGTCAGGACAGTCAGAACAGAAATAACGGGTGTCACGCCTTATTCCACTCCTGCTACAGACACAACATCTTTTTCGGGGTGGCGGTTGGGTTGAGGTACCGGTAACGACACTGGGGAAGTGTCGCTCGTGTAGATTGCTCACTACTCTGGTGGATGGGGCCACGGAACCTCCTGGATACAGGAGTTCCGAAATGATCTCTTCCTGAAATTTGAGGAAGGATCTTGTTCTCCCAGCCTTACTGTAGAGAACGTAACTATTATAGGCAGCCAATTGAAATAAATATACAGACACCTTTTTATACCAGCGTCTGGTGCGTCGGGAAATCAAATACGGGGCCAACATCTGGTCATTGAAGTCCACCCCTCCCATGTGGAGGTTATAGTCGTGGACTGAAAGGGGCTTTTCAACGACAAATTTGCCCGTTAAATTTGTATTGTCGTGTCTGCGTGAATGGAGGAGAGCATGTAAACGTCACGCTTGTCTCTCCATTTCACCACGAGCAGTTCTTCGTTACACAATGCAGCCCTCTCCCCCCCCTTGCAAGTCGTGTGGTAGGGAGCCGTTGGGGGAAGCCCCGGCGACTAGGTCGCGCGGTGCCACAGCAGCCAATCTGTTCTAGGAACAAATGCTTGAAGAGGGCCACACTTGTGTAAAAGTTGTCCACATAAAGATGGTACCCCTTGCCGAATAAGGGTGACACCAAGTCCCAGACTATCTTCCCACTGCTCCCCAGGTAGTCAGGGCAACCGATCCGGCTCCAGGGTCTGATCTTTTCCCTCATAGATCCGAAATTTGTGCGTATAGCCTGTGGCCCTTTCACAGAGCTTATACAATTTGACCCCATACCGGGCGCGCTTGCTTGGGATGTACTGTTTGAAGCCAAGGCGCCCGGTAAAATGTATTAGGGACTCGTCTACGCAGATGTTTTGTGCGGGGGTATACAAATCTGCAAATTTCTGGTTGAAATGGTCTATGAGGGGCCGAATTTTGTGGAGCCGGTCAAAAGCTTGGTGGCCTCTGGGACGGGAGGTGGTGTTGTCGCTAAAGTGCAGGAAACGCAGGATGGTCTCAAAACGTGTCCTGGACATGGCAGCAGAGTACATGGGCATGTGATGAATTGGGTTCGTGGACCAATATGACCGCAATTCATGCTTTTTTGTAATGCCCATGTTGAGGAGAAGGCCCAGAAAAGTTCTAAATTCAGAAACTTGGACTGGTTTCCCCCGGAAAGGCTGGGCATAGAAGCTTTCCGGGTTGGCGGTAATAAATTGCGTGGCATACCGATTTGTTTCTGCCACGACTAAGTCAAAGAGCTCCGCAGTGAAGAACAGCTTAAAAAACCCCAGCGCCGATCCTATCTGAACTGTCTCCATCCGAACTCCTGACTGGGCGGTGAAAGGGGGAACTGCTGGTGCGGCCAGGGCTGTGGAGTCGGTAGATAAATTGTCCGACTCCGACTCCTCAGATTTTGAAACTTCCGACTCCGACTCCTCGACTCCGACTCCTCTGTATTTAATATGCAAATACGAAGCTGTTCCACCAAGTTCTTCTAATCTTCTCTAGCACAGAGAGGTTATTGAGCAGAAGCTGCTGCCTTCTCCTCTGTGTGCTGATCTTCTGCTGAAGATAGAGCAGTGGGAGGATCCAGGAAGGGGCAGGGGAAGGGGCATTTATTTTAAAACATGATTTTCCTAGTAGAATCCCATAGTAATGTTTAAAATTTAAGCTAACAATCTGAGTTTACATGTTTTATAGCCTTAGCTGAATGATAGCAGTTTTTCAAATGGTTTACAGCTTCAGTCTTGAACTATTGACTATCCATTCCCTTCACTTATACAAGTGTCTCCAGTCCTTAATCAGTTATCAGTGAGAGGCGAGGATAACCATGGGTTCCCTGTAACAGCAGACCACAAGACAATGGAAAGTGTAAGTATTGCCGCTCCTTAAAGGGATACTGACAGGCTGATTTTCCAGCTAAAGATATATATATACTGGTATTCATCAGAGAATTTGGAATAAAACTATACTAATGTTACCCCCAGTTAAGCTGTACTTGTGTTTAAAAAACATTTTAATCTGTATGCAAATTCACTATCTTTGTGCCCAATGGGGCAGCGTCTCCTGCGGCTTTGTGCCCAGCCACGCCCGAAGTACAGCTTCCCAGCGCTGTTCCCCTCGTTATTATTCGCTGCACTGGCCTTTTTTTTTCAGGCTAGCCGAACGCTGAATTCCTGCGCAGGCGCACGTGTAGAGTGCTGGCAGCAGCCTCGTCTGGCTATGCTGAGGCTGTGCCAGCTTTCTCTCTTCCTCCTCGCTACCTAGTCCTGTCTAGTGCTGCCAGTACTCTACATGTGCGCCTGCCCCCTTGGGCACAAAGGTAGAGAATTTGCATATTGATTAAAACGTTTTTAAACACAAGTAAACCTCAACTGGGGGTAACAGTCGTCTAGTTGTATTCCTAATCCTCTGATGAATACCAGCAGATATATCAGCCTGTCAGTGTCCCTTTAACTGCACAGTAAAGCATATGAAAAGCATGCTTCTTCACGGTCACTTAACGTCTTTGTTTAGCGGTAACGTGACGCACTGCATGCATTGGCCTTTATTCTTACAGTAGAGAAGTAATTAATTATAACTTTATCTTAATTGGGACATTTAAACTTGCTTTTTTTTTTATTCCAATTTTTTTTTATTCCAATTTAAATCTAGTAGGAGTCGGAGTCAGTCCATTTTTTGCCGACTCCGACTCCAGGTACCCAAAATTGCCTCCGACTCCTCGACCGACTCCTCGACTCCGACCCGACTCCACAGCCCTGGGTGCGGCTGAAGTTGGGGGCTGCCAATCAGGATTTGCCAGCACCTCAGGGACTCTAGGGGCTCTACGGGCCTGTCTGCGCGGTGGCTGCGACGGGGGAATTACTGCACGTGCCACCGTACCAGCTTCAACTGCCCTTCTGGTGCTCGCCACTTCACCATGTTGTACGGCAGTGCTGGTAGAAGGTCCAGGACGGGCTGGGCTGCTGGTGTATGCCTCACCACGTAATCCGGCAGCGCCAGCCCCACTCTGCTGCCCTTGAAACTGATCCTGCGCTACCTGCGGTCTAGCGACATGGGGCCGGGTACGCCTGGTCGTATCAGGGACCTCAACCTCCTCGTCCGAACTTTGGGTCAGACTGCCACTGCTTTCTACAGGTTAGTATTCTGACCCGCTGGATTCGTCAGATGAGGGTTCCCATTCCTCATCCGACTGGGTCAGAATCCTGTAGGCCTCTTCAGAGGAATACCCCTTGTTTGACATTTGGGCGACTAAATTTAGGGGGTATTCCCTGAGACTACCCAAGAAAAAAAGCAAGCCTGTCTTACAAATGGGAGTGTAGCGAAGTACAGAAGCCGCTGCGATCGATAAAAAAAATCAAAACTGATTTTTTTTTTATCGCCGCAGCGCTTGTGAAGTAAATGTGCAGTGATACAAAAAAATACATTTTTTTGTCACTGCGGCGGGGCGGGCGTGGGTGAACGCAGGTGTGGGCGACCGATCAGGTCTGATCGGGCGAACACTGCGTTTGGGGTGGAGGGCGAACTAAAGTGACAGTAATACTATTATAGATCTGACCGTGATCAGTTCTGATCACTTACAGATACTATAAAAGTACAAACGCTGATTTGCGCTACGTTAATCAGCGAATCAGTGACTGCGGTGGGCTGGGCGCTAACGCCAACTACTTAACAAAGGGGTCTAAACTAAACTAAGACTAACAGTCAATTATAGTGAAAAAAAAAGTGACAGTTCACAAAAGTGACACTGATCACTTTTTTCCCTTTCACTATGTATTGACAGGGTGATCAAGGGGTTAATTAGGGTGATGGGGGGTTATCAGGGCCTGATGTGTAGTGTTTTGTGCACTTACTTGGGATCTGTGCTCTGTGCTGGGTCCAACCGATGAAAAGGACCCAGCACATGGCACAGATCCCTTATAACATGTTGATATTTATAAATAAAAACTATATTGATGATTTCTATAGGTGACTTTGAAAATCACCAGCCTGCCAGCGCTGATCATTGGCTGGCAGGCTGGTGACTCACCTCTCCTGAGTCCGGCGGTGCGTTCCATTTGCGTTCCACCGGACCCAGGAGCGCGTCAACGAGGAGTAAACCGACCGCCCTCAGGACGCAATCCTGCATTAGGCGGTCGGAAAGAGGTTAGGGACCAGGCAATTTTTTTTCAAAATCTGACCAGTGTCACTTTATGTGGTGATAACTTTAAAACACTTTCTTATCCAGGCCTTTCTGAGATTGTTTTTTCGTCACATATTTTACTTCATAATAGTGGTAAAATGAAGTCGAAAAATTTCATTTGTATTTATAAAAAAATACCAAATTTACCAAAAATTTTGAAAAATTTGCAATTTTCCAAGTTTCAATTTCTCTACTTCTATAATACATAGTAATACCGCCAAAAAAGTTATTGATTTACATTCCCCATATGTCTACTTCATGTATCGATCATTTTGGGAATACCATTTTATTTTTTGGGGACGTTACAAGGCTTAGAAGTTTAGAAGCAAATCTTGAAATTTTTGAGAAATTTTCAAAAACCCACTTTTTAGGAACCAGTTCAGGTCTGAAGTCACTTTGTGAGGCTTAAATAATAGAAACCACCCAAAAATTACCCCATTCTAGAAACTACACCCCTCAAGGTATTCAAAACTGATTTTACAAACGTCATTAACCCTTTAGGTTTTCCACAAGAGTTAATGGCAAATGGAGATAACATTTCAGAATTTAGATTTTTGGGAAAATTTTCCATTTTAATCAATTTTTTTCCAGTAACAAAGCAATGGTTAATAGCCAAACAAATCTCAATATTTATTGCCCCGATTCTGTAGTTTGCAGAAACACCCCATATGTGGTCGTAAACTGCTGTATGGCCAAACGGCAGGGCGCAGAAGGAAAGGAACGCGATATGGTTTTTGGAAGGCGGATTTTGCAGGACTTGTTTTTTGACTCTATGTCCCATTTGAAGCCCCCTGATGCACCCCTAGATTAGAAAGGTCATGTCTGTACTGTAACCTGCCACGTTCCTGCTACAGCTGTTCGTGGCAGGTGTTTGAAAGAGGGAGGAAGGTCTATTGGCCCCCTGTGACACAGCCGTGGGTTACTAATGGTTGTTATAGCAGTCAAGGGAGCCCTAAGAAAGGCCTTGAGCCATGCCATTCTTGCCTGCCTGTTAAGTCTACTTTCACACTCACGTTTTGGCTTTCTGTTTGTGAGATCCGTTCAGGGCTCTCACAAGTGGTCCAAAATGGATCAGTTTACATTCTAATGCATTCTGAAAGGAAAAGGATCCGCTCAGAATCCATCAGTTTGCATCAGTTCAGTCTCCATTCCGCTCTGGAGGTGGATACCAAAACGCTGCTTGCACCCTGTCTGATTAAACTGAGCCAAACGGATCCGTCCTGACACACAATGCAAGTCAGTGGGGACAGATCAGTTTTCTCTGACACAATCTGGCATAATAGAAAACGGATTCGTCCTCCATTGCCTTTCAATGGTGTTCAAGACGGATCTGTCTTGGCTATGTTAAAGATGATACAAATGGATCCGTTCTGAACAGATTCAGACGGTTGTATTATCTGAACGGATCCGCACAAAACGCGAGTGTGAAAGTAGCCTAAGCAATGCTACATGCATTAGATCTGCTTTAATATTGAAAGGTGGTAATCATTGTTATCAAGAACCAGAAGTGATTGGCGATTGTATGTAATGAAATGGTGGGCAATGAAAGTAAACTCCTGATAAGTGTTTGTTATTGTGCCATGTACGTCTATAAATCCTAGGCCTCCATTTGAGTGATGCCAAACTCATCTGAGCTCTGTCAGTGAAAAACTGACATTTTCATGCAGCCTTGTTAGTGTACGCTCTGTGATGTATTTTATTAATTGACAGCAGCAGACATTGCTGTTTCTGCCTGTGCCCGGGAAAATCGCAAGCAAGTGTGGATGCGGTGCGATTTTCCCGCATGGTTGCTAGGAGACTATCGGGATGGGGACCCGATCTTTATTATTTTCCCTTATAACATAGTTATAAAGGAAAATAATAGCATTCTCAATAGAGAATGCAAAGTAAAAAGGGCAATAGAGGGTTAAAAATAATAAAAAAACTAACTCGCCCCCTCCATTTGATCTTCATGATGGAAGCAGGTGATTGGACCATGTGACCCAGTGACGTCACTGAAGGTCCATCACCCCCCCGCTGAATACGGAACAGAAGACCTGCAGCTACGCGATCAAATGGAGGGGGTGAGTTCGTTTTTTTATTTTTAACTCTCTGTTGCCCTTTACTTTGCATTCTCTATTGAGAATGCTATTATTTTCCTTTATAACTATGTTATAAGGGAAAATAATAAAATATACAGAATACTCAACCTGAAACTGGACTTCAGTGAGGCCTAAAGCCTTTTCAAACAGCTGATTGGGGGGGGGGGGTCCGATTCCCTTCACCCCATCGAACAGACACTGATGAATTTGCAACATGCTGAAAAGGCCAAACTTCATATAGACAGGGATATTTGGTCATTGGACAACACTTCAGTCAATCACACAAACGTGCGTAAAACGCGAGTTTACTAATGCCAAAAATGCGCGTAAAACGCGCGTCTCAGAAACGCTCAGGTCTGAACCCAGCGTTAGTGTTTCATTTTTTTTTCACTGACCTATTGGCTTTAATGGACCAGCCCTGCATGAAAAATGTATGAAAATAGAACATGTGGTGAATCTTCCTGGATTGACAAATGGTCAGTAAAAAACAATGCTTTGTGCGCACTTATCCATTGTAATGAATGAGTTAGAAGAAACAGTCTACATCACTTGATTGAAATGTGCTATAAAAGTTGTCCAGCAGGATAAACCCCCCCCGGCGTTCCAATGTTAAGTGGGTCACCACTTGTTTCAGCTTCCTGATTCAGTGTCGACAAACAGGAAATGGCGAGAAATGCCTGGTCTGCCAATCACGGACTCTAGCTGTGACCTGCCTCAGCCACAGATCGCCTGAGTGGTCAAGACTGAACCAGGAATGGAGATTAACAAGGGGCCCGGTAGAATCAGATTACCAGGGGGTGACTAACTCTTTTAATTATTTATTTTTTAACCAATCTTTAAACCCCTTTTCTAAAGCAACTTTAGAGATAAACTCACTTAAACTTTTTTTCCTCCGTAGGTTGACAAAATCCTCAAAGTTATTCCTCGTGATCGCAAGACCTTTCTTTTCTCTGCCACAATGACAAAAAAGGTATTGTTTTTCATTATTTTTAGGGTCTCCATTTGACACAAATATTTGTAGAACCAGGGAGCACACAAATGTACTGTATGTTGTAAACTAACCTTAGGGTCTGTGGGTCGAACAGATGTGAGTAGGACACTTTATTTTCTGCATTATAGAATATGGGAATTAATTTATTTTCTTCAATTAAATTCATTGGACAAAATTATACTTTTGACATGAACCTTCAACTATAAACCTTAAATGTAATGTGAATAGAGGTTGATTTAGTCTAATACGCAAAACTCATTTAGAGAGCAGTGTTCAGGCTGATGAAGCAGATTGTCATCAGTCAAAACCAATTGTTTGCAGTACACCATAGAGGTATAAACTATCTTTAATTGGCATTTAATTTAGGGCAGCACGATGGCTCAGTGGTTAGCACTGGTGCCTTGCAACACTGGGGTCCTAGGTGAATCCGACCAAGGACAACATCTGCATGGAGTTTGTATGTTCTCCCCGTGTTTGCGTGGGTTTCCTCCCACAAGCGCTGCGGAATATAGAAGGGCTATATAAGTGCATAAAATAAAGAAGAAGAAAGTCAAACATCTACAAAAAGCTGTAAGGTACGATTTCATACATGCCACAGATGCCTATATTCACTGTATTTGCAGGCAAATATTGGGAATTACAGTGGAGGAAATAATTATTTGACCCCTCACTGATTTTGTAAGTTTGTCCAATGACAAAGAAATGAAAAGTCTCAGAACAGTATCATTTCAATGGTAGGTTTATTGTAACAGTGGCAGATAGCACATCAAAAGGAAAATCGAAAAAATAACTTTAAATAAAAGATAGCAACTGATTTGCATTTCATTGAGTGAAATAAGTATTTGAACCCCTTCCAACCATTAAGAGTTCTGGCTCCCACAGAGTGGTTAGACACTTCTACTCAATTAGTCACCCTCATTAAGGACACCTGTCTTAACTAGTCACCTGTATAAAAGACACCTGTCCACAGAATCAATCAATCAAGCAGACTCCAAACTCTCCAACATGGGAAAGACCAAAGAGCTGTCCAAGGATGTCAGAGACAAAATTGTAGACCTGCACAAGGCTGGAATGGGCTACAAAACCATTAGCAGAAGCTGGGAGAGAAGGTGACAACTGTTGGTGCGATTGTTCGAAAATGGAAGGAGCACAAAATGACCATCAATCGACCTCGCTCTGGGGCTCCACGCAAGATCTCACCTCGTGGGGTGTCAATGGTTCTGAGAAAGGTGAAAAAGCATCCTAGAACTACACGGGAGGAGTTAGTTAATGACCTCAAATTAGCAGGGACCACAGTCACCAAGAAAACCATTGGAAACACATTACACCGCAATGGATTAAAATCCTGCAGGGCTCGCAAGGTCCCCCTGCTCAGGAAGGCACATGTGCAGGCCCGTCTGAAGTTTGCCAATGAACACCTGAATGATTCAGAGAGTGACTGGGAGAAGGTGCTGTGGTCTGATGAGACCAAAATAGAGCTCTTTGGCATTAACTCAACTCGCTGTGTTTGGAGGAAGAAAAATGCTGCCTATGACCCCCAAAACACCGTCCCCACCGTCAAGCATGGGGGTGGAAACATTTTGCTTTGGGGGTGTTTTTCTGCTAAGGGCACAGGACAACTTATTCGCATTAGCGGGAAAATGGACGGAGCCATGTATCGTGAAATCCTGAGCGACAACCTCCTTCCCTCTGCCAGGAAACTGAAAATGGAGTCGTGGATGGGTGTTCCAGCACGACAATGACCCAAAACATACAGCAAAGGCAACAAAGGAGTGGCTCAAGAAGAAGCACATTAAGGTCATGGAGTGGCCTAGTCCGTCTCCAGACCTTAATCCAATCGAAAACCTATGGAGGGAGCTCAAGCTCAGAGTTGCACAGAGACAGCCTCGAAACCTTAGGGATTTAGAGATGATCTGCAAAGAGGAGTGGACCAACATTCCTCCTAAAATGTGCGCAAACTTGGTCATCAATTACAAGAAACGTTTGACCTCTGTGCTTGCAAACAAGGGTTTTCCACCAAGTATTAAGTCTTTTTTGTTAGAGGGTTCAAATACTTATTTCACTCAATGAAATGCAAATCAGTTGCTATCTTTTATTTAAGTTATTTTTCGATTTTCTTTTTGATGTGCTATCTGCCACTGTTACAATAAACCTACCATTGAAATGATACTGTTCTGAGACTTTTCATTTCTTTGTCATTGGACAAACTTACAAAATCAGTGAGGGGTCAAATAATTATTTCCTCCACTGTATATAGCTATGTCATTTTCTACTCCCCTATACAAACTGTAATCGTATTTAAAAATGATAAATCCCTAAGCCTCATGTAATAGGTCTACTAACACCGCTTTCCGACTGGTGTAATGCTCCTGTATTATGGACACAACACCTGAACCTTCTGTGGTTCATTAGAAAATAAGTTAGTGCCATAACATTGCTTCTTATGAACAGTGGAGGCCTAGCTGTTGTATGCATAGTATGGTCAAAAAAGCCTCCATCTGAAAAGCTGCCACACTTTTTTTTTTTTTTTTACCATTTTTTTTTTCTGATGACTCTTCCATTTTGCAGAAATACAGTGGATGTTCCTCTCTAGGACTGCCAGATTGGAGTCACAAAGGAATTTATTTCATCTAAAATGATGAAAATTGGTTTCCAACTCATGGGGTTTTTGCCTTCCTCTGGATCTTGCAGGATAACAGGCTGAACTGTAGGACAGATCTCTTTTGTTCAGCCTTACAAACTATGTTAATGTAAATCACCCTTAGGGTGATCTCTGAGTAACATTCAGACAGCTGTAGTGTTTTGCGTTTCGCAAATTGCGGATTCGCAAAACTAGGATACTGGCCCGTGTGCAGATAATGGCCGGCACTATGATAGAAGTGCCTGTTCTTTTCCGCAATTGTGATTTGTGATCAGAGATGACAGACCTAGTACACCATTGCCTGATGGAGTTAAGTAGTTTTTTTTTTTTTTCCGGTTAATATGGCCCATGGACATTTTACAGCTAAGAAGGCATACTGTGTTCTGACAGACACCAGCAGTGAAGGTGAAGCATTTTGTGCTTTCAAGCTGCTTGGAACCAAGCTCCCAAACTGATCAGGGGCCTTATCGTGGTCTGATTTGGGGGTCTTATCAGAGGTCTGGTTATACCTGTAAAACCTAGACTCGTCTTGTGGTGTTGGAAATGCAGCATTTATTTATTTGGCTCTTATTTGTTATTACAGCTATGGCCACTGACTGTTGGTGGCATAGTGGGTAAAGGGTTCATTTGGGGGCACAATCCTTGGTGTCAGTGTCAATGCAGAGCAAAAACTGCACAGTGCTGAAGATAAATAATTACGTGGGATCCAGCCTCTGTGATGCTGTCTCTGCTTCTTCTGGGTGGACAGTGATATTGCTGGTGCATGGGCATAGAGTACAGAGCCCATGCACCAGCAGTCTTCTGTACAGTAGTGTGTCTGCGCTGATAAGCGAAAGCGCAGGCATTAGACTAGGCTTGGCATTATGCCTCTTCACATCCTGACTCTGTCAAAGTGGTAGGGATGCAGGCTGGTTTTATAGAAATATATGTGGTGACAGATGCCCTTTAATGACCCGGTACTTTTTATTTAGCACACCAAAAATAATTTTTGTGACTCTTACTTGACACCAAAAGTCTTTTGTTAATATTCTCTGGGGTTCTGTTTCTTTTCTAGGATTACTTTGGAAAATGTTTTTTTATGTATTTTTTGTTTCAAACCATAGCTCCCTATCCTTTAACTCAGGCATGCTCAACCTGTGGCCCTCCAGCTGTTGTAAAACTACAACTCCCACAATGCCCTGCTGTAGGCTGATAGCTGTTCTGGCATGCTGGGAGTTGTAGTTTTGCAACAGCTGGAGGGCCACAGGTTGAGCATGCCTGATTTAACCCATAGGATTACCGGAGTTCTTTATTTTATTTTTTTTCTTCCATATTTTCCTGGAGCTATAACTTTTTTTTATTTTTCCATTCACATAGCTATATGAGGGCTTTTGCGGGACAAGTTGTACTTTCTAATGCCACCATTTAATATCACATATAATGTAGTGGCAAGCAGGAGAAAAATTCAACATGGGGTGTAATTAGAAAAAACGCATTTCCCCACAATTTTACGGGTTTTGTCCCTACAGTGTTTTTAAAACTGACCTGTGGCCTTCATATTCTGGGTCAATAATCCTACAATGATACTACATATATATAGATTTTCCTGTTTAAATACTGAAAAAAAAATTAAACTTTGAAATTTTTTTTTTTTTGTAACATCACCATATTCTGACCCCCATAACTTTTTTTTATAGTTATGTTTACTGAGCTGTGTGTGTGTGTGTTTTTTCTGGGACAATCTGTAGTTTTTATTGACACCATTTTGGAATGTGTGTGAATTTTTGATCTCATTTTATAAAAATTTTTGGGGTAAGAGATGCGATGAAAAAATGTTGAATAGGCTATTTTGATACTTTTTCCATTACGCCATTCACAAAATATTTTTAGATTTTATTAGACTTTTACTATATTTCCGTAGAAGTATAGCTAAAGCTCCATTTGCTGATCTCCTATGTTGGCCTGCCACCTGCTGGCCAACATAGGAACTACAGCTCTAATACGCTGAGTCTCTTCAGAGAGACTCTGCCTATTAGAGAAAATGACTGGCATCCCCAATCTCTGCACAGGGGAGCCGGTCTTAACCCGGAAGAATGTGCTTCAATTTTTTCACCATTTAGATGATGTGGTCATGCTTGCGATTGGCATTATTGCAGGTCGTGGACATTAGCGCAGGCCTCTGCTGTTTGAAACAGTAGAGACCCGCTGGCTATGGCGTCCACTTCACTTGAAAGCCGGTGCCATGTTTAAAGACTGGGAGTGAAAGGATTAAATGTGCAAACTGAAGCAAGAAAATTAATTATAAAAATGAGTTCCCAATTTTGTGTTGGTCTGTTTGATATATAAAGTGTATAGTTTCACGTGATTACATATTAACATAGTTTATAAGGCTGAAAAAAGACATCTGTCGATCCAGTTCAGCCTGTTATCCTGCAAGTTGATCCAGAGGAAGGCAAAAAACCCCTGTGAGATAGAAGCCAATTTTCCTCATTGTAGGGGAGAATCGGAATAACTCCCTGGATCATCGACCCCTCTCTAGTAACTATATCTAGTAATATTATTACACTCCAGAAATACATCCAGGCTCTCTTGAACTCTTTTAGGGAACTCACCATCACCACCTCCTCAGGCAGAAAGTCCCATAGTCTCACTGCTCTTACCGTGAAGAATCCTCTTCTATGTTTGTGTACAAACCTTCCTTCCTCTAGGGCAGTGTTTCCCAACCAGCGTGCCTCCAGCTGTTGCAAAACTACAACTCCCAGCACAGCCAAAGGCTGTCTGGGCATGCTGGGAGTTGTAGTTTTGCAACAGCTGGAGGCACGCTGGTTGGGAAACACTGCTCTAGAGGATGTGGCGCTAATGGTGGCTGTTGTGTTCAGTGTGGGCGGTTATAATTTTATTTTTTTAATTCCAATACTTTTTATTAGTTTTCATGAAAATTGAACAGGTTCGCAGACGCAGCCTCACAAGATTTCACCTTATACTTATATATATAACTTTTGCTAGATTGCAGGTGCTTTAATCCTGTGCTGTACATATATGGTGATCCAATGGTCCAGAGGCCAGTACCAAGCACCAGACATGTACAGCACTTTGTCACTATCAGGTTAATGGTAGCATGTAAAAGCAAATTATTTGCTAAGACTCTGTTCATATTGCATATGATTGGTGGTATATGTTGGGAGAAACATCTAAATATATATATGTACTTCTGATGGAAGGTGGCAACTCATGCCACTTTATAGCTTTCCAGTAACATGTTGGCCATTGGTTACAACGCAAATAAATAATACTGTGTGTTTACCATGTAATATTGAGGCATATTACGTCTTTAGTTGAACATGTGTTCATTTCACAAATCATTTCTTCTTGTTTACTCAGGTGCAAAAACTTCAACGTGCTGCTTTAAGAGACCCGGTGAAATGTGCAGTGTCCTCCAAGTATCAAACAGTAGAAAAGCTGCAGCAGTATTATGTTTTCATCCCTTCAAAGTTCAAGGTATTGTTTCTGTGCTCGTTAACTGGCATAAATCCGAAAAGTATCCTAAGGGCCTATTAGACTGCCTGATTGACTGTAAATGCATCAATTTGCACTCATTTACACCGACCTATTCCACAGACCGATGCAAAGTGAATGAGGAGGAATGATTGCTACTGCGGTTGTTCCTCCATCATTAAATTCTGTTGAGGATCAGCAGCACATCCCTGATTACACAGGGATATTTGCTGCCCAATAATCCTGCACCTTTTGTCCTAATTAGAGATGCAAATCTGGCTATCTCTGGCAGATTATCAGAAATGTCAGGCCTCATGCACATGACGTATTTTTTGGGCCGTAGATGCGGGCCCATTCATTTCAGTGGGGCTGCAAAGGATGTGAACTCGCGGTGTGCAGTCAGCATCCAAATTGTCATTCTGTGGCCCTGCAAAAAATAAAATAAAAAAATGTACTATTGTCTGTTTTGTGGACAAGAATTGATATTTTTAACGTATCTGAAGGGAAAATGTGGGATGCACATAGCTGGTATCTGTGTTTTGCGTAACTCCGATTTGAAGACTGCAGACTCGATACGGTCATGTGCAGGAGGATTTTACTACATTTTCAAGTGTGCTGTCGCGTGATGTGTACTTCTTTGTGCTTTATCTCTAGGACAGCTATCTTGTGTACATCCTGAATGAGCTAGCAGGGAATTCTTTCATGATCTTCTGCAGCACATGTAATAATACCCAGCGTATTGCTCTCTTGCTGCGTAATCTTGGATTCGCTGCCATTCCCCTGCATGGCCAAATGAGTCAGGTAAGATTGAAATTGTTATGAATCTTGTTTTTAATTTTTTTGCAGAGAGCTGCCAGATACATATGTAGAACATTTAGCTGACATGCCCTTTTAGAAGAAAAAATAGGCAAAATTATTGAATTCCAGTCTTACTAGTCCCTTCAAAATCATATTTACATATTATACTGTTGTGGCTCCTGTGACATGCCCGAGGAGAACTAATTTTGGGCTAAAAAAAATGCATTTTTTTTTTTCAGTTCCAATGGGATGCAGAAGCTGTAATTAGCTGCCATTATGATATTGATGACCTATCCTGAGAATAGGCCATCAGTATCGGAAACCAAACAACCCATTTAATTTAAAACCATGTATGCAGAAGGGGCGGGGGGCAGAGATCACACACAAGTAGCTCAAGTGTCCGTTACCGTATGAGAGAGGAGATCACATTATAGCTTTAGCATGAGAGTTATTAAAGGCAGTAGAATCCTGAAACCACATTTATGAGGGACACCCCTACATGAGAACTGTAACTTTTTTTTTTTTTTTTTTTAACTCAAGTAAACGAAAGATATATAGTAGTCAGTTCTACCATAGCAAGTTATCACTTCTCCACAGCAGAGGTGATAATGGTTTATTGTTGGGGTTCTCACTACTAGGCCCTGCATCAATCAGTGTCTCCAGTTTAATGAAGCTGTGGTCATGCATGTGCCCTACTGCTCCATTCACTGTCTATGGGATGGATAGAGGCAGTCAAGTACAGCCCTCTGGAAGTTATTGTAGCATTAGTTTGCATGTGTGACCATCGCTTCATTTAAAGGGAATGTGTCATCAGAAAATGACTTGCTGTTTAAATAACTTTATGTTTAGCATATTTTTAAACTTTTGATATTTTTATTTTTCCATGTAACTTTTTAAATTTGAACAAAAACAAAAAATCCTGCAGTTTTTGCATTGGCCACTGTCTAATAATTGGCGTCACTTCTTGGTCTGCACAGATCACTTTACTGCAGTTAACTCATTCTTATCCTGCCTGTAATGATATCATCTATGTGTACAGATAAAACAGGATCCTCCATTAACAATAGGCGATTATCAAACCTTATCTATTCTTGTGCAATGACCTCTGCACAGAGCACGACTAGAAAACTCTCCGAAAGAAGTCAGTGAGGTCCCCTCCTGACCATTGTGTCTATGGACCATGGGGCTGCCAGAAAGCAATTTTTTTTAATGCTGTGTAAATGCTGTTAAGAACAGCTCAGGCAAGATGGCCGCCCCCATAATCATGTTCAGGAAATAAAATAAAATCTACAATCAGAAAATAAAAACAGATGAGAAAAAAAGGAGATGTGTTACTATCTGATTTTAACTGGTAGATAGCATTTTTGGTGACACTTTTCCTTTAAATGGGGCATCTCCCACTTCCATGTTATGATTAGTGAGGACAGGGCCGGCTCCAGGTTCATGTGGGCCCTTGGGCGATAAAGTCTTAGTCGATCCCCTTACACAGTGATAACTCTGAGTACAGATAATACAGTAGAAATCGCCTGCAGTCCTATGTAACAGCACAGATAACACAGTCATGGCTATCTGAGTACAGAAAATGTAGTAGTGTTACCTGCAGTCTGTCGGGTTTATAATAATTCAATTAAGAATTATTAATTATGGTCATAAAAATATTTTTTTCATAACTTCCTGAAATTATGACCTGGTGAATTGTAGATAATTGTATCGATTTCTACATCTGAGGCCGACTATTTCCTCAGATAATAAGTTATTTTCATGAGAGATGACATTAATGCTAAAGATGTAGTTTTGACATTAAATAATACGCAGATATTATAAAACATGCAAAGATTATTAGTTACAAGATTATAAACAAATAAGTATATAACACAATGATATATGCCAATGAATATATATGGAGTTAATATAAAGCATTACAAGCTTAAAATAAGTAAATAAACAATGATATATGCCAATTAATATATATGGCATTGATATCAGGCACTAGAAGCTTCACAATACATGTGGGTAGAAGCAGCTTGTCACATTATAACAAAGCTATTTGGTTAGGATATCAAAACAAGAAGTTACATTATATACATTACTCCTGTTCAGAGGCGTGTCTAATCCTAGACATCTATATGGAATGATAAATACATTCCCCACCCCTCTCTAACCAAACTAAAGTACACCTCACATGTAGTAATGGGCAAATCCATTCAACTTAATTTATTAACTTAGAAGATAGTAGTCAAATCCTAGACTACTTTTACATGTATACTTCTCCTATTCTGGACTACTTTCATATCTGTATAACCTGGTAAGACTATTAAGACAACAGACATTGGAAGAACTTGGAACAAATCTTCCAGTGGGAATTTATCATCTAGCTTGGCGAAGAATGCTACTATCAATATAATTATATATGTAAATATATACAATCATTTAATACTTTGCTAGATTATGAGTCTTGATTCTTCTGTAGGTAGAATGAAGCCTCACAATATCCTAAGACTACATCTCAATATGGAGATGATCAATTAATTAATGTGTTTATGTATTCACCAATCTAGATGGTATGACTTCATTCACATTATCCAATTAATCTTAATAAAATGAAATATCATTCTTTATGTCTCTTACCAAGTCCTAGCAGGAATCACACTTCTGCTCCTAGGAAAGCTGGGTGGTCCATCATCGCATGTCTCGCCATGACTTTCGTATTGAAAGACCCCTCTCTCTTGGGTGTTCTGGCTATGATGATGATCCTCATGCGCTATCCTGGAATGTTGGAATCCTCTTTTGTTTCTTAGCTTCTCCTTCTTGCCTCCTTCCTCATTGATGCTCATCTATCTAGGGTAATTATCTCCCTTGTAATCTAACATTACCACCCCCTGGATTAGTATTCTCCAATCAATTGAGGGGGTGTAAACATATGTAATAAGATCCTATGAGATCATGTTTACCCATAATGCAACTATGGAGGATGGTGTAACGATATCGATATCTGTCTCCGGATGGCACTGTTGTGCAAGCTATTAACACCATACCATGAAGAGTTAACTATGGTACTCTTGTATTATATACTTTGACCTTTGTCGTCGTAAATTCGATAATAACGGATTAATGTAGACATTTTGTATCAACTAAAGATAGACAACTTGAAGTCTCTCTGACACTATTGATCTATGGGCCATTATGGTATGAATGGGCCTTGTTCTCTTCAGACGGACATGTCTGGAGAATCCAATGTACTCCTTTACAGATAAGACCACATTTGTGGCAATAACTCTTAAAATACAATGTTCTTTGTATTCAGTATTCAGTAAACTTTTTCACAGACTGAATTCTGTGTCACCTCAAATCTTGGCCTGTTCCAGCCGTGTATGAAAACTTTGGTTCAACTTCAGCCTGTCTCTTAAAGACAATGAGCATGCATTTTGAATATAATATGACCAGGTATCAATATATATACCTATGAAAATGCCCGACAAGTCCTATGTAAAACCACAGATGACACTAGTGCTAATAATTTGGTAGTGTTGCCTGCAGTCCTAAGTAAAACCACAGCTAACACTAGTGTAGATCATGTGGTAGTGTTACCTACGTCCTTAGTGTACCTCCCTATGTCTCTCCCATGGGCTCCATGCTGGCGGTGCTGCCTCCTCTTCAGTCTTCTTCTTGCCCCAACCCAGAACGTCCTGATGCAGCTGTGTCAAGACATAAACACTGTGGGCATGGTGAGAGACACGCACACATAGGGACATACATATGGACAGACACCTGTGCGATCGTCAACCAACTTCTATCTAATGTGTGGCCACCTTTTAGTTATCAATGATCAATCCCTTATCACCCATCCTTTGGATAGACAAGTCGTTATGTTGCCCCTTCAAGGTTTTGTGCAATATGTCATCACTGAGGCAGACTCCACTTTATCCTTCCTGCTTTTGTATACTAAACCCAGCACTTAGAACTTGCACCAGGGAACTAATCATTTTGGGTTGTCTCCTCAGTAAGATTAGAGTAATATTAAGTCGATGTCTTTCTGGTTTGATCTGCCTTTGGGGTAAACGACACAGACACATCACATTATACAGTGTGACAACTGCAGCTAGTCACTAACCTCAGCTGTCATGTGCATACTGCTGAGTCCAGTGATTGGCTGCAGCGATGCCTGGGATATACAGGTGTATAATTGCTGCAGCCAAGAAGTTAAATGTATGGCTGCAGAGAGGATCAGAGCAGTAGTACTGGAAGCAGTGGTTGGTAAAATAAGTGAGTATTCAGTCCTGTCTGGGGGATTTTTATATATTTTTTTGTCAACCCTTTGAACTATGACAGCAGTGTTATGTGGAGTGTGTCACCAATAGGTTAAAGGGGTTTATCTGAGGATAGGTCATCAGTATCTAATCAGTGTGTGTCCGACACCCGAGCCCCCTGCCAATCAGCTATTTGAGAAGGCAGCGGCGCTCCTGGACACGTCGTGGCCTTCTCTCTGCTTTTCCTAGGCCGGGTGACGACAAGTTCATTAATCACGTGGCCCTAGGAGCATCTCAGCCCCATTAAAGTGGGTGGGGCCGAGTGCAATACCAAGCAGAGTTGCTATACTATGATCGGCACTGTGCTTGGTTAGCATGAATAAGGCAGTAGCTCTCAAAACAGGTGATCGGCGGGTGTCGGCCCGCCACCAATCAGATACTGATGACCTATTTACAGGATAGGTTCTCAGTATAAAAATCCTTGAAACCCCTTTTAGGCTGTTTTTTCTTTTAAATGTATTTAGTAATTTAACCCTTATGAATTACGTAAAATGAGTGATGTGAAGAAAAAAAACTCTTGTAGTACCAGTTGCCAAAGAAGTTTCTTGACTTTAGTGAAACTCAGGCGGATAGTTATGTGGTTATATAGTTTTTATTCTCTTTTACCTGCAGAATAAAAGGCTTGGTTCTCTGAACAAGTTTAAGGCAAAATCCCGTTCAATTCTCCTGGCCACTGATGTTGCAAGTCGAGGGCTTGATATTCCACATGTGGATGTTGTTATAAATTTTGACATTCCAACGCATTCTAAGGTAAGTATCAGTAAGGCTACTTTCACACTAGCGTTTTCAATTCCGCTATTGAGATCAGTCATAGGATCTCAATAGAGGATGAAAACTTCCATTTTGTCCCCATTCATTGTCAATGGGGACAAAACTTAACTGAACAAAACTGAATGCACCATAATGCATGCCGTTTCCGTTTGGTTGCATTCCCATACCGGACAGAATAACGCTGCAAGCAGCTTTTTTTCTGTCCGCGATGTGGTGCGGAGCAAGACGAATCTGTCTTGACATACAATGTAAGTCAATGGGGACAGATCCGTTTTCTCTGACACAATAGAAAACTGATCCGTTCCCCATTAACTTTCAATGGTGTTCATGACTGATCTGTCATGTCTATATAAGACATAATACAACCGGATCTGTTCATGACGGATGCATGCGGTTGTATTATTGTAACGGAAGCGTTTTTGCAGATCCATGACTGATACGCAAAAAAAACGCTAGTTTGAAAGTAGCCTAAACTGTTCAGCAAGTCTGTATTTTGATTAATGAATATGCACTTATGCTTTTAACAAATGTAGTCACTGTTTATCTGTATTAAAGATGACCTGTCAGCAGGATGAACCCCTTTAAATCAGGAATTATGCCTGGTAGGACTGACCCAGCAAATAAAAGCATAGCTTTGTTAAGCTGATTTGTGGCACCATTATTGAGAAATCCTTCTTTTATTTCATATTGAAGTGAAGGTTTAACGGCACCTCAGTACACCTTTGCTTGTCTGCTCTGCAGTGTCAGTTACTCCCTTTCTCCTCGATTGACAGGGTCATGATCAGAATCCTCACATCAGGCCCTGTAATCTTGCCATACCAAGTCCAAAGGGAAAACCAGCACTCTCACTTAAGGGAGAATTCCTAAGTCCAAAGCATGTCAAAGCTTGAATAATCTTACATAGATGATAAAAGGATCCAACGTGATGAATAAAATCAATCGTGTTATTTCATATCTTCAAGTAAAAACTACATAAAAAAACTTACGTTTTTCAACCAAACAAAATTGTCTTAATCATATCATAAAATATTCATGTTCCCCTCTCTTAAAAACAAACAAACCCTGCACTAACTAAATCGGCAGAAGGATTAGACCTAAGGCAAAGAGAACTAGTTACATAAAAAAGGCCAAAATTGAACATTCGCTGGACATACAGTATGTAGATATTCAATGACTGTAATAGTGAAACATTAGATTTTTATGAAAATTAAAGGCCTGCTGGGAAACCTATTCAAGGTCATTATCCTAAATGTTTCCTAATCTAACAGATGTTATTTAATATTTCCACCTCTAGGGGGAGTTCTAACCTTTTTGATTCCATAGACTCTAAAGCAGGGATGCTCTACCTGCGGCCCTCCAGCTGTTGTAAAACTACAATACCCACCATGCCCTGCTGTAGGTTGATAGCTGTTGGCTGTCCGGGTATGCTGGGAGTTGTAGTTTTGTAACAGCTGGAGGGCCGCAGCTTGGGTATCCCTGCTCTAAAGGAAGTAAGATTACCTGCATGACATTCCCTGCAGTTTTTTAAACGCCAGATATCGAATTTTTAAGCATCTATATGTGCTACCCACATAATGCTTGACGTAAATCCTGTATTACAATCTATATAACCTTTAATAGGATAGGAATGTAAGTTGTCAGTGTGTACAGACCTTATAAGAATGAGAACTGCATTTGTAAAAACCCGAACAGTGGACTGAGTAAAGGGCAACAACTGGGAGAAACTAAACTTCCTAATGTAGGCGCGCACTGTCCTACAGCCTCTCTAGCTTGTCATCTTCAGAGCAGAGGTAAATAGCGCTGAATGATGTCATGTAGCTGTGTGAACGAAGGGCTATAATGACCAATACCGTAGCATTACACCTTAGATATCCTTGCTTCCTATTTTAATAAATACATTTCAAGACTTCTAAATGACCCTATGTACCATTCAAGTATGGTAACCTGTTGACATCTGTGTGACAATATGTTGTGTTTAATAAATGAAGTATCTTCACTACAATTCCTCATAGTACAGGTAGTCTGACATAAAGGGATAGCCTATAGAGTATGAAGGGGCAATTAGGAAAGATATCCGGTAACACAATCCTTCTTGCACGTCCTAAAAGTAGATGTGGTGATAATTTCACCCACTTTACCTTGTAAATGTAAATCAAAGTGTAATATGGTAGTTTAACTCTGTAAATCAAATGTAAACTGTAAAAAGTGTCTTGCAAAGTAAAGAAATAAGTTTCAAGTAAAAAACCCCAAAAAGACCCTCTCTTAATCGTCATATAAAATTGTACAAAAAGTTCGTCGTAACAGCCCGCTTTATAAAAATATCACATGATCCCCCCCCCCCCCCCCCCGTTAAGCGAACACCATAAATAAATGAAAACTGTGCCAAAATAGCCATTTTTTTTTTTTGGGTCCCCTTGCCTCACAAAAAGTGTAATACCAAGTGATCAGCCATAAGTACCCCAAAATGGTACCAATAGACCACCTTATCCCACAAAAAAATGACAATCGCCAGAAATATAAAAATAAAATGCCTGTCAGAAAATGGAGATACAAAAATAAGTTTGTTTTTTTTTCTTTTCAAAAATGATTTGTGTAAAACGTAACAAAAAAAATGTATTAGGTATCGCCATGTCTGTAACACTGTAAAAAAGATAAAAACCGTGTCAGAACAGTCATTTCTTTTGGTCACCTCGCAGGTTAACGCCCACAACAGCCTGTTAACGCTAATGTGAAAGTAGCCTTACTGCATTTGTTTATCTGGCTTCCCAAAAGGCAACATAAAAAGTGATCAAAAAGTTATATGTACCCCAAAATACAATCACTGAGCAACTCATCCAGCAAAAAATAAGCCCCCACACGATCTGTTAAGAGAAAAATAAATGTATGGTTCTCAGAAAATGGCTGTACTGGTATCCCAGAAGCTGTTCAATAGCAACATGCCCATAAACCCCAATCCATCAAAATCTGCGCTGCAAAAGCCATATGGCAGTCCTTCTGTTCTGAGCTCTGCAGTGTGCCCCTGCAGCAGTTTACGACCACATATGGGGTGTTGCCGTATTTAGGAGACAAAGGGCAACACTTTAAGGGGCGGTTTTATTTCCTGTTACTCCTTGTGAAAATGAAATATTTGGGGCTAAAGCAACATTTTATTGGAAGAAATGAAATTAATTTTCATAGCCAAGTGTTTTTAAATTCTGTAAAATGTCTGTGAGGTCAAAGTGCTCAATATACCCTTTAATAAATTCCTAAAGGGAATGTAGTTTCTAAAATGAGCTTTTTGGGGGTTTACACTGTTGGGGTGCTTCAGGGTCTCTTAAAATACAACATAGCACCCCAAAACCATTCCAGCAAAGTCTGCTCTCCAAAGTTCATATGGTGCTCCTTCCCATTTGACCTCTGCCATGTGCCTATAGAGATGTGTGTTTACTAAGGGCACTTTCACACTGGTGCGGATCCGTCTGTTTATTTGCACAGACGGATCCGCACCTATAATGCAGACGTTTGTATCCGTTCAAAATGGATCCGTTTGCATTAGTTTTAAAGAAAAATGACAAAGTCCAAAACCGATCCGTTTTGAATTACATTGAAAGTCAGTGGGGAACGAATCCGTTTTCAAATGCACCATATTGTGTCATTGAAAACTGATCCGTCCCCATTGACTTACATTGTAATTCAAAACGGATCCGTTAGGCTCCGCATCTTCAGACGGACACCAAAATGCTGCAAGCTGCGTTTTGGTGTCCACCTCCAGAATGGAATAGAGGCGGAACGGAGCCTAACTGATGCATTCTGAACTGATCCTTATCCATTCAGAATGCATTAGGGCTTAACTGATCCGTTTTGGACCGTTTGAGAGCCCAGAAACGGATGTCACAAACGGAATCCAAAACGCTAGTGTGAAAGTAGCCTAACACACATGATGGAGTGTTTCTGTAAACTGCAGAATCGGGGTAATAAATATTGAGGTTTGTTTTGCTAGTAACCCTTGCTGTGTTACACAGAAAATCTGCTTAAAAAATGAAATTGTGAAATATTACTTCCATTTTCCTTTAATTCTTGTGGAAGACCTCAAGGGTTAACAAAGTTTGTCAGTTTTGAATAATTTAAGGGATGTATTTTCTAAAATGTGGTCATTTATGGGTGGTCTCTATTATGTAAGCCCCTCAAGATAATTTTTTTAACTGAATTGCTTAAAAAATGGTTTTGGAAATTTTCTTGAAAATGGCTTCTAAAATTCTAAGCCTTCTAACGTCCTAGAAAAACATAAAATAACATTTACAAACATAAAATGACATATGGGAAATGTCGATTCATAACTATTTTATGATGTATTACTATCTGTCTGAAAAGTAGAGAAATTCTATTTTACAAAATTGTGAATTTTTTATTAAATAAAGCTGAAAAATAAGAGTAAAAGCATTCCAAAGTTATTACCAGATAGTGACATGTCAGATTTGCAAAAATTGGCTTGGGCAGGAAGCTGAAAACTGGCCCGCAGTAAAGGAAATTAAAATATAAATATAGAATTTACAAAACAAGAGGATAAAAGGGACAGCAGTGGTTGTATTGGTTTTAGAGCATGTAACACGTTCATAAGGCTTTCATTTCGAGCGTAGGATGTCTTAGTAGAGATCAAAGAACAATCATTGGAAATGGCAAACAAAATAGTTTATATAGGTTAAAGGGGTTTTCCAAGTGAGAGAAGGTTGCGGTGTTACCGCCAGCACTGCTGCCTTCTCAAACAGCTGATTGGCAGGGTCCTGGGTGTTGGACTCCCACCTATCAAATACTGATGACCTATTCAGAGAATAGGTCATCACTAATATAAAACTTGGAAAACCCCTTTAAGTTATCATGTAGAATGTATACAGGTGAATGGATACTGCAGGTTTTGGCTGTGAACTACACCTACTGTTCTGGTATTTTTGAGGTGGCAATGGAAGTGTTTCTTTTTTGCTTACTTGTTACATTCTCTATTACAGGATTACATACACCGAGTAGGCAGAACAGCTCGTGCTGGAAGATCTGGAAAAGCTATTACTTTTGTAACACAGTAGGTTGTTCTGTATATTAAAACTAGGGCGGGGATTTTTACCAAAAAATTTATTTTTATTTTTGTTAATTACACTGAAAAATAAATAGCTTGACTATATAGTGCAGGGGTTACTACTGGACATAGATCGGCGTACCCATGCACTGCCGGTCTGTGTACAGTAGTAACCCCTGCACTGCCAGTCTATATAGAAGTTGTATCCCCTGCTATCTTTCATGAACTCTATCATGTAGCTATAATAGCCTGCCTATATTCAGTGCCCTGCCTGTGCTGTACATAGTGTGCCCTGCGCTGATGAATGGCTGGAAAAGTCTAAGGCATATTGGTACACCATAGACTTTTTCCAGGGTGCAGGTGCCCACAGAGAGGGCTCTGAATGCTGCCTCTGGCACCCGTGCCATAAGTTCGCCACCACTGGGCTAGGGTCACATTATATATAAATAGAATTTTACACAGTATATATGTGGTTTGCATGAGACTTTGTTGTACAGTGTGTACAGGAGATGTTAGAGGTTAAGTAAATGGTATACATGACATGTCTCAGGCACTGTCTATGTACAGTATGCAAGAGGTGTGTTGGGCACAGAATTTTTAATTTAAAATCACGACTCTGTGTCTAATTTGTGTTAAGGGGATGTACATGGCAGGTTAACGGGTAAAGCCTAGTCCATACATGATGCGTGCCAGCTGTATAATATGGAGATGACACCCATCGCAGTCATTTCACACCTCATCTAACCCGCATCTGAGGGTTTAGACAGGTGAAGGGGCTTCCCTCTGTTCTCCAGTTGGAGTCCCCATGGTGAAATGAAATTTTTAAAAATATTTAAAAAAACACAAACATTAAAATTCAAATCACAATCCCTCCTTTCCCAACTTTACATGTAGAAATAAATAAATTAAACCTTATTGGTATCGCTATTTCTCAGTCCTATGAATGGTATCATTATGCAATGAATGGGGCATGTTACATAAAATAATATTGTCCAGTATACATGCAATACAAATATTGTAAGGTTTTTAAATGTCCATTTTTCTCTTTGGTATTGCCCCCTGCTGTTTATTCTTCTGGTCCACCATCTCCTGAATTGCTACTTTCCCCTCCCCTGAGTGCTGTATTGTAAAGCGGCACTGACACCTCTCATTCATCTATTCCTACTTCTGAATTCATAGAAATGTATAGCTATCTTCTATACAGTGGAGAAGGAAATTGTGGGGACATATCGTATTTTCCAGCGTATAAGACAACCCTCTACTTTTCCTGTTAAAATATGGGGTTTGGGCTATACTCGCCGTATAAGACTACCCCTCTTCCAACGCACACCAAATAAATTAAACAGACGATGCGAGCATGAGAGCAGGGAGAGGGGGCTGTTTCAGGAGCGACTGGCCGGGATGCAGCGCACCGTGGCTCAGCTAGAGGGCGCCTGTCCTTGAAGCTGGAGAAGGACAGCTTCTCCAGGCCGGCTTGGAAGTAAAGAGCACCTATGACTGGTCCAACAATTGTTAGATAATGATATATACCGTATGTGTAGAGCGGCACCCAGGGATAATAGTAAGTGCAGGGAGATCCCTGGGCACCGCTTTACACATACATATCGTTATCTAACAATCATTGGACCAATGAAAGGTCCTGTTAAGGTTTCAGCACGCAGTATACCGGTGTATAAGACGACCCCTGACTTTTAATAATATTTTTGTGTTAAAAAGTAGTCTTATACGCCAGAAAATACAAAGTATGTTCATATGTGTCTCTGGGGTTATATGTGAAGGTCTTTTTTTTCTATATAGGGATGATGGGGTGAGTTTTTAATGTTTTTTTTTTTTTTTTTGTTTTTTTTTAGCTGTATTTTCTGTATGTAGAACACAATAGGATGTTTGTAATGGTGTAATATGAAATAAGTCAGTTGTAAGAGAAATCTCATAGAATATTATAGCCTATAGGAAGTAATGGAGTTCAGGCTCATCCCCTATAGAGTGATGGGGAAGATGCATACGGAACATTAGGCTAGATTACTTCCATTAGTAGTTCCAGCAGAGAACTGTCTGCCGGAGCTCTCTGGACCCGCATTGCTGGATGTTACCAGGACCTCTGGCCCCATTGACTATAAAGGAATCTGGCAGAGATCCAGCTACCACCCAACAAATATGCTTGGATTCCGCCATACAAAAAGACCCTGGACATGCAAGGCATAGAGGGTGGAATTTGTATGATGTCATATGCACTTATCTGATAGGAAATATGGAAAGTGCTTGTCATTATGAATGAACCCTTTAAGTCGCATGTCATCGCCGTCACCGCTATACAGTATAGTTCTGACTGGCAGCTGCAATTCCCTGGGGTCCGAAGTTCAGTAGCTGCTGTGGTCGCTGTTGCTCTCCACTTCCTGGTCCTGGGCCAGCACACCAGGAAAGACCCGTCCAGCCAATCACTGTCCTTTGCAGTGATCTGCTTCAGACGTTTCTGGCATTTTGGAATAACAAGCCAGGACCAGGAGGGCAATAACAGTGGAGCAGCATCGGAATGGTAGCGCTGCGGAATCTGTGAAAGTGAGTTATGATTCTTTGTTATTTTTAACCTCTTCTGGTTAAAAATTACTTTAAGCATGTTCTCAAAATTAACACCTTATATAGTTTAGCATTTGTAGATACTTGTACAGTAGGAATACTCCTGGTGGTTAGTGATAAAGGAAAACAAGATTCTGAAAAGTTAATATTGCTTTGTCATTGAATTGTTAAGGTATGATGTGGAGCTGTTTCAAAGAATAGAGCATCTGATTGGTAAAAAGCTTCCAGCCTTTCCTACCCAAGAAGAGGAAGTAATGATGTTAAATGAAAGAGTATCCGAGGCTCAGCGATTCGCTCGCATAGTAAGTACTGTAATGAAATGTTATTTTGTATATCAAGTTGGTTTGAAACCTGTTGGGGCTGGAAGCATTCTCATGAATATAGGGCGAGTCATGATGAAAGTATGTCATGTCGGAGTCTCATGCGTAGTGCAGTTTCTTGACTCTGTGACCACATGCTTAACCTGCATACCCCTTTTACCTCGTATAGAAGCACGACATGTATATATTCATATATTTTTGTATCACTAATCAGAAATCCTATTATTTAATAGTAGGTATTTAGAAGTAAATAGAAGTATTTTGTAAAACAGGCTTTTTTTAAATAGTTCAATTACTGTTTAGATATGTCACTTTCAGGTCTGCTAATGAGGTGACCTCCATTAGAAATTGTCACCGGACTGCCCCAGCACATTACTCATTACAGCACATTAAAATTGCAGAACCCTAATATAAAAGACCCTACAAGACTTTCACAATGCCTTTGAGGTAATATTAATATACGTTACCAGTTGAGGAAAGAAACATGTGAAATGACACCAGATATAACATTTCTCTTCTTTAAAGTTTACGTGTCGTATAAGGTTTCAGAATCAGCGTCTTTATGCGTCTGTATACAAGGAATAATAATTTGTCTATATCTGTTGGCCATTTTCCCTGACCTGTTTGGGGAGACCAGCTAGGGTTGGGTGAGATAAAAAATATTCCCACGATAACGACATTAAGAAATTTATTGCGATAACAATATATATTGCTATAAATACCCATTTTAGAATAAAAACACTTGGGGCTGCTAGCAGACATTATACTCTATGGGGCGGCGGGCCACATGGAGACATTATACTGTATGGGGGCTACAAATTTTTACTTCAGTGCCTTCAGGGCGCCATAGATTGTCTGATGAGTCCCAGTTCTCTGGTCTGTGGGCAGAGTTCTGGTGAAGTAAAGAGGGAGCTGGTGCGGTAACTGACAGGTATTGTGCGCAGGCAGCTGGACGCGGATGTTTCAGAAGCAGTCAGCACCAGTGTAACCACCCCTATGACTTCACTAAAATACCGCGGTATATTAACAATGGTATATCGCCCAACTCTAAGACCAGCTGCAGTGATGTTCTCCATACACTGCACTTATAGAGGACAAGTTCTTGCTCCCACATCTCTTTAGCACGCCCACAGAACCAGAAACAGCATGGAGAACCTTATACAGCAGTATGTCCAGCCCTGAAATGGGATAGAAAATTTACTGGAGCCAGGAGCAGTATCTCTGTCTGTGCCTCTGTCTCCTTGCAGCAGCTCACTCCTCTTCTCCCCTCGCCTCTCAAAAAAACTTCTATGGGCAACATGTAACTTGATTCCACAGTGAGCTGGTGGTCCTTCTTGTTTTATTGATTTGTGCAAAGTTTTTTAAAGTACAGTGACCATTTCAGCATAGCTCCTCCATTTGGGCACTTAAAAAATGATTTACTAAAACTTTATGCACCCATATTAAAGGGCATCTGTCAACACACATACCTTGATATGAATACAGCCATAGAAGATATGCGCTGAGCAGCCGAATATGATCCCATTTGCCTTTGCCCCATAGTAACATAGTTTATAAGACGGAAAAAAGACATCTATCCAGTTCGACCTGTTATCCTGCAAGTTGATCCAATGGAAGGCAAAAAAAAAAACTGTCAAGGTTTAGCAATCCAGAGATATAAGCTATTTTAATGGGCTAATTAGCATATTAGTGGAACAAGGGCATTGCTGTTGAACCCGGTACTCCAATCAGTGTATGGCCTGGCCTTAAACTCTCACGGCAGTACATGCACCTCTTTGGTCCTCGCACACGATGTACATTAAGGAAGCTCATGGTGGATGAATGCATGCTCAGTACAAGTTCCATCTGATTTATTAGTGTAAAGTAGGCCTGCACAATATATCGCGAAAGCAATCGCAATTAATTGCCATATCGCAATCGCAATTTGCTGACCCAAAAATGCTGCAATTATATTACTGTTTTTCGCTTTATAAGACACACTAAAAAAAACCCACCCCCCAAAAGTGTGTGTGTGGGGGGGTGGCAGTGCGTCTTATAAAGTGATGGTTGACTTTCTACGTGACACTGTATCTCCGGCCGCTATGCTGCACAGCGCGCCTGGCGATACATCAGTTACAGTGCGGGGAGGGAGGAGGGGCTGGTGGAAAGTGGTTATTTTAATGAACACATGTTCTTAAATCTATTTTATTTATCTGTTATGTGCAGTGCTATTAAGAAAATGGCAAGTTTTTTTTTTACTTTTGCAGTAATGCAAATATGTATTTTATTTTGAAAAACACTGCGCATTTCAGTTCTTAAGTTCAGCATAACTACATTTCACATTATCAGTCATCCGTGTGTGCTTTTACCTTGAAAATCCAAGCAGATAGACCTCTAGCACAATTCCCTTAAAATATCGCATCGCATATCGTTATCGCAATTTTTAGGGCCCTAATCGCAATCGCACAAAATTCCCATATCGTGCAGCCCTAGTGTAAAGTGTGTGCGGCGATGAAGAGGCACACGCACTACCGCAAGATTTCAGGGCCAGGCAAGAATATCTTTTATACTGCTGGGTCCTGTCACGCACCGTGCAAAGGACATGATCAGCACATACTCTGACTGGAGCTCCCGGTTCAACAGCAACGCCCTCGTTGCACCTAGGAGGTAATTAATATATAAAATAGAACATATCTCTGGGTTAAAACAACATATCAGTATGGGACAAATAGAGCTACATTCAGCTGCTCAGTGCACATTCCCCATGGCAGCTGCATTTATATCAAATTATATGCTGACAAGATGTCCTTTAAAGAGAAGAAAGTTTGTGAGAAACCTTTGTACTATACTGTACTATGTTTAAAATTAAGTTCTATTTTGTCTTGCAGGAACTAAGAGAACAAGGAGAAAAGAAAAAACGGCCCCGGGATGAGGAAACAGATGATGCTGAAGGTTCTTTGGGAGTGAGAAAAAAAGTTGCAGGAGGAAAATTCAAAAAGAAGGTCCACTGAAAAGGAAAAAAGGCTAAAACTTGTAAATAAACATCATTGTTCTTCAAGACTGAAATCTGTCAGAACAATTCCAGTATTGGGCACCTACTTATTATAAAAAACAAACAAAAGAAAACCACGTTTACTCTTCTGTATTCCCAAGACAAAACTCTAGTAAAAATTATTTCCTGCGTTTCCTCACTAAATATTCAGGTCTAGATGTTACCTATTAAAATATTAAACCAGAAAGTGGTATCTCCCAACACTCTTTAAGCTGCATTTTAATGAAAATTTAAAGAGCATCTGTCTGTTTGATTAACCCTTTTAAATCTGTGTGATGCAAATATTTCTTTTCTCTATAGGGTTAATAAGTGCTGAGATTAATTTTAATATTTATGTAAATTACATTTTTGGAGCATCCCCCCCCAGAATTGCGGAATAGATGCGGACGTGTGAATGGGGCCTTACGTCGCAAGCACTCCTATGTCCTTTCCCGTCTTTTTTTTTTTTTTTTTGCACATTTTTTGGCAGAGATCTTTTCATCCACATTGATGCGAATGAAGAAATCTGTGCCGTTAATTTTTTTTTCAGCCCAGAGGCTGAACGGAAAAAAAAAATCTCATTACCCATATGCTCAATATAAGGAGAAACTCCTAATGCTGGCCATACATGTAATGATTGCGGAGACCCTCAAATGCCAGGGCAGTACAAACACCTTACATGTGACCACATTTTAGAAAGACACCCCAAGGTATTCCGTGAGGGGTATGGTGAGTTCATGTAAAATTTTTATTTTTGTCACAAGTTTCACACTATTTAAAAAAAAAAAAAAAAGTTAATTTCCGCTAACTTGTGCCAAAAAAAAAATCTTCTATGAACTCGTCATGCCCCTCACGGAATACCTTGGGGTGTCTTCTTTCCAAAATGGGGTCACATGTTGGGTATTTATACTGCCCTGGCATTTTAGGGGCCCTAAAGCGTGAGAAGAAGGGCATTTATACGCATTTGGATTCCAAACTACTTCTCACGCTACTAACTTGTGACAAAAAATAAAATTTTACATGAACTCACCATACCCCTCACGGAATACCTTGGGGTGTCTTCTTTTTAAAATGGGGTCACTTGTGGGGTATTTATACTGCCCTGGCATTTTAGGGGCCCCTAATGCGTGAGAAGTAGTTTGGAATCTTAATGCGTAAAAATGCTCTGTGAAATCCTAAAGGTACTCATTGGAATTTGGGCCCCTTTGCGCACCTAGGCTGCAAAAAGTGTCACACGTGGTATCCCCGTACTCAGGAGAAGTAGGGCAATGTGTTTTGGGGTGTATTTTTACATATACCCATGCTGGGTGAGAGAAATATCTCTGTAAATGACAACTTTTAAAAAAAAAAATTATACAAAGTTGACAATTTACAGAGATATTTCTCTCACCCAGCATGGGTATATGTAAAAATACACCCCAAAACACATTGCCCTACTTCTCGGAGTACGGCGATAGCACGTGTGCCACTTTTTTGCAGTCTAGGTGTGTAAAGGGGCGTAAAGTCCGAGTACCTTTAGGCTTTACAGGGTTGCTCACAATTTAGCCCTGCCCACAATGCCAGAACAGTTAACACACCCCACAAATGACCCCATTTCGGAAAGTAGACACCCCAAGGTATTCACTGAAGGGCATAGTGAGTCCGTGGGAGATTTTTTTTTTTTTGCCAGAAGTTAGCAGAAATGGAAACTTTTATTATTCTTTTTTCCTCAGAAAGTGTCATTTTCCGCTTACTTGTGAAAAAAAATTAAATGATACATGAACTCACCATGCCCCTCCGCGAATACTTTGGGGTGTCTTCTTTCTAAAATTGTGTCATTTGGGGGGTATTTATACTTTCCTGGCATTCTAGCACCTGAAGAAACATGACAGGTGCTCAGAAAGTCAGAGCTGCTTCAAAATGCGGAAATTCACTTTTTTGCACCATAGTTTGTAAACGCTATAACTTTTACCCAAACCAATAAATGTACACTTACTGCATTTTTTTTTATCAAAGACATGTAGAACAATAAATTTAGAGAAAAATGTATATAGAAATGTAGTTTTTTTTTTTTCAACAGAAAGCGAAAAATGTCATTTTTTTGCAAAAATGTCGGTAATTTTTATTAATATCAAAAAAAGTATAAATGTCAGCAACAATGAAATACCACCAAATGAAAGCTGTATTAGTGAGAAGAAAAGGAGGTAAAATTCATTTGGGTGGTAAGTTGTATGACGGAGCAATAAACCGTGAAAAGTAGTGTAGTGCGGAATTGTAAAAAGTGGTCTGGTCATTAAGGGGGTTTAAGCTAGGGGGCTGAGGTGGTTAAGGGACTAGTGTCTTGTCTAGCACTGTGTTGTCACACCACTGCAGCACAGTGGATCTGATAAGCTCGGAAAGGAGCGCTCATAAGATCCAATGTGCAGACAGTCACTCTCCGCCTTGGAGCTTGGGCAATGGCTCTTCTGCTGCTTCCCAATGCTTTAGAAGCAGCATCAGATCCACTTGGGGTTAAGCGATATCCGATATTCCCACGATAACTATATTAAGAAATGTATCGCAATATATATATATTGCGATAAATACCCATTTAGAAATAATAAACACGAAAAAGATGAACTTGTGTTTAAGGTCTTTAATTGTAAAGTATAAAATCTGAGAAAAGGTTGTGGAACGAATGAGATGCGGACTGAAACCTACGGTAAGTGTCCCCATGTTGTAGGCAGGTTCAAATAAGGCAGGGTAACTCAATTAGATGGGGCCAGCAATACCATATTGCAGCACAAAATACCGGCCCAGCAAAATCGAACGCCACAGTGAACTACAAAATACTGTCCTAGCAGAACCGAACGCCACAGTGCAGCAAAATATACTGCCCTAGCAGAACCAAACACCACAGGTCAACATAATATTCTGCCCCAGCATACTGTACACACATTTAAAGTTGTTGCCTGGGTTACAAATATTGGTGACCTATCTTTAGGATAGGTCATCAGTATCAGATCAGTAGGGGAATGACACCTGGCACCCCCACCAATGAGCTGTTTCAAGAGGGAGGCAGAACATCAGCCTAGCTCTGCACTGGCAGTTGCTGTGATGTCAGTCATAGTGCCTATACGCTAGGTGATGTCACCATGACACAGCCAGCTGCGTCCTGGTGTTTGCCATCCCCATGATTAAGAGAAGGCCATGCGACTTTCTGCCACTGCTGGTCCTTAACCAGCAGCTTCCATTACATGTGTTGAGTCAGTAATGCCCATTTTAAAGCTGTCAGCTTTATGATCTCATTAAAATGCTGTGGTAATTAAGAAATGATGACATCGCAGCTTCTTAATTCCGTGGTATGTTGTCCAATGCTAGCTCCACTGAGCTCTACGTTGGCGCGAGAACACTGGGCCAGATGAGATGTCTAGCCATGTCACTTAAAAGGGGTGGGGGGGGGGGAGTTCTACAGAGAGCGCAGGGGCATTGCACTAGCGGTGCTCCTAGCTCTTTGACCAGCACCCTGGTGTCCCAAATAGCTAATTTACAGAAATATAAAAATGAATAGATCTCTTATTAACCATAGAGGGAAAATAAATATATAGTTTCACTCAGCATGATCAACCCTACCAAGCAATATGCCTTGTTTAATAGGGTTGATCATGCTGACAGATGCTCTTTAAACATTCTCGACTTTAATGATTTAAGCAACTTTACAGTGGTCTTTTTTTTTTTTTATTTCCACCTTACATTGAAGCAGGTATCTAAATAATTGAGGTTTTTCTCTTCTGATATTTAAAGCCTTGTTACTATGTCAGCATAAGCTTTGAATGTTTGTGCTTGTATTTTTCACGTGACATTTTCTAACATAGGAAAAAGTGATATATACGTTTTGCGTACATGTTTGTCTAATTTTGATTGTTACAGTTTTGGTAATTTGCTATGAATTGTATTAATGTTAGACTCTTTAGATTTAGTCATCAGAAAATCACCTATTTAAATCATGTTTTTATGTTAAACATATTTTTAAAGTATTTTTGCTGATGTTATTTTTAATTTTCCATGTCAATATCTATATTTAAAAAAAAACAAAACTATAAAATCCTGCAGATTTCACACTTGCCCCTAGGGGCCCCTAAAATGCCATTCAGTCTTTCTATTTTCTGCAAATGTAGTTCCCTATATCGGGTGAGAACAAAAAAAAAAAAAAAAACAACCTAAATATTCCAGCATTCCAAATTTCCCTTCTCAAATACCAATACATCATAACTCCTGTGCAACATGCCCGCTGTCTTAGGGCCACATTTGACTCTGAGCTTTCCTCTGTTCCCCATATTCAATCACTTACACGTGCTTGCTGTCTGCACCTCAAGAATATCACCGGAATCGGCCCTTTTCTTACGGTGGAAACGGCAAATACTCTTGTTGCCTTGATTCATTCTTGTCTTGACTACTGCAACGCATTACTAATCGGTCTCCCTCTCCCTAAACTCTCCCCCTTCAGTCTGTCCTTAATGCTGCAGCCAGGATCATCTATCGATCCAACTGCTACACTGATGCCACTAGTCTGTGCCAGTCACTGCACTGGTTGCCCAGCGACCACAGAATACAGTTCAAACTTCTCACCCACAGGGCTGCACCTCCATATATCTACTCCCTCATCTCCATCTACCACCCTACTCGTGCTCTCCGTTCTGTTAGCGACCTAAGATTAATAACCTCCATAATTCGTACTTCTCACTCCAGTCTTCAAGACTTTTCTCGAGCTGCGCCTACTCTATGGAATACTCTGCGGAATACTCTGCCCCAGAATATTAGGTCAATATACAACTTCTCCACCTTCAAACGTGCCTTAAAAACACATCTTTTCAGGCAGGCTTATCAAGCTACCTAAAATGACCTCTCCCCCACTAACTCCTCTGGCCAAAACTCGATCTTCTAGTAGTCCCAAACCCGAAACAGATCGGCCGGCACCACTACTGTCAGTTCAATAATGGCTCGAATCCTACTCATCACAATCAACTACCTGATGTGTCACCCCCAATTCCTCATAGATTGTAAGCTCTTGTGAGCAGGTCCCTGAATCCTAGTGTTTCAGTTGTATATTAGCCAGTTACTTTTGTTTTGTACATGAACCCTATGAATTTGTAAAGCGCTGCGCTATATAAATAAATAGTAGTAGTAGTAGTAGTAGTAGTAGTAGTAGTAGTAGTAGTAGTAGTAGTAGTAGTAGTAGTAGTAGTTAGTGGTTGTAAAACTGGTAAAGAGGGTCCAAGGGACTCAAGAAGAACAGCGAAATATCTTGTCCACTGTTGTCTTCCACTGTTCAATACTTGGTGATTTATTTGACATCATCCAAAGTCTAGCAATTGTTAACCTAGTGGCAAATAATATCTTGTATATCACTGGCATATAAATCTGCCAAAGTACACTAAAAAGTCCTTTCTGTTTTTACCATATATTGTTACAACACACTTAATAGAATAATTCCAGTTTGCCAGCTGCAGATCGTGCTGTGTAATCGCAATCTACTGGAAGTCAGTATGGAGACGAGCGATGACATTAGTGATTGCTTCTCCCCGTACTGTGGAGGAGATCGCTGCATGTAGTAGTAGCAATCTTCCCGACAATCGCCTGCAAAATCTTTTAATCTATTACAGTCTTAAAGGGGGTTTTGCCCCTTCAGCAAATAGTATTTATTATGCAGAGAAAGTTTCCATGGTCCATGGCTGTGCTGGTACACTATAGAAAAAAGTACTTACGTGAGCTCTCACAGTCCAGGCCACCAGTTAGGCTGGCATTTTTTCTTATAGTGTGCAAGCACGAGCACCACTGCTGGATTACAAGGTGGTCGTAACCATGGAAACAAGCAGTGTATAATGTGATGGAAAAATGAACCAAGCCAGCAAAGGAGACAATACGGACAATAACATTAGATTATTAAGTGCCTTGTATTAACTTTCTCTAAATGATAAATGGATGGGGACAGCACACACATAATATGATATTCATGTGCTGGCCTCTTTGTTTTTTTTTTTTTTTTTTTTGTGGCATCATAAAAATGAACGGGTCCGCGTTTGATTCGTAAAAAATACAAACCTGAAATACGAGGCCTAAGTGTGTGCACTGTAAGGAGTTAGGCTCAGTTGTCTGTTTTATCCAATTCAGATCAAACACCGAGGTATACGTTTTAAGCTGACTTGTAGCCAGGGTTATTGATAAAGTTGCAGATAAAATAGCAAAAGAAAACCAACCCTGTCCGGCCCTTACTACACATATAACGTCCCACTCTACCTGCTGGAGGGTTTCTCCCTGTCCGCTCACAAAACAAGACTTTCAGCAACCTTTTACTCGCGTTTGGCTCACACACACAGATAGACTTTGTGTCGCCAGGAAGAGAGACTGAGAGACCTCCTGGTCACCCTCTGTACTGCTTCATTCTACCTGCTACTTCTCCTTGGAGAGGAATCTTGGGGAAATATGCCTCCCTTCCACCACCGATCCTGCATTGGTGTCAAAATACATATGTACATAGCTCGCGGTCACTGATAGTTGACTGAGGGCGGTCTTAAAGGGGTTTTCTCACTTCAGCAGGTGGCATTTTTCCATGGTTACAACCACCCTGTAATCCAGTAGTGGTGGCTGTGCTGGCACACTATAAGAAAAAATGCCAGCCTCACTGGTGGCCGAGACCATGGGAGCTCACGTAGAGTGTTGCTTTTTTCTATAGTGTACAAGCACAGCCATGCTGCTGAACTGCAGGGTGGTCGTAACAATGTAAACTTTCTCTGCATAATGGAGCAGGCGCCATGGCCGGCAGATCTTTGCTGTTTCAAACAGCAGAGACCTGCGCCTAATTAAATGCTTTAGATGCCTTGACCAAGTAAAGTTACGGCATGTAACATAGTATATAAGACCGAAAAAATACATTTGTCCATCCAGTTCGGCCTGTTTCCTACAAGTTGATCCAGAGGAAAGCAAAAAAACCCTGTGAGGCAGAAGCCAATTTTCCCCACTTAAGGGGAAAAAAAAATCCTTCCCGACTCCAATCAGGCAATCAGAATAACTCCCTGGATCAACAACCCCTCTCTAGTAGCTGTAGCCTGTAATATATTATTACATTCCAGAAATACATCCAGTCCCCTCTTGAATTCCTTTATTGTACTCACCATCACCACCTCCTCAGGCAGAGAGTTCCATAGTTTCACTGCTCTTACAGTGAAGAATCCTTTTCTATGTTTGTGTACAAACCTTTTTTCCTCCAGACGCAGAGGATGTCCACTCGTCACAGTCCTGGGGATAAATAGATGATGGGAGAGATCTCTGTACTGACCCCTGATATATTTATACATAGTTATTAGATCTCCCCTCAGTCTTTTTTTTTCTAAAGTGAATAACCCTAATTTAATAACCTTTCAGGGTACTGTAGTCGCCCCCAGTTATTACTTTAGTTGCCCTCCTCTAAACCCTCTACAGCTCTGCTATGTCTGCCTTGTTCACAGGAGCCTAGAACTGTACACAGTACTCCATGTGTGGTCTGACTAGTGATTTGTAAAGTGGTAGGACTATGTTCTCAACACGGGCATCTATGCCCCTTTTGATGCAACCCATTATCTTATTGGCCTTGCCAGTAGCTGCCTGACACTGGTTTTTGCAGCTTAATTTGCTGTTTATTAAAATTCCTAGATCCTTTTCCATGTCAGTGTTACCAAGTGTTTTACCATTTAATATGTACGGGTGACTTGCATTATTCCTTCCCATGTGCGTAACTTTACATTTGTCAGTGTTAAACCTCATCTGCCATTTCTCTGCCCAAGCCTCCAATCTATCCAGATTCCTCTGTAGCAGTATACTGTCCTCTTCAGTGTTAATTACTTTACACAGTTTAGTGTCATCTGCAAAAATAGATATTTTACTATTCAAGCCTTCTATAAGATCATTAATAAATGTATTGAAGAGAATTGGGCCCAGTACTGACCCCTGAGGTGCCCCACTAGTTACTGTGACCCAATCTGAGTATCTACCGTTAATAACCACCCTCTGTTTTCTATCACTTAGCCAGTTACTTACCCACTTACAGACATTTTCTCCCAGTCCGAGCATCCTCATTTTATATACTAACCTTTTATGTGGTACAGTGTCAAATGCTTTGGAGAAGTCCAGATATGACATCCATTGATTCTTTCATTGCTTCTCTTACACAAAAATTTTTTAATAAAATGTGATCAAAAGGTCACGAACACTCCAAAATGGCATCAATAAAAACTTCAGATTGTTCTTCAAAAAACCAGCTTAGAGACATAAGTATGAAAAAGTTATTGGGGTCAGAATATGGTGATGTAAAAAAAAAAGTTTAAATATATTTTTACACTATTTAGACATAAAGAACATATACATATGGGATATCGTTGTAGTCATACTGACCCAGAGAATGAAGGTCCTGTTTTGCCGTAAACTAAACGCCGTGCAAACAAAACCCGTAAAACAGTGTAGGAATTGCGTTTTTTCTTTTTCCAATTCCACCCCATTTGGATTTTTTTTTTTACATCCTCCCACTACAATTTAATGCCGTAATTAATGGTGGCATTAGAAAGTACATGTGACGGGAAAACTTATGGCTCAAGGGAAATAAGGAAGAAAAATGAAAAAACCTCCGGTATCCTAAGGGTTTAAGAAAATAAATTTGATGTCCACGTAATCATATCAAACTGCAGAGAAAAAAAGTTATTTCATTTATGCCTCACTGTGAACTTGATATCACATATGGTATGACTCCTTTAATGTCATGCTGATTGAATTAGAAGAACAAACTGGTTGCTTTAAAGCGGGGGTGGTGTTTGAAATCATCGTCTTCTTCTGTTAACCATAGTTGCAGTCGTCATTGCTTTGCATCAAAAGGTCTTTACAGGCAAGGACATTGCTGCTTGGAAGACTGCATGTAAATCAACTACTTCAAGAACCAAGGAGAAAGGTACAGTTGCCTTGAAGAAAGCTTTAGAGCGTCCAAGAAAGTCCAGCAAGTACCAGGACCGTCTGCTAAAGAAGGCACATCTATTGGATCGGGTCACCACTAGTGCAGAGCTTGCTTAGGAATGGCAGCTGGCAGATTTGCATGCGAAGGCTCTTGGAGGATGACCTGGTGTCAAGAAGGGCAGCAATGAAGCTACTTCTGTCCAAAAAAAACATCATAGACTGAAATTCTGCAGGAAGTACAGGGATTGGACTGCAGAGGACTGGGATAAAGTTATTTTCTCTGATGTCTCCTTCAGATTATTTGGGATATTTGGTTAAATGGAAAAAAAAAGGTGTGCTACGATAAGTCATGTGTCATGCCCCATCAATAAAGCACCCCGAGACCATTCATGTGTGGGACTGCTTCTCATCCAAGGGAGTGGACTGACTCCAAATTTTAGCTACAGTGCCATAAATAAAGAAGGGTATCCTCTAACCCTAGGTACACACCTAAGCGTTTTACAGCGCGTTCAAACGCGCTGTAAAACGCACAACATGTGAAAAGCCATGCTTCCCTATGGGCATGGTTCACATTTGGGCGTTTTACAGCGTGTTTGAACGCGCTGTAAAACGGCCAACGCCCAAACAAGTACATGAGCTTCTTTGGGGCGTTTTAACGCGCCTATGGACAATGATGCCATAGGGGAGAGTCACTCAATCGCGCGTATGACGCGCGTTTGTAAGTTAACAAAACGCACGTCATACGCACGATTCAGAAACGCCTAGGTGTGTTCCCAGCCTAAGAGCAACTTCTCCCAACAATCCCAGAGCAATTTGGTGATGAACAATACTTTCTTTACCATGATGGAGCCCTATGTCTCAAGGCAAAAGTGATAACTAAATGGCTCTGAACGAAACATTGCAATTTGGGTCCATGGCCAGGAATCTCCAGAGATCTCAATCCAATTGAGAACTTGTGAACAATCCTCAAAAAGCGGATGGACAAACAAAAGCACAGAAATGATAAACTCCAACTGCTAATTAGGTCAGAATAGGTTGCCGTCAGTAATGATCTCACCCAGAAGCTGATGTCATGCTCCTGTCAGGGCAGATTGCAAGCCTTGAAAAACACTAAATATTAAGTCTTTGCATAGACTTGATAAATTGGTCAATAGAACTTAAAAAAAAAACTTGAAATAATAATAGTACTTAAAGGGATTGTCCAACAAAATTTATTCTCCAGCTCTTGGATCTGAATGCTTTATAATGGAATGTAATTATAAAATGTGTATAGCTAGTGAGTATCTGTATAGTGCCACACGCTCTTTTTCTTATTTCTTTGCTGAGCTCACTGAGATGGCTGCACATGTTTAGTTTCATCCTTCAACTGCACCCTGAGCTGATAGGGAGAGAGCTCCAGCAGAAAAGACATGCTGCGACACGACAGCTGCAAAAAAGTTGGATTTCTGTGCAACTTTCATGTCGCAGTTGTAGCATGTCACAGTGCAACACCATTGACTATCATGACACATGTCGCTGTGTAGCCTAGCCTTACAGACAGCTCCAAGAATGGACATGTCCATTCATGGCGTGAACACCTCAAGAAACTGCAGGGGAAGCCTGCTTGTGGTTCAGCTCCAATAAAGCTATACCAAGAGCACGACTGCACCATTCAAAATGAAAAAACATGGCACAACTTTGTTCACTTTGACATAAATATGGAATACTTTTTTTTTTTTTTTCCTGCTGCATCCCCCCCCCCCCCCCCCAACACTCATTATTGGAGTTATGACTTCAAATGTCCTTTGTGTATTTGTGGTGCTGTTATAGCCAATGCTTTTAATATATTTCTGTGTTCAATAAATATTTCTTGCAATTAAATAGTAGCGTTCATATTTATGAGTACCCTTGTTATGTACCATAGTGTATATATAATAGCGGTATTGGCCCTGAATTAATATAGGTTTTTTTGCTGCCATGTATAATGGCCAGGATGACATTGTTAAGCCTCAATGCCAGTAGCTTAGTCAAAATCACAATGAATTAAGGAATAGGGTCTATATGACCTACAGTCACTAGTCTTCCTGTGCTTTGGCAGCACCACAGTAGTAGCCTAATACTTAGATTGGGGCCAGGCAGCTTTGAATAAAACTAATAGTTGGGGCATTAACATGTCACGGTATCTTTTATATACTGTAACAACACGGGGTCATTTAGCTCTTCCAGATCGCCGTCTTATCACCTTAGACGGTTGGCACACATCAAGAAGCCACTCCACCACTGTAGATTAGGGTGCAAACTGGCCATGACCAGCTTTATTGTTATCACAGCAGTACAACAAAATCATAAAAATAAATCCTCGGCCGTCTGGCCACTGACTAAACAGTCTTTCCCTCTCTATCAGGATCTGGGTTTACCACCCAGCTCCCCAAGACACATCACCAGTGCTTACCCTATACACAGGGTTAGAGGGTCCCGGCTCCCACAGGCCTTGACACAGCCTGCTCCTTTCCCAGACTGGGAGCCCTGATTGAGAAGCTCAACCCACATTAATCCAAGCTCCTCAGCTGGCTGCTAATTATCCCCATTACCAGCCTGACTGCTGCAGACAGTGGGAAAAACTATTTTCCCAACCTTTCTTGTTCTCACCCAGCTTTCTCTGGGTGAGATATGCCACTTCAATGGCCTTCCTATGGCCTTCTGGCAGCTCCACTGCCACAATACTTACAGTAGTTACAAAGGTTGAAAAAAGACACAGGTCTATCAAGTTCAAACTTCTCAGATTAATTATACAATTATTAGATTAATTATAACTGTCAATGCTATTTGCTATTAGATAAGCATCTAGCCGTTTTTTACCTGCTGACAAACCTGTAATATCTGCCATTACTAACTCTTGGAGTAACGACATTCCATCATTTGGCTACCTGTAAACATCCCTTTCTTGGACTCACATCTAAGTTACCTTCCCTCCACACGTAATGAATGTCCCCTTGTATTGACCAGACCTATAGTTATACATGTAAATGAGATCTTTGGTATGTAACATTTTTAAAATATTCTAAGAGCGTATAGCATTGAATAAATTAACAATTTATAACTTGCATGAATTCATAAAGAACAGGTTGGGCCCGGAGATCCCTCTATGCCTTGGCAGGTGCTGAGCATGGTTGGTTTAGAGCTGGTCAGTGCTTCATTAAGGGTGTGCAATATAAAAACCTAACACATTATAATCGTCAAATTGGTCAAAGAGCATACAGTACAACCCCTACAGCTCATCAAACAGTATAACTCCTACACTTCATCATACAGTATAACACCTTAACCATGCTGAACAGTATACAGTATAACCTTTACACCTCATCATCCACTGTAAGGGCTTATTCATATGACCGTATGAATGAGTCCACATCTGTTCCGCAATTTTGCGTAACGGGTGCAGACTCATTCATTTCAATGGGGCCGCAAAAGATGCGGACAGAACACTGTGTGCTGTCCATATCTGTAGTTCCATTCAGCGGCCCCGCAAGAAAGATACAGCAAGTCCCACGATTGTGGACAAGAATAGTTATTTCTATCATAGTACCGGCCATGTGCGATCCACATTTTGCGGACCGCAAAACACTACGGCTGTCTGAATGAGCTCTAACCCCAACACCATGCTGAATAATGTACAGTATAAATCAGGGACGCACAACCTGCGCTCTCGAGCTGTTGTAAAACTACAACTCCCTGCATGCCCTAATAGCTGTAGGCTGTCCAGGCATGCTGGGAGTTATAGTTTTGCAACAGCTGGAAGGCCGCTGGTAGGGCATCCCAGGTATAACCCCTTCCCCTCATCATACAGTATAACCCCTACACCATGATGAAGAATATACAGTATAACCTTTACAACTCATCTCATACAATGTCACCATTACACTTCATCATACAGTATAACCCCTTCATCATGCTGTACAGTATACACTATAACATTTACACCTCATCATAGAGTGTAACCCCTAAATCTTATCATACAATATAACCCCCTACACCATGCTATACAGTATAACCCCTACACCATGCGACAGTATATAGTATACAACTCATCATCCAATAAATAATGCACCAACTCCTCCTCCTTAGTGACCCTAGTAGTGGTATCTTTAAATTTAGCAAGCCCCAGTATATAATGCACCAACCCCTCCTCCTTAGTGACCCCAGTATTGTTCACAATAGTGGGAACATATCATGAAGAAAAATTATTGCACTGAAGCTGCTGCCTATACGAGGCACAGTCACTCGCCAAGATGCAGTTCTGGTTGCTGCTTCTGCTGACTCTAAGATCTACCATTGCTGTGGTTAGCCTTGATGAAGTCTTCACCCTCTCCTCACAGGCAGCTCTTGCATCACCTGCAAAAACCTCAGAGCATGTGCCAAAATTAACTCAGACCCTAGACTATAAATTAATTCTGACCGGACCCCTAATTTAAAGGGGTTATTTGGCAATTAATATTAATGACCTATCTTCAAGATAGGTCATCAATATCAGATTGGCAGTGGTCCGACAACTGGGAAGCGGCCGATCTGCTGTTAGTAGTAGCTGGGAGCTCTGTAAGTGCCACGGCCTCTTCATAGGCCAGAGGTCAGCAACCTCCGGCACGCCAGCTGTTGTGAAACTACAACTTCCAGCATGCCCCATCCACCTCTATGGGATTTCTGAAAACCGCCAATCAAGATTGCATGCTGGGAGTCGTAGTTTCACCACAGCTGGAGTGCTGAAGGTTGCTGATCCCTGTCCTAGGCCATGTGACTTCACTGTGCACCACTCACATGGACTAGTTGCAGCTCAACCCTATTAAAGTCAATGGGGCTGAGCTGCAACACGAAGCACAGCTGCTATACAATGTATGGCACAGTGCTGAGTAAGCGCCTAGGACGCCACAGCACTCTTCGGAGTTCTACTGACATTCTTGGAAACCATTATATACAGTGATACAAACATACAGGAGAGTACAGCGCACATACCTCTTACATCCAGTGACGTCTTCTCTGATGTAGACATTCTCTTTCCTTTCCTTATCTTCTCCATTCAGACCAAACATGCCGGGTTTTTACCACCTCCCGTCACGCTAACGCCGAAAGGTGTGCGGGAGGTGGTTCTCTCAGGTCTCTATCACGCCTATCGGCGTCATCTTGTGAGACCTGAGATTACATGTGAACACGAGCGCGCATGCGTTCACTGCAGCGCGGCAGGTTGGAACTTATTCTACAGCCTGCCAGCGCTGATTGTTCACTGGCAGGCTGTAGATGTCAGTAAATCGCATCCAAATCGCATATCAGGCGCTGTTTTGTAAACAGCATCTGATATGCCTGCTGCCTGCTCCTCTGGTGGTCCCTTTTGCTTGGGACCAGCAGAGGACACAGGCAGCTATGTAAGTGCACCAATCACCACACACCAACCCCCCCCCCTTGTCACTTATTAACCCCTTATTAACCCCTGATCACCCCATATTAACTCCCTGATCACCCCCTGTCACCCCCATGTCATTGATCACCCCCCTGTAAGGCTCCATTCAGACGTTCGTATGTGTTTTGCAGATCCGCGGATCCGCAAAACACAGACACCGGCAATGTGCTTTCCGCATTTTGCGGATCCGCACATTGCCAGAACTATATAGAAAATGCCTTTTCTTGTCCGCAATTGCGGACAAGAATAGGACATGTTCTATATTTTTGCGGAACGGAAGTGCGGACCCGGAAGTGCGGATCTGCAATTCCGGATCCGAGCGGGACAAAGTCTGTCCCCATAGAAATGAATGGGTCCGCAATTCCGTTCCGCAAAATTTGAAACAGAATTGCGGACGTGTGAATGGGGCCTAAGGGTCCCTTATCACCGTCAGTTAGTTAGCTACTTGTTAGCACCCAGCCCACCGCACCGCAGTCACTGATTAGTCGCTGATTAGCGTCATCTCTGTCGCTAATCAGCACTAGTACTATATAGTATCTGTAAGTGATCAAGACTGATCGCAATCAGATCTATATCATTACATTACGGTCACCTTAGGCTCTACAAAAAAATGCAGTGTTCTCCCGAACAGGCCTGATCTTGTGCGCACACTTGCACACTTGTGTTCAGTCCGCCCCACCGCAGTGTCAGATTTTTTTTTTTTCTGATCACTGCAAAAACACCGTAAAATCGCTGCGGTGCTATAAAGATCACTTTTGCGCTTTTTGGATCTGTATTAGCGATTGCAGCTTTAGGGTCCATTCACACGTCCGTGGTGTGCTGCGGACCCGCAAATTGCGGATCCGCAGCACACCATGCCGGCACTCTCCAAAGAGATTCCTATTCTTGTCCGCAGGCTGCGGACAAGAATAGGACATGCTCTATCTTTTGCGGAGCTGCGGCCGGATGTTTCGGGGCCGAAACCCGGAAGTTCGCAGCCGCAGCTCCGCAAATGCTGATGCGGAGAGCACATAGTGTGCTCTCCGCATCACCGCCGGCCCCATTCACACTGAATGGGTTCGCATCTATTCCGCAGAATTGCGGAATAGATAGGGACATTTTTGCGGTGTGTGAATAGGACGCCACGTGTGAATGGGGCCTAAGGGTCCCTTATCACCGTCAGTTAGTTAGCTACTTGTTAGCACCCAGCCCACCGCACCGCAGTCACTGATTAGTCGCTGATTAGCGTCATCGCTGTCGCTAATCAGCACTAGTACTATATAGTATCTGTAAGTGATCAAGACTGATCGCAATCAGATCTATATCATTACATTACGGTCACCTTAGGCTCTACAAAAAAACGCAGTGTTCTCCCGAACAGGCCTGATCTTGTCCGCCCCACCGCAGTGTCAGATTTTTTTTTTTCTGATCACTGCAAAAACACTGTAAAATCGCTGCCGTGCTATAAAGATCACTTTTGCGCTTTTTGGATCTTTATTAGCGATTGCAGCTTTAGGGTCCATTCACACGTTCGTGGTGTGCTGCAGACCCGCAAATTGCGGATCCGCAGCACACCATGCCGGCACTCTCCAAAGAGATTCCTATTCTTGTCCGCAGGCTGCGGACAAGAATAGGACATGCTCTATCTTTTGCGGAGCTGCGGCCGGATGTTTCGGGGCCGAAACCCGGAAGTTCGCAGCCGCAGCTCCGCAAATGCTGATGCGGAGAGCACATAGTGTGCTCTCCGCATCACCGCCGGCCCCATTCACACTGAATGGGTTTGCATCTATTCCGCAGAATTGCAGAATAGATAGGGACATTTTTGCGGACGTGTGAATAGGGCCTTACTTCGCAAGCACTCCTATGTCCTTTCCCCTCTTTTTTTTTTTTATTGCACATTTTTTGGCAGAGGTTTTTTCATCCACATTGATCGATGCGAATGAAGAAATCTGTGCCGTCCATTTTTTCTTTCAGCCCAGAGGCTGAACGGAAAAAAAAAATCTCATTACCCTTATGCTCAATATAAGGAGAATAGCAGAAACTCCTAATGCTGGCCATACATGTAATGGTAGGGGCCTGACGATGCGCTAGTTGAAGCGCGAAACGGCCGACGCCACAGTCCAGCAGCATAGCTAGATGTCCGCCCCTGCTACCTCATCGTCTTTTTAATGTAAGAGGATTCAAAAAAGGACTACTGTCATTCAGCTGGGTGAGTGCCGCCTTATCCCTTCATTCATAATGATTGCGGAGACCCTCAAATTCCAGGGCAGTACAAACACCCCACAAATGACCCAATTTTGGAAAGAAGACACCCCAAGGTATTCGCTGAGGGGCATATTGAGTCCATGAAAGATTGAACTTTTTGTCACAAGTTAGCGGAAAGGGAGACTTTGTGAGAAAAAACAAAAAAAAAACAATTTCCGCTAACTTGTGCCAAAAAAAAAAAAAATCTTTTATAAACTCGCCATGCCCCTTACGGAATACCTTGCGGTGTCTTCTTTCCAAAATGGGGTCACATGTGGGGTATTTATACTGCCCTGGCATTTTAGGGGCCCTAAAGCGTGAGAAGTATTCTGGAATCCAAATGCCTAAAAATGCCCTCCTAAAAGGTACTCATTGGAATTTGGGCCCCTTTGCGCACCTAGGCTGCAAAAATGTGTCACACGTGTGGTATCGCCGTACTCAGGGCAATGTGAAGTAGGGCAATGTGTTTTGGGGTGCATTTTTACATATACCCATGCTGGGTGAGAGAAATATCTCTGTAAATTGACAACTTTGTATAATTTTTTTTTAAAAGTTGTCATTTACAGAGATATTTCTCACACACAGTATGGGTATAAGTAAAAATACACACCAAAACACATTGCCCTACTTCTCCTCAGTACGGCGATACCACATGAGTGACACTTTTTTGCAGCCAAGATGCGCAAACGGGCCCGAATTCCAATTAGTACCTTTAGGATTTCACAGGGCATTTTTACGCATTTGGATTCCAAACAACTTCTCACGCTTTAGAGGCCCCTAAAATGCCAGGGCATTATAAATACCCCACAAGTGACCCCATTTTAGAAAGAAGACACCCCAAGGTATTCCGTGAGGGGAATGGTGAGTTCATGTAAAATTTTATTTTTTGTCATAAGTTAGTGGAATATGAGACTTTGTAAAAAAGAAAAAAAATTTCCGCTAACTTGTGTCAAAAAAAAATCTTCTTTCCAAAATGGGGTCACTTGTGGTCTTTTTTTATTAATATCAGAAAAAGGAAATACCAGCAATCAAATACCACCAAAAGAAAGCTGTATTTTTGAGAAGAAAAGGAGGTAAAATTCATTTGGGTGCCAAGTTGCATGACCGAGCAATAAACCGTTAAAGTTGTGAAGTGCCGATTTGTTAAAGAGGGCCTGGTCACTAGGGGGGTATAAACCTGTGGTCCTTAAGTGGTTAACAAATTGATGATAAATAAAATAACAAACTAACAAAATAAAAATAACTGCACCCAGGAAATAGTATTTTTGACACTAAGGGCTCATGCACATGAACCCCCGGCCGACAACGGTTATATGCATGAGCCCATAATGTCCCCCAAAAATAATTGCGCTAAGCTGATACTGTGCCAGGGTTCCCCCTACAGTAATAGTGCTCCCCAAAGTCCCACCAATAGAAATAATTATCTCTCAGAGTGTACTCAGTGTTAACAGTCCCACAATAGTAATAATGTCCCTATTGTGCCCCAAAAGCAATAATGCCCCAGTAGTGCCCATACTAGTAAGCATGTTCCCCATAGTCTCCTATAATGTGCAACAATACAAAAATACCCCCCTTACTTTCAGATCCCCATACCCCATAATAGACCTCAAATCAGATCCTCAAATCAAACTGCTATATCAGATCCTAAGACCTCCATATCAGATGCTCAGACCTCCTTATCAGAAGCTCAGACCCCCATATCAGATGCTCAGACCCCCATATCAGATGCTCAGACCCCCATCAGAACTCTGATCACTCAAAATAAATAAATAATCTTACCTCTTCTACTCCGCCACTGCTCTTCATGTCTGGTGTCCTCTCCTGCAATTCCCATTTGTTGGTCTCCTTCGGTCTGCGCTGCACTGTCACCTGACTGTATGCAGCATCAGGTCATAATGCGCTCTGTATGTTCTGATGCTGTACGCACTCATTACAATGCAGCATGGCACGGAGAAGACCAGACAGGAGGGGTTAGTACAGAGCTTTAGGCCTCTTTCACACGGGTGTTCCGGATTTGCTCCGGATGCATCCCGGTTGAAATGCGGGAAACCCCTGCTATGTGAACGCAAATTCATTCAGTTTTGACTGCTGAATGAAGATAGAAGATCCTTCTATCTTCATTCAGCAGGACCTGCGCTGACGTCACCGCGCTCTCATCTTGTGTATTTATTCCAGGTTCACCACAATGTGCATTCCTAATAATGTTTGTAACTGTTATGTTTACGTGTAATGTGCCTGGTTAACCAGCAGTTGGCAGCAAACATGGCAGAGATGTACTTAGGTAGAATAGAGCTTTCCATTCCATTCTAACCCCCCCTGGAGCGGAGTGGGTGAGTCCCACTTCCTGCAGGAAGGCTGGGGACCAGTGTTAGTTAGTCTACCTTACCCCCCTGCTCGGGGAAGGTGTGCAGGGCACATCTCTGCTGGACATTCCCAAGCCAGCCAGAACACCCTCAGCTCTGCTGGATTAGTGTTTTTTGGGGAAAAAAGCCGTATTCTTGGTCCACAGAGCAGGTTTCAATAAACCGCACAAATATCTACGTTTAAATTTCAGCAGTGAAATACTGCATTAGTGTATTTTGTGGGAAATAAACCCGTATTGTTGTTACACAGAGCAGTTTGGCATACACCGCACAAAAATGTATTTTAAAATTTAGCAGTGACATACTGCAGTTCTGTATGTTGCAATAAACACTGGTTTTGTGCTCCACAGCAGGACTGAGGCCTACACTGTATTTCAGTAATTTAAAGTAACCTTTTGAACTCCGCATTTACATAGTTGGTTGCAAACACACTGGTTTTGTGGTAGATAGCACTTTTGCGGTGTACGTTGCATTTCTGACAGTCAAATAAAACTGTTAATTTCTGTTTTTACATTGTTGGTTTGAAAAATCAAATTTTTGCTGATAGTGAAGTAATTGTATTGAATTTCTCTGTTACACTGTTGTGTGACCTAAAGAAATGTATTCTGTTTATTACACGGGCACTGCCTTACTGTATAGTGAACTTAATTGGCAGTTAAATGCAGCAGTCTCTTATGCTTCTTTATGACTCTGCTGGCAGGGTTTCCAGGGCCATAATCATAGTCCTGCTCCAAAAGTGGAAGAGATTGAGTGCACGGATGCCCAACCACTTAGGTTTGAGGATGGGGATAGGGGAAGACCACGGCAGCGCTTCTCTGATGATGACGAAACACAGGTGCAAACCACTGCGGCTTTCTGGAGTGTGCAGACTGACAAAGAGGGCAGGGGTGAAGACTAGGTGGAAGATGATGTTGAGAACAATGAGGTTCTACATAGGTGACAGTGACCGAAAATGTGAATAATCCTCTTTTAAATTGTTGGGTGCAATATTACCTTTTTTGCCGGGTACAAAACCCTACTCTGCATAGGTGACAGGGACCGAAAATGTGAATAGTCCTCTTTTAAATTGTTCGGTGCAATATTACCTTATTTGCCGGGTACAAAGCCCTGCTCTGCATGGGTGACAGGGACCAAAAATGTGAATAGTCCTCTTTTAAATTGTTGGGTGAAATATTACCATTTTTGCCAGGTACAAAGCCCTGCACTGCCTAACTGTCAGGGAACTTACAATTGGCGGTTACATTCTTGCATGACATAAAGCCTTTTTGGGCTGTGAAGCCAAGGGTACTAGTCGCCAACAACATGTTTTTTATTTTTTTTAAATAAATTGCTGTAGACCTCAAAAAATTGGAAAAAAATATAAAAAATAAAACAAAGTGCAAGTGCACGGTAGTATAACAAAGGTTTGGTGAGGCCCGTATACATGTCTATTTAGCATAAGGTACAAACAAGTCCTGTGGGACCCCCCCCCCACAGTAATTTTTGCTTTCATGCCGCCATTCCTGGGGCTACTAAAGATTGCTCTCTCAGACCAGGCCCAGCAGCTATTCCATCCGCTTTCTACACTGTCTATACTGCCACTGTATATAATATCATTGTATAATACTGTTGAGGGGTCCCTGACAAAGTCTTTTAGTCCTCCTCCTCCTCCTCCTGGATGGGTCCCTTCTAGGTCAGGGCCCCAAAGCAGTAGCTTCCCCTGTAGCTCTGCCCCTGGGCAGACCCATCAGTCAGTACGTGTACTGTTCTACTATGTTGCTGAAATGCTGCCTCCTGCTAAGACGTTCTAGATCTGCTGGTGGTGCAGGTTGTTGTGGCGTGATGACAAAGCTTTTCCACATTTCGCCCATGATAACCCTGCCTTCTGAGGTGTTGGTGGTGACCCAGCTGCGTTGGCGACTTCTTTCGCCTCCTTCTCTGCCTTCACCTTGTGCTTCCACTGAGTCCACGGTGTCAGGTGTAAATGCCATCAGCAGCGTGTCTACTAGCGGGCTCATCTTCCTATTACACTCCAGTGAGGGAATTAAGGACGGCACGTTGTCCTTGTAACGGGGATGCAGCAGGGTGGCCACCCAGTAATCAGCACAAGTTAGAATGTGGCAGTAACTTGGCGGTCGTTGCGCATGCACTGCAGCATGTAGTCGCTCATGTGTGCCAGGCTGCCCAGAGGGAGGTATATCGTCTGTGTCCTCTGTATCCCCCAGCATTCCTCCTACTCCTCATCCTCTAGAACTGTGCCCTGACTGGACAGTTGTGTTCCAGGCCAGGGCCTATGTTGATGCAGGAACCCACCCTCCGAGCCACTTGTACTTGGCTGGCCTTAAGTTAAGGATAAAGCGTGTATATAGTTTTGTTTGTTTATATAGTTAGTTTAGCTGCGTTATAGTTATTTTAATATGTTTTTAAGTAAATTTGTAAATAGTTTGTTAATGGTTTGAGTAAAAAGGGGGTGGGGGTGTTGAGTGTGTAGGGTGTGAGGCTGTTCGGGTTAATTTTCCATCCGCTTTCTACACTGTCTATACTGCCACTGTATATAATATCATTGCATAATACTGCTGAGGGGTCCCTGACAAAGTCTTTTAGTCCTCCTCCTCCTCCTCCTCCTGGATGGGCCCCTTCTAGGTCAGTGCCCCAAAGCAGTAGATTCCCTGCTTCCCTGTAGCTACTGCCCTGGGCAAACCCATCAGTCAGTACGTATACTCCACCATGTTGATGAAATGCTGCCTCCTGCTAAGACGTTCTAGATCTGCTGGTGGTGCAGGTTGCTGTGGCGTGATGATAAAGCTTTCCCACATTTTGCCAATGCTAACACAGCCTTCTGAGGTGCTGGTGGTGACCCAGCTGCGTTGGCGACTTCTTTCGCCTCCTTCTCTGCCTTCACCTTGTGCTTCCACTGAGTCCACGGTGTCAGGTGTAAATGCCATCAGCAGCGTGTCTACTAGCGGGCTCATCTTCCTATTACACTCCAGTGAGGGAATTAAGGACGGCATGTTGTCCTTGTAACGGGGATGCAGCAGGGTGGCCACCCAGTAATCAGCACAAGTTAGAATGTGGCAGTAACTTGGCGGTCGTTGCGCATGCACTGCATGTAGTCGCTCATGTGTGCCAGGCTGCCCAGAGGGAGGTATATCGTCTGTGTCCTCTGTATCCCCCAGCATTCCTCCTACTCCTCATCCTCTAGAACTGTGCCCTGACTGGACAGTTGTGTTCCAGGCCAGGGCCTATGTTGATGCAGCATTCCACCCTCCCAGCCACTTGTACTTGGCTGGCCTTAAGTTAAGGATAAAGCGTGTATATAGTTTTGTTTGTTTATATAGTTAGTTTAGCTGCGTTATAGTTATTTTAATATGTTTTTAAGTAAATTTGTAAATAGTTTGTTAATGGTTTGAGTAAAAAGGGGGGGTGGGGGTGTTGAGTGTGTAGGGTGTGAGGCTGTTCGGGTTAATTTTCCATCCGCTTTCTACACTGTCTATACTGCCACTGTATATAATTTCATTGCATAATACTGCTGAGGGGGCCCTGACAAAGTCTTTTAGTCCTCCTCCTCCTCCTCCTCCTGGATGGGCCCCTTCTAGGTCAGTGCCCCAAAGCAGTAGATTCCCCTGCTTCCCCTGTAGCTACGCCCCTGGGCAAACCCATCAGTCAGTACGTATACTCCACCATGTTGATGAAATGCTGCCTCCTGCTAAGACGTTCCAGATCTGCTGGTGGTGCAGGTTGCTGTGGCGTGATGATAAAGCTTTCCCACATTTTGCCAATGCTAACACAGCCTTTTGAGGTGCTGGTGGTGACCCAGCTGCCCGTGAGCTGGCTTGGGTGCCACCCTGCTGAGAACACGGTTCCTCCTACTCCTCCTCTTCATCCTCCAGAACAGTGCCCTGGCTGGACAATTGTGTTTCAGGCCAGGGCCTATGTTGGTGCAGGAACCCACCCTCCGAGCCACGGATGTCACTGGCCTTAACTTAAGGATAAGGCGTTTATATAGTTTTGTTTGTTTATATAGTTAGTTTAGCTGCATTATAGTTATTTTGATATGTTTTTAAGTACATTTGTAAATAGTTTGTTAATGGTTTGAGTGAAAGGGGGGGTTGTGTGTGTTCGATTACCTGAATTGATTGATTTTCACTGTCTGGTGTTCAGGAAATTTCTACCCCCCAAATTCAGCAAATGTGGTAAGCAGGGGATGTGCGCCCCGCTAGGCCCAGACCTGCTATTATATTTTGCCCATTAGCGCACAACACCAGGCCGGGCTGGAGGTTCAGTGGCACCAACCAATCATCTGTCTGTTGTTCCATGCCTGTCCACAGCTCCTGCGCGGTGTGGGGTTTGTCCCACAAACACAAGTTTTAAAACAGCCTGCTGTCGTTTCCCCCTGGCTGTGCTGCTGTGAGTGGTGAAGGTGGTATGCTGAGCGGATCAGGGGGTGGTAGAGGAGGAGGAGGAGGAAGCCGAGTAGGAGAAGGAGGAGGTAACAGGAGGCAAAGAGAAATGACCTGCAATCCTCTGGGGCAGAAGGACATTCGCAAAAATGCTATGCGCCTCAGGCCCAGCCGCCACTGCATTTGCCAAGTGTGCTGGTAAGAGAGATATAACGTCCCTGCCCGTGCTTACTGGTCCATGTATCGGTTGTTATGTGGATCTTGCCACAGATGCTGTTGTGCAGTGCACACCTGATTATGTCCGCCACTTGGTTGTGCAGGGAAGGAATGGCTCGCCTGCAAAAGTAGTGGCGGCTGGGATCCACGTACTGTGGAACAGCCACCGCCATAAGGTTTTTAAAACTGTCCACCAGACAGTTGGTGGTTTGAAAGTAACTCCCTTAGAAACAGTTACTTCTTCCCATCAAAAACTATGCCAGAAAGAAATGTACTGGGTGTTTAAACTAAATACACTTTTGCCTTATGGTTTAAATGAGATATTAGAACACTCTAATTATTAGGTCTTCCCTTCCTTCCTGCTCATCTTGGCTCCACTATAAATCGAGAATTATGACATATCTATCAGATCACTACCTACAAAACTTATGAGCTTTAATTCTTGTACAGGCATTTTAATATGTATATATTTATTTATTATGTATCTTGAGGCTTTAAGGAAAAGAAAAAAAGTGACCATCTTCACGTTACCATTAGATATATATTATCAATTTCGCATGTATTTATTACTATTATTATTAAAAGAATCCATGCATCATTATTGATATATTCCCTTCCTTTTTTATACAAATAGTGACTGCCCAAAAATTACCCCCATACACCGGAAGTCACTTGCGTTCCACCTTGGAACGCACACACCGGCCCGGAAGTGACGCACCGAACCGCAAAAATATTTAATCCCCTTCCCACAAGAAAAATACTTAACCCCCTTCCCAAAAGATAACTACTCTTAATCTAAAGGTTTTTTCCCCCCTCCTCCTGTTATTCCCAATGTAGAATTAATAATTTAAAGATGGCGCCTGTTTGTTGATATCCGCTCTGCGTTCCTCCTTGGAACGCATGAACTCAAACCGGAAGTAATTCTTGACTTCATCCACCGGAAGTCTTCGCCACTACATCGCAGTTGATTATGAATCATTTCTCTCTTCTTATACAATATTAATATGTATGATCTGTATTTATTTCCTGTCCTCCTGTCTTGAATGGTTTTAACCTATTTATCAACTTTAAATTTTAACAAGGTGCCGATGCATGGGGAAAACGTCACTTCCCGTGCGTTCCATCTTGGAACGCACCTGCCGAACCGGAAGTGACGCCATGACATTTGGCGGTTCTTTTTTCACTATAAATTGTATACTGTGTATATATGTAAATACTGCTCCTGAGGAAGGGGTTTTAGGAACAACCCCGAAACGCGTTGAGCCAGAGCCTTCTCCTTCTCCCCCACCCCAGATATAGAAATAAAGGAAAGTTCAAGAAAAAGCCTAAAGTGGTATTGCCGTTCTTTCCTGACAACTTCTACACGCGATCCGGGCGCAGGAGGTTAGCGGTTGGGTGTCATGTGCTTATCCCAAACCGCGCCTCCTGGGTGAAGTGAGTGATTTACCTAACTTTTTTCCTTCCATTGCGACTTTAAGGGTGTGTACATAATTCCATTTGAACAAGCTGAAAAAGCTATAGTATTTTATTACTTGAAAATTTGATATAAGATAGAGATGATGTTTTCTGAATGCCAATGTAATACTTCATTTATATAAGCTTAAGAGTGAACCCATTACCTCACCCCCTATTGGAACTAGCTGCACCATAAACTCTCTAATAACTCCTTCTGAAAAAGCTGGCGCCGATTATTTGACCATTTTTTGAGCACCTTTCTTTTTTGTGTGCTAACTCCAGTATCTGATCAATACATACCTACTCCAGAATTGGATAGGTACTGGTCATTTGGCAGCCTTTTGAATAGGTGGATTGAATTTATGGTTCACTACTATGATCTAACCATTTATATACATACCATTTGTCCAATTAAAATTATTTTCCTACATCATTTGTAAGAGCAAGACTCCTCTAACTGCTATCCTTACTTTAGTCCTTTGGCGCCCCCGTGTGTGCACTCGGGTTCTTCCACCAAGAGGAATCCGTGGACTAACACTCCTCTCCCCTCTCTTTTTTTCGTCACACCCCTGAATTACCATTGTTCAACCGATGGGTGACCATCGACCGACCAGAGGGACAGCGGCTGACATAGGACAAAGCTATCTGGAATATGATCTTCCTCACCTAAAAGAGAGAATCCAAAAAGAAATCAGGAGAATACCTGTTCAAGACTCCGAACCAAAATTTCCCTCTACCATCTTAGGGACCTGGAATTCCGCAGGAAAAACGGAAGAATACGGGACTATGAGCGAGACAGCGGTTTTAGACACCATCAAAGACTTTATCAAGAATGAAGTGGACTGGTACTTTTTTTCTATCTATGAATGTACTGGGATAATTCCACGAGGTTTAAGACTGTCCATGAAACCCAGTTTCACTAAGGACCCTAATTTTGTAGACCTATGGCTAAAAAACTGTGACAATTGTTCTAAACAGCTTATGACCCTACTAAAAAACAAGAGACAGGCTATATGTAACAATCTAACGCAAACCATAAAACACTGGTTTTCCCATAGAGCAAGAAGAAATATGAAAAGACGCCCCAACTTAGACTATAACATCCTAAGAATATTTGAGTACAAAGAAGTACACAAAAAAGGTAAAAAGTTATTAAGGGATCTTTCAGACTACGATTCTGGAAAAATCCGATGTTGGGAATGCCGGTCTAGGTCCTTTTTCCATGCAGACACCTGGAGACAGAGACCCCAGAGACCTCCATCCCACACCACCACTCAACAACCTTTACCCATCACTAACCAAAAAGCATTCCCTGAGAGAACCATTTACAATATCCAATATCAAACAAATTCGAAATTACTAAAGCCTCACTCAATCAATAACCTTAGTCTTCAAACGCCTAACAACAAGATCAAACTCTTTGAACAAAAGGTTAAAAAAGTCACCCCACAGGATGTACCACAAACAATCCAATTAAGCGCAGGTAGGCTTAAGTCCAAAGGCATAAATTCCAATTCGACCCAAACAATAATTCCAGTTAATCTCTCTAATTACACAACACCCAGACCATCAGTTCCCAGTAAGTTTCACCCTCCATGCACTAACTCTCCATCCAACACATCAAACAATACTTCCATTTTTGCCACTCCGTGCTCTCCTCAGCTTGTCTCAGCATCCCCCCAAATTTGATACAAACACTTGATATATCCACTCACTCAGTTTCCACTACCCAGTCAGAAACTTTTTTAGCCCTTCCTGCCAATCTGACCCAGAGTCCTTTTTTAGGGAATCTCTCCCCCTCGAACAACAATCTTGTCTCCACCCCACCAACCAGGCCAGTCCTATCCACCTTACAATTATTAAGTCCATTCTTCACCCCGACAGGCCCAGTCCCACTAAACAGAGTACAGAATCAAAAAATCACCCAGTTCTTCAGCCCAGTAATAACAGCCAAGAAAAGAACAAAAAACGATATAGAGGATGCAGAGGCGGGAGAAAACGAAATACCAAAAAAGAAAAAACAAAAATCTCTACCCACCATGTCAAGGGAACAACCAACCCCCCCAGAACCAATCACCACAGCAGACCCTTTAGACCTAAAAACTAAAGGGATCTTCAACCTGTCAAAATATACACTTACCAGTGACGAAATTACTCTACTAAGCAAGGGACTATCCTTTTGTCCATGAAATCAGCCTGACGCCTTCGAATTATTTGTGGATTTAAATCAATGGGTCAGAAAGCTCACACTAAAACGACACTTTACCATCAAAAATCTCATATCAGGAAAACCAGACTCCACCATACCTCTCTATGATGTTTCAACAAATAATTTACCGGCAACTGTTAACCTTGAATCCTCACCTTCTACCACAAAAGCACCTATCTGTTCGGGGTTAAAAAACAAATCCTCCTTATATCCAATTGAGAGTAGAGGATCTCATCTAGAAACCTTTTATAATCTTGTTCTCGATCACTTAAAAGTACTGTCAGAAACCAAGACCCCCCTCACCCACCATAATCTCAAGGCAAAAGAAAGAAAAGCCTTGAAAGCACTGAAAAAGAATGAAGATATTATAATAAAAAATGCAGACAAAGGGGGAGGAGTAGTGATTTTAAATAAAGACTACTATCTAGCAGAATCTAAGAGAATCCTCTCAGACACAGAATACTATAGAACCCTTGCAGAAGACCCCACTCCACTTTTCAAAAAGACCTTATTTGAACTTGTAGATTCCGGTTATAAACAAGGAATCATAAACAAAAAAGAGAAACCGTTTCTCATCACCAACCATCCAACCATAGCCCGCTTTTATTTCTTACCAAAGATTCACAAAACACTTACCAATCCACCAGGAAGACCCATAATATCAGGCATTAATTCTTTAACTTCTAACCTCTCAGCATATGTGGACATATTTTTACAAAAATACGTTTAAAGCCTTCCTTCCTATCTAAGGGACTCGACACATCTTATTAATATCCTCAAGACCCTCGAGTGGAAGGAACATTATATATGGGTAACTCTAGATATCTCATCCCTCTATAGCAACATCCAGCATAATTTGGGAGTCCAAGCAGTCAAACACTTTCTACGACAAGACAATACCATGCCAGATTCCCAAAAACAATTCATTTTAGACTATCGATTTTATTCTAAAACACAACTACTTCACTTTTAACGAGAAGTTCTACATCCAAACAAAAGGGACCGCAATGGGCACCAAATTTGCCCCTGCTTATGCAAATTTATTTGTGGGCCTTTTTGAACAACATATGGAGCTCTTATCCCACAAAAACATTATATTTTTCCGTAGTTTTATTGACGACATTATTTTTGTTTGGGATGATGAACCAGCTGATCTCACTACATTCATTTCCACACTCAATCAAAATGACTGGGGTCTAGAATTTACTTTTGAATTCAATCCGAAGACAGCCATTTTTTTAGACCTCAATATAGAAATCATCGAGAATACTATTACTACCAGCACCCACTTCAAACGTGTGGATGCAAACAGTTACCTAGACTACACCAGCTGTCATTTCTCCAAGTGGAAACGCAATATACCATTTGGACAAATGAAGCGCATCCGTAGGAATTGCTCAGATAACCAAATGATGAATGAACAACTAAGAATCCTAAAAGATAGTTTCCTAGAGAAGGGGTATCCAAAAAATCAGATTAAAGCCTCCACCTCAAGAATTTCAAAAATTTGTCAAACGGAAGCACTAAAACCACCTATTCTCCAAACCAAAAGTCAAAAAGAACACCAATTGAATCTAATTACTAGATACAACACAAAACACCAAAACATCAGAAAAATCCTCAATAAACATTGGGGAATACTATTAAAGGATCCAATTTTAAAGAATATCCTACCAAGTCTACCGGCTATTACCTCTAGAAGAGCCCAAACCATAAAAAACATCTTAGCCCCTTCTTGTCCAAAATTCTCTACCACACCATCCATTCCATCTTCTAGACCAAAACGAAAGGGAGTCTATAGGTGTGGGGCAAAAAAATGTAAATGCTGCAATATGATCACACACGGCACTAAACAAATCAAAATAAAGGACCCTACAGACAACTGGACCATAAAAGATGAATTACATTGTGGGGTACGCAATGTCATATACCTCCTAAATTGCCCTTGTGATCTTAAATACATAGGCAGAACCACCCAGACACTAAGGGAAAGGATGTGCGAGCACAGGTCGAATATAAAACGCCAAATCCTCACACACAGTGTTTCTCGTCACTTTGCTGAACAACATAAAGGAGATCCAGGTGGTTTGAAAGTAACTCCCTTAGAAACAGTTACTTCTTCCCATCACAAACTATGCCAGAAAGAAATGTACTGGGTGTTTAAACCAAATACACTTTCGCCTTATGGTTTAAATGAGATATTAGAACACTCTAATTATTAGGTCCACAATAACAGCTTATTCACCATAACTGTACTCATACATTTTCCATATAGAAATGGGGATATACATTTAAATTTCACTGAAGTTTCAAAAGCTAGCTAACCATATCCTCATCATTTTATACATTTTTTATATATTTATATAACTCATGTATTTTTTTCTTACTATATATATTTTTAATGCATCTATCTTATACTCTCACTATATATGTACCCCCTTAGATTTGTTATATATATTTTTTATGTTTTTATTTCCTAAATTCCCGTTTGGAAAGATCTTAGTCTTCCCTTCCTTCCTGCTCATCTTGGCTCCACTATAAATCGAGAATTATGACATATCTATCAGATCACTACCTACAAAACTTATGAGCTTTAATTCTTGTACAGGCATTTTAATATGTATATATTTATTTATTATGTATCTTGAGGCTTTAAGGAAAAGAAAAAAGTGACCATCTTCACGTTACCATTAGATATATATTATCAATTTCGCATGTATTTATTACTATTATTATTAAAAGAATCCATGCATCATTATTGATATATTCCCTTCCTTTTTATACAAATAGTGACTGCCCAAAAATTACCCCCATACACCGGAAGTCACTTGCGCTCCACCTTGAACGCACACACCGCCCGGAAGTGACGCACCGAACCGCAAAAATATTTAATCCCCTTCCCACAAGAAAAATACTTAACCCCCTTCCCAAAAGATAACTACTCTTAATCTAAAGGTTTTTTCCCCCCTCCTCCTGTTATTCCCAATGTAGAATTAATAATTTAAAGATGGCGCCTGTTTGTTGATATCCGCTCTGCGTTCCACCTTGGAACGCATGAACTCAAGCCGGAAGTAATTCTTGACTTCATCCACCGGAAGTCTTCGCCGCTACATCGCAGTTGATTATAAATCATTTCTCTCTTCTTATACAATATTAATATGTATTATCTGTATTTATTTCCTGTCCTCCTGTCTTGAATGGTTTTAACCTATTTATCAACTTTAAATTTTAACAAGGTGCCGATGCATGGGGAAAACGTCACTTCCCGTGCGTTCCATCTTGGAACGCACCTGCCGAACCGGAAGTGACGCCATGACATTTGGCGGTTCTTTTTTCACTATAAATTGTATACTGTGTATATATGTAAATACTGCTCCTGAGGAAGGGGTTTTAGGAACAACCCCGAAACGCGTTGAGCCAGAGCCTTCTCCTTCTCCCCCACCCCAGATATAGAAATAAAGGAAAGTTCAAGAAAAAGCCTAAAGTGGTATTGCCGTTCTTTCCTGACAACTTCTACACGCGATCCGGGCGCAGGAGGTTAGCGGTTGGGTGTCATGTGCTTATCCCAAACCGCGCCTCCTGGGTGAAGTGAGTGATTTACCTAACTTTTTTCCTTCCATTGCGACTTTAAGGGTGTGTACATAATTCCATTTGAACAAGCTGAAAAAGCTATAGTATTTTATTACTTGAAAATTTGATATAAGATAGAGATGATGTTTTCTGAATGCCAATGTAATACTTCATTTATATAAGCTTAAGAGTGAACCCATTACCTCACCCCCTATTGGAACTAGCTGCACCATAAACTCTCTAATAACTCCTTCTGAAAAAGCTGGCGCCGATTATTTGACCATTTTTTGAGCACCTTTCTTTTTTGTGTGCTAACTCCAGTATCTGATCAATACATACCTACTCCAGAATTGGATAGGTACTGGTCATTTGGCAGCCTTTTGAATAGGTGGATTGAATTTATGGTTCACTACTATGATCTAACCATTTATATACATACCATTTGTCCAATTAAAATTATTTTCCTACATCATTTGTAAGAGCAAGACTCCTCCAACTGCTATCCTTACTTTAGTCCTTTGGCGCCCCCGTGTGTGCACTCGGGTTCTTCCACCAAGAGGAATCCGTGGACTAACACTCCTCTCCCCTCTCTTTTTCGTCACACCCCTGAATTACCATTGTTCAACCGATGGGTGACCATCGACCGACCAGAGGGACAGCGGCTGACATAGGACAAAGCTATCTGGAATATGATCTTCCTCACCTAAAAGAGAGAATCCAAAAAGAAATCAGGAGAATACCTGTTCAAGACTCCGAACCAAAATTTCCCTCTACCATCTTAGGGACCTGGAATTCCGCAGGAAAAACGGAAGAATACGGGACTATGAGCGAGACAGCGGTTTTAGACACCATCAAAGACTTTATCAAGAATGAAGTGGACTGGTACTTTTTTCTATCTATGAATGTACTGGGATAATTCCACGAGGTTTAAGACTGTCCATGAAACCCAGTTTCACTAAGGACCCTAATTTTGTAGACCTATGGCTAAAAAACTGTGACAATTGTTCTAAACAGCTTATGACCCTACTAAAAAACAAGAGACAGGCTATATGTAACAATCTAACGCAAACCATAAAACACTGGTTTTCCCATAGAGCAAGAAGAAATATGAAAAGATGCCCCAACTTAGACTATAACATCCTAAGAATATTTGAGTACAAAGAAGTACACAAAAAATGTAAAAAGTTATTAAGAGATCTTTCAGACTACGATTCTGGAAAAATCCGATGTTGGGAATGCCGGTCTAGGTCCTTTTTCCATGCAGACACCTGGAGACAGAGACCCCAGAGACCTCCATCCCACACCACCACTCAACAACCTTTACCCATCACTAACCAAAAAGCATTCCCTGAGAGTACCATTTACAATATCAAATATCAAACAAATTTGAAATTACTAAAGCCTCACTCAATCAATAACCTTAGTCTTCAAACGCCTAACAACAGGATCAAACTCTTTGAACAAAAGGTTAAAAAAGTCACCCCACAGGATGTACCACAAACAATCCAATTAAGCGCAGGTAGGCTTAAGTCCAAAGGCATAAATTCCAATTCGACCCAAACAATAATTCCAGTTAATCTCTCTAATTACACAACACCCAGACCATCAGTTCCCAGTAAGTTTCACCCTCCATGCACTAACTCTCCATCCAACACATCAAACAATACTTCCATTTTTGCCACTCCGTGCTCTCCTCAGCTTGTCTCAGCATCCCCCCCAAATTTGATACAAACACTTGATATATCCACTCACTCAGTTTCCACTACCCAGTCAGAAACTTTTTTAGCCCTTCCTGCCAATCTGACCCAGAGTCCTTTTTTAGGGAATCTCTCCCCTCGAACAACAATCTTGTCTCCACCCCACCAACCAGGCCAGTCCTATCCACCTTACAATTATTAAGTCCATTCTTCACCCCGACAGGCCCAGTCCCACTAAACAGAGTACAGAATCAAAAAATCACCCAGTTCTTCAGCCCAGTAATAACAGCCAAGAAAAGAACAAAAAACGATATAGAGGATGCAGAGGCGGGAGAAAACGAAATACCAAAAAAGAAAAAACAAAAATCTCTATCCACCATGTCAAGGGAACAACCAACCCCCCCAGAACCAATCACCACAGCAGACCCTTTAGACCTAAAAACTAAAGGGATCTTCAACCTGTCAAAATATACACTTACCAGTGACGAAATTACTCTACTAAGCAAGGGACTATCCTTTTGTCCATGAAATCAGCCTGACGCCTTCGAATTATTTGTAGATTTAAATCAATGGGTCAGAAAGCTCACACTAAAACGACACTTTACCATCAAAAATCTCATATCAGGAAAACCAGACTCCACCATACCTCTCTATGATGTTTCAACAAATAATTTACCGGCAACTGTTAACCTTGAATCCTCACCTTCTACCACAAAAGCACCTATCTGTTCGAGGTTAAAAACAAATCCTCCTTATATCCAATTGAGAGTAGAGGATCTCATCTAGAAACCTTTTATAATCTCGTTCTCGATGACTTAAAAGTACTGTCAGAAACCAAGACCCCCCTCACCCACCATAATCTCAAGGCAAAAGAAAGAAAAGCCCTGAAAGCACTGAAAAAGAATGAAGATATTATAATAAAAAATGCAGACAAAGGGGGAGGAGTAGTGATTTTAAATAAAGACTACTATCTAGCAGAATCTAAGAGAATCCTCTCAGACACAGAATACTATAGAACCCTTGCAGAAGACCCCACTCCACTTTTCAAAAAGACCTTATTTGAACTTGTAGATTCCGGTTATAAACAAGGAATCATAAACAAAAAAGAGAAACCGTTTCTCATCACCAACCATCCAACCATAGCCCGCTTTTATTTCTTACCAAAGATTCACAAAACACTTACCAATCCACCAGGAAGACCCATAATATCAGGCATTAATTCTTTAACTTCTAACCTCTCAGCATATGTGGACATATTTTTACAAAAATACGTTTAAAGCCTTCCTTCCTATCTAAGGGACTCGACACATCTTATTAATATCCTCAAGACCCTCGAGTGGAAGGAACATTATATATGGGTAACTCTAGATATCTCATCCCTCTATAGCAACATCCAGCATAATTTGGGAGTCCAAGCAGTCAAACACTTTCTACGACAAGACAATACCATGCCAGATTCCCAAAAACAATTCATTTTAGACTCTATCGATTTTATTCTAAAACACAACTACTTCACTTTTAACGAGAAGTTCTACATCCAAACAAAAGGGACCGCAATGGGCACCAAATTTGCCCCTGCTTATGCAAATTTATTTGTGGGCCTTTTGAACAACATATGGAGCTCTTATCCCACAAAAACATTATATTTTTCCGTCGTTTTATTGACGACATTATTTTTGTTTGGGATGGTGAACCAGCTGATCTCACTACATTCATTTCCACACTCAATCAAAACGACTGGGGTCTAGAATTTACTTTTGAATTCAATCCGAAGACAGCCATTTTTTTAGACCTCAATATAGAAATCATCGAGAATACTATTACTACCAGCACCCACTTCAAACGTGTGGATGCAAACAGTTACCTAGACTACACCAGCTGTCATTTCTCCAAGTGGAACGCAATATACCATTTGGACAAATGAAGCGCATCCGTAGGAATTGCTCAGATAACCAAATGATGAATGAACAACTAAGAATCCTAAAAGATCGTTTCCTAGAGAAGGGGTATCCAAAAAATCAGATTAAAGCCTCCACCTCAAGAATTTCAAAAATTTGTCAAACGGAAGCACTAAAACCACCTATTCTCCAAACCAAAAGTCAAAAAGAACACCAATTGAATCTAATTACTAGATACAACACAAAACACCAAAACATCAGAAAAATCCTCAATAAACATTGGGGAATACTATTAAAGGATCCAATTTTAAAGAATATCCTACCAAGTCTACCGGCTATTACCTCTAGAAGAGCCCAAACCATAAAAAACATCTTAGCCCCTTCTTGTCCAAAATTCTCTACCACACCATCCATTCCATCTTCTAGACCCAAACGAAAGGGAGTCTATAGGTGTGGGGCAAAAAAATGTAAATGCTGCAATATGATCACACACGGCACTAAACAAATCAAAATAAAGGACCCTACAGACAACTGGACCATAAAAGATGAATTACATTGTGGGGTACGCAATGTCATATACCTCCTAAATTGCCCTTGTGATCTTAAATACATAGGCAGAACCACCCAGACACTAAGGGAAAGGATGTGCGAGCACAGGTCGAATATAAAACGCCAAATCCTCACACACAGTGTTTCTCGTCACTTTGCTGAACAACATAAAGGAGATCCAGGTGGTTTGAAAGTAACTCCCTTAGAAACAGTTACTTCTTCCCATCACAAACTATGCCAGAAAGAAATGTACTGGGTGTTTAAACCAAATACACTTTCGCCTTATGGTTTAAATGAGATATTAGAACACTCTAATTATTAGGTCCACAATAACAGCTTATTCACCATAACTGTACTCATACATTTTCCATATAGAAATGGGGATATACATTTAAATTTCACTGAAGTTTCAAAAGCTAGCTAACCATATCCTCATCATTTTATACATTTTTTATATATTTATATAACTCATGTATTTTTTTCTTACTATATATATTTTTAATGCATCTATCTTATACTCTCACTATATATGTACCCCCTTAGATTTGTTATATATATTTTTTATGTTTTTATTTCCTAAATTCCCGTTTGGAAAGATCTTAGTCTTCCCTTCCTTCCTGCTCATCTTGGCTCCACTATAAATCGAGAATTATGACATATCTATCAGATCACTACCTACAAAACTTATGAGCTTTAATTCTTGTACAGGCATTTTAATATGTATATATTTATTTATTATGTATCTTGAGGCTTTAAGGAAAAGAAAAAGTGACCATCTTCACGTTACCATTAGATATATATTATCAATTTCGCATGTATTTATTACTATTATTATTAAAAGAATCCATGCATCATTATTGATATATTCCCTTCCTTTTTATACAAATAGTGACTGCCCAAAAATTACCCCCATACACCGGAAGTCACTTATGCTCCACCTTGAACGCACACACCGCCCGGAAGTGACGCACCGAACCGCAAAAATATTTAATCCCCTTCCCACAAGAAAAATACTTAACCCCTTCCCAAAAGATAACTACTCTTAATCTAAAGGTTTTTCCCCTCCTCCTGTTATTCCCAATGTAGAATTAATAATTTAAAGATGGCGCCTGTTTGTTGATATCCGCTCTGCGTTCCACCTTGGAACGCATGAACTCAAGCCGGAAGTAATTCTTGACTTCATCCACCGGAAGTCTTCGCCGCTACATCGCAGTTGATTATAAATCATTTCTCTCTTCTTATACAATATTAATATGTATTATCTGTATTTATTTCCTGTCCTCCTGTCTTGAATGGTTTTAACCTATTTATCAACTTTAAATTTTAACAAGGTGCCGATGCATGGGGAAAACGTCACTTCCCGTGCGCTCCATCTTGGAACGCACCTGCTGACCGAGTGAGCCTGCCGGAAGTGACGCCATGACATTTGGCGGTTCTTTTTCACTATAAATTGTATACTGTGTATATATGTAAATACTGCTCCTGAGGAAGGGGTTTTAGGAACAACCCCGAAACGCGTTGAGTCAGAGCCTTCTCCTTCTCCCCCACCCCGGATATCGAAATAAAGGAAAGTTCAAGAAAAAGCCTAAAGTGGTATTGCCGTTCTTTCCTGACAACTTCTACACGCGATCCGGGCGCAGGAGGTTAGCGGTTGGGTGTCATGTGCTTATCCCAAACCGCGCCTCCTGGGTGAAGTGAGTGATTACCTAACTTTTTTCCTTCCATTGCGACTTTAAGGGTGTGTACATAATTCCATTTGAACAAGCTGAAAAAGCTATAATATTTTATTACTTGAAAATTTGATATAAGATAGAGATGATGTTTTCTGAATGCCAATGTAATACTTCATTTATATAAGCTTAAGAGTGAACCCATTACCTCACCCCCTATTGGAACTAGCTGCACCATAAACTCTCCAGTGTTTGGGAGATGTACAGCTGATAGCTGGACACTTCCATGGGATTCGGTGGAGATGCTTGGTGATGGTGGTAGATGTGGTGGCGTTGCCGCCACATCCTCTGTTTGCTGGGGGGCAGGTGCCACTGTCACTCACTTGGGCTCAGGTTTAGAACAGGTATTTATAATTTTTCTGTATTTTATGTTATTTTAAGTCATTTCCCTATCCACATTTATTTGCAGGGCACCTACCTACATTTTGCTGGCTTTTGCAGCCCTCTAGCCCCTTCCAGGGCTATTTTACAGCCATTTTAGTGCCCAAAAGTTCAAGTCCCCATTGACTTCAATCCCGAACCCGAACTTTTTTGTGAAGTTTGGCTGAACCCGTCGAACCCGAACTTCCAGGTGTTCGCTTAACTCTACTCAAGAGTGGGAAAACAGGGAAACACCCATCCCAAGAGTGGGAAAAGACAGCCCTGCCCACAGGGAACAGCTTTATATAGAAAATGGAAATGAAGACTTCACCCTAAAAACTCCTCCTCATTCACCAGTTGGTATTGCAGCAAGAGCAACATGACACGACCTAAGCCAAACTGGAAAGGGATGGTGTATGGAGACGACGAGTCCGAACTGCGTGCTACCATGCAAGAGATGTAAGTATTACAAATACTGCGGAGACCGGAGAAGGGGTCTGGGGCACTTTCCGCACCGGCCCACGCGATCACCATTTGGGAATATAAAAAGCTTTTGAGGACTGGGTAGTCTGCGTTTTAGACCATCCCCAGCCGAGAGATCCAAAATTGGAGCGACGCAGAGGAATCGTTATCAGGTTTTCGGTGGAGAGAGGGAGCGGCTTTGTTGCGGACGACGAGATCGGTGAGGAATTGTTTGTGGGTTGCCGATCCGTCAAGCTCCCCTACTTGCCCCAGGCCCGACACAGTTTATATGCAGGCATCATATTGCGTATACCCCTATGGAATCCCTCAAGAGGCCCTTCCCACCGGGGTGACCCACTTACCTAAGCCACTGGTCCCAGTGCCAGCAGCTGAGTGCTAGCAGGAAGATCCATCTGCCGCAGGCCATGTACGCTGTCTGCAGGAGACCGCAGAAGGAGTCCTCCACTTTTGTGAGAAGCCGCAGCCTAAGCCGGAGCTTCTTATGCCGGGTCTGCCCTCGCCACCAACTTACCAACTGGGATGTGTGTCTACCTCCATGTTTATCTACAGCCCGCTGGTGGTGAACTATCAACTTCCCTGGAAGATGTCGTCAGCTGCTGAGAGAGCTTCCCGGGCTCCCTCTCTACAACTGGAGTTCCAACTACCACAGCACCTACAGCCGGAGGTTTTCAGCCTATCTACCCTGGCAGGAGGTTGCTGCTGCTATGGCTAGTGTGACCACCAGGTCATTACCCATCAGTAGCAGGCAGCACCACTGTAGCAGGCAGCCTGGCTTACAAGAGGCAGAAGTGCCCTCTTATGTAGTTTAAATCACCAAAGGTTATAGCCAATACTGGGCCACCATGAGCCCAAGTACCACAACTGTATAACAAAACGCCTGTGGTATATAAATCAACACAACCTAAATAGAAAATACCACACCGCGTATCATTGCAAAAACATCTTTATTACCATATTAAAAAGGTGCATATAGCACATACAATTAAAATACATAAGGGGGGTGCATAGATGGGCGGCATCCAAGAGGAGAGACAGAGGGGAGGAGGTTTGGTAAACAAGTCGGTTGGACAAAGTGCAAGTGCATACAATCAAAAGAATAATAACATACCCATACTGTGTCTCTCCTCCGGGATGGCGCCAACCCCGACGCGCGTTTCGGCACAAGCCTTCGTCTTGTGGGGCTTGTGCCGAAACACGCATCGGGCTGGCGCCATCCCGGAGGAGAGACACAGTATGGGTATGTTATTATTCTTTTGATTGTATGCACTTGCACTTTGTCCAACCGACTTGTTTACCAAACCTCCTCCCTCTGTCTCTCCTCTGGATGCCGCCCATCTATGCACCCCTTATGTATTTTAATTGTATGTGCTATATGCACCTTTTTAATATGGTAATAAAGATGTTCTTATGTAGTTTAGTAGCAGCAGCAGCGAGGAGGAGTTTGGGTACCTCCTCTAAGGAGCTTCTTCCTCAAGTATCCTGAAACAGACCGTGAACTTATGGGACTTGATGGGTAAGGACGTGTTGGCTATTTTGTTTGTTTCTCCCGGTTGTTCCTCACCCTGATGGCCATGCTCGTTAGGACTCCCCCCATCTTCAGTAACTTAATACCTCCAAGTTGCGCACGTCTGCGCCTCGATTCCTTTTTACCCCTTCTCAGGTTAAGTGGAGCCCCTTTACTAAAAGGATTCTCATCACCATTGCTGCTATTTTATCTTATACCCATGTGGATTACAAATAATGCCATTATTACCTCATGTGGATTACAAAGGACTTTTGCACTACTTGTCCCAGTATTGGTGCACTTGTTTTGGCCGCACTGAAGGAAAATACTCTACTGTGAATTTGATTGCACTATGCTATTGCATCATATATTTGCACTGTGTTTTTGCACTAACCCTAATGCTGTTAGCCATATAGTTAGCACCTTACTTCATAGCTCATATGGATTGCCTCTGAGGACGTCAATACTAATGGTTCTTATGTTACCTTGTGTTAGCTCAGAAAGCTTAGGCATTGTATTGTATTTTTGCTACACAACGGGGACCAAGTATTAAGTCACAAGTAGGTCTAACACCATCAAGGGTAACCCTCTGCTAAAATGTGTGTTTAGAGGGATTAGCCCTCGTGGGAGTTCTGGGACAAAACCGGCTCCTCCTCCTACTTTGGTGTGCCCTAAGGCTCCTGCTACCTGTTCATTCATCAAGGTGACAAAGTGTAAAGTATTATAAGGCCTTGATGCTAGGAAGGGATTACAGGATGAAGCCACCCTTCTATTTGCGGGCGTCTCATAGTATCGTGGAGGGATTACAGTCCATGAAACTCCCACGCTCTATATACGACTCTGGCACAGTCCTCTTTGAAGTATTTGAGCGCTTAGTGCAGTTTTTTTGGTTCACTGGTTATACCGAGAGGGCAAACTGTGAATAGCCACCCTACTCATACGGGCAGGAACCTAGTGGTAGCCGTATCTATGTCAGTCTATGTATGTTCTCATGCAGCACTTTAACCTTCCTTGGGTACCTTAGAGCACATCCTAAGCACAAGCCGAGGACGACTTGGTTTTAAGTAAGGGGGAATGTAACACCACAGAGTGGTGTTACCACTTCTGCATCTTGCTACTGTCGTTATTGGTCTAACCTCATGTCATCTTGTGTATTTATTCCAGGTTCACCACAATGTGCATTCCTAATAATGTTTGTAACTGTTATGTTTACGTGTAATGTGCCTGGTTCACCAGCAGGTGGCAGCAATAGTGTTGATCAAGCACCAAAGTGCTCGGGTGCTTGGGCCAAACACATCTGGATGCTCAGGTGACACATCTGGATGCTCAGGTGCTCTACAGAGCACTCAAGCACATTGGAAGTCAATGGGAGAATCAGAGCATTAAACCAGGCACCCCCTGCTCTAAAGAGGGGAGGGTGTCTGGTTCACAGGAAAAGGACATAAATTGATGGAAATACCACTAAAATCGTTCGGGAACAGCATGGGGACGATGTCTTGATGCATCTTGGACTCCCAGGTCGTATACAAGGAGATATATAACTTATACCAGCTGTACATGTATAATTATATACAGGAGATAGCCAGGTTATACCAGCACACTTCATATCACTACATACAAGAAGATGTCTAACTTATACCAGCTTTACATATACAATTATATACAGGAGATGCCCAAGTTATACCAGAATGGTCTATATCACTATATACAAGAAGATGTCTAACTTATACCAAACGTAAATATATAATTATATACAGGAGATAGCCAGGTTATGCCAGCATGATCCATATCACTGTATACAAGAAGATGTTTAACTTATACCAGCCGTAAATATATAATTATATACAGGAGATAGACAGGTTATACCAGCATGGTCCATAAAAAAGATATTATGTAAAAAGGCTGAGATGTACCTTTTCTTTAGAATGTTATTCAGATATAAAGAATGCGTTTCACCTCATGTTTTGCTGCTTGGACGGACAGTTGACTACCTGAGATATCTAAAAACCAACACAGGCCTCAACAGCAATCCACATAGGCATGTACCTACAATATATCGCGTACCTACAACTGTCGTAACCCCAAACTGGAGAACAAACACATGCTCGATACAGTATAAAATATAACCAAACTTTATTGCATCATATACAATGCACAATACATATACATAGTACATAAAAAAGGTGTCAGACATAAAGAAGTGCCAGAATCCTAACACCCATCACTGATACACCCCCAAAAAGAGATGTTATACATGTTACACGTAGTCAAATCAGACGGACTCCACACTCAATGTCCACAGGAGAGGGAATCACTTATCCACATACAAATGATAAGGTGCATAGTCACATAGTTATAGGGGCATTAAATCAAGCCCCACTACATTCAATAACAAAGCAGAGTGGTTTGGTATCTAACAGGCAAAGGACCCGTGTGGATTAAAAAATTGTGACCCCCAACAAGGGCAACTCGAGAACTTAATATATATAACTCCCACCTATATAGTGGAAAAGATCACTCTGCTAAGCAATAATCACCGCGGCCGCGGACTGAGAAGAGAAAAGGGAGTCGAAATCACGTGACCGGAACTCAGTCACGTGAGACGCCACACGAGGAGAGCCGGCAACAGGTTCAGCGTGGATGCGAGACGCCGCACACAGACAACCACCGGGACCGTGAGTAAAAACTAAAACCTCATTATAAATATACAGCGCATTCCCTAAGAAAATACACAAAACTGTGAACTCAAAACTAACGGGAGATAAAAACAAAACTTTACCGGGAACTGAAAGACTCTTTCAAATTACAGACCGGTACAGAAGATCACCTATGCTATCGATACATATATGAGAGATATACCACCGAACGGTCAAATTGGGGGATAACCCGCTTAACTATACAAACATAAACGGTGTAAAGTTCTAAGTTTTTATATTGCTTTATTGATGAACCAAGGTTTTATATTGTTGTATTGATCAGCTGATTGCGATACCTCCATATTGCGATACCTCTACATTTGATGTAATATCCCCATATTGGATACAATTAAACTACATCCAGTGTATGAGCAATCGCAAATTGGAACCTAGATCCAACCTATGATGAAATATGTTGTACATAAATCTAGATGAAATGTAATGTATATATGCTGGAACATAAGTGACACTGGGAGCACGGTTTTTAACATTATAATATTTTATTAATAAATTTGTTTGATACATGAAACCATAGTTCTGTGTGCCTACCCAAACCAACCAAATATTTGCAATTGTATACTATTTTCTGGTGGGGTGAACCAGTATATTGGGGTAAGAGCACCAGGTATCCATAGTAACCAGTTGGTGAGCCACCTTACAGATTAATATCTATTCATATAAGTAAAAGACCTGATGGGAACTAATAAACAAAATCAAAGAAAACAAAAAGACAGTAACCCCACAATTATGTTACCAATCAGTGAGCATAATTTCCACCATGATCAATACAAAGAAGCACACAAATATATATATATATATATATATATATATATATATATATTGTGGGAGTCGCTCTGGTAGACAGCGGTGCGGGTGCAGTTTAGAGGCAAAACAAGGAGTCCAGATTGTGCAACAAACAGTGTTTTATTCACACTTGCACACCATAAATGAAAAACAGTCTCTTTGGTGACAGTTCACACACAACGGAAATAACGTGGCAAAACAAAAACAGGCCAACACAGGGTCCAGTCACCTGGGTGGTTTAGGTGCGGGTTCACACCTAGCAGTCGGCCCAGCTGCAGGCGATTTCCACCTTCAGGTTGCAGGGAAACACCACCTTGCTGAGCTCCGTCCTCCAGCACAGAGAACCTCACAGTCCTGTTAGCAGGCTCCAGGATAATCACCACCCAGACACAGCTGCTGGCTGTGTTTTATATCCAGCCCAAAACCAGGACTGGACCGTGGGGAGTAGGCACCCACCCTACACTTTACCTACTCCCAGTAAGAGCCGGCCCGGATTAGCTTTGCAGCCAAACTAAGTAACAAAGTCTAGCAGCATAAGCTGCTGCAGACAAAAACCCGGCTCTCACCTCACCGAGGCCAGCAACCTCGGTGACACGTACCTGCCATCGCATATGATACCTTGCACCCTCTTACACTCCCTTTGTTCAACCCTGAGGGGTGAACACACGTGAGGCAGTGGACGCGGGACAGGGCATCTGCGTTGCCCTGCAAGCGGCCTGCCCTGTGTTCCACGGAGAATTTGAAATTTTGAAGCGATAGGAACCACCTGGTGACCCGAGCATTCCTCTCCTTGGCCTGACTCATCCATTTGAGGGGGAATGGTCGGTCACCAGACGGAACCTCCTCCCTAACAGGTAGTAGCGGAGACTTTCGAGTGCCCACTTGATAGCCAGGCACTCCCTCTCCACTATACTATATCTGGACTCGGCGGGGCTGAGCTTACGGCTCAGGAAGACAACGGGATGTTCTTCCCCGTTGACCTCCTGCGACAGTACCGCACCGAGGCCTACCTCCGAGGCGTCGGTCTGTACGACAAACTCCTTGTTGAAGTCGGGTGTCACCAAAACCGGGACCCACACAGGGCCGACTTCAACGCGGAGAAAGCCTCCTCCGCCTTCTCACTCCAGCTAACCCTCCCAGACTTTCGCCCTTCAACAGGTCTGTCAATGGCGCTGCTATTGTGGCAAAGTGGGGCACAAACCTCATGTAGTATCCTACAATCCCCAGGAACGACTTTACCTGCCTGGTGGTGACCGGTCGGGGCCAGTTACGAATGGCCTCTACCTTAGTTACCTGAGGTTTGATGACTCCCGCCCAATTTACATATCCCAGATATTTGGTCTCTTCCAACCCTATGGCAGCACTTCTTTGGATTGGCGGTTAGTCCAGCTTTCCTCAGGGCATCCACTACCGCCTGCACCTTGGGTAAATGGCTTTCCCAGTCGGTGCTGTGGATGACTACATCATCTAAGTAGGCCGAGGCGTACCGACGATGTGGTCGCAGCACTATGTCCATTAACCTTTGGAAAGTGGCGGGGCGCCATGCAGGCCAAAGGGTAACACCTTGTAGTGATACAGGCCCTGCGGGGTAACAAATGCGGTTTTTTCCTTAGCCGACTCGTTAAGGGTACCTGCCAGTACCCTTTAGTGAGGTCCAGCACAGAAAAATAACGGGCTTGTCCTAAACTTTCAACAAGCTCGTCTACTCGGGCATGGGATACGCGCCAAACTTGGATACTTCATTTAACTTGCGAAAGTCGTTGCAGAACCGCAACGCCCCATCCGGCTTGGGTATTAGGACTATGGGACTGGCCCACTCACTTTTCGACTCCTCAATGACATCGAAGCTTCAACATTAACTGCACTTCCTCCGCGATGGCCCGCCGCCGAGCCTCGGGTACCCGGTATGGTTTTAACCGGACCTTGGCCTGAGGCTCAGTGACGATGTCATGTCGGATGAGAGACGTGCGGCCAGGGAGGTCCGAGAACACATCCGTGTTCCGACTGAGGAACTCCCTGACTTCCTGAACTTGTTTGGAAGACAGGCTGTCTGCAATTTTTACCGTGGTTACGGCTTCACAGGCCTCGAACTGTGGGGCTGGACCCTTTCACCTAGTAGCCCTGGCCGGGGCTGTGGTCGTCGGCCGCGTCCCTATCTTTCCACGGCTTAAGTAAATTCACGTGGTACACCTGCTCCGGCTTGCGCCGCCCTGGCTGGTGTACCTTGTAATTCACTTCCCTACCTTCTCGATCACCTCATAGGGGCCCTGCCACCTAGCTAGGAATTTGCTGTCAAGGGTGGGTACCAGAACCAAAACCCGATCTCCCGGATTGAAGTCCCGCACCCGAGCCTGACGGTTGTACACCCTACTCTGGGCTTGTTGCGCTGCCTCCATATGCTCCTCGACCAAGGGCAACACCCTTTCCATCCGTTCCTGCATCTGGGCGACATACTCAATGACACTTTTGTGGGGACAGGCTGTTGTTCCCATGCTTCCTTGGCGATATCCAACAGGCCCCGAGGGTGTCTGCCATAAAGCAGTTCGAAGGGCGAGAACCCAGTAGAGGCCTGGGGCACCTCTCGCACTGCGAACATGAGATAGGGCAGAAGCAGATCCCAGTCCTTCCCATCTCTAGACACCACCCTCTTAACATATTTTTTAGAGTTTGGTTAAACTCTCTCCACAAGACCGTCTGTTTGCGGATGGTAAACGGACGTCCGTAACTGCTTTATACGCAACAATTTACACAGTTCCTCATTACTTTGGACATAAAAGGGGTCCCTTGGTCTGTCAGAACCTCTTTGGCAGGCCCACACGGGAAAACATCTCCATTAACTCTTTGGCAATGAGCTTAGCTGAGGTATGTCGCAGAGGCACCGCTCCGGATACCGAGTGGCATAGTCGAGAACTACCAGAATGTGTTGGTGGCCCTGGCAGACTTTGGTACAGGCCCACTAAATCCATAGCGATTCGCTCAAACGGTACTTCAATGATTGGCAGAGGTACCAGAGGACTACGGAAATGTGGCTGGGGGCTAGTTATCTGACAGGTCGGACAGGACTTACAATAATTCTCTACCTCCTTGAACACACTGGGCCAATAAAATCGCTGCAGTATGCGGTCCTGGGTTTTCTGCCACCCCAGGTGTCCCCCAAGAACATGTTGGTGGGCAAGCTCCATGACAAGCTTGCGATACGCTGTGGGCACCACCAACTGTTCAACAGGTTCGCCTCGGATTTGGTTCACCCGATACAACATATCCTGCAGAACAATAAATCGTGGGAACATTAATTCAGCCCCTGGTTTCTGGGGTTTCCATCAATTTCCAGCACATTCTCCCAGGCCCTGGTTAGGGTTTGGTCCCGGTGTTGTGCGGTCCCAAAATTTTCCTCGGAGACATTGAGGTCTGCCAACTCAGGTCCCGGTGGCAAGTCCTCCGTGTCTCCCACCATTACACTCAGTGGGGTTGTCTCCCTCTACCGCTGGAGCAGTGGTCACCCCTACCGCCGGCCCTTCAGACTCGGGCTCCCAGGGTTCTGGCCTTCCAGTGGTATCAGGCCACTCCACTAGGGTCACCCCTGTCTCGGGTCCTCAGATACCTTTATTACCGGCCACAGCGCCTGAAAACCGGGAAGTCCCTCCCAAGTATCAGTTCGTGTGGGAGTTTAGTAGCGACAGCCACCTCGTGGGTCCACCTACCAGCCGCGGTGGACAAAGTCACTAGTGCAGTGGGGTAGTCTTTCAGGTCTCCATGGATGCACAGGACCTCGACTTTACGGCCAGTATACTCCGCAGGCCGCATAAGGGCAGCCCTTACCAGGGAGACTAAACTCCCGGAGTCCAGCAGAGCCACCGCCAGAGAGTCTCCCACCTCTACCTGACACAGGTGGTTATGGTCCTGCACCTCACGGGTGCCAGTTGCGCACAGCTTCCGTGCATACAGGGAGTGACGACCTCGTAGTTCATATCCATCGGCTCATCCCGATGCGGACAGTCGGCCCTGATGTGGCCTGGCTCCTGACACCTCCAGCATACCACGGAGGCGGACTCGCAGGGGGTATATTCCGTGCAGGCCGCTCTGTCGCCGGACGCCGGAACTGGGGCAGAGGCCTCCGGGTTTGACTGACCCCTTCCCCGCAAGAGTCCCCTGCAGGTTTCTGGTGGCCTCGTAGCGCTCCACCAGGTCGACCATCTCCAGGGCATTGGTGGGCGATACCTGGCCGATCCAGTGCTGGAGGGGATAAGGCAGGGCCCTCCAAAAGATGTCCGCCAACAGTCGATCCAGCATGGCAGTGGGACTTAGTAGATCGGGCTGCAGCCACTTTTGCAGCCTGTGCAGCAGATCGTAGTACTGCGGCCTAGCGGGTTCAGTCGCTTTAAAGTCCCACTGGTGGACTCTTTGGGCGCGACCAGCACGCTCACGCCCAGTCTGGCGAGGATCTCTCCTTTCACGGTGTCATAATCTGCCGCTTGGTCGTCCGACAAGTCGAAAAACACCTGCTGGGGTCCGGAAGCCAGGAAAGGAGCGACCACCTCAGCCCACTGGTCACGGGTAACTTTTCCTCACGGCGACCTTTCTCAAAACCGCCAGGCACGCCTCAACGCCGTCTGCGGGGGTCATTTTTGGGATCGCCGCACGGACCGCTTCCGGGCATCATGGACGTGGTGGGACGCTCCTGCCGCCTGTAACGCCATCACATGTTGTAGCAGTAGCTGGTTAGTCTCCCGCTGCTGCACGTTAGCCTCTATGAGAGCCTTCACAGCAGCCTCCATGTTGCCAGAAACTCCTGCTTGCAGCTTTGCTGGCTTAATATATTCCATGCACTTTAGAAAAACAAAACTTCGGCGTTCACGCCAGCCTCACTGCGCATGCCCGCATCCGACACCAAATGTGGGGAGTCGCTCTGGTAGACAGCGGTGCGGGTGCAGTTTAGAGGCAAAACAAGGAGTCCAGATTGTGCAACAAACAGTGTTTTATTCACACTTGCACACCATAAATGAAAAACAGTCTCTTTGGTGACAGTTCACACACAACGGAAATAACGTGGCAAAACAAAAACAGGCCAACACAGGGTCCAGTCACCTGGGTGGTTTAGGTGCGGGTTCACACCTAGCAGTCGGCCCAGCCGCAGGCGATTCCACCTTCAGGCTGCAGGGAAACACCACCTTGCTGAGCTCCGTCCTCCAGCACAGAGAACCTCACAGTCCTGTTAGCAGGCTCCAGGATAATCACTCACCCAGACACAGCTGCTGGCTGTGTTTTATATCCAGCCCAAAACCAGGACTGGACCGTGGGGAGTAGGCACCCACCCTACACTTTACCTACTCCCAGTAAGAGCCGGCCCGGATTAGCTTTGCAGCCAAACTAGTAACAAAGTCTAGCAGCATAAGCTGCTGCAGACAAAAACCCCGGCTCTCACCTCACCGAGGCCAGCAACCTCGGTGACACGTACCTGCCATCGCATATGATACCTTGCACCCTCTTACAATATATATATTATAATACACTACATGCACACAGTGCAATAATAAGTACAAAACATGTGCTTTGCTCCAAAATACATATTAGGTGACCTGAGATATCTAGTAGGGAGGAGACTCGAGCAGGTAGCTCGGCCGAGCATGTTCGCTCAACAATAGGCAGCAAACATGGCAGAGTTGTACTTAGGTAGAATGGAGCTTCCATTCCATTCTAACACCGCTCTGGAGAGGAGTGGGCGAGTCCCACTTCCTGCAGGAAGGGTGGGGACCAGTCAGAGTTAGTCTAGCGCACTCCCTGCTTGGGGAAGGTGCAGGGCATGTCTCTGATGGACATGCCCAAGCCAGCCAGAGCACCCTCAGCTTTGCTGGCCATGGAGGCCCAAGCATAATGCCTCAGGAGTCAGTAGGACAGTTCCTGGCCTAATCTAGAGACAGACCATACAAGAGAAGTGCAGCATAAAAGAAGAAGCAAAGTCATAAAGTCAGCCTGTCAGTAAAGCAGAGCCAGAGAGAAACAGATGTAGCAGGGTCGAGTTTTCCTGCCAGTTTTAATGCTAAAGCCTGCTGGGACCAAGACAAATCCTGAAATCTGTTTTGGAAAAATGTTTATTCAAAGTTAAGCTGCTGTTCAACTACATACAAGGTCTGGACTAAATTTTTCTTGCAAATTCCTCTATTATTACCCTATTTATTGCTTCAGAGCCAACGCCTGGGGTCCAGCTGTATCCAGGTAGGAGCACCGTGACACATATAAAGGGACATTTTAGCCCGCACTATACCACTCGGCATTCCTATACCTGGGTCACATTACATAGAGGGTCCTAGGGAAGGCGCCTATTGCATATTTTCACGTGGCAGAGAATACGGGCTACTCCTTGCAATTTCCGCTATGCATCATGCTGCACTCCACAGTGGACACCTAGAGCAGCTGTTACGGGCAGGAACAGTACATGTCTTCACGGCCCACTGGGTCAATGTTCCGGCAGTGGAGAGGCAGCACCCCAGCAACATGGCCAGGTCCTTTGACCACCTCCTTCCATATCATATGGCTGGCTCTCACAGTAGACACGCATCTGCCTACTCCACCTCCACCTCTTCCTCCAGGTACACAGTCCTGTTTCCAACAACAGCAGGGCACAGAGTCCCTTGCACTATCCCTCTTCCTATCACATGTCAGGTCAAGCATTGCCACGCTGTGTTGGAGCTAAGAGAGTAGCCACACCAGCGAATATTGTTCAAGTACATGAAGTAGCAAACATCCCGCTGGCTGTCACCCTGCTGACTCCAACTGGGCATAGTGGTTAGTGACAATGGGCACAACATTGTGGCCGTTGAGCACCCAGCACGATACACAAAATTGATCCGGAAAGAACAACAAACCTTGGAAATATTGAAGAGTCTTCATGCAGAAAGTGAGGGTCAATTGTCAAGTATTGAACCTCCCTAACAGATTTTAAAACCAAAATCTAAATGGACCCCACCATTTTCACAGTATAAAATATAGAGACTTTTGTTGAAATAGTCACCTCAGAAATAAGTAATTTTAAAATAGCAAGGAAAGTGCTCCCAAACTCCGAAAGTGCATAAGAAAAACTCCTGTTCCCGGACGACCAATAGTCTCTGGGAATGACTCTCTTACCCAATCGATAAGCAAATATGTTGACTTTGTAATCATGCCTTTCGTCACTACTTTACCATCTTATATAAAAGATACGAGTGACGCCTTGGTGAAAATAAATGATGTCATTTTGACAAAATCTAAGTTTCTCACAAGTTTGGATATTGAGGTGTTATACTTAGAGTTGAGCGAAGACCTGATGTTCGGGTTCGAGAAGTTCGGCCGAACTTCCTGAAATGTTCGAGTTTGGGATCCGAACTTTATCCCGAACCCTATTGAAGTCAATGGGGACCCGAACTTTTGGGCACTAAAAGGCTGTAAAATAGTCCAGGAAAGGGCTAGAGGGCTGCAAAAGGCAGCAAAATGTAGGTAAATGCCCTGCAAACAAATGTTTATAGGGAAATGAATTAAAATAAAATAAATAAAAATTAACCAATATCAATTGGAGAGAGGTCCCATAGCAGAGAATCATGCGTCATATCACCCACCACTGGAGAAGGCCACTTTCAGTTATTTAGGCCCCAGCACCCAGACAGAGGGAGAGAGGTCCCACAGCAAGAGAATAAGGCGTCATATCACCCACCACTGGAGAAGGCAGGCCACTTTCAGTTATTTAGGCCCCAGCCACCTAGACAGAGGAGAGAGGTCCCACAGCAAAGAATAAGGCATCATATCACCCATCACTGGAGAAGGCCACTTTCAGTTATTTAGGCCCCAGCACCCAGACAGAGGAGAGAGGTCCCACAGCAAAGAATAAGGCGTCATATCACCCACCACTGGAGAAGGCCACTTTCAGTTATTTAGGCTCCAGCACCCAGACAGAGGAGAGAGGTCCCACAGCAAGGAATCATGCGTCATATCACCCACCACTGGAGAAGGCCACTTTCAGTTATTTAGGCCTGTCATGCCTTTTCATAAGGATATAAACATTTATACATTTACTAGTGTTATAACATGTATTCATGGCCTATAAGAAGCCATGTTAAACTTATATTCACCCTTCTGTATGAACCTTCATTGTGTAAAAGAAAAATATAGGTTCAAGGAAAGATCCTTCCTGGCAGATGTGGGCCTATCTAAGGGAGTAATTTTACCTTATCACTAGGCTATGAGCCGACATGAGGTTCTTCCTGGCTCTCGTCTGGCATTCTTTCATAATGAGATATATTAATGAGACATACATATAATGTTTGTTCATATAGTGGATCGTATTTAGTCTTGACACAAGTTAATCAATATATCATATATGTAAGTTGTTTTATATTTCATATATTGGTTTTATTTTTGTTACATGTTATAATCAGTATTCTAACGTATATATATCCTAGTGTGTATCACCAGAAGTGTGTATTCCTGATGTATATGGGAATGCATGTGAGTTGAACTTAATAATAAGTTGCTGATGGAAAGTTGTGTTATTTTCTGTAAGATAAGGCACCTGTGAAATCCAAAACCTACACATTTGTTGCCTTACAAATTTCTGGGAATTTAAGTTTTAACTGCTTCAAGTGTCAGGGGTATGCCTCCTTTGATGTATGTCCCAGGTGGTGATGTCTACCACTGAATCATAAAGTCACATTATATAAATTTAACTCCTAAAAGCTTGACATTTATAGCTTATACAACATTGCCGCTAGGTATCGGCAGGTAAATATAACATGTTCACTACAAAATATTTTGGGTAATGTATGATCTCATAGTATCATTACTATATGTGCACACTCTCTGGTTTGCTGGAAGACCGTTATCTAAAGGGGTGTATGCTTTTGATAAGTCTGTGAATATTAATCATAGACGGTATGAGAGAGAGGGATATCAAGAAAAAGAAAAAACTACAAACAAGGCATTAAACAGACACGTGATTTGATCCGAGACCCCGGGAACCCACTGAGAGCTGACCGTCCTCCGGAGCCCTACTCACCTTTGGAACTCCTGGTAACGTATATCTTGCTTATTGCTTCATGTATTGATAAGTTACTCAGCCCAGTATATAGTCAAAGATCCCCAACTGTGGATCTGTAATTTACAAGGCTCCTGATCAAGTCTGATCATTCTCTTAGCAAAGATGCATATTGCTAATTGAGCATCAGACATTGATACTCTAGTCCTTGGGAACTTTGTTATTCCCTAGCCTGATACCGAGCTGGTAAAATTTATAGTGCCGCCATATACCTCAATTGGTTAAAAGGTGATAAAAAGGGTACTTTTCTTTCATTTGGATTGTTGCATATCATTGCATTGATTGGCGTATATTCAGTACTGATTGAAAGTAGCGGTATTATATTGCATTGTCTATCATTGTACAGGTTGTAATCATTGGTTTTGTATCTAGCACTTATGTATAATAAACTCACATATATTTTTGCATAGATGATGGTACTCGTTTTCTTTCTAGTTGCACAAAATAATTAAGGTTCTCGTTAACGAGCTGAGAGGTTATTATGTCGCCTCTCCTCAATAGGATCAATAACTTTGACATTTTTTCCTTTGATCCTTTCTTTGTTTTTTTGTATAAAAAGCATTTTTGCGCTTTATATCCGCGACAGGCCCCAGCACCCAGACAGAGGAGAGAGGTCCCACAGCAAGGAATAATGCGTCATATCACCCACCACTGGAGAAGGCCACTTTCAGTTATTTAGGCCCCAGCACCCAGACAGAGGAGAGAGGTCCCACAGCAAGAGAATCATGCGTCATATCACCCACCACTGGAGAAGGCCACTTTCAGTTATTTAGGCCCCAGCACCCAGACAGAGGAGAGAGGTCCCACAGCAAGGAATCATGCGTCATATCACCCACCACTGGAGAAGGCCACTTTCAGTTATTTCGGCCCTAGCACCCAGACAGAGGAGAGGTTCATTCAACTTTGGGTTGCACCGCAAGATCATGGTAAAGTTAAAAATGAGGATTCAATAAAGAAGTGCCCCGGAGTACAAGAATACATGGTTGAGGGGGAGGCAGTTATAAATGTCTATTCTGCACAAGGGAGGGACAGGTCCTGTGGGATCCATGCCTGGTTCATTTTTATGAACGCCAGCTTGTCCACGTTGGCTGTGGACAGGCGGCTGCGCTTTGTCAGTAATGACGCCCCTGCCGTGCTGAATACACGCTCAGACAAAACGCTAGCGCCGGGCAGGCCAGCACCTCCAAGGCATAAAATGCTAACTCTGGCCACGTGGACAATTTGGAGACCCAGAAGTTGAATGGGGCCGAACCATCAGTCAGTACGTGGAGGGGTGTGCAGACGCACTGTTCAACCATGTTAGTGAAATGCTGCCTCCTGCTAACACGCCCGTATCAGGTGGTGGTGCAGTTAGCTGTGGCGTGGAGACAAAACTTTTCCACATTTCTGCCATGCTAACCCTGCCCTCAGAGGAGCTGGCCGTGACACAGCTGCGTTGGCGACCTCTTGCTCCTCCTCTGCCTTCTGCCTTGGGCTTCCACCTGTTCCCCTGTGACATTTGGGAATGCTCAGGAGCGCTCTACCAGCGTGCGCTTGTACTCGCGCATCTTCCTATCACGCCCAGTGCAGGAAGTAAGGTGGGCACATTGTCTTTGTACCGGGATCCAGCAGGGTGGCAACCCAGTAGTCCGCACACGTTAAAATGTGGGCAACTCTGCTGTCGCTGCACAGGCACTGCAGCATGTAGTCGCTCATGTGTGCCAGGCTCCCCAGAGGTAAGGACAAGCTGTCCTCTGTGGGAGGCGATCGTCATCGTCCCTCCGTATCCCCCAGCCACGCACCAGTGATGGGCCTGAGCTGTGTCGGGTGCCACCCCGCTGTGAACCTGCTTCATCCTCATCCTCCTCCACCTCCTCATCCTCCTCGTCCTCCAGTAGTGGGCCCTGGCTGGCCACATTTGTACCTGGCCTCTGCTGTTGCAAAAACTCCCTCTGAGCCACTTCTAACAGACTGGCCTGAAAGTGCTAAAATGACCCTCATCCTCCCTCCTCCTCCTGGGCCACCTCCTTCCATCATCGCCCTAAGCGTTTTCTCAAGGAGACATAGAAGTGGTATTGTAACGCTGATAACGGTGTCATCGCCACTGGCCATGTTGGTGGAGTACTCGAAACAGCGCAACAGGGCACACAGGTCTCGCATGGAGGCCCAATCATTGGTGGTGAAGTGGTGCTGTTCCGCAGTGCGACTGACGCGTGCGTGCTGCAGCTGAAACTCCACTATGGCCTGCTGCTGCTCGCACAGTCTCTCCAGCATGTGCAAGGTGGAGTTCCACCTGGTGGGCACGCCGCATATGAGGCGGTGAGCGGGAAGGTCGAGTTCCGCTGTAGCGCAGACAGGCGAGCAGCGGCAGGATGTGAACGCCGGAAGCGCGCACAGACGGCCCGCACTTTATGCAGCAGCTCTGACATGTCGGGTAGTTGTGAATGAACTTCTGCACCACCAAATCCAGCACATGCGCCAGGCAAGGGATGTGCGCCAAACCGGCTAGTCCCAGAGCTGCGACGAGATTTCGCCCATTATCGCACACACCACCAGGCCGGGCTTGAGGCCCACCGGCAGAAACCACTCGCCGGTCTGTTGTTCAATACCCCGCCACAACTCCTGCGCGTGTGGGGCCTGTCCCCCAAACATATGAGTTTCAGAATGGCCTGCTGACGTTTACCCCAGGCTGTGCTGAAGTTGGTGGTGAAGGTGTGTGGCTGACTGGATGAGCTGGTGGAAGCAGAGGAGGAGGAAGCCGAGTAGGAGGAGGAGGCTACAGGAGGCAAAGAATGATGCCCTGCGATCCTTGGCGGCGGAAGGACGTGCGCCAAGGAACTCTCCGCCTGGGGCCCAGCCACCACTACATTTACCCAGTGTGCAGTTAAGGAGATATAGTGTCCCTGGCCGTGCTTACTGGTCCACGTATCTGTGGTGTGGGGAGTTGCTCTGGTAGACAGCGGTGCGGGTGCAGTATAGAGGCAAAGAGAGTCCAGGTAGTGCAGCAAACAGTGTTTTATTTCACACTTGCACAAACAAAAAGTTCAAAACAGTCACTAAGTGTTACTTCACACTCACAGCAAAAACTTGAGGCAAAACAAAAGTCCAAGACTGAATCAAATTCACCTGTGTGGTTTAGGTGCGTGTTCACACCCGGCTGTCAGCCCAGCCGCAGGAAAGTCCAACCTCAGGCTTCCAGGCAGACTGCACGCCTCTTTGTAAGCTCTTGCTTCCAGGCCCTGAGAGCTCCACAGTAACGCCGGCAACTTCCAGGTAAATCGCTTGAAATCCTAGGTGTCAGTTTTTCCAGCCCAGCACAAGGCTCAGATCTCCAACATAGTGAGACCCACTTGCCTGAAGCTAGCTGTCTTAAGTGCAGCTAGGTAATCACCCAAAAACCCGGACCGGCGCCTAAAATCCTGTCCAGTATTTGCCCTCATCTGGCTGCAATCAACCCAGCAGCACAGGCTGAGAGGAAAATACCTGTTTTTACCACAAAACCTCTCACTGTGTCACAGTGGTTAGGTGGACCTTGCCACAGATGGCGTTGCGCAGTGCACACTTGATTTTATCGGATACTTGGTTGTGCAGGGAAGGCATGGCTGTCTTGGAGAAGTAGTGGCGGCTGGGAACAACATACTGTGGGACAGCCATGGCCATCAGCTGTTTGAAGCTGTTCTGTGTCCACCAGCCTGAATGACAGCATTTCAAAGGCCAGTAGTTTAGAAATGCTGGCATTTAGGCCCAGGGCTCGAGGGTGGCTAGGTGGGAATTTACGCTTCTCTCCAAGGTTTGTGAGATGGAGAGCTGAAAGCTGCCGTGTGACATGGTGGAGATGCTTGGTGATGCAGGTGGTGGTATCGGTGGCACATCCTCTGTTTGGTGGGCGGCAGGTGCCAACATTCCTCCCGAGGTGGAGGAAGAGGCCGAGGCAGCAGCAGAAGAGGGAGCAGGGGAGCCGGAGTGAGTTCCTTGCTTTTAAGGTGTTTACTCCACTGCAGTTCATGCTTTGCATGTAGATGCCTGGTCATGCAGGTTGTGCTAAGGTTCAGAACGTTAATGCCTCGCTTCAGGCTCTGATGGCACAGCGTGCAAACCACTCGGGTCTTGTCGTCAGCACATTGTTTAAAGAAGTGCCATGCCAGGGAACTCCTTGAAGCTGCCTTTGGGGTGCTCGGTCCCTGGTGGCGGTGGCCAGTAGCAGGCGTACTCTCTTGGCGGCAGCTGTTCTGCTTTTGCCCCTGCTCACTCTTTTGCTACGCTGTTGGCTCCGTCTCACCACTGCCTCTTCCTCTGAACTATGAAAGTCAGTGGCACGACCTTCATTCCATGTGGGGTCTAGGACCTCATTGTCCCCTGCATCGTCTTCCACACATCTTCCTCCCTGACCTCCTGTTCGGTCTGCACACTGCAGAAAGACACAGCAGTTGGCACCTGTGTTTCGTCATCATCAGAGACGTACGGACTCCGATGAGGTGGTATTCCCATGTCCTCATCATCAGGAAACATCAGTGGTTGTGCATCAGTGCATTCTATGTCTTCCACCACTGGGGAAGGGCTAGGTGGATTCCCTTGGGAAACCCTGCCAGCAGAGTCTTCAAACAGCATAAGAGACTACTGCATAACATGAGGCTCAGACAGTTTTCCTGATATGCATGGGGGTGATGTGACAGACTGATGGGCTTGGTTTTCAGGCGCCACCTGTGCGCTTTCTGCAGAAGACTGGGTGGGAGATAATGTTGTGAACGTGCTGGATCCACTGTCGGCCACCCAACTGACTAGCGCCTGTACCTGCTCAGGCCTTACCATCCTTAGAACGGCATTGGGCCCCACCAAATATCGCTGTAAATTCTGGCGGGTACTGGAACCTGAGGTAGTTGGTTCACTAGGACGGTGGCTGTGGCAGAATGGCCACGTCCTCTCCCAGCACCAGAGGGTCCACTAACACCACCACGACCGCGCCGGCGTCCCTTACTAGATGTTTTCCTCATTGTTACCGTTCACCAAGCACCACAATAAGAAAAAAATATTTGGCCCAATGTATTGATTTCAAATTCAGGCCTTTTTTTACAGGCATCTAACACTATCTGCCTATTTATTTATGTAGCTGTATTACACTAATCCAGGCACAGCAGTAACCACTGATTTAGGGAATATCTATTGTAGGGCCTAGTATTTAGGCCCTGGATGAAAGGTATACTTTTATGGACAGATTTACACTTGGAGATGCACAGTAGCGTGTAGAAAAATATGTAGGATTATGCCTTTAGCAATTGTATTTTAACACCTTGTGTAATATACCCTTTAACGGATAGAAATACAATAGTGTTAGGCGCGAATATTCGCGATGCGAATATTTCGCGCGAATATCGCATATTCGCGATTTCGCGATTTTTCGAATATCATGCCATAAATTCGATATTGCGTAATATTCGCGTTGGTTAAATTAGATGATACACAATAAGTTCAAGAACTTCAGTTCACTTGTGTTGATAAATGAGTTTGTGTGACTCTGAGTTTCATTCATTTAAGGTGTTGTTTTGCATCAAGGCTCTTTTTCAAAGCCATAGCCAAAATCCTGCCTTTTTGCGATTTTCCGTAATGCGATTTTTTGACAGCGATGCGAATATCTAACACTTGCTGACATGCCTGCGCATTGACTTGAAAACTGAAATATTGCCTTTATGCGATTTTTTCCATAATGTGATTTTTTTTCACACTCTATGCGCTAGTAAGTCGCGATCGTCAACTTGCGAATACGAACATGTTGCGAATTGCAATATATTCGAAAATTCGCATATTCGAATATATGTCGTCAGTGTTTTCCTCTTCTTATTCTCATTCACCCCAATCATTAGTTTAGTAGCAGCAGCAGCGAGGAGGGTTTGGGTACCTCCTCTAAGGAGCTTCTTCCTCAAGTATCCTGAAACAGTCCGTGGACTTATCGGACTTGATGGGTAAGGACGTGTTGGCTATTTTTGTTTGTTTCTCCGGTTGTTCCTCACCCTGATGGCCATGCTCGTTAGGACTCCCCCATCTTCAGTAACTAATACCTCCAAGTTGTGCACGTCTGCGCCCGATTCCTTTTTTACCCCCTTCTCAGGTTAAGTGGGAGCCCCCTTTTACTAAAAGGGTTCTCATCACCATTGCTGCTATTTTATCTTATACCCATGTGGATTACAAATAATGCCATTATTACCTCATGTGGATTACAAAGGACTTTTGCACTACTTGTCCCAGTATTGGTGCACTTGTTCTGGCCGCACTGAAGGAAAATACTCTACTGTGAATTTGATTGCACTATGCTATTGCATCATATATTTGCACTGTGTTTTTGCACTAACCCTTTAAAAGTTTCTGAAACTTTTAAGAATTTAGCCCATTGTATGTACTCTTTACGGGTATCGCAATGTAATCCTATGCACTTTTAAATGGACTTTGGTAAAATAATGCTGTTAGCCATATAGTTAGCACCTTACTTCATAGCTCATATGGATTGCCTCTGAGGACGTCAATACTAATGGTTCTTATGTTACCTTGTGTTAGCTCAGAAAGCTTAGGCATTGTATTGTATTTTTGCTACACAACGGGGACCAAGTATTAAGTCACAAGTAGGTCTAACACCATCAAGGGTAACCCCTCTGCTAAAATGTGTGTTTAGAGGGATTAGCCCTCGTGGGAGTTCTGGGACAAAACCGGCTCCTCCTCCTACTTTGGTGTGCCCTAAGGCTCCTGCTACCTGTTCATTCATCAAGGTGACAAAGTGTAAAGTATCATAAGGCCTTGATGCTAGGAAGGGATTACAGGATGAAGCCACCCTTCTATTTGCGGGTGTCTCATAGTATCGTGGAGGGATTACAGTCCATGAAACTCCCACGCTCTATATACAACTCTGGCACAGTCCTCTTTGAAGTATTTGAGCGCTTAGTGCAGTTTTTTTTGGTTCACTGGTTATACCGAGAGGGCAAACTGTGAATAGCCACCCTACTCATACGGGCAGGAACCTAGTGGTAGCCGTATCTATGTCAGTCTATGTATGTTCTCATGCAGCACTTTAACCTTCCTTGGGTACCTTAGAGCACATCCTAAGCACAAGCCGAGGATGACTTGGTTTTAAGTAAGGGGAATGTAACACCACAGAGTGGTGTTACCACTTCTACATCTTGCTACTGTCGTTATTGGTCTAACCTCATGTCATCTTGTGTATTTATTCCAGGTTCACCACAATGTGCATTCCTAATAATGTTTGTAACTGTTATGTTTTACGTGTAATGTGCCTGGTTCACCAGCAGGTGGCAGCAATAGTGTTGATCAAGCACCAAAGTGCTCGGGTGCTTGGGCCAAACACATCTGGATGCTCAGGTGACACATCGGGATGCTCAGGTGCTCTAGCACCCGAGCACAATGGAAGTCAATGGGAGAACACGAGCATTAAACCAGGCACCCCCTGCTCTGAAGAGGGGAGGGTGTCTGGTTCACAGGAAAAGGACAAAAACTGATGCAAACACCACTGAAATGGTTCAGGAACAGCATAGGGACGATGACTGGATGCATCTTGGACTTCCAGGCCGTATACAAGGAGATATATAACTTATACCAGCTGTACATGTATAATTATATACAGGAGATAGCCAGGTTATACCAGCATGCTTCATATCACTATATACAAGGAGATATAGAATTTAAACCAGCTGTACATATATAATTATATAAATGAGATACCCAGGTTATACCAGCATGGTCCATATCACTATATACAGGAAGATTAATAATTTTTACCAGCTGTACATATATAATTATAGACAGGAGATACCCAGGTTATACCGGCATGCTACATATCACTATATACAAGAAGATGTATAACTTATACCAGCTGTACATATATAATTATATACAGGAGATAGCCAGGTTATACCAGCATGCTCCATATCACTATATACAAGAAGATGTATAACTTATACCAGCCGTAAATATATAATTATATACAGGAGATAGCCAGGTTATACCAGCATGGTCCATAAAAATAGATATTATGTAAAAAGGCTGAGATGTACCTTTTCTTTAGAATGTTATTCAGATACAAAGAATGCTTTCACCTCAGGCTTTGCTGCTTGGACGGACAGTTGACTACCTGAGATATCTAAAAACCAACACAGGCCTCAACAGCAATCCACATAGGCATGTACCTACAATATATCGCGTACCTACAACTGTCGTAACCCCAAACTGGAGAACAAACACATGCTCGATACAGTATAAAATATAACCAAACTTTATTGCATCCTATACAATGCACAATACATATACATAGTACATAAAAAAGGTGTCAGACATAAAGAAGTGCCAGAATCCTAACACCCATCACTGATACACCCCCAAAAAGAGATGTTATACATGTTACACGTAGTCAAATCAGACGGACTCCACACTCAATGTCCACAGGAGAGGGAATCACTTATCCACATACAAATGATAAGGTGCATAGTCACATAGTTATAGGGGCATTAAATCAAGCCCCACTACATTCAATAACAAAGTGGAATAACCTTGTCTATCGAGTACATACCACAGGACATGATTAGGGGTGTAACAACTGGCGTGTCACAGAAAAACCCTTGACACGTGTTTCGCTGCTGCTTCGTCAGGAGGTTGTTAGAAGTGACCAGAAAAGCCCATTTTATAAGTGATCGAAGTGCCACCCAGGTAAATTAGGTAAATACCTATGAATGTATCTTCCGGCTGTTGTATATTTCATAGCGCATCACACTCTGGTGATGCATGCCGCGGACAACCAATGAGAGCGCCAACTCATCAGGAGGAGGGGTGCAACACACGCCATGCATTCCAGCCCGCCGCCCAAGGAGACAGTTCCAGCACTCCCACGTGACCCGGCACACAGCGCACCACGGCGATGCGCTACAACAACCAGCAGGGTAACCAAGCAACCCCATAACTATGGGACAGACGCACCTATATCGTAGCAATATAATGCATATAAGTAAAAGACCTGATGGGAACTAATAAACAATAAAAGAAAACAAAAAGACAGTAACCCCACAATTATGTTACCAATCAGTGAGCATAATTTCCACCATGATCAATACAAAGAAGCACACAAATATATATATATATATATATATTTATATTTTTATATATATATATATATATATATATATATATATATATATATATTATAATACACAATAAGTGCACACAGTGCAATAATAAGTACAAAACATGTGCTATGCTCCAAAATACATATTAGGTGACCTGAGATATCTAGTAGGGGAGGAGACTCGAGCAGGTGTTCGGCCGAGCATGTTCGCTCAACACTAGGCAGCAAACACGGCAGAGTTGTACTTCCATTCCATTCTAACACCGCTCTGGAGAGGAGTGGGCGAGTCCCACTTCCTGCAGGAAGGGTGGGGACCAGTCAGAGTTAGTCTAGCGTACCCCATGCTTGGGGAAGGTGTGCAGGGCATGTCTCTGATGGACATGCCCAAGCCAGCCAGAGCACCCTCAGCTTTGCTGGCCATGGAGGCCCAAGCATAATGCCTCAGGAGTCAGTAGGACAGTTCCCTGGCCTAATCTAGAGAAAGACCATACAAGAGAAGTGCAGCATAAAAGAAGAAGCAAAGTCATAAAGTCAGCCTGTCAGTAAAGCAGAGCCAGAGAGAAACAGATGTAGCAGGGTCGAGTTTTCCTGCCAGTTTTAATGCTAAAGCCTGCTGGGACCAAGACAAATCCTGAAATCTGTTTTGGAAAAATGTTTATTCAAAGTTAAGCTGCTGTTCAACTACATACAAGGTCTGGACTAAATTTTTCTTGCAAATTCCTCTATTATTACCCTATTTATTGCTTCAGAGCCAACGCCTGGGGTCCAGCCGTATCCAGGTAGGAGCACCGTGACACATATAAAGGGACATTTTAGGCCGCACTATACCACTCGGCATTCCTATACCTGGATCACATTACATAGAGGGTCCTAGGGGAAGGCGCCTATTGCATATTTTCACGTGGCAGAGAATACAGGCTACTCCTTGCAATTTCCGCTATGCATCATGCTGCACTCCACGGTGGACACCTAGAGCAGCTGTTACGGGCAGGAACAGTACATGTCTTCACGGCCCACTGGGTCAATGTTCCGGCAGTGGAGAGGCAGCACCCCAGCAACATGGCCAGGTCCTTTTGACCACCTCCTTCCATATCATATGGCTGGCTCTCACAGTAGACACGTATCTGCCTACTCCACCTCCACCTCTTCCTCCAGGTACACAGTCCTGTTTCCAACAACAGCAGGGCACAGAGTCCCTTGCACTATCCCTCTTTCCTATCACATGTCAGGTCAAGCATTGCCACGCTGTGTTGGAGCTAAGAGAGTAGCCACACCAGCGAATATTGTTCAAGTACATGAAGTAGCAAACATCCCGCTGGCTGTCACCCTGCTGACTCCAACTGGGCATAGTGGTTAGTGACAATGGGCACAACATTGTGGCCGTTGAGCACCCAGCACGATACACAAAAATTGATCCGGAAAGAATAACAAACCTTGGAAATATTGAAGAGTCTTCATGCAGAAAGTGAGGGTCAATTGTCAAGTATTGAACCTCCCCTAAGATTTTAAACCAAAATCTAAATGGACCCCACCATTTTCACAGTATAAAATATAGAGACTTTTGTTGAAATAGTCACCTCAGAAATAAGTAATTTTAAAATAGCAAGGAAAGTGCTCCCAAACTCCCGAAAGTGCATAAGAAAAAAACTCCTGTTCCCGGACGACCAATAGTCTCTGGGAATGACTCTCTTACCCAATCGATAAGCAAATATGTTGACTTTGTACTCATGCCTTTCGTCACTACTTTACCATCTTATATAAAAGATACGAGTGACGCCTTGGTGAAAATAAATGATGTCATTTTGACAAAATCTAAGTTTCTCACAAGTTTGGATATTGAGGTGTTATACTTAGAGTTGAGCGAAGACCTGGATGTTCGGGTTCGAGAAGTTCGACCGAACTTCCTGAAAATGTTCGGGTTCGGGATCCGAACTTTATCCCGAACCCTATTGAAGTCAATGGGGACCCGAACTTTTGGGCACTAAAAAGGCTGTAAAATACTCCAGGAAAGGGCTAGAGGGCTGCAAAAGGCAGCAAAATTAAGGTAAATGCCCTGCAAACAAATGTTTATAGGGAAATGAATTAAAATAAAATAAATAAAAATTAACCAATATCAATTGGAGAGAGGTCCCATAGCAGAGAATCATGCGTCATATCACCCACCACTGGAGAAGGCCACTTTCAGTTATTTAGGCCCCAGCACCCAGACAGAGGAGAGAGGTCCCACATCAAGAAATAAGGCGTCATATCACCCACCACTGGAGAAGGCAGGCCACTTTCAGTTATTTAGGCCCCACCACCTAGACAGAGGAGAGAGGTCCCACAGCAAAGAATAAGGCATCATATCACCCATCACTGGAGAAGGCCACTTTCAGTTATTTAGGCCCCAGCACCCAGACAGAGGAGAGAGGTCCCACAGCAAAGAATAAGGCGTCATATCACCCACCACTGGAGAAGGCCACTTTCAGTTATTTAGGCTCCAGCACCCAGACAGAGGAGAGAGGTCCCACAGCAAGGAATCATGCGTCATATCACCCACCACTGGAGAAGGCCACTTTCAGTTATTTAGGCCCCAGCACCCAGACAGAGGAGAGGGGTCCCACAGCAAGGAATAAGGCTTCATATCACCCACCACTGGAGAAGGCTACTTTCAGTTATTTAGGCCCCAGCACCCAGACAGAGGAGAGAGGTCCCACAGCAGAGAATCATGCGTCATATCACCCACCACTGGAGAAGGCCACTTTCAGTTATTTAGGCCCCAGAACCCAGACAGAGGAGAGAGGTCCCACAGCAAGGAATAAGGCGTCATATCACCCACCATTGTAACAGGCCACTTTCAGTTATTTAGGCCCTGGCGCCCAGATTGAGGAGAGGTTCATTGAACTTTGGGTTGCACCGCAAGATCATGGTAAAGTTAAAAAAATGAGGATTCAATAAAGAAGTGCCCCAGAGTACAAGAATACATGGTTGAGGGGGAGGCAGTTATAAATGTCTATTCTGCACAAGAGAGGGACAGGTCCTGTGGGATCCATGCCAGGTTCATTTTTATGAACGTCAGCTTGTCCACGTTGGCTGTGGACAGGCGGCTGCGTTTGTCAGTAATGACGCCCCCTGCTGTGCTGCATACACGTTCAGACAAAACGCTGGCCGCCGGGCAGGCCAGCACCTCCAAGGCATAAAATGCTAACTCTGACCACGTGGACAATTTGGAGACCCAGAAGTTGAATGGGGCTGAACCATCAGTCAGTACGTGGAGGGGTGTGCAGACGTACTGTTCAACCATGTTAGTGAAATGCTGCCTTCTGCTAACACGTTCCGTATCAGGTGGTGGTGCAGTTAGCTGTGGCGTGAAGACAAAACTTTTCCACATTTCTGCCATGCTAACCCTGCCCTCAGAGGAGCTGGCCGTGACACAGCTGCGTTGGCGACCTCTTGCCCCTCCTCTGCCTTCTCCTTGGGCTTCCACCTGTTCCCCTGTGACATTTGGGAATGCTCTTAGGAGCGCGTCTACCAGCATGCGCTTGTACTCGCGCATCTTCCTATCACACTCCAGTGCAGGAAGTAAGGTGGGCACATTGTCTTTGTACCGGGATCCAGCAGGGTGGCAACCCAGTAGTCTGCACACGTTAAAATGTGGGCAACTCTGCTGTCGTTGCACAGGCACTGCAGCATGTAGTCGCTCACGTGTGCCAGGCTCCCCAGAGGTAAGGACAAGCTGTCCTCTGTGGGAGGCGTATCGTCATCGTCCTCCGTATCCCCCCAGCCACGCACCAGTGATGGGCCTGAGCTGTGTCGGGTGCCACCCCGCTTTGAACCTGCTTCATCCTCATCCTCCTCATCCTCCTCGTCCTCCAGTAGTGGGCCCTGGCTGGCCACATTTGTACCTGGCCTCTGCTGTTGCAAAAAAACTCCCTCTGAGCCACTTCTAACAGACTGGCCTGAAAGTGCTAAAAATGACCCTCATCCTCCTCCTCCTCCTGGGCCACCTCCTCTTCCATCATCGCCCTAAGCGTTTTCTCAAGGAGACATAGAAGTGGTATTGTAACGCTGATAACAGTGTCATCGCCACTGGCCATGTTGGTGGAGTACTCGAAACAGCGCAACAGGGCACACAGGTCTTGCATGGAGGCCCAATCATTGGTGGTGAAGTGGTGCTGTTCCGCAGTGCGACTGACGCGTGCGTGCTGCAGCTGAAACTCCACTATGGCCTGCTGCTGCTCGCACAGTCTCTCCAGCATGTGCAAGGTGGAGTTCCACCTGGTGGGCACGTCGCATATGAGGCGGTGAGCGGGAAGATCGAAGTTACGCTGTAGCGCAGACAGGCGAGCAGTGGCAGGATGTGAACGCCGGAAGCGCGCACAGACGGCCCGTACTTTATGCAGCAGCTCTGACATGTCGGGGTAGTTGTGAATGAACTTCTGCACCACCAAATTCAGCACATGCGCCAGGCAAGGGATGTGCGTCAAACCGGCTAGTCCCAGAGCTGCGATGAGATTTCGCCCATTATCGCACACCACCAGGCCGGGCTTGAGGCCCACTCGTCGGTCTGTTTTTCAATACCCCGCCACAACTCCTGCGCCGTGTGGGGCCTGTCCCCCAAACATATGAGTTTCAGAATGGCCTGCTGATGTTTACCCCGGGCTGTGCTGAAGTTGGTGGTGAAGGTGTGTGGCTGACTGGATAAGCTGGTGAAAGCAGAGGAGGAGGAAGCCGAGTAGGAGGAGGAGGCTACAGGAAGCAAAGAATGATACGCTGCGATCCTTTGCGGCGGAAGGACGTGCGCCAAGGAACTCTCCGCCTGGGGCCCAGTCGCCACTACATTTACCCAGTGTGCAGTTAGGGAGATATAGTGTCCCTGGCCGTGCTTACTGGTCCACGTATCTGTGGTTAGGTGGACCTTGCCACAGATGGCGTTGCGCAGTGCACCCTTGATTTTATCGGATACTTGGTTGTGCAGGGAAATGGCGGCTGGGAACAACATACTGTGGGACAGCCATGGCCATCAGCTGTTTGAAGCTGTCTGTGTCCACCAGCCTGAATGACAGCATTTCAAAGGCCAGGAGTTTAGAAATGCTGGCATTTAGGCCCAGGGCTCGAGGGTGGCTAGGTGGGAATTTATGCTTTCTCTCCAAGGTTTGTGAGATGGAGAACTGAACGCTGCCGTGTGACATGGTGGAGATGCTTGGTGATGCAGGTGGTGGTATCGGTGGCACATCCTCTGTTTGGTGGGCGGCAGGTGGCAACATTCCTCCCAAGGTGGAGGAAGAGGCTGAGGCAGCAGCAGAAGAGGGAGCAGGGGGAGCCGGAGTGAGTTCCTTGCTTTTAAGGTGTTTACTCCACTGCAGTTCATGCTTTGCATGTAGATGCCTGGTCATGCAGGTTGTGCTAAGGTTCAGAACGTTAATGCCTCGCTTCAGGCTCTGATGGCACAGCGTGCAAACCACTCGGGTCTTGTCGTCAGCACATTGTTTAAAGAAGTGCCATGCCAGGGAACTCCTTGAAGCTGCCTTTGGGGTGCTTGGTCTCTGGTGGCGGTGGCCAGTAGCAGGCGAACTCTCTTGGCGGCGGCTGTTCTGCTTTTGCCCCCTGCTCACTCTTTTGCTACGCTGTTGGCTCCGTCTCACCACTGCCTCTTCCTCTGAACTATGAAAGTCAGTGGCACGACCTTCATTCCATGTGGGGTCTAGGACCTCATTGTCCCCTGCATCGTCTTCCACACATCTTCCTCCCTGACCTTCTGTTCGGTCTGCACACTGCAGAAAGACACAGCAGTTGGCACCTGTGTTTCGTCATCATCAGAGACGTGCGGACTCCGATGAGGTGGTATTCCCATGTCCTCATCATCAGGAAACATCAGTGGTTGTGCATCAGTGCATTCTATGTCTTCCACCACTGGGGAAGGGTTAGGTGGATTCCCTTGGGAAACCCTGATAGCAGAGTCTTCAAACAGTATAAGAGACTACTGCATAACATGAGGCTCAGACAGTTTTCCAGATATGCATGGGGGTGATGTGACAGAATGGTGGGCTTGGTTTTCAGGCGCCACCTGTGCGCTTTCTGCAGAAGACTGGGTGGGAGATAATGTTGTGAACGTGCTGGATCCACTGTCGGCCACCCAACTGACTAGCGCCTGTACCTGCTCAGGCCTTACCATCCTTAGAACGGCATTGGGCCCCACCAATTATCGCTGTAAATTCTGGCGGGTACTGGAACCTGAGGTAGTTGGTTCACTAGGACGTGTGGCTGTGGCAGAATGGCCACATCCTCTCCCAGCACCAGAGGGTCCACTAACACCACCACAACCGCGTCGGCGTCCCTTACTAGATGTTTTCCTCATTGTTACCGTTCACCAAGCACCACAATAAGAAAAAAATATTTGGCCCAATGTATTGATTTTAATTCAGGCCTTTTTTTACAGGCATCTAACACTATCTCCCTATTTATTTATGTACTGTATTACACCAATCCAGGCACAGCAGTAACCACTGATTTAGGGAATATCTATTGTAGGGCTCGTATTTAGGCCCTGGATGAAAGGTATACTTTTATGGACAGATTTACACTTGGAGATGCACAGTAGCGTGTGAAAAATATGTAGGATTATGCCTTTAGCAATTGTATTTTAACACTTTGTGTAATATACCCTTTAACGGATAGAAATACAATAGTGTTGGGCGCGAATATTCGCGATGCGAATATTTCGCGCGAATATCGCATATTCGCGATTTCGCGATTTTTCGAATATCATGCCATAAATTTGATATTGCGAATATTCGCGTTGGTTAAATTAGATGATACACAATAAGTTCAAGAACTTCAGTTCACTTGTGTTGATAAATGAGTTTGAGTGACTCTGAGTTTCATTCATTTAAGGTGTTGTTTTGCATCAAGGCTCTTTTTCAAAGCCATAGCCAAAATCCTGCCTTTTTGCGATTTTCCGTAATGCGATTTTTTTGACAGCGATGCGAATATCTAACACTTGCTGACATGCCTGCGCATTGACTTGAAAATTGAAATATTGCCTTTATGCGATTTTTCCATAATGCGATTTTTTCACACTCTATGCGCTTGGTAGTCGCGATCGTCAACTTGCGAATACGAACATGCTGCGAATTGCGAATATATTCGAAAATTCGCATATTCGAATATATGTCGTCGTGTTTTCCTCTTCTTATTCTCATTCACCCCCAATCATTAGTTTCACTTTCAACAAGGCTTCATTTTATATCCATTCCTCGACCCCCGTCCCCACTTCCCTCCCTTGCCTTTTTTTTTTTTTTTGCGATTTTCGTAATGCGATTTTTATTAAGCGATGCGATTTCTTTCACACGTGCTATTCTTCCTGCGCATTGAGTGACTTGACCATCCCGGCCATGAAAGCTAAAGTGTTTTTGCGATTTTTCGTAATGCGATTTTTATTAAGCGATGCGATTTCATTCACACGTGCTATTCTTCCTGCGCATTGAGTGACTTGACCATCCCGGCCATGAAAGTTAAATTGTTTTTGCGATTTTTCGTAATGCGATTTTTATTAAGCGATGCGATTTCTTTCACACGTGCTATTCTTCCTGCGCATTGATTGACTTGACCATCCCGGCCATGAAAGTTAAAGTGTTTTTGCGATTTTTTTGCCATGCGATTTTTAGTTAAGTGTGTTAGTGTATTTCCTATAATATTCCTTATAATAGTTTAGTTTGTGTAGTATTTGTTTTGTGTCTGTCAGTGTCCGTGTTTTACGTTAGATAAAAAAAAAAAGAAAAAAAAATGTTTATATAGGGTAGTTTTTCTTAGTCTAGTAGGTTTTGTGTCTGTCAGTGTCAGTGTCCGCGTCTTTGTTAGTTGAAAAAAACAAAAAAACAAAAAAAAGTTTATATAGGGTAGTTGTTAAATAGTTTAGTAGCTTTTGTGTCTGTCTGTGTCAGAGTCCGCGTCTTTTCTTAGTTGAAAAACTAAAAAAAGTTTATATAGGGTAGTTTTTCCTTAGTCTAGTAGGTTTTGTGTCTGTCAGTGTCAGTGTCCACGTCTTTTGTTAGTTGAAAAAAAACAAAAAAAAAAGTTTATATAGGGTAGTTGTTCAATAGTTTAGTAGCTTTTGTGTCTGTCTGCGTCAGAGTCCGCAGTCTTTTCTTAGTTAAAAAAAGAAAAACTAAAAAAAAAGTTTATATAGGTCGTTTTTCCTTAGTCTAGTAGCTATTGTGTTTGTCAGTGTCAGTGTCTGTGTCTTTGTTAGCTAAAAAAATAAAATAAAAAAGTTTATATAGGGTAGTTTTTCCTTAGTCTACTAGGTTCTGTGTCTGTCTGCGTCAGTGTCCTCGTCTTCCGTTAGTTGGAAAAAAAAGAAAAAAAACAAAAAAAAAGTTTATATAGGGTAGTTGTTGAATAGTTTATTTGCTTTTGTGTCTGTCTGCGTCAGAGTCTGCGTCTTTTCATAGTTGAAAAAAACAAAAAAAAATTATATAGAGGTTAGGATTTATTAATTTATTGATTTAATTTATTGAATTCGTTTTTCATTTTAGCCCCAGATTCCCCATCCCAATAACGTTTTCCCCAAATCCCCCAAATCGCGCCTATAAAAGGTTTTAATATGCATTCACATTAAGAACAAGACTAAAAGTTGATACTTACAGTTATAAGCAGTTTGTCCTCTCGATCGCTAAATGTGCGGCCCACCATCTTCTTACTGTCTGCAACTCTGCCAGCCAACTGTCCCAGAAGATGCGCAATTTCGCATGCGAATTCCCATCAATCTTCGTGTCGTGTCGCATACAAAGACGTCATGTCCGCCGGTCGCGTCATTCGAATTAATATTGATCGCAATGCGCATGCGAATATTAGCGATTATTTAATACATGGTAAATAAAGATTGAAAAGCAGATAACATGTAGATGGTATATTTTATTGCACTAGGTAAATATGATGTAATCGATTTTGTACGAATACTGCCTTTGCCTGCCAGTAACAATGATCTTGCGCAATATGCGCATGATCATACGATATGCGATTATCCGCGATTTTATAAAAAAAGATGGCGATTAAATGATGACGAATACGAATATTCGAATTTGCGAATATATCGCAAATATTTTACTGAAATATTCGCGAAATATCGCGAATTCGAATATGGGCATATTCGATCATCAGTAAAATACAATGGGAGATGCACGGTAGCGTGTGAAGTTATTAAGGGTGACCCTCTCAGCACTTGTATATACACCTTAAGTGTAATATACCATTTTACGGACAGATTAACACTTGGCCTGCAACTGCTGGAATACCAGATTCAGGGTATTGCTATATTGGCAAGTGAATTTCACCCAGAAAAAATATATCCTTTGCAGGACACTATGAAACTTGGCCAGCCACAGCTGAAACCACTGATTTATGGTATTGCTATTTTGGCAATTGAATTTCACCCCAGAACAAAATATATCCTTTGCTGGACACTACTATACTTTGCCAGCCACTGCTGGGACACCAGATTTAGGATATTGCTATTTTGGCAATTGAATTTCACCCCAGAACAAAATATATCCTTTGCAGGACACTATGAAACTTGGCCAGCCACAGCTGAAACCACTGATTTATGGTATTGCTATTTTGGCAATTGAATTTAACCCCAGAACAAAATATACCCTGTTACGGACAGAATTAAACTAGGCCTGCAACAGCTGGAACACCAGATTCAGGGTATTGCTATTTTGGTAATTGAATTTCACCCCAGAACAAAATATACCCTTTTACGGACAAATTTAACCACTTCAGCCCCCTAGCTTAAACACCCTTAATGACCAGGCCACTTTTTACAATTCTGCACTACACTACTTTCACCGTTTATTGTTCCGTCATGCAACTTACCACCCAAATAAATTTTACCACCTTTTCTTGTCACTAATTGAGCTTTCACTTGGTGGTATTTTATTGCTGCTGACATTTTAACTTTTTTTGCTATTAATCAAAAATGACATTTTTCACTTTCTGTTGTAATTTTTTTAAAAAACTACATTTCTATATAAATTTTTCTATAAATTTATTGTTCTACATGTCTTTGATTAAAAAAATCCAATAAGTGTATATTTATTGGTTTGGGTAAAAGTTATAGCGTTTACAAACTATGGTGCAAAAAGTGAATTTCCGCATTTTAAAGAAGCTCTGACTTTCTGAGCACCTGTCATGTTTCTTCAGGTGCTAGAATGCCAGGATAGTATAAATACCCCCAAATTACACCATTTTAGAAAGAAGACACCCCAAAGTATTCGCGGAGGGGCATGGTGAGTTCATGTATCATTTCATTTTTTTCACAAGTTAGCGGAAAATGACACTTTCTGAGGAAAAAAATAATAATAAAGTTTCCATTTCTGCTAACTTCTGGCAAAATTAAAAATCTCAGACGGACTCACTATGCCCCTCAGTGAATACCTTGGGGTGTCTACTTTCCGAAATGGGGTCATTTGTAGGGTGTGTTTACTGTTCTGGCATTTTAGGCGGGGCTGAATTGTGAGCATCCTGTAAAACCTAAAGGTACTCGTTGGAATTTGGGCCGCTTTGCACCCAGGCTGTAAAAAGTGTCACTCATGTGGTATCGCCGTACTCAGGAGAAGTAGGGCAATGTGTTTTGGGGTGTATTTTACATATACCCATGTTAGGTGAGAGAAATATCTCTGTAAACTGACAACTTTGTATAAAAAAAATTAAAAAGTTGTCATTTACAGAGATATTTCTCACACCCAGCATGGGTATATGTAAAAATACACCCCAAAACACATTGCCCTACTTCTCCTGAGTACGGCAATACCACATATGTGACACTTTTTTGCAGCCTGGGTGCGCAAAGGGGGCCAAATTCCAACGAGTACCTTTAGGAATTTACAGGGCATTTTTACGCATTTAGATTCCAGACTTCTTCTCACGCTTTAGAGACCCCTAAAATGCCAGTATAAATACCCCACAAGTGACCCCATTTTAGAAAGAAGACACCCCAAGGTATTCCGTGAGGGGTATGGTGAGTTCATGTAAAATTTTATTTTTTGTCGCAAGTTAGTGGAATATGAGACTTTGTAAAAAACAAAAAAAAAATATCAATTTCCGCTAACTTGTGCCAAAAAAAAAAAACTTCTGTGAACTCGACATGCCCCTCATGGAATACCTTGGGGTGTATTCTTTCCAAAATGGGGTCACTTGTTTGGTATTTATACTGCACTGGCATTTTAGGGGCCCTAAAGCGTCAGAATCCAAATGCGTAAAAATGCCCTGTGAAATCCTAAAGGTACTCATTGGATTTAGGGCCCCTTTGCGCATCTTGGCTGCAAAAAAGTGTCACCATGTGGTATCGCCGTACTCAGGAGTAAGGGCAATGTGTTTAGGGTGTATTTTACATATACCCATACTGTGTGTGAGAAATATCTCTGTAAATTACAACTTTTTAAAAAAATGTATTCAAAGTTGTCAATTTACACAGATATTTCTCTCATCCAGCATGGGAATATGTAAAAATACACCCTAAAACACATTGCCCTACTTCTCCTGAGTACGGCAATACCACATGTGTGACACTTTTTTGCAGCTAAGATGCGCAAAGGGGCCCAAATTCCAATGAGTACGTTTTAGGAGGGCATTTTTACGCATTTTGCTTCTCGCGCTTTAGGGCTCCTAAAATACCAGGGCAGTATAAATACCCCACATGTGACCCCATTTTGGAAAGAAGACACCCCAAGGTATTCCGTGAGGGGCATGGCGAGTTCATAGACGATTTTTTGTTTTTGGCACAAGTTAGCGGAAATTTATCTTTTATTGTTTTTTTCTCACAAAGTCTCCCTTTCCGCTAACTTGTGACAAAAAGTTCAATTTTTTATGGACTCACTATGCCCCTCAGCGAATATCTTGGGGTGTCTTTTTTCCAAAATGGGGTCATTTGTGGGGTGTTTGTACTGTTCTGGCATTTTGGGTGGGTCTAATTTGGGTGGGGTGTATTTTTACATATACCCATGTTGGGTGAGAGAAATTGACAACTTTGTATAAAAAAATTTAAAAAGTTGTCGTTTACAGCGATATTTCTCACACATAGTATGGGTATATATAAAAATACACCCCAAAACTCATTGCCCTACTTCTCCTGAGTACAGCGATATCACATGAGTGACATTTTTTTGCAGCCAAGATGCGCAAAGGGGCCCAAATTCCCATGAGTACCTTTAGGATTTCACAGGGCATTTTTACGCATTTGGATTCTCACGCTTTAGGACCCCTAAAATGCCCCACATGTGACCCCATTTTGGAAAGAAGACACCCCAAGGTATTCCGTTAGGGGCATGTCGAGTTCACAGAAAAAACATTTTTTTGGCACAAGTTAGTGGAAATTGATATATATTTTCTCATATTCTCATATTCCACTAACTTGTGACAGAAAATAAAATTTTGCATGATCTCACCATACCCCTCACAGAATACCTTGGGGTGTCTTCTTTCTAAAATGGGGTCACATGTGAGGTGTTTGTACTGCCCTGGCATTTGAGGGTATCCGCAATCATTACACGTATGGCCAGCATTAGGAGTTTCTGCTATTCTCCTTATATTGAGCATACGAGTAATGAGATTTTTTTTTTCCGTTCAGCCTCTGGGCTGAAAATAAATAAAAATGAACGGCTCAGATTTTTAATTTACATCCATCAATGTGGATGAAAAAAATTTCTGTCAAAATCAGTGACTGCGGTTCGGTGGGCTGGGCGCTAACTACCTAACAAGTAGCTAACTAACTGGCGGTGATAAGGGACCCTTATGCCCCATTCACACATCCGCAATTCTGTTTGCGGAACGGAATTGCGGACCCATTCATTTCTATGGGGACAGACTTTGTCCCGCTTGGATCCGGAATTGCGGATCCGCACTTCTGGGTCTGCACTTCCGTTCCATAAAAATATAGAAAATGTCCTATTCTTGTCCGCAATTGCGGACAAGAAAAGGCATTTTCTATATAGTTCTGGCAATTTGCGGATCTGCAAAATGCGGAAAGCAAATTTCCGGTGTCCGTGTTTTGCGGATCCACGGATCACATATGGACATGAGAATGGAGCCTTACAGGGGGTGATCAGTGACAGGGGGTGATCAGGGAGTCTATATGGGGTGATCAGGGGTTAACAGGGGGTTAATAAGTGATGGGGGGGTTAGTGTGGTGCTTGGTGCTACTTTACATAGCTACCTGGTCCTCTGGTGGTCGATCCCAGCAAATGGGACCACCAGAGGACCAGGTAGCAGTATATCAGACGCTGTTAACAAAACAGCGTCTGATATACCTCTTTGATGCTTTTATTTTGCATCTACAGCCTGCCAGCGATTGATCATCGCTGGCAGGCTGCAGTACAATTGCCGAGCAGCGATCTGCTGTGGCACCGCTGTCAAGGAGGAACAAGCCTGCCGCCGCCTGGAGGCAGCCCTGCGTTAGGCGGTCGGCAGGCGGTTAAACTAGGCCTGCAACTGCTGGAACACAAGATTCAGGGTATTGCTATTTTGGCAATTAAATTTCACCCCAGAATAAAATCTATCTTTTGCCGGACACTATTATACTTTGCCAGCCACTGCTGGGACACCAGATTTAGGGGATTGCTATTTTGGCAATTGAATTTCACCCCAGAACAAAATATATCCTTTGCCGGACACTATTATACTTTGCCAGCCACTGCTGGGACACCAGATTTAGGGGATTGCTATTTTGGCAATTGAATTTAACCCCTTAATAAAATATAGAAATTGCTATCCTCCAGTTTCTAGGGGTGACAATAAGCACAGCCAAGCCCCTGATGTAGGATATAGCAAAAAAACCCTAGTATTGATGGATTGATGGACTTGGTGGCAGCTTGTTCTGGTGCACCACAAGTCATAAAATGGCCACCGATCACCCCAGAAAAAAGTGACAGAAAAACGCTCTGGGCAGCCTAAAAACAGTGAGCAATTAACTAGCAGAAGTTGAATCATTCACAGCTGTAGATCGATCACTTCATTAGGTGCTTTTGCTGACTTTTCCTGCCTAATCTCGCCCTCACAGAAGCTGCGTCCTCTCCCTACACTAATCAGAGCAGTGTGACGTGCGGCGCTACGTGACTCCAGCTTAAATAGAGGCTGGGTCACATGCTGCACTTGGCCAATCACAGCCATGCCATTAGTAGGCATGGCTGTGATGCTCTTTGGCAAGAAGTAAAACGCTAGCTGATTGGCTGCTGTGCAGCCCTTCAGAAAGCGGAAAGAAATCGCCGAACAATGGACCCGAACCCGAACTTTCTTGAAAATGTTCGGGTCGGATCCCGAACACTCCAAAATTTGGTACGAACCCGAACTATGCTCCAACTGTTCGCTTAAAACTAGTTATACTCTAACATCGAGCACGAGTTGGGTAATAAAGCCATGAATGTCTTTCTGGATACAATAAGCACAGTGTTTCACCAGCACAATGAATTTATTTTACAGTTATTACGTTTCACACTTACGCACAATTTTTTCCTATGCAACGGTACCTTTACCATCAGATAAAAGGTACCGTGATAGGCACGCCCTGTGCACCGACTTCTGCAAATTTTTTTTTTAGGGTGGTGGGAGGATATTATTGTTTTTCTGAGTCTTATTCACAATACACTAGTCACATTTTATTTTGGGGCAGGTTTAAAAAAATTGAATGAGCTTTTTACCCATGAGATCCATCCAATTGAAATTTGCTTTCTAGATTAAAAATTCAAAAGACGAAGTCGGACATCTACACACCATGATATACCGTAAACCCACCTCAACAAATAGTCTCCTACACTGGTCAAGCTGGCATCCAACAGCATTAAAAAATGGCATACCTGTCAGACAATATTTAAGGGCGAGGAGAAACTGTACCTCTGAGGAAACTTTTCAAAGAGAGGCGGACGAGTTGTATAGACGATTCAGGGAAAGGGGTTACCCACGTAAATCCTTGACGAGAGCCTACAATCGTGCAAAAAAACAAAATAGAGAAGACTTATTATATGGCAATGGTAAAAACAGTCCCTCCCCTAAAAAAGACTCAAAGATCATAAGATGTATTGGTACTTATGATAGCCATCTCCAGCAGATTATGCATATTTTGAGAAAGCATTGGTACCTATTAACAAATAAAGTAGATCTAAGGAAGGTACTGGCCCCATACCCAAGTGTTACTTACAGACGGGAAAAGAATTTAAAGAACCATTTGGTCCATAGCTTTCTACCAAAAAGCTCCTATCCATGTGGGCACTGTAGCTTTTGAATTTTTTTACCAAAAATAAAAAAGTTCACAAACCCAGTTGACGGACGAGAATATTTTATAAATGACTTTAATTGTTGTAGTAGTGGAATTGTATATATTGCCACCAGCACATGTCCAAAACTTTATGTTGGAAAGACCATCCAGGAACTCCGGAGGAGAATTTCTGGACATATCAGTTCCATCAATACAAAAAAGGAAACACTGCTATTTAGACATATTTCCTATGTCCATAATAACAATTTGGATGTCCTAAAATTTTGGGGAATCGCAAAAGTGAAGCTGGGTCCAAGAAGTGAAAATCTTGACCAAAGATTGCTTCAAGAAGAAGCTAAATGGATTTTCTTATACGGCCTTCATATAAAATCCATTTGCTGCCAACCCTTTGAAGAATTAACCTGGTAATTAGGGTTGAGCGAACAGTTCGAGCATAGTTCGGGTTCGTACCGAATTTTGGGTGTTCAGTGACTCGGACCCGAACATTTTCAAAAAAGTTCGGGTTCGGGTCCGTTGTTCGGCGATTTCTTCCCGCTTTCTGAAGGGCTGCACAGCAGCCAATCAGCTAGCGTTTACTTCTTGCTCTAAGAAGCCATCACAGCCGTGCCTACTAATGGCATGGCTGTGATTGGCCAAGTGCAGCATGTGACCCAGCCTCTATTTAAGCTGGAGTCACGTAGCGCCGCACGTCACTCTGCTCTGATTAGTGTAGGGAGAGGACGCAGCTTCTGTCAGGGCGAGATTAGGCAGGGAAAAGTCAGCAAAAACACCTAATGAAGTGATCAATCTACAGCTGTGAATCATTCAACTTCTGCTAGTTAATTGCTCACAGTTTTTTAGGCTGCACAGAGCGTTTTTCTGTCACTACTAGGGTTTTTTTTTTTGCTATATCCTACATCAGGGGCTTGGCTGTGCTTATTGTCACCCTTAGAAACTCAGGATAGAAATTTCTATATTTTATTAAGGGGTTAAATTGAATTGCCAAAATAGCAATCCCCTAAATCTGGTGTTCTAGCTGTGGCTAGCCAAGTGTAATACTGTCTGCTGTCTGGGAAAGGATAGATTTTTTTTTGTGGTGAAATTCAATTGCCAAAATAGCAATCCCCTAAATCTAGTGTCCCAGCAATGGCTAGCAAAGTTTAGCAGTGTCCGGCAAAGGATATATTTTGTTCTTGGGTGAAATTCAATAGCCAAAATAGCAATACCGTAAATCTGGTGTCCCAGCAGTGGCTGGCCAAGTTTAATAGTGTCCGTCATAGGATATATTATTTTCTGCGGTGAAATTCAGTTGCAAAAATAGAAATACTGTAAATCTGGTGTTCCAGCTGTGACTGGACAAGTTTCATAGTGTCTGTCATAGGATATATTATTTTCTAGGGTGAAATTCAATTGCCAAAATGGCAATACCGTAAATCTGGTGTCCCAGCAGCGGCTGGCAAAGTTTAATAGTGTCCGGCAAAGGATATATTTTGTTCTGGGGTTCAATTCAATTGCCCAAATAGCAATACCATAAATCAGTGGTTTCAGCTGTGGCTGGCCAAGTTTAATAGTGTCCGGCAAAGGATATATTATTTTCTGGGGTGAAAGTCAGTAGCAAAAATAGAAATACAGTAAATCTGGTGTTCCAGCTGTTGCAGACCTAGTTTAAATCTGTCCGTAAAAGGGTATATTTTTTTCTGGGGTGAAATTTTATTGCCAAAATAGCAATAGCCTGAATCTGGTGTTCCAGCTGTGACTGGACAATTTACTTAGTGTCCGTCAAAGGATATATTTAGTTCTGTGGTGAAATACAGCTGCAAGAATAGAAATACAGTAAATCTGGTGTTCCAGCTGTGACTGGACAAGTTTCATAGTTTCCGTCAAAGGATATATTTTTTTCTGGGGTAAAAATCAGTTGCAAAAATAGAAATACAGTAAATCTGGGGTTTCAGCTGTGGCTGGCCAAGTTTAATAGTGTCTGTCAAAGAATAGCTTTTGTTCTGGGGTAAAATTCAATTGCCAAAATAGCAATACCATAAATTATTGGTGTCAGCTGTGGCTGGCCAAGTTTAATACTGTCCGGCAAAGGATAGATTTTAAATTGTTGGGTGAAATATTACCATTTTTGCCAGGTACAATCCCCTGCACTGCAAGTGCATAACTGACAGGGAACTTACAATTGGCGGTTACATTCTTGCATGAAATAAAGCCTTTTTGGGCTGTGAAGCCAAAGGTAGTCTCCAATAACAGTTTTTTTATTTTAAATTTTACAACAATGGTTGGGTGAGGCCGGTATACATGTCTATTCTGCATAAGGTTCAAACAAGTCCTGTGGAATCCATGTCTGGTTCTTTTTAATAAACGAAAGCTTAGTTGCCAACATTGTCTGTGGACAGGCGGCTGCACTTGTCTGTGATAATGCCCCCAGCCATGCTAAACACACGTTCAGACAATACAGTGGCTGCAGGATAGGCCAGAACCTCCAAGGCGTAAAGGGCAACCTCAGGACATGTGCCCAATTTGAAGACCCAGAAGTTGAATGGGCCAGACCCAGTGGCGTAGCTAGAAATGATTGGGCACCACATCAAATTTTTGAATGGGGCCCCCTCCCCAGTAATTTTTGCGCAACCCCTTCCTTTCATGCCGCCATGCCTGTGGCTACTAAAGATCGCTCTCTCAGACCAGACCCAGCAGCTTTTCCATTCTCTTTCTACACTGTCTATACTGCCACTGGTATATAATTTCATTGTATAATACTGTTGAGGGGGCCCTGACAAAGTCCTTTACTCCACCTTCTACTCCTGGATGGGCCCTTTCTAGATCACGGCCCCAAAGCAGTTGCTTCCCCTGCTTCCCCTGTAGCTATTCCCCTAGGCATACCCATCAGTCAGTACATGTACTGTTCCAACATGTTGCTGAAATGCTGCCTCCTGCTAAGATGTCCCAGATCTGCTGGTGGTGCAGGTGTGGTGACAAAGCTTTTCCCCGTTTTGCCAATGATAAACCTGCCTTCTGAGGTGTTGGTGGTGACCCAGCTGCATTGGCAAATTCTTCCTCTTCCTCCTCTGCCTTCACCTTGTGCTTCCACTGAGTCCACGTTGTCATGTGTAAATGCCATCAGCAGCGTGTCTACTAGCGGGCTCATCTTCCTATCACACTGAGAGAATTAAGGATGGCACGTTGTCCTTGTAACGGGGATGAAGCAGGGTGGCCATCCAGTAAGCAGCACAAGTTAGAATGTGGCAGTAACTGGGCGGTTGTTGTGCAGGCACTGCAGCATGTTGTCACTCATGTCTGCCAGCCTGCCCAGAGGCAAGGACAAGCTATCCTCTTTAAGGGAGGTATATCGTCTGTGTCCTCTGTATCCCCCAGCGTTCCTCCTACTCCTCCTCATCCTCCAGAACTGTGCCCTGGCTGGACAATTGTGTTCCAGGCCAGGGCCTATGTTGGTGCAGGAACCCACCCTCCGAACCACTCGTAATTGGCTGGCCTTAAGTTAAGGATAAGGCGTGTATATAGTTTTGTTTGTTTATATAGTTACTTTAGCTGCATTATAGTTATTTTAATATGTTTTTAAGTAAATTTGTAAATAGTTTGTTAATGGTTTGAGTGAAAGGGTAGGAGGTGGGGTGTTGAGTGTGTAGGGTGTGAGGCTGTTTGGGTTAATTTTCCATCCGCTTTCTATACTGTCTATACTGCCACTGTATATAATTTCATTGTATAATACTGTTGAGGGGGCCCTGACAAAGTCTTTTAGTTCTCCTCCTCCTCCTCCTGGATGGGCCCCTTATAGGTCAGGGACCCAAAACAGTAGCTTCCCATGCTTCCCTGTAGCTACGCCCTGGGCAAACCCATCAGTCAGTACGTGTACTCTTCCACCATGTTGCTGAAATGCTGCCTCCTGCTAAGATGTTCCAGATCTGCTGGTGGTGCAGGTTGTTGTGGCGTGATGACAAAGCTTTCCCACATTTCGCCAATGCTAACCCAGCCTTCTGAGGTGCTGATGGTGACCCAGCTGCCCGTGAGCTGGCTTGGGTGCCACCCTGCTGAGAACACGGTTCCTCCTACTCCTCCTCATCCTACTTATCCTCCTCATCCTCCAGAACTGTGCCCTGGCTGGACAATTGTGTTCCAGGCCAGGGCCTATGTTGGTGCAGGAACCCACCCTCCGAGCCACTTGTAATTGGCTGGCCTTAAGTTAAGGACAAGGCGTGTATATAGTTTTGTTTGTTTGTATGGTTAGTTTAGCTGCATTATAGTTATTTTATTATGTTTTTATATAAATTTGTAAATAGTTTGTTAATGGTTTGAGTGAAAGGGGGGTGTTGTGTTGTGTGTGTTCGATTAACTGAATTGATTTTTCACTGTCTGGTGTTTAGGAATTTCTGCACCCCAAATTCAGCACATGTGGCAGACAGGGGATGTGTGTCAAACCGGCTAGGCCCAGACCTGCTATTACATTTTGCCCCTTTAGCGCACAACACCAGGCCGGGCTGAAGGCTCTATGGAACCAACCAATCATCTGTTGTTCAATGCCTGTCCACAGCTCCTGCGCGTTGTGTGGTTTTTCCCACAAACATCCAAGTTTTAAAACAGACTGCTGTCATTTCCCCCTGGCTGTGCTGCTGTGGGTAACATAGTAACATAGTAACATAGTACATAAGGCCGAAAAAAGACATCTGTCCATCCAGTTCGGCCTGTCATCCTGCTAGTTGATCCAGAGGAGAGAAGTACTCCCTGGATCAACGAACCATCTCTAGTAGCTTATAGCCCGTAATATTATTACACTCCAGGAATACATCCAGGCCCCTCTTGAATTCCTTTATTGTACTCACCATCACCATCTCCTCAGGCAGAGAGTGTACAAACCTTCAGGATGTCCCCTTGTCACGGTAACAGTCCTGGGGATAAATAGATGATGGGAGAGATCTCTGTACTGACCCCTGATATATTTATACATAGTTATTAGATCTCCCCTCAGTCGTCTTTTTTCTAAAGTAAATAACCCTTATTTTGATAATCTTTTAGGGTACTGTAGTTGCCCCATTCCAGTTAATACTTTAGTTGCCCTCCTCTGAACCCTCTCCAGCTCTGCTATGTCCGCCTTGTTCACAGGAACCCAGAACTGTACACAGTACTCCATGTGTGGTCTGACTAGCGATTTGTAAAGTGGTAGGCCTATGTTCTCATCACGGGCGTCTATGCCCTTTGATGCAACCCAGTATCTTATTGGCCTTGGCGGCAGCTGCCGGACACTGGTTTTTGCAGCTTAGTTTGCTGTTTATTAAAATTCCTAGATCCTTTTCCATGTCAGTGTTACCGAGTGTTTTACCATTTAATATGTACGGGTGACTTCCATTATTCCTTCCCATGTGCATAACTTTACATTTGTCAGTGTTAAACCTCATCTGCCACTTCTCTGCCCAAGCCTCCAATCTATCCAGATCCCTCTGTAGCAGTATATTGTCCTCTTCAGTGTTAATTACTTTACAGTCAATCTGCAAAAATTGATATTTTACTATGCAAGCCGTCTACAAGATCATTAATAAATATATTGAAAAGAATAGGGCCCAGTACTGACCCCTGAGGTACCCCACTATTGACAGTTGCCCAATCTGAGTGTGTACCGTTAATAACCACCCTCTGTTTTCTGTCACTCAGCCAGTTACTTACCCACTTACAGACATTGTCTCCCAGTCCAAGCATCCTCATTTTATATACTAACCTTTTATGTGGTACAGTGTCAAATGCTTTGGAGAAGTCCAGATATACGACATCCATTGATTCGCTGCTGTCAAGTCTAGAACTTACCTCCTCATAGAAACTGATTAAATTAGTTTGGCATGACCGATCCTCATGAAGCCATGCTGATATGGCGTTATTTGCTTATTTCTGTTGAGATCCTCTAAGATAGCATCTCTCAGAAAACCTTCAAACAGTTTCCCCACAACAGATGTTAAACTTACCGGCCTATAGTTTCTGGGCTCTGTTTTTGGACCCTTTTGAATATTGGCACCACATTTGCTGTGCGCCAATCCTGTGGGACATTCCCTGTCAGTATAGAGTCCGAAAATATCAGAAATAAGGGTCTGGCTATGCCATTACTTAATTCCCTTAGGATACGGGGTGTATGCCATCCGGTCCTGGCGATTTGTCTATTTTAATATTTTTAAGTCGCTGTTGTACTTCTTCTTGGGTCAGACTGGACACTTTTAATGGGGGACATAAAGCATTTCATCTGACAGTTTATTTTCCTCAGTGAATACATTGGAGAAAAAAATATTTGACAGCTTTGCTTTCTCCTCATCGCTCTCTTCAACTCCCCCTTCATTACTCTTTAAAGGGCCGACACCTTCAGATTTATACTTTTTAACATTTATATAATTGAAGAAAATGTTAGGGTTAGTTTTACTCTCTTTGGCAATTAATCTCTCGGTCTCTATTTTGGCCACTTTTATTTGTTTTTTACATGTTCTTTTTTTCCTTATAGTTTTTCAGTGCTTCCTTGCTACCCTCCTGTTTTAGTGATTTATATGCTTTCTTTTTGTCATTTATTGCTTTCTCTACATTTCTATTTATCCACATTGGTTTCTTTTTGTTCCTTAACCTTTTATTCCCATACGGTATGTACCTTTCACAATGAGAATTTAGGATGCTTTTAAAGATCTCCCATTTTGTGGCTGTATTTTTGTTTTTTAGGACTTTTTCCCAGTTAGTTAGGCCTATGGCCTCGCTTAGTTGGCTAAATTTAGCTTTTTTGAAGTTTGGTATTTTTGTTCCTCCCTGTAGAAATGCTCTTTTGAATGATAATTGGAAGGTTATTACTTTATGGTCACTATTTCCCAGGTGTCCCCCAATTTGCACATCTGTTGTTCTGTCAGGTCTATTGGTTAATACTAAGTCCAGTATGGCCGTCCCTCTAGTGGGGTCCTGAACCAGTTGGGAAAGATAATTGTCTTTGGTTATTGCCAAGAACCTGTTTCCTTTATGCGATGTACAGCTTTCAGTTTCCCAGTCTATATCTGGGTAGTTGAAGTCCCCCATAATAACGACTTCATTATGATTTGCCGCCTCGTCTATCTCATTAAGTAATAGATTTTCTGTGGACTCTGGTATATTAGGTGGTTTATAGTAAACTCCTATTAGTATTTTATTGTTTTTGGTTCCATGTATCTCTACCCACAGTGACTCCACTTGTTCATGTCCCTCACTTATATCTTCTCGGACTGTGGGCTTTAGATAGGACTTTACATAAAGGCAGACCCCTCCCCCTCTCCGGTTTTGTTGATCCTTTTTAAACAGACTGTAACCCTGTACATTAATTGCCCAGTCATAGCTGTCATCCAAATATACAAATTTTAGTTGAAAAGTCCACTAAATAGCAGCAGCACAGTTCCGCAGGAATAGGTCAGCTTCCTATGGATATAGTTCACAAAATAGGGGATGGAACGAGCGCTTGCAAACGATCCTAGTTCTTGTATAAAAGTGTTGTCCACATCTACGTGTTTATACAGCATCCACCTCCGCGTCACAAGTCTGAGCGTCCTAATATCCTCACACTTCACAGATCGGTTCCTTCAATAAGCACCTTTACAGACGAAAAAACACCATAGCGTAGAACCATAGGGATAAGTATAGAAATTTATTATACTCACAAACATCCGATAATATGCACACATAAAATGCCCGACCCGGGTTTCGCCTGCGCTTCGTCTGGGGGGTCAGAACCGATCTGTGAAGTGTGAGGATATTAGGACGCTCAGACTTGTGACGCAGGGTGCGGTGCGGAAGAGGAAACTGGAGGAGAAGACCTCCCAACTCCTGGTTAGATTAAAAACCTTAGAGGCAATAAACAAAACACACTCATCGCCCATATCAGCATTAGAGGTGAAACAAGCCAGATTAGATTTACGTAACCATATGCTTGATTCATATGAAAAGGGACTTCGGAAGTCTAAAACCCGTTACTATTCTCAAGGTAATAAGGCAGGCAAACTTTTGGCTGCCAGCCTCAAAGCCAAACAACTAAAGAATAAAATCCCCTATCTTATTCACCCTAAAACGCAGCAAAAGCTCTATGCTCCAAAAGATATAGCAAATGGTTTCCGGGAATATTATCACGATCTATATAACTTAAAAGAATCGATCGTACCCCCTCCGAGTGTATCTATAGTAATCCAAGATTACCTAGGCTCCATGAAAATACCAACTCTCACCCCTACTCAGTTAGAAGTTTTAAATACTCAAATAACGACTGACGAAGTTGAAACAGTAATAGATTCTCTCCCCCGCGATAAAGCTCCCGGACCTGATGGTTTTGCCTGCCATTATTATAAACATTTCAAGGCCTTAATTAGTCCATTCCTACGGGACTTTTGCCAAGTCGCTCAATCTTCTGGTTCCTTTCCGACGGAAAATCTGCGGGCCACCATTGTCACTTTGCCCAAACCGGGGAAATCCGCAGACAGACCACAAAATTTTCGTCCTATTTCCCTGTTAAATCAGGACGTTAAGATTTATGCCAAAATTTTGGCCTTGCGGCTGGCTAAAATTCTCCCCTCTCTGATACATAAGGATCAGACAGGATTTGTCTCACCAAGGCAGCCTTATTTTAATACCAGGAGAACGCTTGGGGTACTTCATCACGTCGGCCAGTCAGGGAGCCCATTGTTGGTTTTGGCCTTGGACGCCGAGAAGGCCTTCGATAGGCTATGCTGGTCGTTCGCCTTCTCGGCGCTCTCTCATATGGGATTTGAGGGTACCATTATGTCGGCAATTAAGGCCCTATATAGAAATCCAACAGCATATGTGTATGTCAATGGATCCATGTCTGCGGATTTTGCTCTGACGAACGGTACTAGGCAGGGTTGCCCGCTGTCCCCCCTGTTTTTCATTTTGGCCATAGAGCCTTTAGCCTACGCCATCAGGTCCGACACCCGCATTTCGGGCGTCAGGATTGGAGGGCAGGACCACGTCATCTCTTTGTATGCGGATGACGTCCTTCTGTCACTCACAAATCCGGTCCCCTCTTTAGAAGCAGTTATGGAGCAAATTGATGTCTATGGCACTATCTCACACTACCATCTTAACGCTTCTAAGACGCAAGCATTACCTGTTAACATCCCGCCCGCTCTGACACAGATAATGCGGTCCCGTTGGAACTTTGATTGGTGTGTTGAGAGCGTAACATATTTAGGCACAAAAATGTCCCCTGCCTTATCACGGATATATGCCTTGAACTATATCCCTTTATTGGATACTGTGCAAGCTGAGCTAAAAGTTTTCCATCCACATAATATTTCCTGGACCGGCAGGATCGCAGCATTCAAAATGTTTATACTCCCTCGTTTCCTCTATCTGTACCGCACCCTCCCTATTATGTTACCGGAAAGTTTCTTTATTAAGGCTCAGTCGATGTTGTCCAAATACATTTGGAGAAATAAAACACCAAGGATAAATAGAGATATACTTGGAGACCTAGGGAGATGGGGTGTTTAGCGGTACCAGATATGAAGCTGTATTATATTGCCTCCTTAGTTTCAACGTTGAGAGAATGGATGAAAGACGCCCGGGAGACCCCATGGACTCAGATCGAGCTAGCGCAGGCTTCCCCTTTACGCTGCCAGATTTACTACAAGTCCCGCTTTGGGAGGTTAAAACTCCCGCACGTTTAGTCCAGTAATAACTGCCTCTATTAAGGCTTGGGGCTGCTTTCATGCTTTAGCAAAAGGTGACTACATTCCTTCACTGCTATCGTTACCCTTCTCTTTCGTAAAGGCCTTGCTCCCTCACGTTGATCTATCTACATGGCCATCCTATGATGCACGAATAGGGAAATGCTCTACGCTGAGGGTACTTTAATGTCCTTTCAGGAAGTAAGAGAGTCAGTTACTTCTCCCTAAATCAGATTTTTTCAAATACCTACAGCTAAGACATCTTCTGCACTCCCTGCGCCCCACTGGTCTGGGCCGAGACAACGCGGGTGTGTCATACTTATTGGGCAATTCAAAGGGAATAAAGACACTATATGATGTTATACTTCAATCAAAATGCTTTGTTAAATTATATCCTATGCGGGTTTGGGAACGGTCAATGAATGTTATCATATCGGAGACGCAGTGGATGAAATCTATTGATGCTACTTATAAATATCTGCTTTGCTCTACTCATATAGAATCAGCCCTTAAGACTATGTTACATTGGTATTTCACACCAGATAAAATGAATCGTATCCACCCAAAGCTATCTGGGGAATGCTGGAGGGGATGCGGAGGACGAGGGACACTTTTCCACATATTATGGCAGTGTACTTTAATTACACAATTTTGGATGGGATGTGGAATCACTTTACGTGCTCTACTTCCGCACCTCCTTGAGTGGACCCCACAACTGGCTATTCTTATAATAGGCATTGAAGATCTTCCAGCATCTAGCCGGAAACTTATTTGTATGTTTTGTGTGGGAGCTAAACTGATGCTGTTGCGGAGGTGGAAGACCCCGAAGTACCTCGGATGGAGGATTTAGTGCTAGATATCAACACTTCGGTGGCCTATGAAAAATTATAGCTTTGGGCAATGGGTCTTTTCCTAAATTTTTAAAACATTGGAATCTATGGCTGAAGTCTCCGCTATGTACGGTTTTATGACAATGTAACCTATTGGATGTTTCTCATTTCTTCTCCTGTGCCTGCTGAGCAATCTTCGCATTGTTTTGGACCATTACATTCTATCTGATATATATTCTATCTGATTCTATCTGATATATAACTACTAGTAATTGATTGACTTTCTTTTCCGCTGTTTTTGGGTTGGTGATTACCGCATGGTATTTTTCTTTGTCATCTATAATGAGATTTAAAAGCAATGTGTGGGGTTCGGGTTGCTGAACTCCACGCTTTCATGGACATTTTATTAAGCGCACTACTCATCTTTTTGTCATTTTTCTTTTTTTTTTTTTTGTCTTTTCTTTTCCTTTGTAATTTTCTGTTATGCTGAATTGGATGTTTTATAATCAAGACAATCATGTGATATTTGCTCAAGCTGTTAACTATGATTACAGCGCTTGTCTGTTTGTATGTTTCAAAACCTTAAAAAATCTTAATAAAAAAACGATTGATACAGACTTGTGACGCGGAGGTTGATGCTGTATAAACACGTAGATGTGGACAACACTTTTATACAAGAACTAGGATCGTTTGCAAGCGCTCGTTCCATCCCCTATTTTTGATAGCTGTCATCCAGCCATGTCTCAGTTATTCCCACTATATCATAGTCCTCCTCACACATCACTAATTCCAGTTCCCCAGTTTTATTAGTCAGGCTTCTGGCATTAGTGTACATACAATTAAGAGGTTTTTGTACATATTTAAGCCTACACCTTTCCTTCTGAACTGTTTTAGTCCCTCCTTCCATTCCTCCCCCAGTCCCGCTACCTTGCCCCCAGTATCTATCTTCACTATTTTCCCCCCTATAACGTAAGTACCCTCCCCCCCAGTACCTAGTTTAAACACTCCTCCAACCTTCTCGCCATCTCTCTCCCCAACACAGCTGCCCCTTCCCCATTGAGGTGCAGCCCGTCCCTACGATAGAGCCTGTAGACGACAGAGAAGTCGGCCTAGTTCTCCAGGAACCCAAACCCCTTCTTCCTACACCAGTTCTTGAGCCACTTGTTAACCTCCCTTATCTCCCACTGCCTTTCTTGTGTGGCTCTTGGTACAGGCAGTATATCGGAAAATACTACCTAAATCCCTGAAATCATTTTTAAGGACGCTCCACCTACCCCTAACTTTGTCATTGGTTCCGATATGGACCTTGACCGCTGGATCTTCTCCAGCCCCTCCCAGTAAGGTGAAGGTGTTATGCTGCGTGGATGAGGAGGAGGTAGAGGAGGAGGAAGCCGAGTAGGAGGAGGAGCAGGAGGTAACAGGATACAAAGAGAAATGCCCAGCAATCCTCGGGGCGGAAGGACATTCGCAAAAATGCTATCCGCCTTTGGGCCAGCCGCTACATTTACCCACTGTGTTGTTGGTTATGTGGACGTTGCCATAGATAGCCTTGCGCAGTGCACACCTGATTTTGTCCGCCACTTGGTTGTGCAGGGAAGGGATGGCTCAGTCGCAGGCAAAAGTAGCGGAGGCTGGATACACGTACTGTGGGACAACCACCGCCATAAGGTTTTTAAAACTGTCCACCAGACAGAATGACAGCATTTCAAAGGCCCAGGAAGTTTGAAATAAGGCATTCAGAGCCATGGGTAAGGGGGTACTTCCTCTTTCTATTTCTTTTTCTCTCCAGTGTTTGGGAGATAGACAGCTGATAGCTGAACACTTCCATGGGATTTGGTGGAGATGCTTGGTGACGATGATAGATGTGGTGGCGTTGCTGCCACATCCTCTGTTTGCTGTGTGACAGGTGCCACTGTCACTCATTTGAGCTCAAGTTTAGAATGTTTATTTATTATTTTTCTCTATTTTATGTTATTTTAAGTCATTTGTTTGCAGGGGATGTACCTACATTTTGCTGCCTTTTGCAGCCCTCTAGCCCCTTCCTGGGCTATTTTACAGCCTTTTTAGTGCCCAAAAGTTCGGGTCCCCATTGACTTCAATGGGGTTTGGGATGAAGTTCGGGTCGAGTTCGGATCCCAAACCCGAACATTTTCGTGAAGTTCGGCTGAACTTCTCGAACCCGAACATCCAGGTGTTCGCTCAACTAGTAATCTAGTAATGTCATATAAGGTAAAATGTTAGTTAACTCGATAGAAGGGCATTATCTGATCGTTCCACCACCATGCACATATATATGATATATGATATTAATGAATCATCCTCCTCTGATGAGCCATTTCTTTCCTCTCCTCTCCTCGTCATCACCTAATTATATATCAGCGAAAATTCCCTCTTTCCTCTCATCTCCTCGTCATCACCTAATTATATATCAGCAAAAATTGCCCCTTATTAACTAGACAGTAAATATTGCCCCTGGTAGAAAAAGAAAAAATGAGGGAGCTAATTACTATTGATGTAGAATTTGATTAATTTATACAGCAGAATTGGGCAAGATGAAATGACATTGTTCTGACATGCGGTGATATAAAGGTGTGACTATGATAATTTATATGCCATTTATCAGTGACGAGAAGAGAGTAATGATGTTTCTTACTTGTGTATAGAATAGGGTGGTATTGCGATCAATTATATATAGATATTCAGCGACTAGTAGAGTAGAGTGATGCCATCTGACTCATTGTTTACAATAGGCTGGGACCGTGATCAATCATAAGTGGTTACCCAGTGAGAAGAAGAGGAGAGTGATTTCACCTGACTCCCTGCTGCAATAGTTGCCGAGCGCAATCCATCACACGGGTTTATCCAGTAGTAACAAGAGGAGGGGAGAATGTGAGTGACGTGCGCGGCATCCCCGCTGTCAGTGGACAAAGTGCACATTCCTCTGGTCATGGCGTGCTCTGATTGGTCGCTGTCACACACAGGAGGAGGATCTTAGGCATTAAATACAGGGCAGGTGGTGGCACGCTAGTGACCCCGACTCCACTGACGAAGCCACATGTCGGGAGGGGTGATAGTGTGAATGCTTTTAGCCAGGGCAGACATCAGGGAGTTCTCAGTTCAATATCTCAATGACAGGGTCAGCGTTAGCTTATGAATGGATGTTAATTGTTTGGTGGGCTCTGAGCAAGTGTGAGCTTGAGCCTATAGGACAATAATAGTGTGGTGGAATGCACCAAAACCAAGCACGATTAAGTGCACAGCTGTAAAAATTAGGTTCTTTTGTGGTTTGTGATTAAAGAGGAGCACTGCAGTGATTTCACACATCATGTATCCAAAAGGAGTTAATGAGTTACATGCTGCCATTTGAGATCCCTGAAATAAAATGGGACTAAGAGGCAGTTATAAACGTAATTACTGACTGTCAATAGAGTGTTCTGCAGAAAGCATAACTATATAATTGGCGTCTTTGGCAATATAGAAACAAAAGTAACAAACCACAATTCATAGATCCGTGTTTCTAATGCTATTTAGTCTGTGGACTTGTATGTACTTGTGACTGAATCTTGACGGACTCAAACGATAAATAAAGCACACTTGAGACCACCAAATTTAATTAATTTATTCATATAATCAATACAAAGTAAATAAGCAGTGATGACTGGCTCTGGAAATTGTGAGCTGGGAATAAATTAACCCTGATGCATACCCTGATAGTTTTAACTGGTTGGGTATGCTTCGGGTTTTAAGAATAATAAATAAAAGTGAAGTTTTATGGAAAACTGTTAGTTGGGACCCCTAAAGAGATTTTTTGGTCGATACAGACCTTTCGTGAAAATTATTTTGAACCTAAGCAGTAATAACACATGCTCCCTGTATGGTGCACGTCTTCAAACTAGTGGTGCAGCACTTTCTAAATAAGTGCACTGGCTTGCGCAAGGTGTTGGCAAAGTCCCGGAGTCTGTCCAAGCACTTCAGCCACTCTTACATAGCAAGGAATGCTCTCCTGGAACTACAGTGACAGAACGGAGTGTCCCGACACCGCTTAATCTGCGACGTTCAAACTTTTTGGTCATGGTCACGCATCTGTATGATCAGCTGAAAGCCCTGAATGATTTTGTAATGCACCAAAAAGCCTCATCAGCAGGGATCATGTGTTGCTTCAAGGTGTCACGACCCGCGTTGGTGTCGTGACGCTGTTGCTGGCATGCGGTTGCCGTCGGCAACCTGTGTGCCACGACTGATGTTGCGGTCGTGTTGTTCCGCATGTACTTTCCGGCGGCGAGGTGTTGTTGCCGCATGTGAGGGTTGTGTGTTTGTTGCCTCACATGTGGTTGCCACTGGCAACAAGGTTGTTCTGCATGCATGTCTACTTTCACCTTTGCTGTGGTCTTCTTTTCCCCATTTGGTATGCACAGGGTTAAAGTTATGCTAGGTGTGGTTGTTAGCTCACGTGGGTGTGACCTCAGGCCTCCTTATATGTTGGTTTGTGTGGAGCCTGAGGTCAGTTTGTTTGTCCAGCCATGGTGTGAGCATGGCAGGAGTGGTTGTTCCCTATGTCTGTGTGAGCCACCCTTATTTCTCATATTGTTTACTCTGAGTGGTTGTGTTCCCCTTCTGTGTGCTTCTGCTTACCCTTCCCTCTCTTGGTTATGTTTGTTGTGGGATTGTATGAAGCACTACTTTCTGTTTATGTGCTCCGGAAGGGGCTTGCTTACCCGGAGGGGTTAAGTACCAACCTGATAGTGTGCTGCCACGTCGGGATCCTTCCCCATGCAGCAGGTATCCGCATGGGAGTTCTGGAGGTCCTGGTACACCTTTGTCCTCTGCGGCGCGGCAGGTAAGCGTGTGTGAGTTTGTCATCTTATTAGCCGTGCAGCTTTGCATACTGTCAGGGTCCCGGCTGCTGAGGGGCCTCTGGAGACTCCTGCTTATCCTTGTCCTTGGGTGAGCAGGTGGTCTCTGCCCTGTCGTAATATTCCAGGGAGAAGCAGGGATGACCAGGGCATCAGGTTCCTGAGGTATGGGCCCTCCTACCTTCAGGGTTGGCCCATACAGTTAGGAGACCAGGGCCAGCATTAGGGACGTGCTAGGATGTTAGCGGTTCCCTAGTCCCTGCTTTTGGCCCAGCGGCCGTGGAAATTGCACGGCAGGGCGTTTTCCCCACTTCCCGCCGTGACACAAGGTCAGGCAATGGCAGCTCATCTGAGACACCTGTCAGCTGCCCTCGAAGAGCTCACAAAGTTTGTCAGCGGGGACAACTGTGGCATAAACGTCATCCCTCTCATATCTAAGAACAGATGAGGGGTCTCATGGAGCAGGGGGCTACAGCGGAAGAACAGCAGCTGACGCATATTGCTGGCTGCCCTATAGCTGTTGGGGACACACAAAGGGAATCTGCCATATAGGAGGAGGAAGATGAGGATGAGGACCTGCCACTGCAAGAGAAGTAGGAGTTGGAAGAGGACGATGATGAGGATGGCATCGGCCAAAACACCCAATCGTGGGGTTCAGAGCAGTAAAGAACAGGCTCCTCGGGCACGCTGGCCAATAGGGCCATCTCTATGCTCGCTTGCTTATGCAATGACATGCGTATCAATAACATCAAGCAGTCTGATGGTTACTGGATAGCCATGCTTTAAGACCATTGCTACCAAGGCAAAATAGGTGAATGTTTTCCTCTGGTAGAAAGGGAGGACAAATGACATTACTACCAGTAAACGGTTGTGTATGCAGCATGCCGCATCTTATAGTGAGCAGATGCCTGCCGCTTATGTGTCTAAAAGGGAGGCCCCCCGCAGAGTCACCCCCCCCCTCCTGCCGCCATGAGCAGCAACAGCTATTTAAGTCTCCTCAACATGATGGAGGAGTTTTCCACGTGCTGCGCCTGGCTGAGGCCAGTCAGCAAGCCGACAGCTCCCGCCTCAATGTCCAGGTTCATGTCTACCTAAACTATGGCCAACCTCTGTTGCATACCCAGTTCCCTGACCCGATGGATTTCTGGGCAGGCAGACTGGAACAGTGGCCTGAACTGGCACAGCACACTTTCTTGCCCTGCCTCGTGTCATCTCGGAGACCGTTTTCAGCACCGCAGTGGGTGTGGGCAGACCCAAATGGACCAAGATGTCCTCTGCTAGAGTCCAAAATATCACTCTTGTCAAGATGAACTAAACCTGCATTCAGGAGGATTTTCACACTCCTACGGCTGATTCTGATATATAGACCTCGTCCACCTTGCCTTGCTGGCCGTGCCCCATCTTGCCACTGTTGTTGTCTGTCTGCCTATTATCACGCTCTGTACGGCTGCTGCATCTGTGGCCTGCATCATACTACTAATGCCTCTCAAATGTCAGTTTACGTGTATTCAGTTTCCACACAGTTGAATTTTTAAAATTCTGTATGTCATTGCTTACAGAAAAAAAAGAAACAAACAAATTAAACTTGGGTGTAGGGGAAGGGGGTAACATTTCTTTAAAGGGGTATTCCCATCATAGACAATGGGGTCCCACCTCTGGGACCTGTGCCTACACTGGGAACAGAGCAGGAAAGGTAATGGAGGGCGCACTGGGCATATGCAGCCACCCTCCATTCTTTTCAATGGGGCCTCTGAAAATAGCTGAGTGCTGGCTTGGCTATTTCCGTCGGTCCCATAGAAATGAATGGGAGCGGTGGCTGTACAAGCGCGGTGCGCTCCCATTCACTTGCAAGGGGAGAGCTCTCGGCGGTGGCCGGACCCCAGGAAACCAAGGGTTCTCCAGCCACCACTCTCCCTGCTCCATTCTCAGCGTAGGTGCAGGTTCCAGAGGTGGGACCCGCACCCATTGTCTGTGATGGGAATACCCCTTTAAGGCGCAGCATAAATGGACATACTGTATCACTACTGACATTTGTTACACTCTAGGTAATGCTGGGGCCTGCATCATGCCACTAATGCCTGAGGGTCAGTTTCCGTGTACTCACTTTCCACATGGTTGAAATTTTAAAAAGTTTTTTTGGGGGTAGTCATTGACACAATTTAAATTTTAAAATAGTTTTTGGGCAGGGGGTTTCATACAAAATACTGAAATTTTCTCAGTCCAGAAAGGCTGAATGCGATCAATGGACCTCTTTTTGCTCATGGTGCCCCATCTTGCCACTCTTGCTGTCTGTGTGTCTGCCTACCTACCATCATGTTGTGTATGGCTGCTGCATGCAATAGCCTGCATCATACCTATAATTCCACCTGCCAACCTTCACGGTTCCCCAAGACACTGTTTTATTAATTTACTTTTTCTCATAAGACTGTGTGTGTTTAAACATCTTCTTTCTGCCCCGATAAGGTACAATTTTTAAAAGCTTTAGAATATGAAAAAGCATGAGATGTGCCAGTGGGGTCTGATATTCACCCATAGCTATGTATGTCAGTGTCACTAAGACATCATTTACTATTGCTGCTATTGCATTCCACAGCTTGGAAAAAATCATAAAAAATAAATGAAAAGAGATAAGTATTCCTAATTATTATGAGTCCTAGGAGGCTAGAGGGGGTTATATACCACTTTCAGGGCAATTGGAGCAACTTTGGTTCGGTTTGAGTCGAACCGAACTTTTTCAAACATTCTGTGAACTGGACGTGAAAAGAATTTCGACTGGTTCACTCATCTCTACTGGGGACCACTTTGTATGCTTAGGGTACTGCAGGGGTTGGGATGTTTATAAAAAAAAATTTTATAATAATTGGCCATTTTAATTCTTTCCGGTAAGAGCAGTGAGACTATGGAACTCTCTGCCTGAGGAGGTGGTGATGGTGAGTACAATAAAGGAATTCAAGAGGGGCCTGGATGTATTTCTGGAGTGTAATAATATTACAGGCTATAGCTACTAGAGAGGGGTCGTTGATCCAGGAAGTTATTCTGATTGGAGTCGGGAAGGAATTTTTTATTACCCTTAAGTGGGGAATATTGGCTTCTGCCTCACAGTTTTATTTTTTTTGCCTTCCTCTGGATCAACTTGCAGGATGACAGGCCGAACTGGATGGACAGAAGTCTTTTTTGGCCTTATGCATTATGTTACTATGTTAAAAATGGGCATTAAAAAATGATGCAGAACAGCCATTAAAAGGAAAGAAAATGGATGCACAAATGGTAGAAAAATGGCCATTAAAAACTGACAGCAGTTTTTTTTTTACTGTTGTATGCATGTAGCCTTAGCCTTAGCAGCCAATGAAAAAAAACTGCAGGATTTTATGACTTTTTGTTTAAATATAGATATTGGCACGGAAAATGAAAAATAACATCAAATATTCTTTAAAAATATGTTAAAGATAAAAATGTGATTTAAACAATAGGTCATTTTCTGATGACACACTAGGGCAAATTTACTATAGTGTCTGCGCCTGTTTTTAAGCATAAAAATGCTGTTTTAGCTTGTCTTATTTATTTTTAGTCGCAATTATTACTGAAAATGAGCCTGTTTTGGAGGCATTTCTACCTCATTCTCCTATTTAGATTTTTTAGACCAATTCAAAAATTTTCTAACTTTTATGCTTTTTTATGTAGACGCATCTTTTTTGTGCCTGATTTACTTGCAAAAACAATGTAATTTATACTCCACTCCAGGGGCTGGTGTGCTTTCACCACTTTTGAGTGGTGAGTTGCACAAAATTTTGCCTTAAAAGTTCCAGTTTCATGGAGACATGCACCTATTTTCAGTCACTTGCGCATACTAATTAGACCAGTCTTAGTAAAGATGAATCTGTCATACTGAAAAAGAACCACCAGAGGTCAGACTAAGGGCTCATGCACACAAACATATTTTCTTTCCATGTCCGTTCCGGGTGTTTTTTGTGGACCGTATACGGAACCATTCATTTCAATGGGTCTGCAGAAAAAACAGAAGTTACTTCGTGTACATTTCGTTTCCCTATGTCCGTATTTCCGTTACGCAGAAAAATAGAACATGTCCTATTATTTTCCGCATTACAGACAAGGATAGTACTGTTCCATCATGGGCCAGCTGTTCCGTTCCGCAAAATACATACGGTCGTGTGCATGAGCCCTAATAGCAATATGTCTAGTCTAATTCAGGAAATTCTGTAAGACTTTTTTTTTATAAATAGTAGACAATAAGGACAGACAGACAAAGCAAATATCCCTGTATAACACAGGTGAGCTTTATAAGTGTGCCCCAGTTTCTTTACGATAAGAAGTAGTACTCAATGTTGCACATTTATCAACTAGACATGCGTATTTGTTTTGTCTGTCTTTCTTTTGTTGATTTATTTATTAAAAGTTGAACAGCCATTGATGAATTAGACTCAACATATTGCTACTTGTCTGACTTCTGGTGGTTGGTTGGTTTTCAGTTACACAGGTTCATATTTATTTAGACTACATTTATTTAGTTACACATGAAAAAAGTCACATCTTTGTAGAGAAAAGTCGCATGTTTCCCAGAAAGTGCAACTTTTAAGTCATGTTTTACCACTGAAAACAGATGAACAAAAATCTTTGGGTGAAGTAAAAACAGGTGCAAATACTTAAAGGGAACCTGCCAGCAGGAAATTCACTGATAAAGCAGGCATACTTCCTTGTAGGGCTCACTCTGCTGAATATAATGATACCTTCCACTTGGTGATCTGTTGTTTTATTGTGGAGAAATAGTACTTTTAATACATATGCTAATGAGCTGATTTGAGTCCAGCAGTTGATATGAGTCCAGCGTTTTTTCTAGTCAGAGCTGTAGCCACTCCCCTATTCACATCTTCAGATGTAAAATGGGCGTGGTTTATTACATCATTCATTCATTTTAATAATTGTTTATCAAACATGTGTTTATGGCGCCAAAACTTTGGTAAAATATATTCAAAACTTGTATCCACTTAGGTAAATATGGGTCAGTTGTAGGCTGGTAAGATGAATATATACAACAAATCAGGTTGTTAAAATCAGGTTGTTAAAAGCAGACTTACTTCACTTACTTTCAGGGTAATGCGGGATAAGCATAAAACACCCACATTAGCACCTCCTGCGCCTGGATCGCCTGTAGAAGTCTTAGAAAGGACGGCAAACACTCAATAGAGTTTTCTAGAACCTTCCTTTATTCCAATAGCCAGGGTGGGGGGGAGGAGGAGCTCGACGCGTTTCGGGGTCATGTAAACGGACCCCTTCATCAGGAGCGTCAGACCCCCCCTCCCTCCCAATCTGATATTGATAAGCTAACCTGAGAATAGGTGATCAATATTTAAAGCCCGGACAACCCCTTTAATCAGACAACAGTGCAGACAAAAACAAAATCAACTTGCCTATCCTGCTCCGACCGCCGCTGCTCCTCACATCCAGTGCTCTTCCTGTTCTTCCTGCTGCACACTGTTCTGCGACCTGACACGTACAGTGTAAGGTCACAGAGTGCCGACATCCTCACACTGTGCGAAGTAAGATGCACTAACATTTTCCCCCCATTTTGGGATACCCCATTTAAAGGGGGTTTTCCTGGGTTTTAATATTGATGATCTATCCTCAGAATAGGTCACCAATACCAGATCAGCGGGGGTCCGTCATCCAGGACCTTACCTTCATTGTTTACCTGATGAATTATCCGGAGGATAGGTCATCAATATTAAATTCACTGAAAACCGCTTTAACTATCAAGTGACAGCTATGTCACACAAGATTGCATGCAAGTCAATTTATTGCTTTGGAATACAGCTGTCAATTGATATTAACCACTACAGGACCGCCTAACGCACGGATGCATCCGGCGGGCAGTCCTGTCGTTCTGAGTGGACACATTGGCGCGTCATCTCGCGAGACTTCCTGTGAACGTGCACGCGAGCGCGCGCGTTCACAGTGCCGTGCGTCTCACAACTTGTACTGCAGCCTGCCAGTGATGATCAATCGCTGGCAGGCTGTAGATGCGAAATAATTCGCATCAAACAAGTATATCAGACGCTGTTTTGTTAACAGCATCTGATATACCTGCTACCTGGTCCTCTGGTGGTCCCATTTGCTGGGATCGACCACCAGAGGACCAGGTAGCTATGTAAAGTTGCACCAAACACTACACTAACCCCCCCCCCCTCACTTATTAACCCCTTGATCACCCCATCTAGATTCCCTGATCACCCCCTGTCATTGATCGCACCCCTTGTAAGGCTCCATTCAGACGTCCATATGTGTTTTGCAGATCCGCACATTGCCAGAACTATATAGAAAATGCTTTTTCTTGTCCGCAATTGCGGACAAGAATAGGAGATGTTCTATATTTTTGCGGAACGGAAGTGCAGACCCGGAAGCGCGGATCCGTAATTCCGGATCCGAGCGGGACAAAGTCTGTCCCCATAAAAATGAATGGGTCCGCAATTCCGTTCCGCAAAAAGAATTGTGGACGTGTGAATGGGGCATAAGGGTCCCTTATCACTGCCAGTTAGTTAGCTACTTGTTAGGTAGCTAGCGCCCAGCCCACCGCACCGCAGTCACTGATTTTGGCAGAGATTTTTTCATCCACATTGATCGATGTGAATGAAAAAATCTGTGCCGTTCATTTTGGTTTTTTTCAGCCCAGAGGCTGAACGGAAAAAAAAAATCTCATTACCCGTCTGCTCAATATAAGGAGAATAGCAGAAACTCCTAATGCTGACCATACGTGTAATGATTGCAGAGACCCTCAAATGCCAGGGCAGTACAAACACCTCACATGTGACTCATGGAATATCTTGGGGTGTCTTCTTTCTAAAATGGGGTCACATGTGGGGTATTTATACTGTCCTGGCATTTTAGGGGCCCCTAAAGCGTGAGAAGAAGTCTGGAATCCAAATGTGTAAAAATGCCCTGTGAAATCCTAAAGGTACTCATTGGAATTAGGGCCCTTGCGCACTCCAGGCTTTTGACAATTTACAGAGATATTTCTCTCACCCAACATGGGTATATGTAAAAATACACCCCAAAACACATTGCCCTACTTCTCCTGAGTACGGCGATACTACATGAGTAACACTTTTTTGCAGCCCGGGTGCGCAATGGGGCCCAAATTCCAACGAGTACCTTTAGGTTTTACATGGCTGCTCACAATTTAGCTCGCTCAAAATGCCAGAACAGTAAACACACCCCACAAATGACCCCATTTCGGAAAGTAGACACCCCAAGGTATTCACTGAGGGGCATAGTGAGTCCGTCTGAGATTTTTTTATTTCTTTGTCAGAAGTTAGCAGAAATGGAAACTTTATTATTATTATTTTTTTTTCCTCAAAGTGTCATTTTTCCGCTAACTTGTGGAAAAAAATGAAATAATACATGAACTCACCATGCCCCTCCGCGAATACTTTGGGGTGTCTTCTTTCTAAAATGGTGTCATTTGGGGGTATTTATACTATCCAGGCATTCTAGCACCTGAAGAAACATGACAGGTGCTCAAAAAGTCAGAGCTGCTTCAAAATGCGGAAATTCACTTTTTCGCACCATAGTTTGTAAACGCTATAACTTTTACCCAAACCAATAAATATACACTTATTGGATTTTTTTTTATGAAAGACATGTAGAACAATAAATTTTACGGAAAATTTATATAGAAATGTCGTTTTTAAAAAAATTTACAACAGAAAGTGAAAAATGTCAGTTTTTTGCAAAAATGTCGTTAAATTTTTATTAATAGCAAAAAAGTAAAAATGTCAGCAACAATGAAATACTACCAAATGAAAGTTCTATTAGTGAGAAGAAAAGGAGGTAAAATTTATTTGGGTGGTAAGTTGCATGACGGAGCAATAAACGGTGAAAATAGTGTAGTGCAGAATTGTAAAAAGTGGCCTGGTCATTAAGGGTGTTTAAGCTAAGGGGGGCTGAGGTGGTTAAGCAAATCAAAATCAAGCAAAAGTGCTACAAAATGTCTAGGTGTAGACTGAACCTTAAGGTGTATAAAAATAAAGATAAAGGGAGCATGGCTTGTTGATGGGTGAGCAGCTGTTTAGCTGAGGCATCATCTCTTCCTGGGCAGCCCACAACAGAAGCAGATCTGACTGTGGCAGTTTTTTTGTGTTTTATGTCACCACCTCCTCATCAGCCTGAACCGTTACCTGTCCAACACCCAGTCATTATGAGTCATCATCCTCCCTGCCTCTTTATTCAGTCTGTGATATGTCATGGGCTCCTTGCCCACCCTAACTATTCCCTCTTCTGTAGTTGCTCCACGTATCACTACCACCATGTATAGCAATGTCCCTGCCACCACCACCACCACCACCACCATGCTTACAAGTGCCATTACTACAACTACCAATACAGCTATTCATTTTAGTTATCAGGCCTCCCGCATGCATCTGAATCTATCTCCTCATGGCATTTAAAATGCTGACTGTTCTCACACAACTCATCAACAGGATGACTATCTTGACTATCTTCCATAGCACTCAGGGTGTTGTCTCTTCTTAAGAAAAAAGAAGGCGCATCACTGGAAGGGGGCAGTGAAGACAGAGATGATGTAAATGAAAGGCTTCTATGGGGCTGCATGGAGGAGCAGGAGGAATGTGCTGAAACCTGGCTGAAAGGCATAATGTCACAATTATTAGATCAGAGGTAACATCAATATCAATCTGCTGTGACAGTTAATGAATAGGCGAGTCCAAAATGTGTTCCTCTTTTTCCACAATAAAAATCTGTCACCTAGCAGAAGCACAGAAAAACTTTGGCCTGCTACTGCAGTGGCCAAGTTTTGGGTGGCCCCAACGCTACGCTGGGTCCCCCAGACACCGTAGAGGTGTCACCACATGTTGCAGCTATCTGGAAAAGATGGTAAGGCGTGGTGCACCTCAATGGGAAATAAGTCTAGAAAGTCAGGGTCTTCAGTAAACCAGTGTGCTTCTTTACTGGGGATCTCAAGTGTAAAACAAACTGAGCTGGCTTCTCCAGTCTCCTCGCTGGCAAAAGAACGTTTGGTGCTGAGGAAAGGTTTGAGCCCAGGTGTCCCTCTCTCAGATGGCTGGTATCCTGGTCAAGGTGATCCAGGGTCTGTGGCAGACTATCCCTGTCTCAGCGTTTTCTTCTTGTCACTCACGTAGTCTGGCAGAGTCTCTTCTTCTAAGTACTGATCCCTATCTGCAGAACACTAGGGGCTCTGACTGCTCCTTTCCCTTATATAAAGTTTCTAGCTAAAATAGAACCTTCTAGTGGGGGATGAGGTGGAGCAACACAGCCCAAACAGATACAGTAACAAAGGCAGCTCAACTCATCATTATGTATGGGGGCAGGCAGATGCTGGGCTGTGCGTGCACCCTTTTAATGAATGTGATGCAGGGTGGATGGATATGTTGAGCAGGCCCCTATGTGAAAATTTAAAAGTATGTACACACAGTAAGTGTGTGTGTGAGACATTGCTTCCAGGCCCCTTGTCAGCCTGGGCCCCGAAGCAGCTGCTTCCCGGTAGTTACGCCACTGCCAGGAACAACAGTGTAGGACCAAAGCATGAGGCAGAGGCGTAGTTGTACAATCAAAGGGTCATGGCAGGCGGCACAGATACAGGTCAGGCAATCCAGGTCAGCAACACGAGAGTCGAGACGAAGCAGGCAAGCATCAGACAGAAAGCGGAATCCAGAAGACAAGCACAGGTCAGGACTATAGGAACTCAAGCACAGACAAATGCTACCTTTGCAGGACACACAGACCTTTGACGCTCAGGCATCTGGGAAGGGGGATGGACCACTTATATAGGTGCAGAATGACTGCGATTGGACGCACAGGTCACATGTGCAAAACTCTAAATCACAGGAAGTGACGCGTACCAGCATTTAATGAAGTGCTACAGGGAACAGGCTGGAAGGCATGCTGTGTCCAGGCCTGGAAGGAAACTGTGGAGTGGATTCCAGGAAGAACAGTGTCTGTAAGTACATAGCCCGGGACCGCAGTTGTGGATGGTAAGACACCAGCAGCTGATCACCGCCATTATCTGCCCCGAAATGCAGCCAGATGCAGACAATGATGGAGGCGGCCAGGGAGGACATTGCTTGTCCGAGCCAGGGACCGCGGTAGTGAGTAGGGGAACACTGGCGGTCTGCAACCGCTGTTACAAAGTTAGTGCGAGTTAACCTTTTAAAGTGAAATAAAGTAAAGAGTTGATAAATTTGTATAGGGTGAATAGGGGCAAATGTCCACAAACATCCGGACTTCAAAGTACCCCTGCTCTAGTGCACTACATATACTCTACTGGTTATTAATGCAACCACAACAGTACTAATTAGGCTGTCAGGAAATTACCATGATTCAGTGCATTTCTGTTTAGGAGGGTTGTTATGCCAATCAGCCATGCCCCCAGCTGTTCAACTTATCTGTGAGACTAACTGCAATCAGATTTCTGACTCTGTGTCCAATTCCAGTGGCAGGTTTGTAATTTAATCCTTGTGCTTACTCCAGTATTTGCCTGTGATTTCCTATGAGTTTTATGTGCTCAGAACTGTGCTGAATTTACATTGGTCCATCCAGCCAACCATGCGTTGGCTAGATTCTGTATTTACCCATTGACAACCGAATAGGCTGTAACTATTTCTCCTGGCTTTCACTTCTCTGCTCATCTTCTGGCTTAATCCCTTGTCTGACATTTTGGTTGCCATTGACTTTCGTTCTGGCTTGTTTAACTCTCCTGTTATTTCCATGCATCTGATAGGCCTACTAACTGTGAGCTCACATAAGATTTGATTTGTTCTGAATAAATTCAACACAAATCGAAAGTGCCTAAATTGCTCTGAAAAGTTGTGTAAGACACTCGGGGATCTTTTAGGACTGTATCCAACCCCTTTCTAGCTCAATGAGCGCTATGCAGTAAATAGAGGAAGAGGTCTTTTAATGACCTTTTGGGTGACATATTATGTGGCAAAAATATACTTAAAAATAAGTAAACAAATGATAACAAAAATACAATAAAATACAAAGAAAAAAATGAAACAGTATGGTGCAAAAAAAGTGTCAGTGTCCAGCAAGGTCTTTTAAAAACCTCTTGGGGTACCTATTATGTGGCTAAAATACTCACAAGTTAGGGATATTTGGCTAGTGGGTGAAATTTCAGGAGGAGCCTAAAATGCACTCTAACCTTTGCAGGTGAACTTAGTGTGACCATCTCTAACCTTTTGAATACACATGTCCAACTGTTCAATGTTCACATTATGTTCACATTTTGACATCATGAGACCAAGACGACACCTAACAATTGATCAACAGTACCTCGCCATTGCAAGGCTTTAAGGAGGATGTCCTCAGACAGAAGTGACCACTGAACTTAGATTGTCACAGAGTATTCATCAGCAAACAGATACAGAGAGAAAGGAAGAGTCACAGAAAGGCATAGAAGTGGACGTCCTTTGGCCACATCCTAAACTGATGAACGCTTCATTGTGAACAATGCCCCTACGGAACCGGATGATGAGTGCCACACAACTCCAGGCACATCTAAGAGAGGTGAGTGGCACCCAAGTGTCACATCAGACCATTTGAAACTGTTTACATCAGCGTGGTCTGCATGATGGACAACCTGCAAGGGTACCTGACCACAGGTGTCATTGTCTTGTATGGGCTAGGGAGCATCTACACTGGATGAGGAACCTAGTGGGCCTCAGTGCTGATCAATGATGAAAGTTGATTCACGCTGAGCAGAAATGATGGCTGCCAACGATGTTGGAGACATCAAAGAGACTGCTATGCCTCAGCCACTGTTTGCCTTTGGTGGTGGTGGTGTTACAGTGTGGGCAGGTGTGTCTAGTCAATGTAGAACTGCCCTACACTTTGTGAATAGTACAGCGACAATCCCATACTACTCGAATAACATCATTAATCCAGTCATTGTGCCTCTGCATAAACAACACAGGCCTAGTTTCATCTTCATGGATGACAATACGCCAGCTCATTGAGGTTGCATCATTAGGCAATGGCTGATGGAGATTGATGTAACTCAAATGGAGTGACCTGCACTTTCTCCCATTGAAAACCCATGGGATCAGCTGAGTCGCCATGTAGAGGCTCGTAACTCAATGAACTGAGAACCGCCCTTCAAGAAGAGTTTGATGCCATGCCTCAGCAGATAGTAAGTTGACTTATAAAGAAAATGAGATGTTGTTGTCAAGCTGTAATTGATGCTTAAGGCAACATGACACGTTTTTGAGACATTGACATTTTTGTGGGGGTATACCCACCATTGTTGTTGGCTTTTGTTTCAATAAATTGTTTGAGATGAGGAAATCCCTATTGCTTGCTTCTATTTAAATGCCCTACTTTCATGATATAATATCACTGTAGTTTGAACTTTTTTCATTTTCAATAAATTTTATCCGAAAGCCATATATCCCTAACTTTTTGTAGTGTATGTTAAAACCCCCAAAAGGAATGATAAAAAATAGTGAACTAGATAATAAAATAATAAAAGAAAAGAGTCCAAAAGTTACAACCTTTAAACCACCACATGTGCTAAATTCCAACAAAGTGGTCTTTAAAAGGGTTCCCCAGGAATTAAGAAAATTAAATTTCTGAAAATACTTAAATATTACTTTATTATAAATATATTCCCAAATACTTTTCATTAGTTGCAATGGCTTGGTTTGTCTGGGGAGCAATCATTAGGAGAAATAAAATGGCCGCCGTCCTATTAGTACACACAAACCTGTCCTAATTACATAGGAGGACAAGTTGCTTCACAACACTGAGCTAAAGAGCTGCCTCATCCTCCTCTCCTAGTTGTCAGGGATTATGATCCTGAATACAGTTGATAAAAACTTTACCTGAATTTCTGTAGGAATGGAATTCATGAGGAGACATGAAGTACAGAGAGGCGGTGGGGATGTGGATAATTATCAGCAGCACTTGTATGCAGTCTCCATTACCACAGCTCCACATTACCACAGTCTGTGCTGTCTGTCCTTTCTGTATTTCATGTCTCCTGATGAACTACATTCCTACAGATATGCAACTAAAGATCTTATCAGCTGTATTCAGGATCATAATCTTTGACAAGCAGAGCAGAAAGGAGGAAGAGGCAGCTCTTTATCTCAGTGTCCTGAAGTAACTTGTCCTTCTGTGTGATTAGGACTTTGTTTGTATCTACTAATAGGACAGCGGCCATTTTATTTCTCGTAATCATTGCTCCCTAGAAAAAAATGAGCCTTTATAACTAATGAAAGGTATGTGGGAATACATTTATAATAAAGTAATATTTAAGTATTTCATTTTCTTAAATGGGTATTCTGGAAGGTAAAAGTCAGTCCCTATTCACGGGATAGTGGATAACTATCAGATTGGCGGGGGTCCTACTGCTGGGCATATCTATGAAACTTCCATAGAAATGAATGGAGCAGCCACGTGCACGCGCGACTAGCTGCTCTGTTCATTTCAGGGGACCAGACGGAGGTTCTGCTGGGGGTACAGGGCCCCCCGCTCTCGCGATCGACTGAGTTCCCAGCGGCAGGACCCAGCCGATCTGATAGTTATCCCCTATCCTGTTTGATAGGGGATAACTTTTACCCACCTGAAAAGGGATGTGAGGCTGTGGGGGCCTTCCTTACTGAAAGGAGTGCACATCTGAGGTCACATAATCATTTGATCATCAGGTTACTGACATGTATCCCGCAAAAATAACATATTCTTGTTTGACAGACAGGTCTTCCACCAGTTCAGGGGAGTGGCAATGGGCAGCCCTTGTGCCCCTACTTTTGCTAATCTCTACCTGGGCTGGTAAGGAGAAGGTTGTGTTTGGAGAGAGCATGAGTCGATGGACCTCGTCCATTATATTATGGCTGAGGTTCATTGACGATGTGTTTATCCTCTGGGATGACACAGTCTCTGCCTTTAAAGAATTTGTGACTGCCCTCAACCGTAACGATCTGGGTCTATTCTAACTGACTTTCCTTGACCTTCCTATCCATATTGGCTCGGACAATAGAACTAAAACCAATATGTTCAGAAAGCCCACAGCCACTAATACATTACTCAGATGGGAAAGCAGTCATCCACTCCCATTGAAGCGTGGCATCCCCAAAGGGCAATTTTTAAGAGCAAGACGTAATTGCTCAGAGTGGGCGGACTTTAGGGTTGCTGCGAATGATCTGAAGGTCAGGTTTAGTCAGAGGGCTACCCAACAGAACTACTTAGGAAGACATACCAACATGCGGCTGCATGTAATAGAGAAGATCTCCTAAATCCAAAAGTCACCGCCACCGCACCGCCCGCAGCGTACATCAGACTGCGTTCTTGTGGACACAGAGGACCGGCATCCAGTATCCTCTTAAGTCCACTCTTCCTCCCCTCTATCTCCATTAGGATATACTATTTATCTGGGAGTTAGAAAAGACAATAGCCCTTCGATTTATACTATTTGCCTCCTTTATTTTTTATTGGCACTATTATTAGTCCATATACTGGAAGGTGATCAAGGGCTATCTTTCTTTATAATTTATGACCCATTTGGATCCTTGCTTTAGGGTCCATTATTTGGTATTCTCCACCTTAAATAGTACCCCAGTATAATTTGTGAGTACCCTTCATATTCCCCTGTTGATTGTCTTTAATAAGACATGAAACATGCGTGTAGGGAATAGGGAATACTTTCTAGTGCAGGGTCTTGATAGGGTTTAATTAACAGGGAAAGGTTCCGGACGGGGTCGCCCTTTTAAGGACGAGTGCCCCGTGGTGAGGCTGCTACTATATCATTAGTTATCAGGGCCTTTTCCATCACAGTGTTACTTTAGGGCAATATTAGGACCCCATTTCCTATTCCCTTCCCTTTTCTTTTTCTTATACTACACTATCTACCGGAGGAACGATAATCCCATCGGCTGAACCTGGCACCACAAACCAATACAGACTGTATTCTACATGAAGACTGCAGTACGGTAGGACATTGGTGTATCAGTGCCGCCGTGCACTCCCTATCCAAGGAGGATTATTGTTGTGGTGCAATTCCATTATTTTAAATTTTGTATCTTGGGCATTATTTTTAACTAACAAATTAAATTTTAAGTTTTAATAGATCCATCATACGGTGACCGCCACTGATGACTCTAAAGTTAGGATCATTGGCACATTTTATGTAGTGCATAGTGAGGTACGATAAGTTCTAAGAGATAGTTGGGGCCTTTTAAAGTCAGACCCTGTAGTGGGACATCTTGTGGGGACTATCCGCTGATTATGTCCTGATGAGGTGGTAATCTCAGGGATAAACTGGTACACAGTGCCTTTACCACTCCGGCGCTGGATATCTGGTTACCCAAAAGACCACTGGGTACATTTAAATGCAGTGGATGCGTGGCATGCAAGACCATTAAAAAGCGTAAAACAGTGGAAAGCACTACCACCAAGAGGAGATACATGATTCGGTCATTTATCAACTGCAGAACTCTTGGCGTTGCAAACGTGGCAACCGACATATGTAACATGCAGTACGTAGGCAAAATGAGGTGCGAATTCAGGCGCTGTATCCGTGAATATTTGCAAGATAGTGTGAATCAAGCCTATACTCCAATCTCCCAACACGTACTGCAATGTCATTCTGACAAGACCGATTGCATCACCTTTCAGGGTATTGAACACTTGAGAACCTCTGTATGAGAGGGTGATATTGATAACCTCCTACTCTGCAAAGAGTCTCATTGGACTTTCACTCTCCAGACCACCAAACCCCATGGACTGAATTATTTTATTTCATACACAAGCTTCATTGAGTGATATCGAGGAAGGTCTATGTGTGGTTCTGCTTTACCCATATGTCTTCCCACGTTATCATCATCTCTGACGTACCACGCAATATCCATTGGTCGCTTCTATTTTTGTTTA